>CAWUFW010002805.1:1200000-1800000 GCA_963921515.1 Calotriton arnoldi
GAGTATCCACAGGTCCAGAAATGTACTGAAGAGTTGGTGTCTGACGTCCCGCTTTTATACCCTGGTGCCCTCCTTCAGGAAGGTGAGAGAAGCTTGTAGACTGTGACTTTGAAGTGCATGGAATTTGCTGACTCCCGTGCACTGGCTCCAACCTGGCTACAGTGACAATGAGTAGGTGTACCTCACTTGCATAGAACCTAGGTATTAAAGTGATAGGCAATCTCAATATCATAGCCAAAAATTGTTCTCACTAATATTAAAAGCAATACATCTCTTACTATATTTCAAATGTATGATGTGACGCTACAAGACCAGTAAAAGGTGGAATTACCATAGACTACCTCTCAAGTTAACTTCTCCAAAGGGAACAGACACACTGAGTACAAAATCACAAAAACTTAATTGAAACTCAAATTTGAGAATGAATTGAGTCCAAAAGTGATCCAAAGAAGAGGCTGCAAAAACACGAGGCGGATTCAGGAAAGAAAAGTTACAATATTATCATAGAGATGAACATCATATGGGGTATACCTTGTTAGGTAGAAAAGAAATATGATCACCAGGAAAAAAAATCAATCCTTTGCAGAGCATTGTTCTCATTCGTCACAGGATTGTTGAGCCAAGAGACTAAGGGCCAGATGTACGACCATTGGAAATTGCAACTCACAAATTGCGCCAAATTGCGAGTCGCAATTTCCATTGTACAACAGTGTCTGAGACACTGTTTGCGATTCCCAATGGGGTCGCAAATTGCATACCTCATGAATATTAATGAGGCTGTCGCAATTTGCGACCCCATTGGGAATGGCTGGCTCTCCAAGGGATGGTGGCCTGCTGGGGTCAGCAGACCTCCATGTCTGGGACTGCTTTTAAATAAAGCTAATGCAGCCCGTTTTCCTTAAAGGAAAACGGGATGCATTTAAAAAAAGAAATGCACATTTCATTTTCATTTTTTAAGGGCAGGCAGTGGTCCCTGGGACCACTGCCTGCCCTTAAAAAATGTTTGTGCATGCATTCCCAAAGGGGAAGGGATCCCCTGGGGATCCCTTCCCGTTTGCGAGTGCTTTACCACCCTTCTGAGAAGGGTGGTAAACTGCAAGTGTTTTGCAACCGCAATTGCGGTCGCAAAACATTCTTACATAGCTTTTGGGGTCGTTATTAGGAAGGGACCGCCCCTTCCTAATAGCGAGTCGCTAAACACTATTTTGCGTGTGGCAAATTATTTGCCACTCGCAAAATAGGGTTAGTACATGGCCCACAGGTTTTTTGCATGTGCAAACGGGTCTAAATCCCATTTGCGCATGCAAAAATTCGTCGTACATCTCGCCCTAAATCCACATTGGGGTAATCATTCTTGCCAAGGGCCTAACAGGAGACAGACCCCTCAGTAGTAGGGAGGGAACAGAAAGAGATCAAGGCCAAGGCATCATTTTCCACTCCACTGCCATTTGGCTGTAATCATGCTATAGAAACACCATATCAGCATACATATATACACTTTCAGAAGAACAAAGAAGTAGCAAGTAGAAAACAGGATACCTTAAAGAAATAGAGTCCTGCTAAAGAGCAGGGAATGCACAATGGCTGTTCTAGATCATGCAGTAGAAATCAGAATAGACCACCTAAAGCTTTTCATAGAGGAGACAATTGACTATTTTTAGGAAGAAACACTAGATGTGATATTTAAATTAACTGGATTTAATTGACAGAACTCAAATTCACATTGAAAGGGGTATTGACTGCACAATCTCAATGATGTTCTGGAGCAACCTGAATATGTTCTATGGTATTATACTTGCAGAGAAAGACTGGTCGCTACAAGTCATAATAAACACTTCAACGGAAGAAGAAATGATAGTGGAAGCCTTCTATTTGTCTGTGCACCAGCCACTAAAGGATGGGTATACCACATAATTGGCACTAAAAATGGCACCTGTGCTGTACAAAAATCAAGCAGGTTTAAATAAAACCGGAATTCCACATATAATCCCCTTTCAAGATGAACCATGGGTACATAAGCAGTATCCAATTAAATCAGAAGCAAAACAAGATCTAAAACACATTTTAGATCAATTGCAGTTTTAGGGAATGATTCCCCATGCCCATCAACTACCACCATCTCTATTTTCCCAATATTAAAATCATCACTCTTAAACCATATTACTTAACATCATTTACATTTGGGGGGGGCAAATATGAATAGCCATGGAGTTCACTCTACCCAAATAATTAAGCTGTTGCAGGAGCATTTGAGTATGGTCTCTTATGTAGGTGATCGCTGCATCATGGAAGAATAATTAAATCAGCATCTGAAACATATAGAGAGAACTGTGACAATACTTCCTGAAGCAAGTTACGAGCTGAATTTCAAGAAAATAAAAAATAAACAAACTTGAATGTGATCTTCCTGACATGCTAACTATCCCGTGAAGGAAAATTACTCACACCAGAGATCTTGGAAAAGTGTGCGGTATTAGAATCTCCAAACACACTTAGAAGCTGTAGGCTTTAATATGATTTCTAAATTTTTAATGGAATTACCCCAGCCCTATATTATGTGGTCAGAGTCAAACCACAATATCCGTTGATTACCCCGACATTCTCAGTGAAGGGCTGGAAAGAAGAACCACCCAAATCCTCAGCGACTTGCAAAGGAACATCATGGCAATTGCACATTTACAAATGAAGGACAACAAATGCAAGTTATGAGAAAAATAATTTCTAATATGGCTAGATTCACATGGATATTATACAATGAGGGCTACAGCAACATGATTTCTGGAGCAGAGAAATGCTTCACTCTCAGAGAAATGCAAATAGGCATTTTTAAACAAGGTCCTATACACATGGAAAGAAAATTATTATAGTTTCACCTGTACCATTGTTAGAGGTGGCTATTGAAATAAGTGTTCTAAATACTAGAACCTTTCACTGGGTTGGAAGGTCAAGAGCCAAAACGTTCAATTTGAATAAGATCTGGCATTAGGAACACTTGAATGCCATCAATATCGACATACAATTTCACACACCCTGCAGTAAAACCATTAATTGACTATTGTGCCATGTTTTACACTGAAAGATCTAATTTTTAAAGCTCCTGCCCGCTGAGAGTGGACTTGGTGTTTCTTCACGCTTGGTGCGAAATTAAAAAATGCTCCCGCCCAGTGAGAGCAAACACAGGTTTCACAGTGCGGGCAGGGAAAACACTGTGTCCCGGGGGTTGGGACAACAGGGATATTAATGACTCAAGGAGGGGGTGGTCACGTGGCCCCCTCCATATTTACAGTCATTTCAGCCCTGGGGTGGGCTCCCTGAGGACTTTAGAGACTCAGAAAGGGGGCCACATGGCTTTTATACCAAACTTTTGCCCCAGGGGCAGGCTCCCTGGGGCCGAAACGGCTCAGGAGGGGAGTCACATAGCCCCTTCCCCTTTATAAGCAAATCAGTCCGGGGATGGGGTCCCCGGGGCCTCTGGAGACTTGGGAAGGGGGTCTGCACAACCCCCTCCTCTTTCGGCCCCCGGGGTTGGCTCTCCAGGGCCTATAAGTAATGAATGAGGCCAGGCCATCATTTTGTTATCCTGCTGAAGCCTTCTGGAATCTCAGCATTTTTTGCCTATTTCTTTTTCTTTTTGGCCTCAGGGGATCCCTCTGGGTCCCCCATGAGGCCTAGGGGATCGGGGTATCCCTTCCTTGCCCCCTTATATTATTATTATTTTTTTATTTCAAGACAGGGGACTAAGTCCCTGAGGCCTGTAATAGCCACTAGCAACATTTTTCTCATGTTGCTGGCAGCCAATCAGAGCGCTGGAGTGAGATGGCCCAATGGAAATACAGCTTCCTGGGCCAATCAGAACGCTCTATTTTTAGACTTGCTCTCTCGCAAAAGTCTCAAGAGACTCTTGCAGACCCAACCGTCCAGATATGCAATTATTTTTCAACCTTAATTCCTCAAAAACTACAGAATGGATTTCTACCAATCACAAAAAGTACAATCTGGGGACCAAGATCTAGCTTCCTACCAAATTTTGTGTAATTCCGTTCAGCAGTTTTTGCCGCAGTCTTGTCTAAAGAAGTCTATGGAAAATTAATGGGGATTTTGCGTTTTGGGACTCCCCTTTTTTCTTGGCCCTCGATTGATGGACCACCTTTCCATGCACAAACTAGTCAAAATGTAGCACCTTTTCTGGAAAGTTTTGTGGAGATTCGTCAAATGGTGCCAATGTTATTAGCAACAATATATATATATATATAGATAGATAGATAGATAGATAGATAGATAGATAGATAGATAGATAGATAGATATTACATACTTGCGGCTGCCAGTAGGTAGTTATAGTTAGAACCTAGTTTCCATAGGAAGAGCATTTTTTCATTTGCCAAAAACATTGGCATCATTTGACGAACGTTCACAAACTAATATGACGCTCACTTCAGCTGCTGTCTTGAAAGTTTCGGGGTGATCCGTCAAGCGAGAGCCAAGACAAGGGGTTGCTCAAAAGCACGTTATCCTCATGCTAATTCCCATAGGACAGTTAGACAGAGCTACAGCCCAACCTGCTGAACGGAATTACACCAAAGGTAGATGTTGGTCCAAGGAAGTGCCTTTTTGTGATTTGATGTAAATCCGTTCAAGAAATTTCCAGTTGTATATATAAGGACACGGTGGATCCACGACCCCTACCGATCTCGTGCTGAAATCTGATTGGCTGCCAACTCTTCAAACCAGGAAGTGTTGGCAGCCATCTAGTGACACAGTTGAACTGAGCCACAGAAAAAGATTTAAAAAAAAGAAAAGGGGGAAGGGTAGAAACACCATGATCCTCTAGGCCTCTTGGGGGGGATCCCACCAGGGTCGAAAAAGCTTTTTTTGTAAAGCAATTAGCAGGAGTCACACTGGATCCGTGACTCCCACTGAACTGTAAAAAAAAACCAAAGCATGGGGTCTGGTGCTTCATTAAATATAGGCCCCCAGGTGGGACAGGTCCCGGGGGCAGTTTTTATAGTACTGCAGGGGGTGCCCATGCAGCACCCCCGTGCCCTGGGGTGTGCCACCTCCTCAGGGCAAACCTATGAACCCTGATGCGGGGGGCCCCCCGCAGGCCAGGAAATTGCAACCTCCCCAGGGATATTGAATGAAATTAATGCGGGAAGGCCCGTATGGCCTCCCTGCAACCCCAGGGACTGCCACCTCCCTGGGGCAATAAATGTTGAATACAGATGTGGGGGGCACATGCAGCCCCCCCACAGCCTTGGGGACCACCACCTCCCTGGTGCAATGATTAACAGAAATATGGGGGCCTGTGCAGCCCGAGGGACCGCCACATCCCCTGGGCAATCAGCAATAGAACTGCGGGGGAGCCTGTTAGCCCTCCCCCCACAGGACCACCATCACCTCACCGTGGCTCAAATTATATATATGCTGGTGGTCATTGCGGATCCCAGGCCCCGGGGACCACCACCTCCCAGGAGCAAATTTGATGGCCCTGGGGACCGCCACCCTTCAGGGTGGGCTCCAGCAATGCCCCGGTGTGCCTATCCCTGGGACATTGCAGTTTGCTATGGCTTGGCATGAGCATCGCTCCCACCATGCCATAACAAACAGTACTCTGCTTTGATCAAGTGAGAGCATTTTTGCTCTTGCTTGCTCAAAGCAGAGTACAGTTTACTTTTAAACACAGGGAGCTGCATGTTAGCAGCTCCCTATGTGTAAAAGCAATGCCTGCTCCCCAGAACGCAGGGAGCCAGCAGGGACTGCGGGGGCCTTCAGGCTCCCCCCATGGTCCCCATCAAAGGCAGCGAGTGCACTGGGTGGGACAAGGGCACCCAAACTACAGGCCAGGCCCAGAAAGATGGGGACCCTGGTGCCGGGAGGGGGAGCCGCTCGGCACCCCTCCCTTAAATAAAACTTTTAAACAAAGATAAAATAACCTCTGGTAAGTTGCCGGAGGTCGCACCCCCTTCGCCACCACTCTGCAAACACGCGTACTGGTTCACTACTGGTTGGGATGAAGTCCACTTTACTCATGAGGGACCTTGGGGGCCAAGAAGCCCTCCTGGTACCTCCTGTAAGTCCTACACAGCAGGATTCCTGAGTGCTGGTCAGAGGCCCAGCCCCCTTTCTCCACCACTCTGCAAAACTGACTAGAACTTAAAAAACTATAGAAATTCACTGACAAAACCAAAGGTTACAGGGACGTTGTATTTAGGAATAAGCTTTTTTTTTTTATAAACAATTTTTTTAATTGTTTTACAGCGTATGAAACAAATCAGCAAGTACACGATGGACCCAGAATCAGTGACATTTTGATAGTGAACGTATCCCACATTCCCGCACTCCATAAAACCTGCACAGACAAAAATAACGAAACAAATCATTCCGAGCCTTCTACCGTACCCAGCCACTTCCCCCACACCCTTCGATATTTCTTGGGGCACCCTCTTGCCACGTAAAGGGCCCTCTCCTGGGTCGCACACCAGTCCACCCCCGTCGCCACCTCCCTATGTCCGGCGGTTCAGGATTTATCCATGCCGCCGCTATGTCCCGCTTTGCCACCATCATGGCTGTATTGAAAAATAATTTGTCATTCCGGGACCCATCCAGCCCATCCAGGATTCCCAGTATTGAGTGCCGTGGGTCATGAGGAACCTCCCAACCCAGGACCTCCGTTAGCTCCCTCTCAATTGCCCCCCAAAATCTCTCCAGCCGGGGGCAGGACCAAACCACATGGAAGAAGTCAGCCGGGGCATGGGTGCATCTCGCACACGACGCATCGGGACGCAGGCCCGCTCGATGCAAGCGCAGGGGAGTAAGGTAAGCGGCGTGTAAGTAGTAAAGTTGGATCAGCTTAAGTTTAGCAGAAGTGGTGACTGTCTTGGGTGCCATAAGTGCATCGCGCCAGTCCACCTCGTCGAGGGGGCCCACCCATTCCACCCATTGGTCCTTCAACTTGTCCAGGGAGGTGGAAGTATTGTTGACTAGGGTGCGGTATATGCGGGAAATGCCCCCTTTACCTAAATCTCCCAGCATTGTCTGCGCCTCTGTAGGGCTGTGTTCGGGGAGCCGCGTGTCGTCCGCAATGTGCATCCGGAGTTCATGCCTCAGCTGCAAATACTTATAAAATTGAGAGGAGTGTAAGGAGTAACATGTTTGGAGCTCTGGAAAGGAAAGCAGGTGGCCTGTAGCCCATACATCCCCCAGCTGTGTAATTCCAATGAGATCCCACGATTTAAACCCCTGCAGCCCACTAACTTCCCGGAGCCAAGCCCCTTGCCAGAGGGGTGTACAACGAGTGAGCCTACGCGTCCACCCAGTGTGACGCAGCGAGACCCGCCAGGCCAGGAACACGGAGCGTGTGACCTCCGGTAGCTGGGATGGGATGGTCTTCCCGTACAGCATTGATTGAATGGCGGGTAGTCCCAGCTCGCTCAGCTCGAGCCGGTAGGCCGGATCGGACCAGCCCCCGTTGAACCAGTCGTGAACCACCAGGAGACGCGCAGCCAGGAAGTAAAGGTATAGGTTCGTCATCCCCATTCCCCCGTCGAAGGAGGGGATCCGACAAGTAGACAGAGCCAGGCGTGCCCTACCCCCATTCCAAAGGAACTTGTTGGTAATACTGTCCAACTCCCGGAACCAAGGCCTGGGGAAGCAGAAGGGAGTATTCTGTAGGACGTAAAGAAATCTGGGGAGGATCATCATTTTAAACAGGGCGACCCTCCCCAACGGGTTAAGGGGAAGAGTCTTCCACTTATGGAGATCTTCCTTGGCCTTTTTAACAACTGGGGCAACATTGAGCGCCCAGCCCAGTTCAGGAAGGAGGGTGATCCACAGCCCCAAGTACTTAAAGGATTGTCTCCGTAGCGGTATGGTGGATTGCCAATCGTAGCATTCCCTAGAGAGGTGCAGAGGAACCAGGACGGACTTCCCAGGGTTCAGTCTAAGCCCAGAGGCCTGCCCAAAGTATTCTAGGGTCTGGAGACACCGTGGCCCCGAGGAGGCCGGATCGGCCAGGAAAATCAGAACGTCATCCGCATAAAGTGCGATCTTGTCCGCCTCCGCACTCGGCCACTCCCATCCATGAATACCGTCCTCAGCCCGCACCAGAGCGGCCAGGGGCTCCATAACCAGGGCGAATAGCAATGGAGAGAGAGGACATCCCTGTCTAGTGCCCCTGTGAATAGGGAAGGCTTCTGACAGTACACCGTTGACCAGCACACGCGCTCGCGGGTGGGCGTAAAGGACCTGAACCGACGCTCTAAATCGAGGCCCAAAACCCAATTCGGTCAGCACATCCTGCAAATATGTCCAATTCACCGAATCAAATGCCTTTTCGAAATCGATGGACAGGAGAGCCAAGTACGGAGTTAGCAAGTGCCTGTGGGCTAGAGCCAGTTGCAGCCTCCGGAGGCAGTGACGGGTCCCGCACTGAGGCATGAAGCCACATTGATCTAAGTGGACCAGGGAAGCCAAGTAGGGCTTCAAACGCTGAGCCAGAATGGCGGCGTACAGCTTAATCTCCGTATTGAGGAGCGAGATAGGACGATAGTCCGCACATTGACGCGAAGGGGGCTTGGATTTCGGGAGGACCACGATGGTGGCAATATCAGTTTCTGGCGGAAAGGAGCCCCTCTCCACTGCCTCCTGAAACAAAGCGGCCAGACGGGGCACTAAAATTTCGCGGTACGCCGCGTAATATTCCTGGGGAACGCCATCGGGGCCCGGAGTCTTGCCCGAAGAGGCAGAGGAAATGGCCCCCTCGATTTCCTTCAAAGAAATGGGCCGTTCCAAATCCCTCTGGGCAGCCGCCTCCAGGTAGGGAAGACGTACCTTACCCCGGTCAAGGAGATCAGAGAGCGAGAGGGCAGGGACACGTGCTGCATATAAACATCGATAATAGGTGGCAAAGGTGTTGGCCATCGCCGTAGGGGCGCAGTGCACCATTCCTGCCTCATCCGCCACTTCTGAGATAATGCGGCTCGCCCTGGGGTAGGTGGCTAGCCTGTGCAGGATCGTACCATTCTTGTCCCCCAGCCATAGATTCGCGCTACCGACGACCTCCATAGGAGCTTGGCAGCGTCCAAAGATAGTTGCTTAATTTCGTCCCGCAGATGAGCAAGTTGTCGGGCCTGGGCGGCATCATTAGACAAAGATACTAGTCGTTCCAAGCGAAGCGCCTGCGCTTCCCTTGAGGAAATTTCTTGCATTTGCACCTGCCTTTGGCTCTTGAGCTGTCCCTTCGCGACCCCCGGATAGTCGCCTTTCCGGCCTCCCACAAGATACCCGGCGAGGCCACGGATCCGTCGTTGGTGCGGAAGTAATGCTTAAGTTCCGTCCCCACCACCTGTTTAAAGTCTTTGTCTTGGAGGAACCAAGCGTTCATTCTCCATGTTTGGCGGGCTGAAGGAGGGGGAGTCCCTGTACTAAGAAGCACTGGAGAATGGTCAGAGATACCTCGCGGTAGGATGCGGACATCTACAACCTCTGAGCATTCAGGTGCAGAGACAAAGACCGCATCTATGCGTGCCTGTGTTCGGTGGGCCGCGGAGGTGTGTGTAAATTGCAGGGTGTGGGGGTGCCATATACGCCATGTATCGCAGAGTCCCAGCGACTCGGACCAGTTCTGGAGTTGCTTCGCTTGCGTTCTGCGGGAGATGGAAGGAGGACCCGTGGTGTCAAAGGCCGGGGAGGAAACAGCGTTAAAATCGCCTCCCACAATCGTGGTGCCCAATGGCATATTGTTCATCAGAGCAGCGGTATGGGTGAGCGTAGGCGTGAGCATCGATGGGGGAGCGTAGACAGAGATCAGATTGATGGGGGAGCCAGCTAGGGAGCCGCAAACTGATACAAAGGACCCCTGCGGGTCGTGAGTCACCTGGGAAAGGACAAGGGGCAGATTGCGCCTCAGGAGAATTGCCACCCCGCGGGAGCCCCTAGAGAAGCCGGAGTGCCATATTCTATCATATCCATAACGCGCCAGGAAGGGACACTGATTCCCAAGGAGGTGTGTTTCCTGAAGCATGAGTATGTCTATATGGAGGCGTTGTGCATAACGCAAGACCGCCGTGCGCTTATGTCGATCAAGAAGACCATTAACGTTCCACGACAGCACGTGGAGAGATGCCCTAGGCGTAGTGTTAGCAGTCAGGTCGGGAGGTCACTACTGTGGAGTGCAGAGTCAAACAGGGGTGCGTGAGCGTGTGTGGGAACCCGCAAATGTAAGGGCCGTCGCATGCAGTAGGGGCATGCCCGTTTCCTGTATAGGAAACATATGTCATTTCGTGGCTGCTGAAACAAAAGACAAACAGAATAGAAACATAACAGGAAAAACTTTCCCAAACCTCCCCCTCTCCCCCCCCACCCTACACTTCGAGAACGGAAGCATCTGTCGACCCCCCATATGAACAATACCAAACTGCAACGTTCGTATTTGGGTGCGTGGAGGACCCCTCCAGAAGATCGGATAAGCAATGGATCGGCATTATAACTGAATGTTACACTTGTAAGTCTACCAGTGGCAGAGAGCCCCAGTGTGGCGGCGACCCGCCCCAGTAGTCAGTGGATGGCACACTAAGCCCACCAGGCCTTCAAAGAGTCGGAGTGCGAGAAAGGTCCGAGTCTGGTTTGGGTGAGCCCACCCGAGACGGCGACGAGGTCGGTCCAGGCCGGTCCTCGGCAGAGCAGTGCCTGCCGCGTGGCGGAGAGCCCGACCCGCTGGAGGAGTCCCGGGACCCCCGGGCCGCCATGCTCAAGGATCTAGATATTGTCTGCGATTGGCGCCCTTTACGAGATTGTGTTCGGCGCCGGCGTCCCGGCAACCCAGGCCCCCGGGGCTGGGAGCCCCCAGGCCCCGTGGAGGGGGCATTCCCTTGTCGGAGAGGGCGTTCCTCCGTCAGTCATGTCCATGCTGCCTGAGGTGAATCAAAGAACTGAATTTGGCCTTGGAAAATAACACGTAGGCGCGCAGGAAATTGGAGTTGATATTGTAGGCCTAGGGCCCGCAGCTTTTGTTTTACATTTGTGTAGGAGCGCCGGAGTTCTTGCACCTCCCTGGTGTAGTCCGGGAATACCATAATGGTATGATTTTGGAACTGGAGGGGCCCCTTCTCTCGTGCCGCCCGCAGGATAGCGTCCCGGTCTTTAAAGTTAAGGACTTTTAGGATGATGGGGCGCGGCGGAGCCCCTGGAGGAGGCCTGGGCGCCAGGGACCTGTGGGCTCTCTCCACCACGAACCAGGACGAGAGGGCGTCCTTGGGCATCCAGGATGTGAACCAATCTTCGACGAAGGTGGCCGCCAGTCCCTTCTCCGCCCTCGGGAAACCCCACCAGGCGGAGGTTATTACGGCGGGCACGATTTTCAGCGTCCTCGGCCCGCCGGTGGAGCTCCTTAGTGTGAGTGCTGAGGTGGGCCACTTGTTCCTTCAGCTGTGAAATGTCGTCTTCCGCGGTGGATATACGGGATTCAGCCTCAGTCAGCCTCGCAGTAGCATTACGGAGGTTCTGCCGGAGAAGGGACACGTCCACCTTGACCTCTCCAATCTTCCCCTCAACGGACGCCTGTGAGGTACTGATGGCCTGAAGGATGGTGTCGAGGTCCCTCTCCTGGGGAGGGGGGAGGCCCCCATCAGCCCCTCCAGGGGGAACCTGTTCCGAGGTAGTGAATCGGTCCATTTTGGTCTGCGTAGGAGCTGGCGCGGATTTTGAGGCCCTGTCTCTCCCCATGGCCGGCGGCAACTCCAATCGCCAGTGGAGTAACAAGGTTTAGGTGTATGGGAGGAACCCACCACAGGCTCGGAGATCTTGCCAGGGAGCCGGGCCCCCGCCGTCGCACGAGAGAACCAGGTAATCAATCCGGGATCACGCGGGGGCCCCGAGCGCCACCCGAAGAGATGGCTGAATACGTTGGCTCAACCCCAAAGGCGCAGAGCACGACAGGCCCTGTCCCGTTAACCCTCCAGGCCGCGCTCCCGGCCCCGCAGACCCCACACCACACGTCCGAGGACGGGACACCCCAAGGGACCGGAGCAGTAGGTGATAGTGGGGGGGGCGCCCTATGCCATCCCCACCCGCCTCGCTGCCCGATACGACAGCCGGTCACCCACTCCACACACCAGCGGGTGGATATATCTTCAGGCCCAGCAGGAGGGCCTCACAAGAGCACAGGCTGCAGGTGTCCGGGGAGGAATGGCCCAGCTCCGCCCGCCCTGCAGGCCGCCCTCCAGCCTCACAGCCCGAGAGCGGTAGGATGTCCGGAACTGCCCGGGTGGGGTGGGGGGGCCGGGGGCACAGACCCTGACACCCGCGCCGCTGCCCGACCCGACAGCCGAACCCCGGCCCCCACCTACCGGATGATTCTGCTGCCTCCACTAGCGCCGCTCAGCAGGTCCGGTACCCGCCACGGCTGACAGGTCGGTCCAGGCCGCCAGCGCCAACACGAGGCAGGCCCCAGCCCACCACCTCATTCCAGGACAGACGGGAGGGGGGGGGACAGAGGCAGCTGGAGAAGCCGGGCCAGGCACTGCAAAGTCTACGTGCCAGAGGAGGGGAACTCAGCGCCGGCGAACCCTCCAGGACAGAGGCGTCACCCTCGCCAATGGGCCGCAACAAAGGCCTCAGGTGGGGGATGGCGAAGCAGGCCTCCCACGCCTGCCCCCCCCGAGTGCAGGAGGCGGCCAGCAGGGTTGCGCCGGGGCGGCAGCGCAGACGAGAGCAGCGCAGGCCGGCGATGGGGGGGCCGGAGCACCGATATCAGCCCCCCGCACCGCTACCCGACAAGGTATCCGAACCCCGGGTCGTCCCCACTCACCGGCACCTCTCCACAGGTCGCAGAACGGTCCCCGCCGGAAGGATCAGCGGGACTGCCTCAGCTAGGGCGCTCCGGCTCTGGACGGCGTTCCCTGCGTGCCGGTCTCCCACGGGTGTCAGGCAGGTGTCCGGATCTCCCCAGCCTCGCCCACGGATGTCGGCGTAGCTGGCGCAAAGGGCGCGGGGGCGAAGGCTCAACCCCAGAGCAACGCCAGTCGGGCAGGGCGACACACGGGAGCCAGGCCAGCCACCGCAGAGGGTCGCAGGCAGAAAGTGGTGCAGCACCGGTGGCTTCACGAGGCGATGGCGCTGCAGTTACTGCTGGGCTTCGGCGGCCGCCGCCATCTTGCAGCCTCGGAGCAGCGAGAAGAGAAGGTCCAGAACTGGGCGCCGGGGGCCCAGAATCGCCTGCCAAACGGACCGGAGTGGCCCCCTCTGCATATGAAACCACCACAGGCAGGTAGGAAGAGCGGATAGCTGCCGCTGACAAGAGGATGCGAGGCGGATGACGGAGGGGTCCGGAGCACTCTTAGAGTGCGACCGCTATCTTGACGCCTCAAGCCACGCCCATGTTTAGGAATAAGCTTTTAAAAAACTTTAGAAATTAACTGAAAAAAACAAAAATTAGAAGGACGTTATAGTTAGGAATTAGCATTTAAAAAACCTTAGAAATTCACAGAAAAAAACAAAGGTTACAGGTTTGTTATAGTTAGGCTCATATTTCACTGGTACAAAACTAAAACTAGTGTAATTCTGTAGTTATAGTTAGTGAGCTAAGTATAACTCGCACCCCGGCAATGCACTGATCATTACTTCACATATTACATCACTCATGACATGGTCAGTGACATCACTGATGACATGACTGATGACATCTCAAATGACATCATTGATGACGTCATCAAGTGAGTGTGTTTTTTGAAAAGTTTATGGATGCTAAACATATTTACTAACCTACTACAAAAGTTAAATTAGTATACTAGTTGGACTACTAATGAGTGATACTATCTCTAGCATGTGTGATCTGAGTGGGTGTGTGACTGTTAAGCCTGCACGTAAAACTCTGCTCTGTTTGCGGAGTTTGCAGAGTTTGGCAACTCTGCGTTCCGAAGAGAATGCGAAGTTACCGTTAAACTCTGCACTCCGCAACGGAGCGGAGTTTTTGTTTTTTGGTCCGCACGCTTAAAAATGTAATTTCAGGTGTGCAGGAGCGACTTGCCGGGCGCTTGCGATCAACCATGAGATTTTTAGGGCCCTTTGCGGGCACCACAAGTTTTGCTAGCCGGACACATGCTCCCGCAAGATTTTGTGGGCGCCAACACGTCATTCAGGCGAGCCAGCAACTTCCAGCTGATGTTTTCTGCTGTACACGGTCCCGAACGTGCAGGATTTACTGCGGCTGCAATCTGGGGAAGATTCTCTCCCCAAGAAGCATCAAAATCTTCCCGAAATGATGATTTGGAGTTAAAAACCTCCTCAAATTTACATTTTGCAGTGGTTTTTTTTTGCAAGGAGTCTGTTTTTTTTTTTTTACTTATTTTCCAGCTGGAAGGAAGTTCCCCCAGAGTCCCCAACTTCCTGTTTATGTCCAGCAGGCTCCTCCCAGGGCTTTGTCCATCTCCTGGTCACTTTTCATTTGGATTTGGAGCTGGAAGGATCACTCTTTGTGTCTGCTGCATATCCCATTGGATTTAAGGACTTTTTGTATTTGAGATTTCACAAGTAAGTTGAAAAACTGGTGTTGTTTGTTTGATTGGAGTCATGCACCTGGATTTATTTATATTGTTAATAGATTTTTAAAATGTATTGTGATTGGTGGCCTGTTGTTTCAGTAGGGGCCTATTGATCACTGATTTCTTTGCATTTTATTTTTCTTCTTTAGTAAAGGAAAAATGTTTCACAGTTTACTACATTTTCTCCATTTTTTTAATACATTTGCAGTATTGATTTAATTCACTATGTGGTCTAGTCTGCCAATTGGCCTTCCAGCCAGTAGGCCCAGTGCTAGTCATGGGTGCATAAAACAACTGTTTCTGTGGTGTTTACAGCATTTACGCCATGGATGGATTTGGATTGAAATACAAAATGTGATTTTTTGTGGTATTTCATGTTGTTTTTTCATTCAAACAATGTATAGGACTAGGTGGGGTAATGCCTTTGAAGGATGTGTTGTAAACATTTTTTTTTGCCCTGTTAATTTTCGTTTTTAGCATTGCTGAATAAATTATCTTTTCTCTGTTTTACCATGCCTCCTTTGTCTGGTCAGTGTGCATGTTTGTGTGTTTGCCATAGGCCACCATTTGCATTTGTTCTAGATGCCATGTGGCGTGGTGAAGCAAAATAACGATGGATTAAACCCAGATCTGTGACTGGGGGTGAATGTTTGCCAATGTGCAGCATTCCGTCCATCATCTTGTGTGTTTTGCATTTCGCCCTAAGTGGGAAGGGTATGCCCAGACGTGGGTCCCGTGCTCACTACGCCACTGGAGTCAAGCTATCCTGGCTGATGAAGGCTGATAGCCTGAAACCAGTCCTAGGATGCTTGATTCCCGTCCAGGGAAGACATGGCTTGGCAGTTCGGTCTGGACTGTTCCCATGAGGCACAGGGTCAAGACTGATTTGCATATGGCTATGTCTGAACTGGGGTGGCGTGGTGAAGCAAAATAACGATGGATTAAACCCAGATCTGTGACTGGGGGTGAATGTTTGCCAATGTGCAGCATTCCGTCCATCATCTTGTGTGTTTTGCCATGTGGCCACTGGCCTGGGGCCATTTTGTATAGTCAGTGGACTGTCCCTAGGCCTGCATGTGCTGTTTGTTTTACATGTCTCCTGCCTTGTTCTGACTTGTGAGTGACCATGTGGCTGGCAGGCATTTTGTGTAGGCAGCCAGGGTGCTTTTGCCATAGGCATGCATGCGTTCTTTGTTTTCTAGGCCTCCTACTTCTTATTGTGACCATGTGGGTGGTGACCTTTTTGTGTATCCAGCCAGTGTGCTTTCCTGATCACCCTGCATGTCTTCTCTTTGTTCCCAATGAATGCCTTCCTGCTCAGTGTTGGTGTTGATGACAACGTGGCACTGGCTGGCAGCCATTTTTGGCAGCCATTTTGTGCACCCAATCGAATTCTGTCCTTTGCTGTAGGCTGCATGGATGGTTGAGCAATGAGATAGCAGTTTAATAATAACTTATCTTTGAGGATAACTTACTTATGTTTAAATTTTTTTAATTAATTGGTAAATTATATTTCATATTTTTCAATTTTTTTAAATAATTTTTTGTATGTTGTTCATACCATTTTCCGCTACATCTGGCATCAATCAACCCCATGTCTGCTATAGGTGCACAACAGCATTCATTGTCTAGGGATTTTTCCTTCCATTGTCATTTGTCAGCTGCACCTCCCTGAGTGCCACATCACACGTGAGTGACGTCATGTGATGCACATAAAGCAAACAGTTTCATCTGTATGTTGCTGTTGTTTTTGCTCTCTTATTATTCATGAGTGTACAGTCAGTTACCATGAATGTTTATGTTGGTGTGGTTGTCCTTTTTACGAATAGATATACACTGTATTGGTAATTAAGGGGGTAACCAGTGACCACACTAAATATATTGTGTTTGTTTGTACTACTAATTGAACAGCAGCAATGCCACATTTCACTAATGTCTTTCTTGCTTCTTTTCTTTTAGGTGCACAACAAGACAACAAGAAATAACATCACCCACAGTACTGCCAGAAAGAAGGCCTGTGCACGGCATGATGTGTGAGTGACCCACACACCAGACATCTCTTCAACTTGTGAAGCTAAGTGCCACTGCTAACTGACAGCTTCAAGATGGCCCCAAAGAAAGGTGCTAAAACTGCTACCAAGGAGGTGGCCAGTGAGAAGAAGAAGAAGCTTACCACCACTGGTATGTCGCCCCAGATGTTTTTTGGGAAACAAAAAACTGTGCTTTCAGCAATGGCCTCTGGGCAGTAAGCTGGCAGCAGCACGCCCAAATCAGTGGACCCACCCCAATCTAAGCCTAAGCCCATGTCTGTCACAGAGACAGTCAGTCTTATCACGGCAATGCCGATGAGCAGTGATGTTGACATTGACTTATCTATATCACAAAGTAGTACCCAATTATTGCAGGAAACTCAGAGAAGTGGACAACAAAAACAACAGCCACAACCGCCAATAGTAGTTCCTCCCAAAGTAGGAGCAGTTCAAGAGATTGTGCTTCATGCTGAGGAAGTAGAGCAATCTGCTTCAGAAGATGCATTGTCTTCCAGATCTCCAGCTAGAAAAAGGAGGGGTAGTGGTGCATGATCTTCTTCTTCAAGCCCCCGTTCTGATGATCTAGACACCACTTGGATCCCGCCACAGTCTGACAGTGAGACTCGCCATGAGATGGCTCAGACGAGGCTAGGGAAAAGGAAGGTTCCAGAAAGCCTTAGAGTTATGGAGGTAGATGTAGAAGAGGTGGATGACGACTAGCCAGTCATCATGGATGTTTACCCAGCCCCAGTGGAGACCGACATTACCCCATCCCAACTTCCCAGGGGGATGTGGCAGTGGCACCCCATATCCAACCACCACCAGCTGCCATATTTGCAAAGTCTCAGCAGTGACCTACATCCACAACCACCTCAGTAGAAGTAGGTACTGCAGAGAGTCAAATGTCAAAACGCCCACCTACCGCCAGTTCATCCCACATTGGCAGTGGCACCAGTGTCAGAAGGTTGAGCTCCCCAGTTTGGGACTTCTTTTCGGTTAGCCAGAAGGAGGAGAACATTGCCATATGCTCCCTTTGTGGAACAAATGTTAGTCGAGGTAAGCTTGGTACAAACAATGGTAGCGGGGGCCAAACAACCCATTTGAGAAAGTACCATACGATCCGTTGGGAGGCGCACCTTAGAGGACAAAAATGTGTAAGTGTTGTTGGTGAAGGGGGTGAAAGCCGGCTGAGCAGGGACGCTGAATCCAATCTGATCACGGTGGAAGGTGAAGACATCTTCATTGCACAAATCAGCTCTCTCCCCAGCAGTGCAGTAGTGTCGCCCACATCAGCAACACCGCAATGGCACAAGACTCAGGTCGAGACACCAAGGCAACACAGGACAGTGACTGCTCCGCTGAAACGCATATTGAGCCTACCACCGCCTGCTCTCAAGAAGTCACCTGCATCAGTGGCATCAGGAAAGAAAAAAATACAGGCTACCATTCCTGCCATGTTTAGGCCAGATGGGCAGTATGAACACAACCACCCAAAAGCATGTTTGTACAACGCGAATCTGGCTAAAATTTTAGCGCTGGGCCTCCTCCCTTTTTCTTTTGTGGAAGGGGTGGGGTTTTTTGAATTTGTGGCAGCCATCTGCACAAAATGGAAGGTTCCCAGTTGGCCCTATTTTGCCAGAGTTGCTGTTTCAGCGCTATATCATGATGTGCTTGAATTGCTTGGACAAGCTTTGCAGCAGAGTGCTGTTCACAGTATCCACCTGACAACAGACATGTGGGCCAGTTGCCAAGCAACTGATTACATGTGCATCACTGCACACTGGATCTCTTTTGTGGGGTCTAGAGAAAAAATATCTGCAGGTGTTGACACTGCTGAGATTTTTAATGCTGCTCGGAAGCATGCGACAGTAGTGATGTTCGCAATGGAGAAATCCCATACAGCTGCAAACATTTTGGTAGACTTTAACAACATGGTCTTTGAATGGCCGTGACCAGGAGAGGAATTAAGATTGGATTTGTTGCCACAGACAATGGCAGTAATATAGTTACGGCCATGGCCAATGGTGGTTATTTCAGGGTCCTATGTTTGGCGCACTGCATCAACATCATCGTACAGGACTTTCTCAAAAAAGAAGACAAAGTAAGCAACTTACTGTCCACCTGCAGAAGAATCTGCACTTATTTCAGCCATTCATTTAAAGCCCAGAAACAGTTGAGGGTCATTCAGTGTGATAAAAGAATGCCAGTTAAAGCACTCGTACAGGAGGTGCCAATACACTGGATCTCCACTTATTACATGCTTGAATGCCTGTTTGAGCAGTACAGACCTATCAATGAATATGCATGCAGAGGGGATGCAACTGTGAAAGGCATGATCATGGAGATGGACCAATGGGGCCTAGTCAAATGCCTGACAGAGATGCTGCTTCCTTTTGAGGTGTTCACACAGGAAGTCAGCAAAGAGGACAGTACCATGGGCCAAGCTATCCCATTGTTGCACATGCTATAGGAACAGCTAAAGGAGGTGTCAGCAATGTACACAGGTGTGGAGGAAAAAAAGATGCCCATGACTCGGTGGAGAGCTTAATCCTTCGCTTGTCTGCTAATACAAGGGTACAAAGAGACATTGTGTCCTCCAAACATTACATCTGTGCCACAATTATTGATCCACGGTACAAACCATCACTGTCCACTTTCATTCCTTTTTCAGATGGGGATGTTAGAAAATACAAAACATGAATAGCTGAGCAAGGCAGTGAGCTTGAAAAAAAACGGCAGGGAATTAGAGGCCCACTGCTCCAGGGCTCAAGTCTTGTGAGGCAGCCTTCAAGTTCAGAACCTGAGGGCAGTGCTGTTGGCTCACAGCAGCCAAAACCAACAACAAGAACACCATCAACAACAAGACCATGAGCACCAGCCTTCAAATCTGCATCTGAGTGGTTTCTACTGGCACGGCTTAAGTTCAGTGCAAAGGTGAAGACAAAAGAGATCGGGCAAAGTGGAGTACCAGCATTGAATATTGAACGAATGGTCCAGGCCTATCTGTATGATGCAACTGAGGTCTACCTTGATCAAAACCCATTGGTGTATTGGTATGGGAAGAGACGCCAATGGCCAGTGCTCAGCTGTCTGGCAATAAACTATGGCTTGCCCTGTTACCAGTGTCTCCGCTGAGCGTGTTTTCAGTGCTGCTGGTGCTGTTGTCAAAATGAGAAGGAACAGTCTCTCACCCCAAAACGTGGTGAGATTTACCATGATCAAAATGACTCAGCACTTTATACCACCAGATTACACCATACCTGAAGTACCACAGAATGAAGATGAGGGCGACTCAGGTCATGGAAGTAGTGTGTTATATGACCTACTTCTGGGTGAACCATCAGAGTTTGAGGACGAGCTCTACTTCCCTAACTACTAGGCTTTCTTTCTTTCTTTGACGTCAACCCCCAAAAAAAAGATATAGCTAGGGAACATTATTTACTTTATTATTTCTGTGTGTCTGGTTTACCAATTCATCCCCACTGTCTTACTCTTAGACACATTTTATTGCTGATTGGAGTTGCAACTGTGTGCAATGAAGAAGTCCTGACTTACCCTCAAAAGCCATTTCCCCCAAGCTAGATATTGGACGGAGAATACAAACAAATGTGTACCTGCCCCCAACCCTGGGCCGTGACTATCTATCCTTTCCTACCCTAGAGGGACTGGCCCACATGTGACATTATTATAATTCGATTTACACTGGCAATTCTCTGCTTTGTGAACAAATGGAGATTCTGCATTCTGCAATGTACCACCAATCGATCACGGTGAGTACACCGGAAGAACAGGTAAATGCTGGCATGCATTGCACGCTGAGTGATTGTTGTTTGTTGTGGTGTGAACTTGTTGTGATGTTTCATCATCATGTGTGTTGAGACGAGATGATTCATGTGGTGGCAGGCAGTGTGAGACTGGGTGTTTGTTTGTTATGCTTAATGTGTTAGTGATGATTGAATTTCACAATGTTGGTGGCCTACCGACAGCTCATCAATAATTTTCCCCTGAAGGTTATTTTTTCCCTTCCCCTTTGAGAGATAGCGAGATTCCTTCACAGGGTCCACTCCACAGTCCACACTGCTTTGTTTTATTGTTTTCTGCTTTATACCCCTCAAAGGGTCAGACCCGACCAGTCCCTTAGATAATGCAAAGTTTGCAAATGCAAAGTTTGCAAACACAAATCTGGTCTACAAAAAAAGTGCCTCAATATTTCCTTTCCTGTTGTTCAACAACAAAACTGTACTACTGCAGGCCAATCTATTGCATTTTGAGTCAGAACTCGGGACACAGTTGGTACGGAGTTGGACACCATATTTGGAGTCAGACTCAGGAGGATCAGAGATGATGTAATGACTCAGAGCCTGGGCGTGAGCATGACTACTTCGAGAACTGCCACCAGAAGAAGATGGAAGTTTTTAAATTCACTGAAACCAATTGATTTGGATGATGATGACTTTGAAGTGGCCTAAAGGTAAACAACAGACCTACACAAGTCTGTGTAGTGGTGGTGAGTGGTGTGACTGACATTGGTGAGTTGGTGTTTTTACTTGTTTGGGAAAATGCTATGTTGCTAGGTGTGTGTGTGCTCAGTGCTGTCTAGCTCAAATTCGAACCTAAGTGTTGGTTGGGTCGGGGGCCTGTTGTTGAAGGAAACTCCCAGAAACAGACATTTAGCCATGCTACCTCTGAGTCTTCTCATTGCACTCCTTTTGCAGTTTAACTTTTCTCCTTGATTCTTCAATATCATTTTTGTTTTTCAATCTACAGGCCCTTTACCCTGCGCCATACTGGAAAAAAATATAACATACTCACACTTACCTTACCGAACCGCATCTGCTAGGCACCCAAGATGCACGGACAGTCCAAGAGGAATGCAGATGCAACATCATTTTTTCTCTTTAATCATTAGAACTGTGTATGTTGTTTATGTTTGTTTACTTGACTCCTACAGATATTTAAATTTTATTTGCTATGATTTAAATCATATGTACAACTATAAAAAATGTATTTCCCTAAACAAATATAAACTAGAAAGCCCACAACACCTGACCCACCCCTCTCCCTAACCCCAACCAATGTCCAAAGTAGAGAAAGTCCAAAAACATAATTGTCCATAATTCAAATGTCCATAAATAAATACTCGAAAACCCCCAAGATTTCCTCAACTTCCACATTCCCACACTCTCCCCAACAAGTCCTACCCACAAAACAAATTTTTTTAAAAAGGGGCAAGAGAGGCCTAGCAGCGGGCTAGGAGCTTCCTCTCCAACCTGTCAAAACGCTCCTCCATCCTGGCTTCTAGGCGCACCATCCTCTAGAGCATGCGGCGCCAAAAGGCTCTATAGAGTCTACAGGGGGAGCAGCTGTGGTTAAATAGTGGCGGGTGGCTGCCTGACCACGGCACCGTACTACCGAAGGCACTCCGGCCTGGCTGGGGCCAGGGGCATTGTAGGCTGCAGCTGCTGCCGCCTGCTCCTCCTCCTCGGTCACCAGCTGCTGGCATTCGGCCTTATGGCCTCCAGCAGCTTCCTTTGCCGGGTCCTGGGTGCTACCTCCTACCTGTTGGGTTGTGAGGATGATGGATTGGCAAGAGTAGCTATAGCAAGAAAGAAAAAAGGCAAATTATAACCTATACTCTTAGCGAAACAGTAACATAAAATTATATAGTGGCACAGTAGCACTAGCAGTACATAACATTTGCTGGTATCCTCAATTCCTCTGCCCATTCGATTTGGATGTGATTAGAGTTTCAGATATTAAGCACTATGGAGTATACAAGTATTCTTCTTCTCTCTTGTTTAGCTAAATTAATGTAGGCATGCCAGCTCAGCTTGCGCCCTAGACAGACATACTTGTGTTGCGTTACTTTGCTACTGTCTGCAGGTGGGGCAGCTGCACTACACAATTATCTCTTTTGCTATTATGGCCAAGCTCTGTTGAATGCCTCAATTTTACCCTGACTACAAGGCAGATGAATAGTTATTAATATATGAATGATACACGGCACAACGTGAGGTATTACTGTTGTAACCAAGCAGCCGATGGGCCACCCATGGCTGGCACTGGTGAAATGCCATGGGTAGGGAGTGAGACTCAGAGAGAGGCAGTTGCTGATGATGGATGGGTACATAAGATGTGTTGTGCTTAAAAACTACTGTGAGTCAAGGGAGTAGTCTGAAATACAACTTCAAACCTTTGAATCAAAAACCTTGATGAAAAACATTCCTTGTTTACTCTTCTTCCCAGGGATTTTTCCATTTATCATAGCATTTTCTTCTAGTATTATTTTTATTCTTCACCCTTGGCTTTGCTACTCAGTCACCGTTTAAGTTTTACATTCTCTTCATCCAGTCCTCACCTATGAATCTCTCATTCTCAACAAACCTTTCACCAACATACATTTGTCATTTCACTACCCATGCACCCTAGCTTTGACCCATCAAACCCCCTGGAGGCTTCCTTTCACCCATACACTTTCACCCACCAAGGCAGGCATACTTTCTTTCACCTTTCATCCATCCTTCACCCATCCATGCATCCTATCAGCCACCTCGATGCATCTTTTCACCCACGCATCCTTCTCTGCCAGTCATGTTACATTTCACCCGTCCTTCCTTCATCCCTCCTTCTTTTCCTTATTCATCAACCCATCAACGTCTGACTCTTCATGAAACCTTCTCTGCTGAGTTGAAGATAGAAGAGGCCATTAGTTACTCAAAATCAAATCAAATAAACTTTATTCGATTTTTAGTAGAAAAAAATCATAAAAGTTGCACAATAAAGAATATACAATCTACTGTTTAAAAAACTAATACCTTGCATATATACATCTTAAAATATCGCTAAAATCTTAAAATCACATCCTCAATTAATCAATGCCCCAATTGTTCTAGAAATCAATCTGTCTCATGCTATGTTTCCCATGTAATACTTTTCCTTTTTTTCAAAATGGCCTTCAAGAGACCAGACATAGCTCCCACACAATAAACATTATCCAGTCTTTGTAAATAAAGGAAGGCAGGTCGACATTGTCTCCATCCCCCGCCCTTCAACATAGGCAAAATCCATCTAGATCTTTCTACTCTATAAAATTTACAAAATAAAATCACATGTATAGACGTTTGGGGGACATTTCATCACAGGGGCACCTACAAAGCTTGCTGTTCCAATCATTTTGTATAGGGAAGCTGACTAAACGATGGAAGTTGTCAAATCTTAATCTAGTGAGGACAAACCTATCATAATCTTCCTAAGCACCATTCCAAATAAGGTTGAATGGTGGGACATACAAGAGTTATCTGATGTTTAATAACTGTATTTTTATACATTTCTGAAGCCGCCCTTAGAGATTCCAGATGATCCTGACAAAGAACTTTGAACTCCTTCCTAGAAATTGTGGTCAGTGTAACAGGGTTTCTATAAAAATCAGGTTTTCCCATGTCTATTAAAAAGCTTCTAATGTACCTTAGCCATAAAATCTTGTTCGCGTGGGTTAAACTCATAGCATCACTTATAATCTCTCTATTTAACTGTGTGTGATGTGACATCCAGACTCTGTGCCATAACAACAATGGCTGCATCTTTATCAGGTCTGAAATGTATGGAATCCCCAATTCGCTATGGCAATTATAAACTGATGTACTCTGTGGGATTGCTAATATAAATCGTAAAAACTTATTTTCCTCTTTTTGTAATGTAGCCACATCCTGATAACCCCAAACACCAGCCCCGTACATCGCTACACTCGTACATTTTGCTTTATAAATTTTAAGGAGGATCCCCGGGGTCTTTTACCCATTTTAATAGAAAAATTCATCAGTGCCCCAATTGACCTTTTAAAAGAAGAGTTCTACTTTTGACCGCTGGACTCCATGATCCAGCATGATCCAGTAATACACCCAGATAGGAAAATGTGTTGGTTGCATCTATCCTAGCTTTTCCCACAGGGAGACTTTTGCAGCTTTTTCTCCCTTTCCCACATGTCATCACAAAGGTCTTCTTAATGTTAAGTTTTAGGCCCCGGCTATCCATAAATCCAATGTATGCATTAAGAGCACTCTGAAGACCCAACTGAGTTCTGGCCATAAGCACTGCGTCGTCCGCGTAAAGAAGTGATACTATGGGCTTGCTGTTATAGTAAGGTGGGTCTTTTGTCCTGGCCGTTAACTCATCTTCCAACGCGTTGGTATATAGTGAGAAGAGGAACGGAGCCAGGACGCACCCCTGCCTCACGCCCTTTTCCACCGGAAATGACGCAGTGCATTCACCCCCAATTCCATGTCTCACTTTTGCTGAGGCCCCTTATATAATTGCCTCAAAAACTGAACTAAAATTGGGTCTACCTTTAATTCCTGCAAAATGTCCCAGAGTCTATCGTGGTTTACGCAATCAAAAGCGGACGTAAGGTCCACAAATGCTACGTACATTTTCCCTTCTTTAGCTTGGGTGTATTTCCCTGATATCATTACAAAGTTCAATACCTGTTCAATGGTCCCCAGCCCCTGTCTAAAACCATACTGCACTTTACTTAAAATGTTATTGTCCTCCGCCCAAGTTTGTAGTCTGTTCAGGACTATTCTGCCTACTACCTTAACCAGGAGTCCAAAAGGGATATCGGGCGATAACAAGCAGGGTTATCGCGTTCTCCCTTTTTAAAAATTGGAATGATCACAGATTCAGACCATGTCTTGATGAAGCCCTTCTCGCAGCATGCATTCAAAACCTGTGTCAGCAAAGGGGACCATAGTGCTGGAGAGTGTTTAAATAAATCCATGGGCACTCCGTCTGGCCCAGGTGCCTTTCCACCTTTACTTTCATTAATAGCTGCCGTGACTTCATCTAGTGTTATATTTATCCCAATGGTCACAAATCTATCCAGCCCATCTTGTATCTGTAGGTCATATTCAGTTGTGCATTTATCTACCCCCTGGAACTATACACCCTCGAAAAAATTTAATCCAAGACTCCTCGTCTATTGCAACTTCAATCCTGGGTCCCTCATTATTTACAAAAAATGGAGCGTTTACTGCCCGCCAGAACATAGTACTGTCCCTTTTCTTTGAAGCCTCATAGAGCAAGTCCCATGCCTCTTCTTTTATTTCTTTTTTCCTATTTTTCCTAGCCAGATTATAATTCTTTCTACATGCACTAATTTCCTCCTTATTTCTCACAACTTTGTGGAGGGCGCCCTTCAGCATGTTATATGCTTTCGTACACTTTGTGTCAAACCACCCATTAGTCCTTATTTGGGATGTCATCTTTTTTGCTCCTAGTGAGTTTTGGATCTCCAGAGTAATAGAGGAATAAGCCCTCAAAATATCACTATAGTCTGCACTCTCTTGTAAACATACCGCTAAATGTTCGTTAGCATTAATTATAATTTGTTTCATCACTTCTTCAACTTTAATTTTTTTCCCCCAGCGTAAAGAATAGCCATTTTGGCGCGCTAGGGTAATATTTTGTGACAGTGCCAGATAACTACTATTTGGTTGTTCAACTTTATGTGGAATAATTACGCGGATGCTCAGAGGCAGATGATCTCTGAGGGTATTCGAGTGAGTAATAAATGTATCGAACCAGGTTGCGTATCTATTGGGAATGATTATAAAATCTATTAGCGAGGCTAAACCTCTACCAATAAAAGTTGGGGAAAAATCGACGCGTGGAGTGCTCAGATAGTTTACAAAGCCCAAATCATGTCCTGCCATAAAATCATTAAATGTATCTCCCCTTACATTATGTATAAAATGTGGGATATACATATCAACTTCATCATGTAGCCCACACTGCCCTTTTTCCGAGTTACCACATATACCAGTATTAAAATCCCCTCCACATATAAAGATCACATCAACTTCATCTGGTACCCTTATTTTGTACATTTCCTCGCTAAGCGAGTTTATAACTTTACCCAGTTCGTCCTGTTCGATGTTATTATAAAAATTCACTACACATAATACTACCGGAGAGTTCAGATAGATGCCCAACAATTGGTAGTAACTCGTTGAACCAAGCTTTTCTATTTTCCTAACCGTCATCAGGTTTGAAATAGATTACACTCAGACCTCCTTTGTGTCTTCCATGCGTAGATCTAACAGCCGGTATATGGAACGTCTTATACCCATCTAAATTAATCTGTTTCAATAACCAGGTCTCCTGAAAACATAAGATGTCAAAACTATGTATAAAATCTAACCAAATAGAATTATATATTTTTGATTGTAGACCGGCAATATTCCAGAAGAGTACCCGTATTCCATCAGAAACACAAACAGTTGGACTATCATGGGTTGTACTTCCCTTGGTGTGTTCATTTATCTCACCATCATTAATAGCATTTATAGAGCCTCCCACACTAGCTTCCACCGCTACTACCTTATTTGCCTCATCACTATAGTTCTTTATCCTACTAGAGACGGGATTGCACTCCCCTTATCACGCTCTCGTATCATCTCATTTATTTCTAGGGATGCAGTTTGTTCAGCATAATTATACTCGTCCCCAATAACCTGAAGTCAATCATTCTCATCCAGAGATTGGAGTGGTAAAAATCTATTGGAAACCTCTATACTATGTGCCTGCTTTCTCCAGGTCTGCGCATGGGGATGCCTGTCCCGAATCTGATTTGTAGGGCCAGGTTGGTAGAAAAAGCTCAAGGGATATACCCTAATACCTACTTCCAAATTACCACTATTGCTACCCAGCCTATGGAAAATTTCCCGGACCAGAGTAGGACTTCCTAATGAAAGGACTATGCAATCCCTTGCGTATTTTTTCCAGTTGTTCCTACCCAGGCGACCCTTCTAACCATCTTGAATGCCGAAAACATATCCTGGACAAGACCCGTTCTTATTCCCAAGAAGTGAATGGTCCTATTTCTCAATATGTCCCAGGTTTCCTTTTCTCCTTCAAGTAACGGGGGAACATTTATCAGAACCACTGAGTAAGGTTGCGCCGCAGGGGGTAAATTTAAGATTTGCCTATTCTCCAATCGCTCTGGTAATGTTATCTTCTCTTTCCCTGTATTTAAACCTGATTCCCTCTGTTGACTGTTATCCTGACGTATATCCATCCTATCAGTAATCCTATCTGGCTGTTCATTGTTATTATCTTTTGTATTCAGATGGCACAAGTTAGGGATGTCACTCCTTCTCTCTGGATCTTTTATATTATCCTTGAGGTCCACTATAGGAGGCCTATCTCGATTTTTAACCAATAATGCCAAGTCCAGCTCTATTTTGGCTAATCTTAATTCTACAGCCTCAAACGATTGTTTAATAAAATTACTTAGATCAACTAATTCATTCCCTGTATTGGTTGCAGCCACGTTAAAATTCCCTTTCCCCCTCCTTTTTTAATTTTCCTATCCAAACCTTTATTTTTGGACTGTATCAAGTTACTGTTCCCCTGTTTGATCTCCTGTTTGTTCTCTGCTACCAGCATCTGCGGGTTCTGCCCAGTTGGAACATTCTGTATCAGAACCTTTGAGCTACTCGGCCCTTTTTTTGATTTCGGAATGCGGCATCTTTTAGATGGTGGCGACCGCTCAGCATCCAGATCACTGATGATATTCTCTTCACCACTAGTCTGGATGCAACCATTAGTGGGCTCCCTATTATGAATTCCCAAAGGCCCCTTCTCCCCCACCTCTTCAAACTCCGTCTGTTGTAGGTTAATGGTTTTACTCGTAGTATCCACTTCCTGAGAGTTCCCTTTTATGGACTCCTCAACCGTGGATATTTGTTTATCTAATGCTCCAACCGCCCCCCTTAAGATATTTCAAGATAGTTTTATTCACATCTGCTGATTTACTACCAGGTTGCACTAGGCTCACACTTTGGATTTTCCTCTTCCCCATTTTACTGTCTCTTGAGGTTAAGCTAATGATGTATACTTCCCACTACACAGCACACCGTGATTACTTATTATTTAAAACTGAACAATCAGGGGGGAAGATCTTACAAAATCTAACAGTTAAGCATCCACTGAATAATACAAACTTAATAAGCGCACATACAAAGCAATTCAGGCCAAGAGACCTGGCCCAGCCCAGCCTCCTCCGGACTCTGACGGGCTAAGACGGGCCCGTCTTGGCCCGGTCTTCGCCCGTGCCGAGCCCGCGCGCGTCCCGCGTTGCGTTGCCGGCTCTGTGCCTTGTAGCGTCCTCCAGGGAGCGGGGCTAAAGTGCGCTAGTGCAGGTTAGGGGCCAGGGACAGCGCAAAAGCACCAGGAGTAGTCCGTTGCAGAGCGGATCCCGCCGTCGCGGTGACGGCTCTGTGCCTTGTAGCGTCCTCCAGGGAGCGGGGCTAAAGTGCGCTAGTGCAGGTTAGGGGCCAGGGACAGCGCAAAAGCACCAGGAGTAGTCCGTTGCAGAGCGGATCCCGCCGTCGCGGTGCCGGCTCTGTGCCTTGTAGCGTCCTCCAGGGAGCGGGGCTAAAGTGCGCTAGTGCAGGTTAGGGGCCAGGGACAGCGCAAAAGCACCAGGAGTAGTCCGTTGCAGAGCGGATCCCGCCGTCGCGGTGCCGGCTCTGTGCCTTGTAGCGTCCTCCAGGGAGCGGGGCTAAAGTGCGCTAGTGCAGGTTAGGAGCCAGGGACAGCGCAAAAGCACCAGGAGTAGTCCGTTGCAGAGCGGATCCCATTAGTTACTCAACTCCTGCTATGTATGCTAAGTAAAGAGGGGTGCCTTCAACTGTTCACAACTAAGGGCCCTATTACGATGCGGTCGAAAATGGCTCCAACCATCGGTCGGTACCGGATTCTTTTCTAACCACCTCATTACCATGGAGGCGTTGGAAAAGAATCCTAACAGTGATTCTGACTGGCTTCCAATGGGCTTTGAGAGCCCGTCTCCGAGTCGAAATGCTATCAGTAATTCCAAGGGCGGCTCTTTCCGCCCATGTGATTACGATGTTGAATTATCTACAGCCTTTCTGCGCTGGCCTTTCTGACACAGAAAGGCTGTCGGAAGTCGACTTTGTTGGCCCCCAGCAGGGCCCCCATGGGTGCACGGCCTCTGAATGGAGGCCGAGGTGATTCCTGCAGGGTGCCTGCCACAGGGTGCAGGGATGAATCACATCTCCTATTTTACAATGGGAGCATTTATTCCGGCCTGAATACATGCTCCCATTGTAAAGTATAGGAATGCGACCAAACAGTGTTCGGTCGGTCCCATGACCTAGACGATGTCGGGCAGAGGAATCTCTGCCCAGCATCGTAACAGGGCCCTTAGTCTCAACAGTACTGTGTACACCCTTGCAGCGAGTATATAAATTGTCAATAAGCAAGCAATATGACTTACCACCGCCTGCCACTGCCACTGGCTCACCCCCTGCAGCTGCTGCATCTGCTCCCTGGATGGCTCCGCAGTCCCCGATGGCCCCAGCACTGGTATTCGGTGCGGCTAGAAAACACATTACACATTTTTTAGATGCCATATATGCCTCCCCCTATTTATTTTTTTCTGTAGCAAAATTGAAAATACATACACCACGCACATCACTTGAATTCGGGTATAGACAGTATGTCCTATCAAAAATAATAAAATATTCGGTTGGACATTTTGTTGGTGGCAATTTTTGAAAAACCTCTCATGAAGACATCCTGTAAAGAACTGGACTGAGTGGCCAGAGCTATTGGTGAATCTGAGTTTTTGAAAAGAAATAAGAGTGGCCAACTGGGCGGACAATCAGATGTAAGGTCTTCTTGGGTGGCAAATGTAATGGGGCTGTCTCCTCCTCCTCATACTTCCTTCCAGCCATAGTGCACGGTAATCAGTTCACCATCAACTGCTGCTAATAATACTAGGCCTAGCTAAGAAGAAGACACAACTTTAGGGTGTCCAACGTGACCATGGCCACTCTCTCATTTTACTAATTGAGCATGAGAAAGTAAAAGAAAGCCTTCTCATCTCAACAAACATACATAGCATACCTTACTTGGGCATGCAATCTGCATGGCAGAGTAGTAGTACAAGTACTAGTAGTAGTAAGTGACAATGACCAATGGGTTCTCTGAGGCATACAGACCACCAATAGGCAGTTCACAAAATATATAACGGGCGAGGGAAAGCAGACTGAAAAACCAGAAGAAAGGAAGCAACAGACAGACTAGTACAGACAGAGACAGTTTGAGGTAAAATACAGACACTAGACATATAAAATAACTTTGTAAATAGGATAATGCAGGGATAACAAGATTTTCTAAACAGATATATCAAAGAGGATTTGGGAAAAAAATAAAATTATGAAACAGGTAGAAAATAGTTCAAATTAAGGAGCAGTAAAAGTTAGGGAAATATAGAATAATATTAACAACAGGACTTACTGGGGCCAGCAGAGCCATCGGCCAGGAAACGTTCTTCCTGGGAGGCACCTCCAGCTCCCTCACCCACCTCGGACGACCTCGTGCCCCTGGATACTGATGTAAGACATAATTAAAGAGACAAAAAATAATTGGTGGTACATAAATATTCTGTCCAAAAAGATTTTTGGACAGGAAACGGCAATTGCAATAAAATGGAACTTTCCTAAATCAGATCCACTAGTAGTAGGCTAGTATCGTGGACCGGCCTATATATGTATTCCACATTATCTAAACCTACCTAGCTAGCCTATTCCAAAGACTTTGGAATAAATTGCAATAAATTATATTTGCTTCTAAGTTCCGATTTCATTCGCAATCATTCTCAACCCCCTTTTGTCGGGCCAATTCACTAAGTCTGCATTTTGTCTTTAAATGCATAGATGGACGCATGCATACACCAAATTGGTTGGTTGCTTGTCACTCTACGAGCTACAAAAAAGGTTGCATGAGCTGAAGTGAGAGGAAGCGCACCGCTAAATTACTAATACTAACTACCACTATCTTAGTGACAGGACAAAGGAAAGGAGTCTTTCTCTAGTCTGCATTACTTAAGTTCTTACATAATCAACCCAAGCGAGCGCAAAGTCACAAAGAAGTACGATTAGGTAGAGCCAAGCATCTGTCTAGAATAACTATCACATAATATAAGATTTTTAAACGTAACTTACCTGCATGTGAGCAGCATACTTGCTATTTGGGAAAAAATATTAGCAATTACATAGAACACACAAGTAATAATAATATTAATAATTAGCTACTCACCAAGCCCCGCAACCTCAACCCCTAGCAGGTCCAGCAGGTCCTGCTCTCAGTCCAGGATGTTGGACCACCGGTGTGTCAGCTGATTGTGGGTGCGCCGGACCCAATAAAGCAATAAGCTGTCTGGCGCACCCTCTCCCAGCGCTGCTGGCATTCAAGGAGCCACTACCGGACCCAGGCCTGCCGCCTGCTGCCAGGGTGGAGGGGAGGTGGCACTGTACAAAACAAAAACAGCGCAGCCACCTCCACCTCTGAAATCAAGGCCCGGGGCTGCACCCCTTCTGGGCGCCGACTTCTGCAAGAAAGGCGGCTCTTGTTTGCCGCCTTTTTTGTGGCATGCTTTTTTTTACCGCTTCGCGGAGCTCTGTGCAGTGTGGCTACGCAAACCCTGCCCAGGCTTAGTGACTGTATCTGTGTGTGAGTGGGAGTGTGAGGGGCTATATAGGTGTGTGAGTGCATGCATGAGTAAATGTATGGGTTAATTGAGTGGGTTTCTGGCTAGGTCTGTAGGTGAGTTAATTGTTGTGTCAGTGGTTGTATGGGTGTGTCCCTTGGCTCTAGAGTGTCCTTGTGGGCCAACAAGCCCTCCTGTTACCTCCAGTAAGTCCCACACAGCGGAATTGCTGAGTGGTTTTGGAGGCCATGCCCCCTTTCTCCACTACTCCGCAAACGTGCCACCTGGCACATTGCTGGTTGGGGGATGAAGTCCTCTTGCATGCTAAGAGTTCTTCGGGCCCAGAAGCCCTCTTGTTACCTCCAGTAAGTCCGGCACAGCAGGATTCCTGAGAGCTGATCGAAGGTCCCGCCCCTTTTCTCCACCACTCTGCAAATACGACTACTAGTTAAAAAACCATAGAAATTCCCTTAGAATTAGAGGTTAGAGGGACGTTATAGTTAGGAAATAGAATTTGAGAAAACCTTAGAAATTCACTTAAAAAACCAAAGGTTAGGGGCTCGCTATAGTTTTGAAATAGATTTTAAAAAACTAGAAATTCACTGAAAGAAACAAAGGTTACAGGGACGTTATAGTTAGGCTCAGATTTCACTCATACAAAACCAGTGAAATTCAGCAATTATAGTTACCTGAGTTAATGTTTCCCCCTCCCTAGGGCAGCCAAGGAAACGGTTACCCGTGCCTTAATCCTTTCATGCATCGATTATACAAATGCCTTGTACATTCGCCTGCCAGATTATCTTTTGAAGAGGCTGCAGGTAGTCCAGAAGGCTGCAGCAAGGACTCTTCTTAATATTCCTGTTAGATCCAGCGTAAGGCAACACCTGTGCGATCTTCACTGGCTTCCTGTGGCTGAAAGAGTATAATTTAAAGCCCTTGTTTTGGCTCATTCAGCGCTGTACGGACTTGGTCCAGTCTACCTAAGGAAACCTTTCAGGTTCTACGTCCCTGCGAGACAGCTGCGCTCAGCGGCGCAGCTCCTTGCTGTCATTCCACGCTTTTGCCTCAAGAGAATTGGTGGAAGTTCTCTGGCATACAAGGCAGCTTTTGCCTGGAATTCGCTTACTCTGGACCTTCACAGTATCCAGGACTCTAAGCTCTTCAGGAAAAGACTGAAAAATCTGCTTTTCATCAAATGATCCGCTCACTTCCGCCCATACTTGGCTCGTGCCGGGACACTCTTCGAGTAGCTGTGCGTGTTATAAGTGTTAACAACATAACATATCTAAATTGAAAAATGGTTGGGTTGCAGTTGAGTCTATATTTGTACACGGATATCTAGACAAATCAAATCTGTTTGCTTGTAAAAATAACTTCACGGAGGGCTTTTATCATGCTCTGATATGGATGGAGAACCATAACCCTGCAAAAAAGATCACCTACAATCGAGGTTTCTCCAATAATTACCATGCATTCTGCAACGCTCTGCTTATACTATCCGTGGACCCTTCTAACCATAATGATATCCTGATATAAATGGTACAGATCACCAAAATGCCCAGTAAACAAATGGGTAATCGTATTCTATAGTTGATGCTACTTTTTTGAAGCAAAATATTATGGGGAAATCATGAAGTATGATTTCAAAGGTGTCTTTTGGTGGAAGTTGGAGAGCCTATTGAGGATTCACAATGTACAGGAGTAGAAATCGTATTAGTTAAATTTTCCATGCAATACTATGGCTTTGCAGTGAAGCTCGAGATACCACTTGCTTCTAGAGGGATACATTCCCTACATTTAGAGCATAGTATTACTGTAAACCCTTTGGATCCCTCAGATAATCAATTGAAGTACCTTTTTATAATGAATGAATGAACCGCTGAAGTAGAGATCGTGGAGACAGACCCCTGACTCCAAGATGGCGGCCCGGTGAGCTGTGGACGGGCCAGAGGCGCTGCAGACACCGGTGGGGCGGGTGAAGATGGAGCAGCTGCCTGAAGAGTGAGTTATGGCCGGGAAAGAAGCACACAATGGGCAATGCAGGCATCTGGGGGCCCCACAGGGCAGCCTCATGAACCCCTAGGTGCCTGACCTCAACATGGCGGCCACCCAAGGGTAATAGAACAGCTCCAGACACAAAAAGAAGCTCCCACAGCCACAGAGACTCCACAGAAAAGTCGACCCTACAAGGCACTGAAGGGACCTGATCCCCTGCAGGACCATACTCAAAGTGGGGGGGAGACACCCCGGACAGGGGAAAAAAGCCTGAAGGGAACGTCCGGGACCCTCGCTGGCTGATCGGGAAAGACCTAGCTAGCGCAAACCCACCTGGTGCCCGTGGTGGAAAAATCCACCTCTACTCTGGGAATATCCATGGTAGGCATGGGGACGCATGGACAAGGGGGTCACTCCAGAAGCATTCTGCTGACTTTTTGGAACTGTCCCTTCCACCTCTCCTCTCTCCACTCTTGACCTGGGGGCGAGCTGGAGGATGAGGCGGACGGCGTTTACCAGCAACACCGTGACTGGTGCTCCTGATGGAACTTTAACAATGCCCCCTGGGCGGAAACCAAAACTGTCTGTACTTACAGCGGTGCCCGAGCAACTTTGGCTGATGCCCGGTGGAGCTGTCATATGCAGCTATAGAGGAGTTTGGCTATGGTTCACTCCTCAGCCGGCACCTACCCAGCCGGACATGGGACATCGTTTTCCTCGCCTCCCCGTTGTGTTTTCCTACCTGCATTCCCTACCCCCGTTTACCATTCCCCCTCTACCTCTTCACTCCCCATAAGACGTGTGTACGCGCTAATAATCTCACATTATTGTGTAATCTCATGTTTTTTTCTTTTCTCCTATGTCTATACTTGTCTATGTAATTATGGAACCTGTAACTCTCTGATCCCCATGTAAAACGCTCTGATACCTCTGGGTCTAGTCAGCGCTATGTAAATCTTTGCAAATAATACCGCGGTGCCCGAGCAACTTTGGCTGATACCCGGTGTAGCTGTCATATGCAGCTGTAGAGGAGTTTGGCTCCTACCCAGCCGGACATCGGACATCGTTTTCCTCGCCTCCCCGTTGTGTTTTCCTACCTGCATTCCTCTTATGACTTCACATATTACATCACTCATGACATTGTCAGTGGCATCACTGATGACATCTCAAATGACATCACTGATGTAATATGTGAGGTCATAAGCAGTGCATTGTGGGGCATAAGTTATAGATAGCTCAGATAACTATACCTGCTGAATTTCACTGGTTTCATACAAGTGAAATCTGAGCCTATCTAGAACGTCCCTGTAACCTGTGGTTTTTTCCCTTTACTTTACCATAGGGCAATCTCATCGGAGAGGTGACTTCCTCATGGTAAAGTATAGAGAAAAGTAAAAAAGTTTATGATGCATGAAAAATATTGGTAAGAATATTTTTTCATTACATATTCATGTAAATTAATGTTATATATGCATATTAAATATAGGTAACAATTTAAAAAAATGCTACAGCACTAGTAACTTTGGGCTTGATTACTATGCAGGTTGGATCGACCATCTGACTGCCGTCTTCGCAGGCCCTTTCCAACCGCTGAGGCCTGGAAGGTTCCCCCACCGTATTACAATGCAACCGCTGCTACCCCGACAGACGCATCTACAGCGGACCACATATCCCCAAATATGTCGCTGAAAATGCATACAAAAGCACAGAAAACATGTGAATTGTGCACACATGCTTGACATATCTGGGGATATGCCTTGTGCACCATGTACCCCATTGCTAGAGTTTGGCAGAATCTACACAGTCCAGTCAATGGGGATACATACCACATAAGGACTTACCAGGATTCCAGCACCCACAGGATCATAGTCATTAGGGTGTAGCTGCTCAGGTGTAGGGGGCACCTGGAGGAAGGGATCCAGAGCAGAGACTGCTGGAGAAAAGTGGATTTGGGTGAGTATGCACCCCAAATCCCTAGTTTCTGACTACTCGAGGCAGCCAGTCGGACCACCACGGTAGGGTCGTCGAAAACCCATATCGCAATCCGGGCAGCCATTGGAGATCCCTGTACTGCCCTATGGATGCTATTTTTTCTCTGACCGCCATCTTGGCAGTCGGAGAAAGGCTGTAGGAGTCGGCAGCGTTTCAGCGGCTTTTCAGCGGCCGGTCAGAGTACAGGATGCATGCATCATAATCCGGCGGTCAGACCAACCGCTTCCAATGAGACCGCGATGGTTCGACAGCCTCCGAAAGGAATTCAGAACTCGGTTTGACCAGCATCATAATCAGGCCCTAAATTTTGAATGAAATATTTAATTATTTTAATAGATTAAATTAAATGTCCATGTTTTTAGTATTTATTTTAAAAATTCCCACCTAAAGTAAAAAAATTACATTTATTTATTATAGATTAAAATTACAAAAATGTATGTATGGCATTAATACAAATAGGTTAATTATATAAGTATGAATAACATTGAAATTAAAGTGACATTTATTTTAAATAATAAAGATTATTATAATATGTTATCCCATTTTTTTTTTTTAATTATGGTTTATTATTTAATAATACATTACTTTATATGTATATATTTATACATTTAATTTAACAATATTTCCTATGGGATTATATGTTAAGTCCCTGGCTCCAGGGACGTAACTGCAGCGTCAGTGGTTGGCCATGTGTGGTGATGGACTTACTACTGCTCCTTTTTGACCGAAGTAAATTACACTTGTAAATGTGGCTCCACCACTTGCTTCAGGGGCTCAAGAAATTTAAGTCTACCCTTATGACTAACTTAACACTCAGAAATTATGAATAGACAAATGTGGTATGATTATCTAAAAGTGTAAGAGTAAACTTTCATGTGTAACTCACTCACAAGTTTAAGTTATCTTTGTGAATAGCCCCGTATAAGTCTGACCCATAACATTATACTCATTCTGCACTATTTTTATGTTTGCCTGGGGATTATCTGGAAATCATATCCTTGCTAGTCCTTCCCAAGCAGGAGTTGAGTGTGGCAACGCTCCTTGTTTCAGAATTCGATTTCTTTTATTTGCTTGCTTCTGGTAACATCGAATCACTAGTATACGCTTGTGCGTCTGTGCCAGAGGAGAAAAAGTGTTGTGTTGCAGTCATTTGTGCAAATAAATAAGTACATATCTCTTTGAATTTGCATCTTTCAAAAAAGATACATACTCAATGACTTTTTCACTTTTTTTTACAAGTTTACATTTAGTATGTGTTGGAAACGGGGTAGCGTGGTGCGGAGCGGGAAGGCTAAACCAGGAGCATTGTGTAAAGCATCCGCGCAGCACACACAGGCGACACACCAGGCACACTACAAAAAGGAGACCACACCAGTTTGAGTAAGAAAAATAACATTTGTATTACGCAACAGCATAGCAGGTGGTAACCACAGTAGTCAACACTGCGCCAACCGGCACCCGGTAGATATAAACAGTGGGGACTATTTACAGTGCAGCGCCAATCGGGCCGCTGCCAGAACCAACATAAGCACAGGAATAAATGAAAGTCCATAAGCAACAATATTAGGCGCACAATCCTCCTTAACATGAAGGCATAAACCTGTGGCATCTAAACAACGCTTTATGCATCACATCAGGCCCCCACTCAAGTTTAGCATCAGGCGTAACCTACGCCTAAAGTATCATTGGTGCATAACCATCAGCAATGTACACCCTAGGAAAAAGCATTGGGCACATTAGCACAAATCATGTGAGCATTAGATATACGAATAAAGCACCATTGCCGTAGCCTGCAAGCATGAGCCTGAACCACGTTGGCATGAAAGCATTAAACATGCACAATAGGCATAATCACATGCATTAGGCATCCTTGTGGGCATGAACATTAGGCGGAACGCCAACAGCATCGGGCATACACATGAAGCCTAGAATGAAAACATCCGGTCAGGCATATAAACACACTATGCGCATGAAAGCATACATCAGCAGTGGGCATCGCCCTCAGTGTAGGAGCATTAGGCGTTATCATTAGGCATCACTCCCATTAGCATAAACCCAGGGGGCATCTCAATAGCACCTTATGCATAACCATACTACCAGGGGGGCATAAGCCACATTAGCCGCATGAGGTATGGCACATGAGGCCTTCCCATAACCTTAGCAGGGCGCCCCCTTAGAACACAATAGGCCTAAAATCAGCACTGCAAACTTGAGGGAAAAGCATTAGGTATCATCCTAGGTACAAATGCATCGTACAATCCTATTCTGCAATAAATCACTCGGGGCAATGGGCCTCGCCAGCATAAACACCGGTCGCCCCAATCGGGGGCACAACACTCTGAAACTGGGCCCAGGCCAACTGGCCTCTCTCAGGGGCTCAGAAGCCCTATGTCCCGCAAAGTCAGGGCTGGCTGCCAGGGCAGCGAAAACAAAGGTGCGCAAAGCGCTAGGGCAGGAGGGTCTCTCACTCCTCTCTCTGTTCTCCTGGGTAATCCAATGCCCCCAAAAGAATACTGGCACCGGGGGCGGGCACCGGCAATGTGCCCCGACACACCCCCCCAACCACGGGATGACTGAGCCCCACTCACCACCGCAGGGTAATTGAAATATAGCGCTTAGACAGCACAGCACAGCGCTGCAGGCGCCAGCTCCTCTTCCCCTGGCACCTTGAATATAGCGCTTAGACAGCACAGCACAGAGCTGCAGGCGCCAGCTCCTCTTCCCCTGGCACCTTGAATATAGCGCTTAGACAGCACAGCGCTGCAGGTGTCCGCTCCTCTTCCCCTGGCACCTTGAATATAGCGCTTAGACAGCACAGCGCTGCAGGCGTCAGCTCCTCACTCCTGGCACTTTAGATGTAGCGCTTTGGAATCACAGCGCTGCAGGCATCAGCTCCTCACTCCTGGCACTTTAGATGTAGCGCTTGCGATGGGTTCGGTCCCACCAGCTTCAGGGACAGCAGATAGCGCACCTCTTCTGGTAATCACGCAAATAGTCCCACTAGGCGCTAGAGTGCAGGCAGAGCAGCACAGGCACTTCAACTCTAGAAATATAGCGTCTCGCAGCGCAGCGCTGCAGGTGTCAGCTCCTTACCTCCTGGGCAGTAAGATATAGCGCTCACCAGGTGCTGGGCTTAGGACGGCAGGAGAGCAGGCAGGCAATACTGGGCAAGATCAGCAGGCAGTGGGTACTCATCAGAACAGGACAGCAGCTCCTAGAAGCAGTCATCTCCCATAAAGTGGCACTCCTCCTGACACAGCAGTCTTCACTCCAGTAAAGGGCTCTCACTGGCCCTGTGGACAGCGGAGGGGTGCAGATGGGCACAGGGGCCAGCACACAGGCCCAATGTGGCGGTACCTCCTGGCAGAGTGTCCCCTCTCAATCAAGTCCACGCTCAGTCTGAGCACATGGAGGCACAGCCCCCCTCACCCCACCTACCAGAAAGGGCTGGAAGCTTCTGGAAGGTTCCCTGGGAAACCGGTCCCTACTGGTTTAGGGGGAGGTGTAGAGCACCCTGGGTGCCAGGCTTCCCTCCAAAAGCTGGGAGTGCTGGGTGACAGACAACTAGACTGGCAACCCACCTCAGGCAGGCGGCACAAGCAGACAGAAATGGCATCCATTTTAAAAGTAACATTGCTTTACAACAGTACAAATAAATCTGCGCACGCCATTGTGCAGCAGGTATTATTTCACACATGGTAAAAAGGCTAGGGGGGAAAAGCGAAAAATTTTAGGACAATAAGGGCCAAGTCCAACAGTATGTATGTAGTATTTGGATTCCACAGATCTAGACAAAAGCCACAATAGTCTTGTACAAGGTCAAAGACAAGCCTACAGTTTACAATCATTAGTGGAGGTAGCTGGATTCTGGGAGCAGAAGTGTACTTTAACTGCATTCTGATGAGGTGTTCTTTAAAGGGGTGAGTCTTCAACTTGTTCCTAAAATGGAACAGCATTGGGGTGGTCCTAGTGGATATGGAGGTGCTGTTTCAGATCTAGAGTGCATAGATGGGAAAGACTTGCTTCCCTGCCTTTTCTCTTTTACAGTTTGTAGCATCCTGTTTGATGGTGTCCTGACTGCAGGTGTGCCGAATGCCATCAGAGATGGGGAGCTTGTTTACAAGATAAGTGGTGTACTGGTCGTGATGGCTTTGTAAATGATGCAACTGGTTTCGTGAACCAATGGAGTATCATAAGGATAAGGGTAATATGATCATATTTTCTGATCTCTTGGATGAAATGTGCTGTGGCATGCAGAATGCCCTTAATGGAGGCCAGTGGAAAGTCTGGGAGTCCAAGGAACATCAAGCTGCAACAGTACAAGGGTTTCAACAGCAGTTCTGGAAGAAATATTGAACTTCATTTAGAAGAGAGAGCTGGTACCCCCCATTTTTTGGCAATGTGCTCCATTTATATAACCCACCAGGTGGTGCAGTTATACTTTACACCCAAAGCAAAGGGACTTTAAAGGCCTCTTAAGATCTTAGGTGCAAGATGCACCTGCAGAGACACTGACATCCAGATTCTGCTCCACCATTACTGTTTCTTCAGGCTCACTTAGGGGCAGATTTTCAAAGAAGTCGCGCAACGCAGCAGCCAAAAATGCTGCGTGGTGTGACAGGGAGGGAGCAGGAGAGCACCATATCTACAGAAATATTGCTCTCTCCTCCTTTCTCCCTAGCGCCGGCACTGATTTCAGCTGCCGTGCGCCAAGCACACACCTGAGTGCCATAGCACTAGGGTGCTTGCCTGAGTCTAGCATAGGTTTTATACAGGAAAAGGTACCAGCGGCGGCTACTCCGCTAAGGCATAGGAGAGTCGCCCCACTGCTCTGCGAACTGTTTAAAAAGGAAAAGGAAAAGGAAAATGATAATAACGCAAAGTTATTACCATTTTATTTTTCCGTTCCTGCTTAGGTGCGGGCTGGGTGGGGTTGGGCTGGCCCAGAGCAGGGGCCAGGGGGAGGAGTGGTGAGCCCACTCTAAGTGCGCATGACGGTTTGGCCTGGCCGTCTTGGGCTGGCCAAACAGTCATGCACACTTTGCATTTTCTCGATCAGCTGTATTGCACAGCCTGGGTGGAGAACATGCACAGGCTCATAGTCCCCGTCTGAGCGCCGTCAGTGCTCAGCCCAATCACGACGCTGCTGTCATTGTGACAGCAGTTTCGTGATTGGCTGTGGGAGCCTGTGTGCTTCCTGCGTGTTGACAACTAAAAAGGACCGGAAGGTGGAGGCCGGACTGCAGGTAAGTGGATTTTTTTTAATCTCCTACCCTGCTTGCCATCCACCTTAAGCACCAACCGCCACTGAGGGGTACCCTTCCTGTACAAAATACTATGCCTAGATAAGTTCGAACAGTTTTACCACTTTGTATGTGTGCTGCACAGTGCAGCATGCATGCAAAGTATGAAAAGAAAGGAGAAATGAAAACATTTATCCTCTTAATCCCTCCTTTCAGATGACATTATCTTTTGGCGCTAAACCATGTCTCCAATTGTTTGCAGATAGGGTTTTGCTTCAAAAGGCATGGCTGGTTGCATAGGAATGCCCATGTACCACCCATGTAACACTCCTTTCGAGCCAAGTATCGTCAAGCAAATCTTTGCGCTGCTTTGCGTTACTTGTAGGGTACTTTCCAATGCAAAACAAATTTTGTGCTAAAAAGTAAATTGGTAAAAAAACTTTTTGTGCTGGTTAGCATCACTTTTGTGATGCTAATCCAGTGCAAAATGTTTGAAAATCTATGACCTAGTTTGTTTACAAAGGAGGCAGGGATAATCCAACCCAAGAGTGTACGCAGGGGCTGCAGCCTTCTTTAATGTAGGGCCTTTAAGTACCTGTCATCCTAAGCGTGCTCTTGCATACGATTTGATTCTTGCTACTGGTTGGTGCAACTAGAGACCTTATTGCCAGTGCTCCCAGGGCTGGAGAGGCCTTTTATTCGACTGGGTATTTCCCTGGTGGGCTGTAGCTCCTGGAGGCTGTTTTTTTTTAGGGTAAGGGGCTGATCCTAGTGCCTCTGCCACTTTCACCAGCTTCCGAGCTTTATTGCAGCAGTCACATGGGGCCTTCAAAAGAGAGAGCAGGAGGGAGCAATGGAGAGGGTAGAGAGAAAGCGATCAAGACAGGGCGAGAGAGGAGGGGAGGAGAGAGAGGAAATGGATGGATAGATAGTGAGAGGAAGAGAAAGCAGGACTGTTTTGAGCTTTTTTTCCAGGGTTGCTTTGATTCCCTAGTCTGCTGGGAACACTCTTCAATCTGTAATATGGTACAGGCTTATGATGAACAGTGTTTCCTCATCTGCATTCGTCTATTCTACCATGCAAACGAGAGAATGCCCACTTTAAATCTCATGGGTGCTCAATTTGCATCTGGGGCCCTTCTGTATTATGGAAGGTGCGGCAGTGCTATAACAGATGCAAACCGTGATGTGTGATAGAATCTGTCATGGCTTTCAGTTTCTCTTAAAGAAAAGTAGAATGGAAAGCTACATGTAGCAACAGTCAACATCACACAAGAATAAACAAGCTTTTTGTATTTGTGACTCGATTTTTAACAATTTATGTGTATACGTGTATGTGCATGCGTCCACAAAGACGCGTGTTTCTTTGCATGTGTACTGGGTTTTCGGGTTCGTTTTGTAAATATATTTGTTGTCGAAAGATTTCCAGGCTCACCAAAAGAACAGCACTTTGAGTCTGAGATGATCTGGCAGCGCTCCCAGGATGTGAAACAATGAAATATGCATCCACAGTTGAGAATGCTATATCTAGACTTATCAAATAATTATGATGCAGAAGTACAGACGTTGCCTGGATTTGGAATGCTGCGGGGTGTCGAGTCGCAGGCAGAATACGAAATGCAGACTGCTAAACATGTTTGAAAAATAAAGCTGAAAATGCAGGAAAAGTCATAGTTTAACTATATTTGCTAATTATAACATTGTAAATTGGTCTCAAGTCCTGGAAAATGTTGCATTCTACACTGAATCATGGCAAATCAAAATTTGTTTTGCCTACTTGTTAAAACTTTACACATTTAATAACTTGTTTTTATGTTCGACTTGCCATCACAATTTGGCTCCTAATTTACCATGCAAACAACATAAGGTATTTAACCTTCTAACCTGCAAAGTGTTTTTAGAAATAGTTTTATCTGTTGGGGATAGTCCTGAGTTGTTTTACCTTTTTCTAACCTACCTTGTTGTTCTTGCTGTTTTGGCTTCCAGGTCCGCCGCGGGTCTCCCGATTGACCAGAGAAAGGCAAAACTAACTGCTCCCACTTCCTCTTACACACTGCCGTTAGGGAGAGAGCGGTCGCACCTCCTGCTATAAAACCCGCTGACTGGTCGGGCGGGCAGCGCCCACCGCAAGCACTGAACCTTCTCTACTGAGCACTGTTTTTAAACTTCAAAGTGTTTTTAGAAATAGTTTTATCTGTTTGGGAAAGTCCTGAATTGTTTTACTTTATTCTAACCTACCTTGTTGTTCTCGCTGTTTTGGCTTACCGGTCTGCCGCGGGTCTCCAGAATGAGTGGAGAAAGCCAAAATCTAACTGCTCCCACTTCCTCTCACACGCTGGCATTAGGGAGAGAGCGGTCTAGTTCACTTCTCCTCCTGCTATAAAATCAGATGATGGGTGGGCATGCAGCGGTCACCGCAAGCGCTGAACCTTCACTACTGAGCACTGTGGTTAAACTGCAAAGTATTTTAAGAAATAGTTTTATCTGTTGGGGATAGTCCTGAATTGTTTTACTTTTTTCTAATCTACCTTGTTGTTCTCGCCGTTTTGGCTTTCCGCTCCGCTGTTGGTATGATGGTGAAACCAGAGAACCTGAGATCAATCCCAGCTTCCCTGCTTGTTAAAATTGTGTGACCCTAGGTACATTTTTATATTATATATATATATATATATATATATATATATATATATATATATATCCGCACAAAATCCAATGCGTTACTCTTGGATAGAAGTAGAAAACAACACTGGAGCCGTGGCCACAAGTAAAGAGCGTGTTTATTGACAACACTAGGTCCGACGCGTTTCGGAGTTTCCTCACTCCTTTGTCACGGGCAAGAGTAAGTGAATCGTCAGTTTCATTTAAAGCAACAGTGCTACTAACGTGCAATGAATATAGAAAACATACTAGTGATCATCATCTTGACTAATAAAGTTTCAACAACATTCATCAAATATTTCAACAATTGGAAAATAACGGAAGCATGATGGTAAATGAATATATAACCACTAAAATTACTGGTCAATAAATCGGCTCTAAAAGCTCAGTCTTAACGCAAATGCAGTGTAATTCATTTGTCTCATTGTACATAGTGGATTGCTGACACCCAAAGTTTCATAATAATTGAATAAGATAAGACATGATAATTCACATAGTGCGTAAATCACTCACTGTATCCTTCAATAAGGGCATAATAATCCTACTGAATATCGGAGATCAACTCCTATATCAATACCGCCAAAAGGCTTATCATCATTTCAACAGTGTGATTACACAACACTCATCATGTTGCACTTCATATTGAATAAATGAAACAATACATATTGGATAGGTGAAAAAAATCAAATCAATCATTAGGTAAACGATCGCAATTAAGCCCAAGTGGGCATATCATTTTTATAACCCTTGAATTCAGTCAATGATTGGAGTTATTTGAAACCACGATAACCTCAACAGCAACCCCATGGGTTCAACGTTATGTTAATGTCCCAAAACAGTCATGCTCAAGTGAGCCTAGATATCACGTTGCATAAATTACGCTGTACAAGACATTTCAAATTCATGCTTCTCATCATTCCCATTCGTCATCTGTAAAAAATCAGACAAAGATGATGATATATTAAAAACAATCAAATATAAAAGTGCATGTATTGTGAGTGTAACTGAACACTAAATCTTTAAGACAGAACAGGAGACCATATAAACATTAAAACTTTAAAAATGAAAACATCATAAGTGTACGGACATCTCTTCATCAAGGTTCAGCCCTTTAGGAGCCAGAGTATTATACCTAATAATCATTTTAGATTCAAGCCTCCTAAGTTCCATAGTCCTATTGCCCCCTCTTGACCTTGGTGGAATACAGTCAAGGACACAGAATCTAAGAAGGTTGGAATTTTGATTGTGCAGCTCACTAAAGTGTCGGGCAACTGGATACACTTTGTCATTTTTCTTAATTGCCCTAAGATGTTCTAACACTCTCTTTTGCCTTTATGAATGGTGCTACCTATATAAAATTTGTTGCAAGGGCACCTTAATGCATAAACAGCGTACTCAGTGTTACAATTCACATGTTTGTTGATCACAAAGGGAGCCTTATCATTGCAGAGTTTAATGGATTTGCAACTTGTACTAAACTTGCAAGCTTTACATTGATTACACGTAAAGAAACCCTTAATGTCCATACGCTTAGTATTGCCCGGCAGCATATTTCTACTCAAACTATCACGTAATGAACGGGGTTTTCTGAATGTGAGGGACGGATATTCACCCACATATTCTCTTAAATCATCATCATTCCTTAAGACCTGCCAAAACTTGTTGAGACTTTTCTTGACCTCCCAAGCTTGATTAGTGTACTTAGTGATGAACCTTATCGGCTCTTTTTTCTCCACTGTATTTATGCCAGATTCGGGAAACAATAAATCATCCCTATTGATTTTCTCCACTTTGTCAGTTGCTTCCTTGATCAGATTTTTATTGTATCCCCGTGCCAAGAATCTGTTGGTCATAATCAGTTTTTCGGTTTGATAGCTCTCTTCTGTACTGCAATTCCTCTTGGCTCTTACTAATTCGCCAAAAGGAATGCTACGAATAAGGTTTCTGGGGTGGCAACTGTTGGCGTGCAGCAAACTGTTTCCTGCCGTGGCCTTTCTGAATAACCTACTGCTGATTTTGTGGTCATTGATCTCAAGTTTAAGATCAAGGAATTCGATGGTGCTTTTGCTAGTTTCGCTGGTAAATTGCAAGTTCAGATCATTCTGATTGAGGACATCCACGAACTCCTGTGCCTGGACCTGAGTGCCATTCCAGACACAGAAGATATCGTCAATGTACCTCAACCAGAGGACGACGTGGTCAGAAAAATGTCTGGTCTTACTGACAACCTGCTCCTCCCACCAGCCGAGGTACAGTCCTGCAAAACTGGGGGCGAAGCAAGTTCCCATCGCCGTCCCCTGGATTTGTCTATACATCTTATTATTAAATAAGAAGAAATTATTTCTCAGACATAACTGGATCATATCCAGGATCATTTCAGTATGAAAGAGGAACGATAACGATCTATTTTTCAGAAAAAACCTACAAGCTTGGATACCCTGTTCTTGGGGAATGCATGTGTACAGACTACTTACGTCCATACTCATTAATAAATAATTATAATCCCAGCTGATATTATTGATAAATCTTAAAAAATCACTAGTATCTTTCACAAACGAAGGTAATGCTTGGACCAGCGGCTGCAAAAAATGGTCCACATACTTAGATGTGTTCTCGAGCACGCTGTCCCGTGATGACACTATGGGTCTCCCTGGTGGCTTCATGGCATTTTTATGAATTTTGGGGAGGAGATAAAGCACTGGAATTTTAGGGTTCTTACACTCCAGAAAAGCAAATTCATCTTTATTCAACAAACCACTGTCCCTCCACCCCATAAGTTTAATGGACACATCTTTCACGGCCTTATCATACTCTCCTTTGGAGGAAATACAGTATCTATTATTATCGGACAATTGATTATTGCCTTCTTCAAGATACATGTGCAGAGGCCAAATTACGACGTTGCCGCCTTTATCTGATTTCTTAATGACTACGTTGGTGTTAGTCTCTAATTCTTTCAGTGCAACTCTATGAGATTTTTTCAAATTAGATCTCACATAAGATTTATGTCTTTCGAGTTTAGATAGCTCATTCATCATACCCTTCTCAAAACAATTGATAGCGTCGTTGCTGATCTGAGGTATAAAAACTGATTTGGGTTTAAAACCTGTGTCAGCTCCCATTTCTAAATCAATGTTAATATCCACAAGATTAACATACGGATCATCACTACATCCCTCAACCCCAGCCAACTTGTGAACCAAATGCAATGTTTCAATGTCATCTATGGTAAGGGCTGATGGGTTGCTGGGAACTGATCTAAGTTTATTAGATTTGTTAATAGCAAACCATTTCTTAAGTTTCAGTTTCCTAACAAAACTAAATAAATCAATACGAGTTTCAGTGTAATCAAACTCAGACGTAGGGCAGAATGATAATCCTAGAGATAAAACTTCCAGTTGGTCTTTAGTCAATACATAATCAGAAAGATTTACCACTGTCATATTGGCCATTATTTCTTCACAAATCTGCCCCTCGTACGTGTTCCCACAGGGCTGTCTATTGGGTTGTTGCTTGTGAATTTTGGTCTGTTTCCTCCTCTTCCGCCTCGACCACGACCTCTTCCTGGACTTTCGCTGTGTACCTGTATATTCTTTCTTTCTTTGGCCATCAGCGTGAACTCCTTTAAAATGCGGGCTTTTGATGCCGTGGGTTCTTTGATTAACGAGCCTTCATTTTCACTGTTGTCACTGTCAAGTGTCTCCACCGTGTTTCCTGCCGTTTCACTAAGTCCTGTAGGGGTAGAGCCCCCTAATGTAGATGGTTGTATTTGGTCTTTACTAGGCTCTCCATGTTCCTTGGCTTCTTTTCGTAATATATCGAACTTTTTACCAAATGTCAAAATTTGGCCTTTATTATAGTCTACCTCATCACGATGAAATTTGCTCAATTTCTTGGCTTTAATGTCTTCCTCGATTTTTTCCAATTTTTTATCCATTTTTGCCATTTCTGATTCAAACTCCTCTTTAGTGTATAATTCCTTTAATTTGTTAATGATTTCCTCACTTTCATCTGTCAATTTAAGGCTTTCCTTTTCAGCGTGTTTGATTAAAATTTTAAGCATGTTAAGTGAGCAGGCATGATTGTTGGTCATCCACTCCTCTATCATATCTGGATCAGGCTTCTGTAGTGTGGGAGTAATAAAAATTCTAATCCCGCGTGGTATCCTATCACATTCCACATATTGTTGCAAGGCTGTTGCCTCCCACCACTTTGATTGTTCTTTTTTTAAAGTTTTCCAAAGATTATCCCACAGTTTCTTTTTGTATATATATTCTGCTGCTCGCCTGCTGCTGAATCTCCCTAGACGAGCCTCGATGGGCATGGCCCTGCACAAATTGCATTGACTTCCTGTGGAGAAGAGTGTATCCTTCAAAGCCCTGAGTTATTTCTACAGGGTCTTCAACAAAGTTGGAGCAAACTATCTTCACCCCTTTACCAAAACTTAATTTCCAGCTAGGTGTCTGAGATCTGCAGGATCCTCCTTGACTGAGGTTCCCGTTTTCAAGAAGGCCCGCATTGAGGGCAGTTCCTTTAGGGTTTTTGCCTCCAAGCTATGGGACTCCTTCCCATTGGATCTTCGACAGTCTAAGACAGAGCTCTCCTTTCGCAAAAATCTTAAAAACTTGATTTTGTAGGTAGCTCTGCCTCCCTCTGTTAGCCCTGTTCACTCTGGTAGCTTCGACCTGGTTAGGGATGGGACGCTTCTGCTGAAGCAGCCATGCGCTTTTTATAAATCGCTTTACTATTACTATTATTATTATTTCATGCATTCTCTTTTTTTCATTATCACATATGAGAAACACCTTCTACTATATAAGTTCAGCTTGTGTGCTCTATAAAAAACCTCTGATGTTTGATTTACTAGGCTACAATGTTGCTCCATCTGTAATAACATTGTAGCCCGAAAACAGGGTACACATGACAACTGATTTGCCTCACAGTTCACTAATAGCATTGTCGTCAGCGTGGGGGTAAGGAATGTATTTAGGCTTATGTTTAAAAACTATCACGTTCATAGCTGGCAAGTTTTCAGATAGCTTATATGTGATATTTCTATGGTTTCAGCCCATCTTTGAGTGACATTCTACTGTCAAATGTATGACACTTTTGTTATGTTTAATTTAGGTACCCCAATATAGGCTCAGGTAGTCACCTAACCTTTCACCGATATTCTCCCCTACAATTACACTACATAACCGTTCTTGGTACTGACATTTTACCTAGTTACGGTACTGTTTACAGGACGTGGGGTTTTCTCTAAAAACTAGCTTCATCCATTATGTATGAGGATTCTTGGAAACTCAGCAGGACTACCATCTCCTGTATAATAACTATGTATAAGGGTCATTCCTTCCGTCATCCTAAGTCCGACATGACACAGCAAGGTAGAACCCCTGAGGGTACCACTTTGGGTATATATACACCATATCTTTGCTGAGGCAGGAATAGGAGAAAAAAGACTTTCATGCTGACATGCTGACACACTGACGTGAGGCGCTGAGGTTCCTGCACGCAGACACTCCAGCTCGCAGTGGTCTGACATCCCTTGTGGGGTGTCCATCTCGAGACCAAGACGGGGTGCCACAGTCTCCCACTTCAGGTAATGGGGTTGACTTTATCCTAGAGGGATTCATGGCTCCACACCTACATACATGCTAGGTACACTTAGGTACATCTAGTTAGGGTCGCATCGTAGGACCACGCATTTTATTGTCATGTATTTTAATACCCGCCTGTATTCATCGTTTTAGCACTATGGTAGAAATCTACCATCCTTTTACTCTGTTGGTGCTTATAATCATTTATATCTGTTTCTGTCTAATGGTTGTTTCAGCACACCTATTTTACACTAGAATAACGCTGGTTCAATAAATGCTTATTGAAAACGTCCCCACCGTTTATTCTGTGTTTCTCTCTGAGACAAAGTGAGCACGAGTGACTGAGCGAAAAGTATTGCACTGTTTCCACGATCCCTGATGGGACAGAGTTGTCATGTTCGACAGTTGCCAAGAACTATTCTCTCCTTGGTAAGAGGGGTTTCTAGTGGCACTGTGAGCTAGCTGGTATACAGGTGAACATACTCGGTGGGGGTGCCTGGAATCAGTCTAAACACCGAGCCCACAGTCTATGTTGGCTAAATGTGCCGATCCTATATAAGTTTATAGGAACTACACGACACTTTGAGGGACACTTTCTCGCGAGAATATAAAAGCAATGATCAGCATTTGATTCTCTCACTCTGAGTTTTCAGTCACATTATCTAGATATTACACAGCAATGAACATCCACCTAAAACAAGTGAGACCTATTGCTGTCACCAGTACCTATTAGCAGAATCAGACCAAAGAGTAAAAACAATGTTTTTGTTAATAATTTAAATTGAACGTTTCAATTCTTTTTTTGTTTAAAAATGGTTTAGTGAATAAAAATTAGAAAACAAAAGGCAATTACAATGGATAAAGCTAAACATCGGAAGGTCAATCCAAGCAATAAAGAAATATACAATGTGTAATTAATAAAACATTATAACAACAAAGAAAAGAACAAGATAATAGAACTATAGGAAATAATGCAAGGAAAAAGTATCCTATAATAATAGATTATGAACCTTATAAGCTTGAACTGAAATACATAACTGTAATGCAGAAACAAGTGCATTTTAATTATTTTATGAGAGTGAGAGAGAAGAAAAAGTAAAGGAAAGTTGGAAAGAAAGAAAAAATGCAAAGATAAAGAAAGTGGGGAAGGAGGAAGAAGGGGAAAGAAATATTGTAATAATTAGAATTAAACAAGCAATTGAATAACAACAATGTGGTTTATAAAGAGATAGTAGATATTGAATGAACAATTCTAGTCTTTAAGGAGGTTCATAGTTACGGACCATTGATAAGGGTCGAGCCATGTCTCTAAATAGAAATGTTGTAAGAGGTGACCATAATAAATCTTTTTTAATCTTTAAAGGAAGAGAAGTTGCATGAGCTCGATCCAGACGGTGATGATGACCATGCCAAATTTGAGATTATGGTTGTATCCTTCCAATTGGATGTGATTATTTGAAATGCTAAAGCAAACATCAAGTCAACAAATTTCCCAATCATACGCTGAGAAATCCAGAGGAGGGAAACACTCCTCAAGAAAATGTTTACAACATTGAAAGTAAAATCTGTGGACAAAATTTTGTTCAGTTTATCCCAGACATGTGTCCAGAACTTTTGGGTTAGAGGACATTTGAAAAACATATGTAAAAGATCACTGTTGTCATGAGCACAGGACCAACACTTAGTACTAGGAGAGAATTTAAACTTATATAAGTTCGTGGGAGTGATATATAATCTGTTGTAAAAACAATATAGCGTTTGTGTTGCGCTTGCCGAAACAGACGAGGTATGAATTTTAGCCCATATTCACTTCCAAGTGTGAGTTGAAAATTCTTGATGTAGATCTGATTCCCATAAGAGCTTTATTTTAGATTTGGTAGTCAATTTAGAGGCGCCAAGCAATAACCTGTATATGCTAGAGGCACTTTTTTGTGAAGAAAAATCTATTGAGGAAGGAGGTTGCGTGTTTGAGGCTATATCAGATTGTTGAGATATGTAGGAGAGAAGAAGAGGTTTGAGGTGGTGAAAATGAGAAGCATATTTAGTAGATATAATATATTTTCCCTGTATCTCAGTGAAATCTAACGGAGAGCCTTTAGAAATTAACTGTCTGACGACTATAATACTCTTATTAATCCATTCTTTCCAAACAAGAATTTTATTATTTAATTTAATGTGTGAGTTATACCAAATTGGGGTTTGTAGAATGTTTTCAGAAGAGGAATTGGGGGAAAAAAAATCAGAGGTTTAGAGATAGCTATAGAATGGGTGAGTATAGGGGAAATAAAACCTTTTGGAGGTTGGGTGATACGGATCGCATCCTTGAAGGCAAAAGGTAAAAATTGTGCATGTTCAAGTTGCCCCCAAACTGTTGATGAGTCTGTGTGATTGTCAGAAAGGGAGACCCAAATATATTTCAATGTGAAGGCTGAATGGTATGCTCTAAGGTTGGAGAAATTAACCTCACCTGAATCTTTGGGTTGTTGAAGGCGTGTCAAAGCAATCCTGGGTTTACGTTTGTTCCATAAAAATTGAATCAAGGTACGATTAATGGCTTTAAAGAAAGTATGAGGAAGGGATATTGGAAGCATTGACAAATAAAAGATAACGATAGGAAACAACATAATTTTAATTGTAGCCAGCCTGCCCCACTAGGACAAAAATAAAGGAGACCGGCCATCTATTAGTGCATTAACTTTAGTCATAATCTCTTTAAGGTTAATCTTAATGATTTCTTTAATGTTGTTGGAATAGAGGATGCCTAGAAATGTAATACCCTTTGAGTTCCATTTGAAACCAGAATCTTTGAACATATCAGGAAGACAATATTTATTCAATGGCAAAACTTCTGATTTATCAATATTAAGTTTATAACCTGAAACAACCGAATATGTGTTTAATAATGAGAAAAACTCTGGTAAAGATGTAGAGGGGTTAGATATATATAATAAAATATCATCAGCATATGCTATGTATTTAATATTCAGATTTTTAAATTGAAAACCAGAAAATGAATGGGATCGACAAATTGTTTCCTGGAAGGGTTCTAATGCTAAAATGAATAAAAGGGGGGACAAAGGGCCTGCCTGGTACCTCTATGTGGGGGGAAGTAGTAGGATTGTTTGCCATTAACCCAAATAGAGGTAGAGGGTGCAGAGTAGAGAAGCTTAATGTATTGAATAAAATGGGGACTAAAACCGTGCCGCTTCAGTGCACCAAACATAAATTCCCAATTCACTCAATCAAAAGCCTTCTCGGCATCGAGCGTTATGGCGGCTAGGGGAGAGTTAAGTTTAGCGGCTAAGTAAATGATGTTAAGGAAAGTTCTAAAGTTATCTGAAATAGATCTTCCCTTCACAAAACCTGACTGATGCATATCAACTAATTCAGGAATAACCGAATTAATACGTAGAGCAAGTAATTTAGCAAAAATCTTGCAATCCGTATTAATCAAAGAAATAGGCCTATGGTTGCTACATTAAGAGAGGTCTTTATCTTTCTTAGGGAGTAAACAAAGCATGGCCTGAGAGAAAGAGCCTTGAGTCTGTAATGTGTTCAGAAAATGGTTGACAAGAAGTAATAACTTGGGAATTAAAAGCTGTCTAAAATGTAAATAAAAGCGTATAGTAAAGCCATCAGTCCCAGGAGTTTTATCCTTGGGGAGTTGACTAATAGCAGTTAATAATTCTTGTTCAGATATAGGAGTATCTAGGGAAGATAAATCAACAATATTATCGGGGTTTTTAGGGATTGATTGAAAAAAATTATCTAATTGATCTGTAGAGGGAGATGATTCAGGGGTATATAGATTGGTATAATATTCCTAAAAACATTTTAAGATTTTTGAATCGCTAACATGACGGACCCCAGTTGAATCTGTTATGGCAACAATCTTGGATTTCTGTTTTTTGATTTTAAGGTAGTCTGCCAATAATTTACCAGCTTTATTCCGACCCCCATACATTTGTGCATTAAAATGAAGTAGGGTATCACAAGCATTGTCCCAGGATTGCTTGTTATATTGCAACTTGGCCTTAATAAGTTTAGTTAACCTCTTCGATGCTCATGACGAGCTCAGCTCGTCATGCTGCGCGGTGGGCGTGTGCGCATGACGAGCTGAGCTCGTCACGACCACGCCCGCGATCGGAATGTCCAGCACCTGAGCGGAATTCCGATCGCAGCGAAGGTGTTAACGTATTGTTACCATTGGAAGAAAAGTATTTATGTTCCAAAGTCTTAATCTGATCTAAGAGTAGTGAGGAATTTTTAAGAGCCCTTTTCTTTTTCCTAGCTACAAAGTCTATTATAAATCCTCTTGTGGTTTCTTTAAAAGCATCCCAAACAATATTCATTTGTGTATCTGAGGGAAGATTAAATGTGAAAAACTCTTGTAGAAAAACTGAAAATTGTTCTGTGAATTGTTGATCCAATAGAAGGGAATTATTAAATCTCCATCTACGAGAGGGAGAAATAGAGCTGGGTTAATAGAGGTCTACAATAATGGGAGCGTGATCCGAAATAAGTACTGAACCTATTTCCGCGTGTGTTAAAAATTGAAGTGTGTGCTGAGTAAAAAATACATAATCTATTCTAGAGTAGGAACTATGAACAGGGGAGAAAAAGGTGAATTCCAAAACATCAGGGTGTGATACTCTCCAAACAGCAACTAACCCTCTAGCAGATATGGCTTTCTGAAAGGCTCTATGCATTTTGGTGGGAACAAATCTGGTCTGGGATCTGCGGTTTAAAAAGGGATCCATAAGTTGATAACAATCTCTGCCAACTATCAGGTTTTCAGAAGAATGTGAGGATAACATAGTGGAGAAATTATTCCAGAATAAAATATCCACTCCATTTGGACCATATATATTACAAATTGAAAATTGTGTATTATTAATCTTAACATCTATTAGAAGCCATCTCCCAGCATCGTCCTTAAATTCATTTAACAATTGAACATTTAACTACTTATGAAACAATATAAGCAAACCATTTTTGTTATTTACAGCAGGGGAACTAAAACATTTCCCACCCATTGTTTTTTAACAGAATTTAGGTCTTGCTCTTTATGATGAGTTTCTTGTAATAAAGCTATTTGACATTTCAGTTTAGATAAATGAGACAAAACCCTTTGCTTTTTAACCAGATTACAAAGACCTTTAACGTTCCATGTCACAATACGTAAGTTACTCATGGGGAAAAGTATAAAGAGCATATAGATCAAAAAACAAGCTTAAATGAGATTCAAAATAAATAAAGGATATAATCAACCAAAACACCAATGAAAGAAAATTATATAAAACCAAATATATATAAATATCAATAAACAAGAAAGTAATATTAAAGTAGAAGAGTTGAGAGAAAATAGGACAAAAATAGAGAAAAAAACGACAATACAATCAACATGTTTTCCAAAAAAAAACAGGGCAGGTAGAAAATATTTGGTACCCCTCCCCTTTGGTGGTTGGGTCCCTCTCTCTCTTTTTGTATGCAGGTAGAAAAAAAGCAAGTTTGTGTAAGACAAAGGTCACTATAGTATACAAAGAAGAGGAGGAGAAAGAAGATAGGACATTAAAAATGAAGTGTAACCATCCGTACGGAGTCTGATGAAAAATAATGGAAGACCACCGAGAGAAGTTAAATAAGGAAAGCTCGCTACACGACAAAGAAAAGGGAAAGAAGAAAGAGAAGAAAGGAAAGAAGAAAAATGAAGATAAAGAAACGAGAAAATATAGGGAAGAACAAGGTCTATCCCAATGTAAATTGAAAGAAGAGATGACAAAAAGCCAAGAGACTTTAGTCATAAGAAAGAGGAGCAAAAGGGGCATTACTACTGAGGGGGGGGAATGAAGAGAAGAAAGATACCACTCGAAGAGATCAAAACACCAGAATTAAATAAACAAAGTATCACACCAGTGATTAGGGAAAAATATAAGACGAAAAGACAAGGCAATCACAGTGCCTTTGTGACTTACCGAACAGTAGGGGAACAGCATAACCTGATAGGACGCAAACAGCAGACTAAATAACAATATTGAACATGAACACTGACATCAAACAAGAGGAATCCAGGGACCTGCAAAAGAGAAAAAAGTTAGTATGTCAACGTTTTAAGGATTACTAAGTTCCATGACTTATCCCTTGTGCATATGTATGAATTTCTTGAGTTCTCCGGGGTCTGCAAAAGTGATAGTCCTGTCTCTGTAGGTGACCTTGAAGAAACAAGGATGAATTAGACTGTAGCGCGCATTCATGGATCTCAACATGGGTCTGAGATCCAAGAACTCCTTTCGGCATTGTGCCCTTGCTCTGGAGACATCCTGACTGAAGAAAATCTTTTGGCCAGACCACAGCATTTGTTTGCGTTGTTTAGCTGCGGAGAGAATCGACATTAAATCTGTATATTGAAGAAAATAGGCAATGATCCCTCATGGTTTTTGTGAGGTTAAAGCACTCGTTGGACCAATCCTGTGAGCCCTTTGGATATTGAGGTCAACAGGAGTCAGTATACCGTCTATTTTTGGTATGTGAATCTTCAAGAAGTTGATCATGTCGAGACCTTCAGAACCTTCTGGTATGCCATAGATACGTAGATTATTGCGCCTGTTTCGGTTCTCGAGATCCTCAGTTAATTTCTTTAATTGAGTCACTTTTTTGGATAGGGTATCGACCTTTGTAGCCACATCTTTGGCATCACTAACCCTTTGTTCAACCTCTGTAAGTCGAGAATCCAAATGAGACCATTTATCTTCAATTCTCTGAAGTGCCGCATGAGAGTCTGCCATGAAAGGTTTTATGTTTTTCAACTCATCCATAATGTCTACCAGAGTCAAAGGCAAAGGTGATTTGTTGGGAGAAATGGGATCTTTTTTTGCTATTTTTGTAGCGTTGCCTCCAGGTTCTTTGCGGTTATTAGTGTTAGAATTGCCGATAGAAGGAGATTTAGGTAATTGCGCCATCTCCATATTTTTAGTGAGCAGTATTGCGTTGGTGAGATGGCGTATATATTCCTTCAAGATTTGCGAAGACAGGAATTTAATGACTTCAGTTGAAAGAACAGTGAGGCAGACCAATAAAATAACCAGAAAAAGTTATGAGTCCTTCACCAATGTGTTAGTTTAAAAGAATATGTTCCAGTCAGGACCACAGAATGCAACTGTAAATAATAATACAGCTACTCTGCCCATATAAAATGTCCACAAAGTGCTTAGATCATGTGGAAAGAGAAACAAAGTAAACTCCTCAAATTGGGAAAAATTCCCATTTGTTTTTAACTTCCATTGATGGTTGAATGAGGAGGAAAACCGTATGGGCATCAGCACCTGAGGAGATTCGGAATGAAAGCTCTCAAAATGGCAGCGGCGAGACGGGGCGCACCGGGAGCGGCAAGAGAAAATATTAAATTAAGGTAAACAGACCATTACAAGGTCTATAGACCTACCCTGCCGTGCCCAAGTGCTTCCTCCGCCCTCCGCCGTATCAGCATGCCGGCGCCGTGAGTAAAATACCTCCCTCCGAGCGCATGAGATCTCCGGTGCGTCGGAGAAACTCTAGCGAGCGGCCTTCTTCCGTCGCTGCCACCGCGCGTCTTGAACGTTTCAATTCTGAAAGTATTAGACTGTGATCTGAACAATTCTTGGTCTGTTGAAGCAGTAGTGGGGTTTGGAGTGTCGCAATAACTCCTGTGCTCTAACTCACACCATTTTCCTCTGGAGTTTGTCACTATTAGCCACTTACCGAGCTGCAGACTGTGGTGCACCACACTGTGCTGATTGCAGGCAGGCTGAGCGTGGTGCTTGCTGGGAAGAAGCCTGATCTTGGACTTCACTTCTGGTCTGGCCGCAGTGCTGCCCACAAGACTGCTCCACTGTAAGGCAAGCTCTGCCTGGCCGTTGGCTGGTGGTGATGTTGTCCTGCTGGGAGGCAGTCAGGCACTATTCTCTGTGTCTCTCTCAGCCTCAGGTCCATCGACAGGGCAAAGGCTGGCCAGCCAGCCACTACTGCTTGCATGGAACAGCACATCCCAACGCAAGTGACCAAGGGCAGTTGGAGAGTTGTTCACTTGCTTTACTAGTAGTCATTCATTAGAGGTGGGCAAGACAGCAAATTAACAGGATGAGCCGAGCTAATGGTAGGCTCTGGCTCTAAGTGGCCATGTTCAAGTCGAGCCTTAATAATATTTGGCAGGTAAATTATGCAACAAACATCGTGTTAGAATATGATACAATCTCATCATAATCAAACAAAGTGTATTTTCCTTTTACACACAGAAATGTCACCTTAGTACATCAAATGATATCTCCTCATAAGTATTTATTAAAAAGTAAGAGTTTTTAAACATGTACTGAGAAACATTACTGCCCCACCCTGAGGACAGTGCTATAAGTGGACTAAGAGGAAAGTATGTTGTTATGTGTGCCCCATATGTGGCTTAGATTTTATTCATCGAAGCCTGGAGCACCATTGTAGCTTTTTACATCAAACACAAAAGCGGCTTTTATATGGGGCACATCTGAGGCTCACATATTTGAAGGTGGTGTCCTACAGGATAGTGAACAAAACAATAGAGGCTCAGCATTTGTCTAGGACCACACAATTTGGTCACTGTGCAATTCAGCCACTAGAGGGTGTTTCTTTCCGACAATAAAGTTAATGATTTATCCTTAAATCACATATGATGAGATCAGGGCACAATTCCTAAAAAAAGAAGTGGGGGGACTAACCAGGTTAGGCAGTATGCAAGTGAAATCATCACGCGTGCCATCACAGCGCTTGATGCCATGACACGTGACTTTGCACATGACATCACAGGAAGTGACCTCACTGGAAGTGACATCACAAGAAGTGACATCAGATATTAAGACCTCACACATATGTTTATCAGGTATATCAAGAGTACATTTAAGCGCATTTTGAGATTTAACAAATGAGATTTGGCGTCTGGGTTGTGCAAAAAAGTGGCGCAATCCCGGCAGAAAATCTGTGCTCAACTAATTCATTTATTTTTTTAAACCCTGCCACAAAGAAATTGGCAACAAGGAGACGAATGGGAGTGTAGATCTGTTATGCTTAATTGGTTGCAAAGTCTACATTTTAAAATATTTGATTGGGTTAAGGCATCTACTGTGAAGGTGTCCAGTAAATCTCAGGGAATAGTAATAATGGTGAGATAACTCTGGTAGTTTATGCACTTGTTGGAGAGATCTGTGTTTTGTGAAGTCCCAGATTTGAATCAAAGTAGTAGAGAAGGTAAATGGATCTACTGCAAAGCACATCATCTAACATGCAGATGACAGATTTTTATTTTATGTGGATAGGCAAGTGAGTTACTGCTTTTAACACAGAGATCCTTTTGTTACCTGCAGTTCATAAATTGTAATCTTTCTAAAAGGCCACAGTGAGGTATGAAGGACATGTGACTCCTACACCTTGTAACCCTCACTGTCTCATTTTACTCATCTTGTACATTGATTTACTCATGTACATGATTTATTCTCAGTGTATAATGTGTATGTTACGTAAAGAGCTCTGATACCCTGCATTGGGTTGCATAGCGCTATCAAAGAAATAAAATAGTGCTATTGAAATTGTTATTTGTGTAAATACTGGGACAGACAAACACATCTGACAGTCTTACAGTGCATGCATCTCTTATATACAGGGACTGAACAAAGGCAAAAGCTGCCTCTCTTAAGTACCTGTGAAGAGATAACAAGCTAAGGGGCATATTATCAAGAACGGCGTTAAAATTATCGCTGCATTAGCGGCAGAAAACTGCCGCTAAAGCGGCGATAATGGGCTTGATAATATGCCCTGGAGAATTCCAATAGAAGCCCATGTTCACACCAGAACATGGACTTCTATTGGAATTCTCAAGGGCATATTATCAAGCCCATTATCGCCGCTTTAGCGGCAGTTTTCTGCCGCTAAACCGGCGATAATGTTTAACGCTGTTCTTGATAATATGCCCCTGTGTGCCTTTGTTTCCCCTCCTTGGCATTTACATTTAAGTGTGAGGTTCCAGGACGCCTCCAGGCAGGACATTCGAACAAAAGGAGGCCTGATGGCCCCTTAACTTCGGCCCAGCTGGAGGTGAAAAAAAGCTCCTCGCTGCCTGCACGTTGCTGCTGGGAATCGAAAGCATACAGCGTGCAGGCGTTGCTGAAGGTTTCCCGGTGAAAATTACACCGGGACACGTTCTGCATATTTCTGTGGGGCCCAACTTCTTGGCTGGGGGACGGCGTCCACCCTGTGAAAAGAGTGGGTGGACGCCGTGTACCTGCGTGTACCCCCGACTCGTGCCCTGGATGAGATTAAAGGGTGGGTGACAGGCATATCTGCAGTTTATTGTTGGCATTTTTATGTAGCACAAACTTTGCCCAAGGGCATCCAAGCGCTTCATAACAGACACACTAGCTACAAGTTGTTTCCTGCCCAGGGAAATGTATACGGTATACACAGGATGCAGCATTTTTTGCGCTAGTGCCAGTAAAACCTCACCTGTTGCAACATGGGTGGCTGGAAAACGCAATAGGTGGACGCTACGAGTGCACCTGCTGATGTGGCAGAACTGAAGTCTGTTAGAAGGCCAGCAATGGATAGATGGATGATGTCGTCCCCTTACCCTGTCGGTGGGTCACCAGCTATGGATCAGTTGGGAACAGATGCTGCTATTGAGTAGAGGGAGGTACGGACCACTGGCCAGCAGGAACAGCTGCAGGGTACCATCGTGGTATTACACCAGAGGTGGCGGACATCCGCAGGCTGAGCCACGCAGCGCTATGTATTCCCCTAAACACCTGATTGGTGCAACATAAATATAAATGTTCATTGGTGATGCATTCGGCAGTGTTGTATTTGACTGCCGCACTCTCGGTAATTACGGAGTGCGCGGCAACGGTGGAGAACCCTGGATGCGGGGTGGCAGGTGCGTGCGATGTCGGCCGCATAAATTAGAGCCGGACACAGTAGTAGTGTTTCAGTGTCGGCACGCGGGCGGGTCTAACCCCGTTCGCGCACGCGCACACACATTTATTGGCGCACTAGCGCAGCGTGGGCGAAACCATGTTGAACCACATCACCGGGGCTCTTCTGCCTACTCCCGGGACCCTTGTCCGAAAGTAGACTCACCACTGTTCTAAAGTATCGCCTCGCGATACAACATTCCTCCCAAAAACAAACAGAACAAATATCAAACTTTTTTTTTTTTAACAAACACAACCGGATAGGGTTGCACATCAAACCTGTACATGACGACCCCAAACCTTGGATCAGTCCCTCTAGCAGTGGAAGTCTCGCAGTCTGCGGGAAGGCTCTGGATTGCCCCGCAGCCCATACCGACTGCCGCCTCCTCTGACGCCAGCACCGGGGTCATGGACAGCAGTGTTCTCGACGGCACTTCGAGCCTGGTCCGGCCCCGTGGAGTCTGGGCTTGCAATCTCGGACCGGTCAGGCGTACCTTCCGCTTCAGAAGCATTTTCCCAGTCTGACTCTCCTCCAGTCCTGTTGGATGGGCTGGTGACAATGTCCGGGGTTCCATGAAACTTCCTGAACGCAGACACATTGCGGGTTATCAGTTCCAAACCCTTGCTGGCAGTTATTTGGGTCTCCCGGATCTGAGTAATGCGCCATGGGTCTTTCTCAAACCTGAGCCGGAACTTGCTACCCGGGTGCCTGTCTTGGACCAACACCAGGTCTCCTAGTTGCAACGGAGAGTGTTCCGCTCGACGGCGAGCACTGACTTGGTCGTTAGCTCTTTGTCGCCTGTGATGTACCTCGGACTCATACACTCCTTTCGGAAACCACTGAGGGTGATGTGGGATTGAGTCTCGCACAATTCTCCCCATTGACAAATGTCCCAGGGCCCTCCCAGTAGTGACATGCGGGGTCTGGCGGTAGTCTCTGAGAAATGAATAAATGGACTGCTCCACAGACTCCCCGTTGGCAACAGCAATCCGGATTACCTTATTTAGAGTTCTCATAAAGCGTTCAGCCTCACCATTAGCCTGAGGCCATTTAGGAGTTATCTTCCTGTGACGGATTCCTTGAGATGACAGATATAGTGCAAACTCTTGCCCTTGAAAGGGGGGCCCGTTGTCAGTCTTGATCTCCTGGAACAGCCCATGTGTGGCCAGCACCTTTTCCAGTTTAGTGATAACTTCACCAGCACTCAGAGATGAGATGATTTCAACTTCCGGATACTTTGAGTAGTCGTCAATGATTACCATGGAGTGTCTCCCATCGGGGAGGCTTCCAAAATCCATGCTAACACTCATCCAAGGACCTTCATGTCATCGTTCGGCCACAATGAGCGCTGGAGGATTTGGATCGCCTGTGGCCTGGCACCATTGACATGATCGTACTGTGGCGTCTACCTTTTCATCCATCAGGGGAAACCATACCTTGGTCCTCAAACGACTCTTGGTCTTCACCATGCCCTGATGGTCGGCATGCGCAAGTCCTACTACGCGGTCCACGAGGATGGATGGGATGACCAATCTAGGTCCTCGGAGTAAACAGCCATGGGGATCGACACTTAGTTCATGCCTTACAAGATACAGGCTGTCAAGGACCCTTCGGGCCTCCTGAGTGAAGGTGACTCCTTGGCCTCGGAGGTGATGCCACTGGTTGTTTCGTACCGCCTCCACTGCTTTCTGCAGGCATTCGTCCTGTGCTGTTGCTTGGCATAGCTCACCCAGGGAGAGAGGTAACGGGCGCGATCTGTCCGCGATGTACCGGACATATTCTTCTGTCTCGTCGGCCTCTTCCACTTCACTGATGGTTGCTTTTCGGGGATGGCGCGAGAGATAGTCCGCTGGGTTGCTTGTTCCGGGCTGGTATTCGATCTTGCAGTTATATTCCTACAACTGCAGCATCCACTTTTCAATGCGCGGTGGAGGTTTTGACACCGTCCCCGTGAACAGAGGGATCAACGGTTTGTGGTCAGTGGCGACCAGAAAAGGTTTTCCGTAGACGTACAAATGGAAATGCCGGCACCCCCAGTGAACGGCAATGGCCTCCTTTTCGATCTGAGAATATCTTTGCTCCGTATCAGTCAATGATCAGCTCGCGAAGGCCACGAGAGCCCACTCATCTTCCTCCTTGGCTCTCTGGAGAAGCACCGCCCCAAGTCTTTGGGGGCCCGCATCGACAGCAACTTGTGTTTATTGGTGTGGATCAAAATATCGAAGCGTTGTGCTACTGGAGAGTGCATCTTTGGTGGCTTGAAACGCAACCTCTTGCTCTGGACCCCACGACCATGAAACCGAGGCCTTGGTGAGTTCTCTCAGAGGGATGGTGAGCGAGGAGAGATCCTTGATAAATCTCCCGCAGTAATTCACCATTCCCAGAAAACTGCACATCTCCGTGATGTTCGTTGGAGCTGGGGCCTCTTTGATGTCTCGGACTATGCTCGGGTCGGGAGCGACTCCTTCCGCGGAGAAGATGTATCCAAAGAATTGCAGCTTCCTCTGCAGAAACTCACACTTCTCTTTGTGCAGGGTAAGTCCTGACTCTTGAATTCTTTGGAGGACCTGTCGGAGTCGGGCATTGTGTTCACCCACGGACTTGGCATGGACCAGAATATCGTCGCTCACATTGACAACTCCTGGGATGTCCGCCAGTAGCTCTTAGATCGTGTTCTGAAACACTTCCGCAGCGCTGGAGATTCCGAAGCTCAAACGCTTGTAGCGTCTCAATCCGACATGAGTGGAGAAAGTTGTTATATATATTGGACTGTTCATCAAGAACCAACTGGTGATACCCCGCTCTTAGGTCTAGTTTCGAAAACCAGCTGGCTCCGCTGAGCTCCCCGATTAGGTCGTCTATGGTAGGTGTCAGGTGTCTTTCCCTCTTGATGGCGGTATTCGGGATCTTCATATCCACACATATCCCGACTTCTCCTGGCTGCTTTGGCTTTCTGGCGACCACTATCTGGGACACCAAGGGTGTTGGACCATGTACCTTCTCAATGATTCCAGCTTCTTCCAGCTTTCCCAGCTCCTTTTCGACTAGTGGTCTTAGGTGAAATGCGATCCTCCTGTGCCAAAGAGCCACCGGTTGTACCGACGGGTCAATGTGCAGGTGTATTTGTTTGTCGCGCAGGCATCCGATGCCGTCAAACACTTGCGGAAAGTCGTCCAGGATCTGGTTCACGCCCTCTTGATGGATCCCAAACACGAATGTGACGATCCCTAACGCTTCAGCTGACTTGCAGCCCAGCAGCATGCCATGCCCTTCTTCAGTCACGTACACCTGAGCGTCCACTTCTTGCTGGTCATACGTTATTTTGGTTTTGAATTTTCCTTTGATGAGTAGAGGTTTGGTTTGGCCATATGCAAACACCTTCACCTTGGCCGGCGTCAGCGCAGGGAGAGACGGCAATTCTCTGTATGCTTCCCAGGACATAATGTTTATGGTGGCCCCTGTGTCAATTATTGCGGTTGCTGCGCGCCCAGCAACCAGGATTTGGCATTGTGGGAGTCACGTCTGGGTGTCAGCTGCAGACCCCACCGTGAAGACTGAGTGCATGGTGTGTTCTTCTTGGGTGTCGTCGTCCATGTCACTGCCTTGTTTCTGAGCCTCCGGAATCATGTTGACCTGAGACCTTCCTGCTCATCCCGTGCTGGATCGGCACACCTTCATGAAGTGGTTAAATTTTCCGCAGGCCGTACATCTCTTTCCTCTTGCCAGGCAATCCAACGGTCGGTGTGACGGCCCTCCACAGTACCCACACGACTTGACCCTGACACTCCGGGTGCGGGCCATCGACTCCGTAGTGTTAGGGCATCTTGTGCGAGCCACCGCTCCAGTGGCCATGCTGGCAACCGCGTTGACTGGCTCTGTCTTGATGGGGGTCTGAAGAGCCGCCTCCATGTGCGCCACCCTGGCTTTTGATAATTCTTTTGTTCTCCCCAAGGTGAGTATGTCCGCCAATGATTTCCCCGACTCCTCCAGCATTTGTTCCCTTAACTTCGCTGACGCACATCCCTGTATGATCTGGCCCCTTATTTCTTCTGTCTCATCTTGAAAGTCACATGTTCCTGCCAGTTCTTTCAGACGTGCGTGGAATATATCCAGGGATTCGTCGGGCTTCTGCCGGGCCTGCCTGAATATGAAACGTTCATAATCCCGGTTTGCCATTGGCTCAAAATGTGCATTTAGGGCCGCAATCAGTGTGGGATGGGTCTTTGGCGCTGCCTCAACTACTGTCTTCGCTATCTTCTGGGATACCAAAGGGGATGATGGACGGAGCGTTTGAGCTAATCAAACACTCACCCCCAGTCAACTGATCTGGGTTTAATCCATCATCATTCTTTAGCTCACTCCACCACCACAGTTCAGACATGGCCATATGCAAATCAGTCTGACCCTGTGCCTCATGTGAACAGTCCAGCCCGAACTGCCAAGCCATGTCTTCCCTGGACCGGAAACTGTCTTCGCTATCTTCTGCACATCTTTCCCTCCTAAATGTAGCAGCATGGCGCGCTTTTGGGCGTTGTCCACCTTGGTCGCTTCAAAGAACACAAGGACTCGCTCCACCCACTCCTTCCATCGAGGGGCCTCGCCAAGGGAGCCCGCTCCACTACAAAGTTCTCCACTGCCGGGATATGGGCCATGGTGCACACTAGTCAGAGGAATAGAGGAGAATGTGCCTTATAGGAGGACTCTGGCCAGATGAAAATACAGCACTCACAGTTTTTTGTAGGGCCCACCAGGGGCACTGGTCCACCAGCCGTCCAGGCACCCAACTTCCGGTGTCCTCCGTAACTTCCAGCTGGTGCAGACGCCCCGGGGAGGAACAGCAGCCTCCACCAGGAGCCCCAGGCCAACCACGTGGAGAGGAGGCAGCACGAGCACTGCACACGAGATATCGTGGGGGCGGCCGCTACCTCAGAGCCACGGGGGTCCAGACACCCTCGTCGCCAATGTTGTATTTGGCCACCGCACTCTCGGTAATTACAGAGTGCGCGGCAACAGTGGAGAACACTGGATGCGGGGTGGCAGGTGCGCGCGATGTCGGCCGCATAAATTAGAGCTGGACACAATGGTAGTGTTTCAGTGTCGGCGCGCGGGCGGGTCTAACCCCGTTCGCGCACGCGCACACACATTTATTGGTGCACTAGCGCAGCGTGGGCGAAACCATGTTGGAGCACGTCACCGGAGCTCTTCTGCCTACGCCCGGGACCTGTGTCCGAAAGTAGACTCACCCACTGTTCTAAAGTATCGCCTCGCGATACAACAGGCAGATGAAATTATGTCTGAGGAACTATCGAGGGGGCTGGCAGGACAGGACAAATGGGGGGGGGGGGCTTGAGCCAGCAAGGGGAAGAAACCTCCTACCAGCATAGAGAAGAGGAACAACATTCAGGGTCGCGTCGGGGCAGAAACTACACAGTAAACCGCAAAGCTGCCGTCGCTGCTCTGGGCCAATCTGCTGGGTGCGTGGTGGTGATGGAGTGCCTTGCTAAATGATATAGCGGATTCACACACGTGTGGCTGCACTCTCCTCCTTATCCGGGCGGCTGTAGAGATCAGGGAGAATTAAGCAGGCCGGGCTTGACTGGAAGTGGAAGCCTGTGTTTTTGTTTTTTACTATAGTTAAAAAAAAAACTGCAGAGTGCTCACGTTCTCTCCCTGCCCAGTTCACAGTGTGTCAATAAGATATTTCATTTGCGTTTGGCAGGTTGTAGCAGTACTGCAAGCACTGTCAGAAAGCCAATATGAAGCGCTCTAGCTGCTTCAGTTATGCAGCCTCGTTAGCGCTTCATAGGAGGATCCAGGACCTATAATGCGTGACTAATGCATTTTAGTGCAGTGATGTGGCCACCAGCACTAAAATGCATTAGTCTGACCCCTGATGCGTGGCATTTGGCAGGGCTGCACGTTTAACAGATACCGATTAGGGCAGTGATATAATCTGATGTACTGAAGTGTGTCCACATGTTAAAGAACTATTCTTTTGAATTTTGAAGACGCTTTATGATATTTACACGTTTGTTGCATAATTTACATGCCCCAAATATTTTCATGGCTTAGCTCGTGTATAGACTTTTACAGGCAACCCAGACCTTTGCTCGGTTTTGCCTGTTAATTTGTTGACTCGTTCACCTGTACTTCATAAACTAAAATACGTATAAGTAGACAACCGAGTAAAGGTGCCTGTCACTGGGTGAAGTGTAGATTACCAATTGGACAGGTGAAAGTGAATAATTACAGACCGTGTGCGAAGTGCCTCCTCGGCAGGGTAATACTCCAAACTTGATGCCCTATTGGTCTGTCATGGTCTAACTTCGAACTACGTGTCAATCAAAGTGTACCTAAACCGTGTCCAGCGAGGTACTCTCAGATAACGCCCTCACTACTTCTTCTTGTTATTTATTATTTATTTCTTTGCGTTTCAAAAAATACAACTATGACTGGGTACAAATCTGTGCAGCAGAGGAGGAAACAGCACACGTTTCAGTCCTCACATATCCATGTGGGTTACATATTGTTGAGGAGTGTTCTAGTCGCATGTTTTGTGTTTACTCTCATTTTAACAGGTTTACTGTTCCATTCTGCTGTCTTTTGACCTTCACAGCCATAAAATACTTTCTACAATGGCAACTAACACGTCCAAAAGAACTTCCCCCTTCCATTCCCTTCCTCCTTTTTGGCTTCCACATGAATACTATTCAAAATGAGTGACACATAACACACATATATCGGGCAGTCCGGGCGGACCATCGGGTGGGGTCACACTGACTGGAAGAAACATGGCAGCAGGCGTGTGATGAGCCCCTGACTTCTGGGGATTGGGCCAAAATACATGAGGCAGTGCAGAAAGTATCTGTAACCCCTCGGTTCAAACTTATATTATGTAACTATGTGCACATATGTCAATGCTTGGAGGAGTGAAAAGCATCAAACTGGGTTGGAACCCTCTGCCTCCCAGAACTATACTCATATATACCATTAAGGAGGGTTACCCTTGGTTTGTGAACCGAGTTAGTGTCCCCAAGATTGTTGCGTGGCCCAGTGTATATCTCTACTGCGTGTGAGATCTACACCCAGGTAAATCGGTGTGATCTGTACATCTTGTGGGATATATTGTTGGGTCCTCACCCACAGGTACCACCCGTGGCCTGCTTCATCATCTGACCCACGTCCCAATCACCTAGTGTGAATGGGCTGGCTCACCGCATTTGTAAGCTGAGCACTTAATATAGATGTTTAGGGACTAATGTCTAAAATTGCCTGACGGATCCTATTAAAATTCTTTAATGTGTTGGTCCTTTGGCAAGGTTAAAAACAGAGTGATGTTATGAGGGTATATTGGCCCCCTACATCTGTCATCGAAATGTTTCAGCCGTATCAAATGCCTTCTAGGTAAGTCGGCTTTCTTCATGACCAGTGGTTGTTATTATCCTTATATCTCAAGGTAACCTATTGATCCTTCAATTATAAGTCTTCATACAGTGATATAGTAAGAAAAACATGCACGCAACTGATACAGACCATGTTTTAGGACTTTTTCCTTTGTTATGGTCTATAATGGTGCATGTTTTGTTAAGGCTACATAGGATTATAATCATCAAAGGACTGCGTCCGTGTCCTCACCTAACTCGTGGCCCGATACCCTGGGTGTTCCGCTTACAAACACGTTAAGCTTACCCATTCACACTAGGTGTTTGGGACGTGGATACAATGATGAAGCAGGCCACGAGTGGTACCTGTGGGTGAGAACGAAACAATATGTGCACATAGCCTATTTATCTGCAAGGTGACTCCACGCTATCTATCCTAGCAGTTCCTCTGCGTGCACCAGGTGCGGTCATAATAAGGCTGACTTTATACACAGAGTGGCGCTGCTCCACCCTTACAATGTACTGGGCAGAAGTGTTATCCCACATTAAGTCTGCCTCAGGATGGATGGTTTCCACTACAATCAAGCAATGCTACTGCTGGGCTTAATCACAGTTAACGCCAAAAGGAAGAGGAGCAGGTGGTTTGTGATTCTGGGCCTTGTGGTGACCAAGACGCGTATCGCAATATGATGGCTTAGTCCACACCCCCCTAGAATACAGAACTGAAGGAGGCGCATGATTGAGCGGGCAGGCGCTGAGGAGGCGCACATGCGATGAATGAGGAGATGACAAGTCGTTGGATGACTTACTCTCCTGGGTGAGGATGGCGCAGACAGTGGCCACCCTGTCGGAGGAGGGTATAACGCCCTCACTACTGAATGATTTTCCTAGAAATATGGCATAGCTTTTACCTGGGCTGGAAGCCAGGTGAATTACAGCCACAGAATGGGATCCTGTTTGGCACATAGGGGAAGAGTGAGTGTAGTGAGTGACTTGTGTATTTCCAGTGGCATGAATTCCCAACCTGAGACTGAAAGCAGCCTGAACCTGCAAGTCATTATTTTACAGTTTGATTGCACACAGGAAAATTGAATGCCTTGACGTGTCTCTGGTTGAAAGAGAGGGTTGAGGGTCTCCTGTACTTTCGAGTGAGAGAGTGAGAGACAAGTAAAGAAGAAGCAAGCCTGCTCTCCAGAGGTCCTGCTATCTGAAAGAAATGTAAGTGTGTTCAGTTGATTAATGACCAAATCTAAAGGCTAATTTAAACTGAATAAGGTTTAGCTGCTTTAGCTGCTCCAACTTTCTCTGAAGAGGGGAGCGCTTTTGGAGCTATCAAGTTGTCCAGCCCACTCCCTGTCTCCAGGGCATCACAATGCAGAAAACATTGCTGAGGGAGCTGAAGGAGTCACCTGTGAATTCATGGGACCTGGGAGATTCATACAATGCATGTGTGACCTTGGCTCCTGGAAGGACAACAACAAAAGTTACTAGTGTTGTTGTTTTTGTTGTTTTTCACCAACTTGACTACCACTCCCTTTGTCACCCAAAGAGCACAATTACCATCACTCCGCCTCTCTTCAGACGAACATCTTAGGAGCAGCTAAAAAGTGTAAGCTCTTCTCAGGCAAGAGGCCTTGGATGGAAGGGGTGGCTGGTATATTTTTTGCAGAAACGATGCGTAAAAATTTACAATTTTTACACCAACTTTTAAAATATTTCTCAGGAAAAGGATCCCCCTAGGAAAAGTCCATCTCCCTCCCTGAGCTCACTCGCACAACAAAGTTCTTCAATTCGGCCCACGCATCACCAATTTCAACTTTCAGCAGCTGCCACTGCTATGGATGGCACTGTTTTTTTAAAAAAAACACTGCAGGATATAGTGCAACGTGTATTGTCTGTTGTCATTGGATATGGGGCCAGATACACCTATGATCAGAGTCACTGCAGTGCTGGAGCACGCTTGTCAGAAGGTTTTGCAAGGCCTGGGGCAAAATCATAATGCAGCAGGCTCTAGATGATTCTTATGTATTTTGCCGAGCTGTAAGCACCTGTTTCCAAGTATTAAAAGGAAAATGTACTCCAGTGAAAGTGCAAACATTGCATCTGGCACCATCTAGTGGTACATTCATGTAAACTGCTTCTTTATTAATGAAGATCGCACGCTTGCTTCTTTAACATCTACTAATAAATATTGCTAAAGGACTGCAGGGCCTTGGATACAGCAGGGTCTGGGGCATAATGCCCACTATAGCACCTCGCGGCCCCGTATTGGGTCCTGCTGGAATTAGGCCATGTGTACTTTAGAATAAATATAAGTTAAACCAAACCAGGCGCATTCACTGAAACTGTACCACCAGATGCAGGAACATGGCAAGTGAGTAATTAGTGAGAAACTTTTTATGCACTGACAGCCTCAGACTCATTTATTAAGTCGCTGTTGTCAAGTGACATAGCATCAGCACACTTGATTGAAATCCCGGTCAAGCTTGACAGATGTTCTCTCCTCATTGCCAATCTCAAGTATCTTTTAATGAGTTTCAAGTGGCTGGCGCTCCTCTTAGCAGATGCCTCAGTTCCAGAAAGACAGAAACTATCCCTGCAGGTAATGACTGCACGGGATATGGTGAGCGGGAGCATGGGAGGTCTGCCTTTGAAAGGTCGAATGCACAATTGCTGCAGATGTCAAAAATACAGTCCGGTAATCGAGCGATTACACTTGTAACATCATGAAAGAGGTGTTAACCTGCTACTCCCTAATTCTTCCCCTTATCTTCACTATCTGCGCCTCTGCTGCTCGCATAAGAAACGTCATTGAAAATAAGCATTAATTCTTAATACTACGTTTAAACGTATGGTCAATTATAACTGTAACAAACTTTTCAGTATCTACATTGAAGGTTCTCTACTCTATCTATGTTGTAAAGCTACATGTAAATACATGTAAAGAAATATGAAGTGACAGTTTTATGTTGTTTATGCCAAGACAGACAGGGAGCATTCACATGCAAATCAGTCTTAGGCCCACTCCGAAAGGACTGAAGCCAGTGAGGAAATGTTTGGGTTCTTATTACCTGCGTTCAAGGCCTGGACGTTTGGGATCTGGTGACCCTTCTGGTGTGGATCCAAGACTAACTGGCATATAGCAGGTCCCTCTGTACACCAGAGCAGAGGCTAGAAACGGTGGACTGGAGTTGGCCCATTGACCCCTGGGGCTCTGGGACGCCTACTGTACTGAGGGGGTCTGTGACTGTTTAGAGAATTAAGTAACATTTACAAATCAATGCAGTATACACACGTAAAAAAAGCAAACTCTTATTACTACCACAAACTGTAAAACTGTAAATTTGTAAAGCGCACTGTAATTGTGATGGGATTTGAAATTGGAGGCAAAAAAATTAAAGGCCTGATTTATATTTCATCGGACAGAATACTCTGTCACAAACGTGACAGATTACAAGCTGATTATATATTGTGGCACATGTAATACGGTGGACCGGATATCTGGAGGGGCATAACTGAAGCCCTCCCCAGCCCACGCAATGCAGGAGGGCCCCAGGGTTCCTTGTTTTGGAGGGCGCCCCCTTACCTCCCAAAGCCATTCCATTGCATGCCTTGCAGAATGTGTGCAATGGCATGGACTAAGAAATAGGTAAACACTCAGAAAAGTCACTCTGCTTTCCAGAGTAGACCACCTGCAGCATAGGGGGGCCCAACCCTTCAGTGGGACCCCATTGAGCCCAAGACCAAATAATATCTGTGCGATCTGAGAGACAACAGCACCTCTCATCACATTTTGCAGCGGGGGGGGAGAGGGGGTGGTCGCCATTTTGTTACGCCACTGGCTATTCCTCAAGTTTCTGAAAGGGTATAATTTCTGCCGAAATATAAATCAGCCCTTAAAGTGTTATCCTGCCATTAATTCATGAGAGCAGCACAAGTAAATCAACAGCAGTATGGATTATTGGTGGCTTCAGTTGAAGCACTATGCATGCGCTGACAAAAAAGGATGCATTAGGAGCAAAAAAGACAAAGTGATATGCTAGAATCCAGCATATTGCTTTGTTCTTTATAAATAAAACCAAATTTGCAATGCTCCAACCCTTCCAATAAATTAAAATATAAATTATTATATTTTTCTGAAATAAAGAAAATATTTCATCATTTTTGTATTTTTTTTATGTATACTGGTTTTTGTAATTTGTGTATTTTTAGGTTTAAATTGCAGAAATTGCTTCGGCTGCGTTCCCTAGCTTCCAACAATGACTCGGTGAAGGCCCACCGAAGTCAAAAGGCAAAGAACCGCTGAACTATGAAATTTCATCGATCACATTTATATTTTCCTCTCTTACACAAACACCTTCATGGTAAAGTATAGGTATATTTTGCGTTTTTGATCCACTGAACGTGTGTCTGGAAATGACAACGTAAATCCCACAAAAGTAATGACATGAGAAAATAAAGCAAAACTGAGATAAAGAAATATTTTATATAACGGTCACAAAGCGATACTCATTTTGTATCCAGATTTATATTCTGAAAAATATATAATTACTGATTCATAAACCTCTGGAAATGTGTCTAATTTTACACTGAACTTTTGCTTATCTTTTCATTGTTCAATAAAAAAAAATCTTTAAATTGCTGTCCTTTCTACACATACCTTTTGAAAACTGAAAACATTAGAAATCCTTTTGTATACGCAGCGCGCGCAACGAAATTCGTTTTAGTAATTTAATTGTCTACTTACGTGCATTCATCAGTATTCCGGTGTTTACTACCCCCCACCCTGCCCCTCCCCCGCCCCACGTCACCGCCCGGCAAGCACACCCTGCACGGGCCGCTACTGGCTGCATCGCATTTGGCAATGCAGCGCGCGCAACGAAATTCGTTTTAGTAATTTAATTGTCTACTTACCTGCATTCATCCGTATTCCGGTGTTTACTACCCCCCACCCTGCCCCTCCCCCGCCCCACGTCACCGCCCGGCAAGCACGCCCTGCACGGGCCGCTACTGGTTACCACCCAACTCTAATTCAAGCCCTTATCTGACTCTTACGGCATATCTTTCCAACATAAATCTTACACCTCGAAAAGTCTTTTTGAATATGTATGGTATCAAATGAGGCACCTACTATAGTGTCAATATGAAAGTGAGAGGAGCAGTCTAGTCTTCTTTATAATTTCGCACTTTGAAGAAAAACTTTCTCTCTTTTGTCCCTTCAAAGCATCACACTGTGATCTAATGTGAAAATCGGTCCAGCAATATTTGCAGCCCTTTCCAGGAGATTCCAGATTGCACACTAATAATCGCTTGGCAATTTGGGCTCTCAACCCACCCCCCTGGATTCGTGCAGGAAAATGTAGGTGTCACCCAAGTTTAGCTTGGTTTTAACTTTTTAAAACCCTTGAAATATTGTGAATAATGCAAATTGGCTGCAAGACAGGACATGCTGGACTGCTTCTAACATTCACCATATATCGGAACCAGATTTACAGGAGCGTCCAAGCTCTTGACTTGCTCTTTAAGCAAAGTAAAACGTATAGATATAGTGAACAGATATCTTCCATCTGTACCTAGTATTAGAAATAGAAGTGGGAGAAGTTTTACAAAATCAGTTGCACTGTTCTACTCAGCTGCTCCTTTGGTTTATAAAGACCTTCCCGATGGGGAGAAAGAAAGAATTGTTCACCATTGATCCTGATTTCCTTTTTTAATGCACTTACCAGCGATGGTTGTCTTCTCAATTGTCGAAGCTCTAGATTCCAAGGCAGTAATATGATTATAATGGTGTACATTTTGCCAGGACTGTTTCAGACGGCAGAAGCTCTGATTTAGGGAGGAGCCAAAGAAGAGAAGGAAGTTAGGGACTTGGCTGCTGGGACTGGGACATTTTTAAACAGTATGAAGAAGGACACATTTTTATATTCTGAATCACATTCAAGACAGCATGCAAATACCACACTAAAGGCCCGATTCAAATCTCAGCTAAGATAAAGACCTGCCTGAAATTTAAAAGTGGGTGGACCTTAGGTTTATTCACGGCAGAATTAGAGGAAAGTTTTCAAAGAAAAATCCTGGCGGTAAGGGGCAGTGAAAACTGCTAAATGCACACAATGGGAGAGGACTCACATGGAGAGTGTAGTATTTTCTTTATTATTTTCAAAAAGAAAATAGAGCTTTAGGATTTTCTTTCAGGAACTAAAAAAGAAAACAGTTTGAGGCAGGACTCCATTATGTTAACAGAGCCCTGCACCAAATTGTAAACAACATTGACAGGAACCGCCGTGATAGCAGTTCCTGCTAGCGCTTTAGAAATGACAGTTGTCCAATCTACCACTTGGTGTTTTAGATGAATTCGGAAAATAAACAAGCATGGATTAATACATCTTTCTAATGTGTTTTAATTTAATGGACTAAATTGTCTACTATTGGACTACTGTTTTTTTGAGTGCTGCAATATCATTTGTATTTATATGTTGAGTGGTGGATTCTTTCAACCAACTCTTTGTTTGGGCACCATTGGCAGTAGGGAGTCTAATAAGCCCACTTCGGATCCGACTAGTCCTGAGAACTATCGCCCCATCTCTCTGCTTCCCTGGATTTCCAAAATATCTGAAGCCTACGTTAACACCATTGTCTCAGGCTATTTAGAGGAGAATTGTATACTGGACTCCTCCCAGTGTGGCTTCCGCCCCGGTCTTAGTACAGAGACCGCACTGTTAGCTGTGACTGAACACCTGAGAGCGGCTCTGGATGAGGGACGTACCTCGGCACTGATCCTGTTGGATCTCAGTGCCGCATTCGATACGGTCTCCCACCAGATACTGATCCAGAGGTTGAAGGATGCTGGTATTGTAGGCCCAGCCTTGGCTTGGCTCACCTCCTTCCTCTCGGACAGGTCCTTTCAGGTGTCAGTTCCCCCTTTTTCTTCTAAGGTGCACTTTGTCAAACAGGGCGTCCCACAGGGCTCTGCTTTAAGCCCTACGCTTTTTAACCTGTATGTCCAGCCCTTGGCTGTGATAGCTAAAAGGAGTGGACTGACTATAGTGTCCTACGCTGACGACACTCAATTAGTTGTCGCCCTTTCCAATGATTGTTCAAATGATGCTGCTAGGTTTCGAAGTGGGTTGGCGGATGTCGCAAGGTGGATGACCACCAACTGTCTTCAGCTCAACGCCAGCAAGACCGAGGTCCTGCTGGTAGGAAAAGATCCTGAGCTTTGGAACGGGCATTGGTGGCCCACCACCCTGGGTCCGGCCCCCACTCCCAAACAGGTAGTGAAAAATCTTGGCGTCTGGGTGGACTCGGCGCTTAGTTTCCGAGATCAAACTAAGAGGGTAGCTGCGACCTGTTTTGGTATTCTGCGCAGCCTCAGGCCCATTTTGGGCTTTTTTGACTCCTCTATCCGCCAGACGATAGTACAGGCTTCTGTGCTGTCAAGACTGGACTATGCCAGTGTGCTCTATCTGGGCACCAATAAGGCCGAGATCGCTAGATTGCAGAGGGTTCAAAATGTCGCCGCTAGAACCCTTCTTGCCATGCCCAGATGCTGTTCCACCTCCAGCATTATCCGGAGGCTACACTGGCTGCCAGTAGAGAGGCGAGTGGAGTTCAAGTCTCTCTGCTTCGCATTTAAGATTCTGAAATACCCGACCCTTGGGGTATTATCTGATCTACTCTCTGCCTATATTCCTATGCGTCAGTTACGTTCTGCAGACCAACAGCTTGCTTGCATCCCTCGTGTGAGGAGAGCCCGCGCAGGTGGGCGATCTTTCCGCGTGATGGCGGCCAGGTTGTGGAATGGCCTTCCAAGCCAGATACGGAGCATGGACAACTACTTTGCTTTTCGAAAGGCTCTAAAGACCCACTTATTTCCTTACTAGGTTACCTGCTCCACTGACTGTTATTTCTATGTTTTTTCTGGTTTCTTTTCTGCTCTGCTAGATGGGATTCTCGCAGTCAGTTGCTACTATTGCTCTTAGCGCCGGGACGCCCCTTTGCTGGGGCAGCTGAGCGCTTTACAAAACTGCTTAACATAACATAACATATATGCTAACACCATAGTACTCACAATTAAATTGAGGCTTATACTTTCAAATATTCATTCCATTCCATTCCATAAACTTTATTTCGGCCACAAGAGACCATAAAAGTGCATATGACAATAAAACATTAAAACGCTTGAAAAATATTTACAATAGCACATTCAATATTACCGAGTTCATTATCATTAAATTCACAGCAGTTTTACAAAAATACACATAAAAAGGGAACTCGGCCGTACTAGTGGTAATATTTATTATTTTTTTTTTTTAAATATCATAGAAAAGATTTAAAAAGGATACAATAAGAATAAAGATAAAAGTTATTCAAAGTTAGGAATGGATACAGTCTAGATCCGGGAGGGACGCATAGGTAAAAGAAAACAATCCTATGCATGATCAACTATTTCTCTCCTCCCGGAATCAACTGCATTAAAAAAGTCCGCCTATTGAACCACATTGAATTTAAAAAGCGTGAGACAGCAAACACTATTGGCGGGTGAGTTACATATTTTAAAACCCTCAATGCCTCCACGCAACGCACAAAGCCGATATTCTTGCACAGTTGGATTAACCAATGCTTGCGCGGCGTAAGATAGGCTGGGCAAAAAAAGAAAATATGGGTAATCGATTCTTCCCTGTACTTACAGGCGGGACACTCGCTATTGCTTTCTTTAGCCCATTTGCTGGTAAAATAGCGAAGTGGAAGGGACCCTATCCTGAACTGAACATAAAGTTTCCTGGCTAAAGGGGGTTCAATAGTGTCCAGAAAGGATTCTCTGTTATACACGACTTTGACTTGGAGAAACTCCATAGTCAAACGACCGTGAGAAGAACTTTCCTGGGTGGCCGCTAGTTTATAAATTCTATAGCGCCCAACTAGAGCCACCCTTGGGGTCATTGGGCATGTTATCTCAGGTGACCTCCATAAGTCTGGCATACCTAACTTGAAAGCGTGGTCTCTTATATGGTTTAACCAGGAAATTTTCTTAAGAGTACAGGGGACTAAAAACTCCTTAAGCTCAGCCCTAAAAATGGACAGTTCCGGGGTCGCCCATAGACGGCGCCAAAATGTGATGGGTCTAAGGGCGATCTCCTCATCTATAGGCCTAATACTCAAGTCCATGCGAATAGGCAGCAGGGGAGTACTACGAGGAAGGCCTAGGAGCTGCCGCAGGAAGCTGTTCTCCACCTTACTCAAATCAGAAGAGGGGCGGTGCCCCCACAGTTCTGCCCCATATAGAGTAGCACCCCGTGCTTGTGCCTTGTAAACTTCCACCACGGGACCCACCGGTTTGAATGCAGAAGGGCTATATAGTTTCATAATCCCACCCACCGTCTGCGTAAGCCTGAGCCTTGCCTTTGTCATCTGTGGCCCCCATTCAAAGTGTTCGGACAAAGTTACACCCAAATAATCAAACACCTTAACTATTTCCAGGGGAATTCCATAGAGAGATGGGTTAGGGCGAGTAGTTTTAGGGGGGTTGAAGACCATGTACTTTGTTTTTGAAATATTGATCTCCAATCCCCGGAGCCTGCAGAAATTAGCAAACCCGTCGAGAATACGCTGACTACCCATTGGTGTTTTAGCAAGTAGGAGGGTGTCGTCCGCGAACATCAGCGCCGGCACCCTCCCAGAGGCTAACTTTGGGGCATCGTTGTCTTTAATTCTACTGAGATGATCAATGAGCCCGTTGACAAAGAGGCAGAATAAAGTGGGGGCTAAGACACAGCCCTGGCGAACCCCTTTCCTAACAGGAAAGCGCGGGGTGAGCTCCCCGTGTTTTCCACATCTCACTTGGGCAAAGTTGTCTTGATGGAGTCTTACAATGACATTGAGGAGATAAGATGGAATTCCCAGGTCTCTGAGCACTTCCCAGAGTCGTTCTCTGGGTACAAGATCAAAAGCTGACTTCAGATCAACAAAGATTAAGTAGAGGCTGCCACCCTCTACTGTCACCGTTTTCCAAAAAAGAAGTTGGAGTCTGAAAATCTGGTCCACGGTTGACATGTTTGATCTGAAGCCAGCTTGATACAGGGTCAAGATCTCCTTTTCCTCCATCCAGCCCTGAAGTCGATCTAAAAGGACCCGGCCGAAGAGTTTTTGGGTAATATCGATTAAACTGATCGGCCTGTAATTTATTGGGAGAAGAGGGCAGTCTTTTTTGTATATGGGAACAATCTCTGCCCCACACCAAGTGTCCGGGGGCTTCATGCCCTTCATAACGGCATTGAATAAAACCCACAGGTAGGGTACCCAGATTTTGGGTTCCTCTTTAAAAAGGTCACCTGGTAGTTTATCTAAGCCCGGCGCTTTATTGCTGTGGAGTCTGTTCATAGCGTTACCCACTTCGGTCATGGTAATCTCAGTGATCCCCTCGCTGTCAGGTTCTGATATTACAGCGGGGTTGCCAGTACAGTCGGAACTGTCTTCCCTAATCGAGTACAACGACTCGAAGTGGGACTCCCATACTTCGGGAGCTATGTTTGGCTCTATCGACGAGCTTCCTTCTCTATCGCCAGAGCTTACTATTGCCCAAAAGGTTTTCAAATCCTTATTGTCCAGGGCAATCCTAAGAGATTCCCATCTGTCACTTTCCCACTTCTTCTTTTCCTGTTTGGTTATCTCTTTATAACCGGCCCGGGTGGATTTAATTGAGGGCTTGTCCTTTGCTTTCAGTGCCTCTAATAGGGCTAACTTGGCCATACGACACTTGTCATTGAACCAGGGACATTTGGAACGTTTGGGTTCCCTCCTACGCACCAGGGGATGGAATACGTCCACCAACTTCTCCAATAGCTCTTGGTGCGTAATGCCTGCCTTATCCAGCTCCAGTAGGGGGCCCCCCGCCTGCACTACCTCCCACATTTTGGTCATTGACGGGATGACTGCCTGATAGACTTTGGCCAGCTTAGGGGGTGAGTGTTGTATGTAGCCCCATCTAACATTTCTTCTGTTGTCTGTCAATGTTAGTGCTCGGGGAAGACTATCTACTGGGCCAGCAGAGTTACAAACACCAAGGTCCTCTGCTTTCAGGCTCAAGATTAAGGCGTTATGGTCACTATCATGTCTAATAGTAATTCGAAAGTCAAGGACCCATCCCCACGATCTTGTTTCCACTAGAATATAGTCAAGTAAGGATGCTTGACCTACTCTATTAAATGTAAGTTGTCCAGGGCGGTCCGATTTGCTACGCCCATTGCATGCCCTTAATGACAGAGCCAGCGAAAGTGAGTTGATTTGTATTGCCAGTGGTGACCAGATCCTGATAGGACTGATCTGTGGATCAGGGACTGACCATAGAATATCCTCCTCGCTGAGCATGAAGTGATCCTGATCAGTAAGGGGTTCATATTGGCAATTAAAATCGCCCCCTACAATGAGCCGGATAGCTGGGTCCAGAGTTGGAATAAAGAGCCCTAGCTGATCGATGGTAACAGATTCCTGGCTGTTACTAACAGGTCTTGAATACACGTTAATTAGGGCAATTTTTATCGAGGAGGGAAAGGTGAGCAGAACACACTGAATGTCTTTTGAAGGGGTTACCAACTGTTCGGCTCTGCAACCCAAATGGGTGCCCACCCAGATAGACAAACCCCCTGAGGGTCTCCCCCTACCCCCAAAGGTGGCAAAAGAACAGAAAGAGGTAAAACCCACCTGCTGAAGCTCTTCCCTCGCCCATGTCTCCTGAAAAAGACAGATGTCCTGCTCTGCCACAAAAAGCCCCCATTCTGGACAGGATAATTTATTTTTAAGGCCCGCCAGATTCCATGATAAAACCCTAATACTGTTGTCTAGACCTCTATTCCTTCTCAAGACATCAGCAGCGCTGTCATTAGGGGCCACGCTATCACCTTGTTGTACTAAGTGGGGATTAACTAGAGCAGAATGGGACTTACTGTCTTTCCTTAGCTCACTGTCTGGGGCGTTGGAGATGGTAACGAGGGGCCCCCTGAGGTGAATGGTTTCACAAGGAGAGTTTTTTAACTGGGGGGAGTATAAACTCCTATCCCTAAGTGTTCGCCTCAAACAATTCCTAGCATTACACTTCAGGTCCTGACTATGTGGTCCTCGATTCCCTTCCATAATTGTCCCTTCCCTCAGTCAATCTACCGCCTCCAAGCTATCATATCTGTTGTTAACCGGGATGTTAAAGAGAAATCGTGGATGAGAAACATCCCTGCATCCTTGGATTGGGGGCTGGGACCCCCAGTCAAGGTGGAATTAATGACACTGCCCCTGTGGATTGCCTGATGAGAAGAGTAAAAAAATTCCAGAGGACGGAGATTCATTCTAGTTGGAGCATTAGGATAGTAAGGAGGGGATCTGAGTAGATTAGTGACAGTGATTGGCTTTTTAAAATTGATAACTGCACAATCCCCAGGATTTATTTTTTCACCATTGCCCACCCACCCTACTCTACGGACCATTATGATCTCGTCGGCTTGGGCGTAATCAAACTGCTTATGTCTAGCAAGCCAGAATAAGCATTTGTTACGGAGCTCAAGGTGAGTTTCCTTACTGCTATTTTCGATTGGAGGGATTCCTGTCAAAATTGCCACATAGGGGGAGCATGCAGGGGGGAGGTTTATGTGGGGCAAGTTAAAGCTTGTACTTGCATGCTTCTCCTCAGTGTCAACAAGTGATGGTTGCCCCATCTGGTTGGTCCTAGGACCTGGGTCAGTTGGCCTCTGGATGGCCAAAGATCTAGGGGGGTCGGAGCTAGGTTTGGCCCTACCCTCTAAACTTAAATTCGTGCTGCTATGCTGTGTAGCAGCACTCTGACCCTTCATCTTATGTCTAACTGGGGGGGCTTCATAGTTGTTATGGGCTCCCTTTGCAAGGGGGGTAATGGTAATTTGGGTGGCTGCCTGGCAGCCCAAGTCAATCCCTCCCCTAAGCATGTTAGGAGAGCATATTTGCTGTTCTGTTCTTCTAACTTCCCTTGGTACAGAAATCCTTTCTAAATTAGCTAGATGGCTAATGACCGGGGCCAGTTCTTCTCTAATTATGGCTCTCACTATGCTCTGAACATCGTTCATCAGGTTCTTGGCCCACGTAGGGTAAGAGTGATCGATGATAACGTCCTGACAATCACCCTGGTTATAAACTTCCCCATATGCTCCCTCTAAGTTGGATAAAGGGCCCTCACAAGTTCTTTTTCTTTTTGGACCAGTCTCCAATTGTTGTTTACGTTTCCCTGACCTGGGAATGCTAGATATAATTGTCCTCTTCCGCACTGCTCCCTTGGTTGGAGCCTCACTAGGGATTACTAAAAGGGGGGCTTCTAACTGGGGTGGGGCCGCAATTGCTGAAATAGAGGCGGTTGGAGATGGGGATGGTAAAGGGTGAACTTCTAACTGGAGTGGGGTCTCAATAGACAGGGCAAGGGCATCTGAAGGTGGAATAAACAAATCCGGGGTAAGGGAGAGCCTCCTTTCCGTAAGCTCGATTTCCGTATTAACCACCCCTATGGCCCTCTGAAGCATTTTATCTATGGAAGTTTGAGGCATGGAGGATTCAACCCTAGTTGTAGATCTGGGAGGCCCCTGCCTCTTCCCCATTCTGCGATGTGCAGGAGCCCTGCGACCCAACGTTGGGGGTATCAAACCTGGACACCTTTTCCTCTAAGAACAGAGCCCACAGCCCACAGCCAGCTTACAACCAGGGAATCAATTAACACAGAAATCCTATAGCTAGTGACCCACTCTCCTTAAACCCAATAGGGGGCCCTGCCCGACCACTTACAGTTGTGCCAAGACACCAACACCAAAAACTTTGGGTCCTGCACAGCCTAACAGTCCTTCAAGGGCCGGCCAGTCATTAGATCTTTATTAATCCCCGGAAGAAGGGCGTCACGACAAGACTTAAGAACCAAAGCTAGCTGGATTAGCTAAACGTGCAGGAATTCAGGCCTCTTGGAACGTCAACACGGACAGTCTGTGCAGCAACAAACAGGGAGGTGTTCAACAAAACAAGAAACAAGTCAGTGGCAAAAATACCTTATGAGTTGGAAATCTGATCACTGGCGGTAAAACAAAATGATGAAAAATGGAACCAAGAGGGCTGACCCTGCCTCTTCCTGGCACAGGATGGGTGCAGGACGGGCCCGCCCTTGGACCGGGCGCAGCCCGAGCGCGTCCCGCGGCGGGAAGAATGGCGGTGCTGATAAGCGCAGGTGGGGCTCCTCCCCACACACCTGTGGTAGCACTAGACTTGCGGGGCACCCTGGGACTGGTAGTCCCACCAGGGAATAGCGCGTGACTGCGGAAATACAAAGCGGTCGATTTCCACCCCAAAGTGGTGCTTCTATATGGGGGCAGAGTTCTCAGCCGGTTACCCCCGATGGGGCAGCAAAGATGAGCAGCAGGCAGCAACAGCAGCGTCCAGGAGGAATGGCAATCACCGCTCACCTCTACCCAGACCAGCGTATCAGCTCCCCCACAATACAGCAGGCCACTTAATCTGCACTGGCACCTGCAGGATGCGTTGACTATATCACCACAACACAGGACCGTCGCAGTATTTTTAGTCCAACATGGGTAGCCGCCGTTCTCTTTGCAGTATCCTGTGACTTAATATCAGGGCAGGTGAACGGCAAGGCAGCTTACCAGCATGCAAGTGCACAATTATTCACTCGTGCTGCAACTGTGTGAGCGGCAAGCCGCCCCCCCTCCAGCCTCGGTAGATACCAAAGGAGCCCGGTACACTTTCACACAGTAAGCCTGCGTCCCCCCGCAAGTGCCAGGCCAGTGCAAGACTCCCCACTCAATAATGGTAGACAGTCTACAGGGACAAGTGCATAACGGCTCCCGCAGCAGAATCTACAAGGGGGAACAGCTCGTCCCCAGCGCTGGGCACCAATTAAATCCAGGCCCTAGGAGTAGTCTCCCGTTTCAGCTCCCAGCATACGGGCGAGAGCAGCGCAGTCTACAGGTCCCGCTTCCCAGCCTCCGTCACCAAGGTCCAACTCACTGTGTTCACTGCGGAGCCCGCTGTAGTCCGCTTCCGTTGTTTCTGCTCCTCTCGCCTCCAACCAGCGCGTTCTGTTAGCGGCCCAGTTCCCCTCCGGTCCGGCAATGTTTACGCGACCAGGAAGGCTTCCAGGCATCCGGCGTCTCCGCTGCAGGCTCCCAATCGACGACCGCTCCAGCGTCTTCGCCGCTCGGGTTCGGGTTCGGGGTACATCAGCTCTGTACCCTCGGCGGACCTTAGGCTCCTTCCTCCCCGAAAGCTGCTCCGCCCGGACATACACCCACATCTTACTTTGCACTAATTGGATGTGCGATCTTTTATTACCACTACTACCTTTGTTTATATGTACAGCAAAAAAGCATTTCTTCCAGATCAGCAGCCAAGCAGAGTGGCAGTCCTGTAGGATTCCTGCAGTCCTTCTTCCGGACAGAGTTTCTTTACAGGTTCAGAAGAGTCTGATTTGGTGGGGTCAGAGACCCAGTACTTATACCCAGTTGTTCCTTTGAAGGGGAGGTGACATCAATGAGGAGCCTTTCCAGATCTGGCTCCAGACTCACCACAGGGGATAAGCAACCCTTTGTGTGGGGACAGGGTACTGCCTTTTTAGGTGTAAATGTCAGCTCCTCCCTCCCTTCCTGCCCAGTAAGAGCCATCAAGATGCAGATGGGCACTCAGAAATACAAGTAACCTGTATAATAGGACTATATGTTTTATAAATCTGCGATGGATTTAGGCCCAGATCTCTGTACTGGGGTGAATGTCTGACATTGTTCTGCATTCTGTCCATCAATTGTTCTTTTTGCATTTGTCACCCCGAGTGGGATGGGTATGCTCAGACGTGGGTCCCGTGCTCTCCATGCCACTGAAGTCAAGTTATCCTGGCTGATGAGGGGTGAAACCCCGAAACCGGTCCTAGGATGCTTGTTTCCAGTTCAGGGAGGACCTGGCCTGGCAGTTCGGGCTGGACTGTTCCCATTGGGAGCAGGGTCAAGACTGATTTGCATATGGCTGGGTCCAAACTGGAATGGCATGGTGTGAGAAGTTGGCCTGGCATATGCTGTCCACTAATTATAGTGGGCACCTTGCACCAGTCCAAATCGACTCTTATGGTAGGTAGGTTAAAGACAACCTTATTGAAAGCTATCCTAGTGGTAGCTGTGGAGAGCAGCCTTCAGGCTAAGTCTTGAAGGAATGTAAAGCAGCTTGTTTTACCAGTCTATAATCTCTTGAGTGACCAAATGAAAGAGCACCACACCAGGTATATATTCAAAATATATGTATTTATTACTAAACACACCCCTCTAGTCTCTTTATGAGGCTAGAGTTCGAAGTACATAGGTTATAAGATCTTAAGTTACAGTAATAGCACAAATACACGTTTGGGCCCTAGGGGCGTACCAAACCATATACCAATAAAGTGGTATGCGAACCACGACTGAACTAGACACTAGGCCTAGAGCCTCTAGAAGTGCTTGGACCACAAGGAACCACCCAAGGTAGTGACACAGGGGACCCACGGGAGACGCGTGCAGTGTAAATACACAACCGCGATACGCCGTTAACTTCTATGGAGAAAGTCGGGATCGGGAAAATAGAGGAAAGGGACACTTTAAAAAGGACTAGGACAAAACCCTTTGAGATCTAGGACTTTGAAGAGTCTCTACCCACGGGAGCACCGGAGTACTCGTGTTACCTCACCCAGGGAAGCCGGGTGCATAGGTGCCTTTCGGGGTCGGGTTTCGTCGTCGTTTCTTATGGCGATCTGCTGCAAAGTGCTGCTGGCGACCAGGAGAAAAGTGTCCGGGTGGATCCAAGAGTGGATCGGAGTTCTGAAGAACCTGAAAGCAGAGGGGACAGAGTCTGGGTCACTAGCCAGTGACCAGGAAGGCGATGGACAGATGCCCACCGATGTCGAGTGCTTCAGATTCGATGACGGTCGTCTTGACTCTTCAGCCACGAGGTCCAGGAGGCGTTGTCGGCGACCAGGAGCAGGATTCGGGCTGTTGCTCGATGTCTGTCGAGTGCAGAGGTGTCGGCGACCAGATTGGACCCAACAAGCCTTGGCAACGGCAAGTCTTGAGTAAGATGTAGATCGTCGATGATGCAGACCAGCAAAGTCTGGGGAACTCACCCAGCGAGGGTAAGTCAGGGCAGGCCTGGAGCAACCAGGGGAGCCCTTTGGTTTCTTTAGAAAGTCTTCTGGGGACCCACGAGCCGGCTAGCAAGGGATCGCGAAGACACCTCGGGCGGAATCACTCAACAGGGGCCCACGGTCACTCAGGACGGTGTAGGCCTCTGATCTTCGGAGAGATTCCTGCTGGAGGTTGGGACCACACGTGGTCCAAAGCACAGGTTCGTAGAACGTTGTGAAGGGGTTGCACTCGATAATAGTGCACGGTACCCAGGGGTCGCGGTTCCTCGTCACTCGTGGGGTCCACTTGCCTCAGCTTCGCTGGAGACTCACGATGGCCTTGGAGAAGTTAGGAAATCTACTTCTTGGGCTGCAGGGACTTCGGACTCCGGCGGGAGCGGCGTAGTTTGCGACCGTCGTTATCGTTTTTGGTGCCTGCCAAGCAGGGAGTCACTCCTTGACCCCAAGGGAGATTCTTCAGTCCTCTAATCGTGATGTAGAGCGTCGAAGGTCCAGGATTCAGTTTCAAAGTTTAGTCCAGGGATATCTAATCTTGCTGTGGCAAGGGTTCCCCATTTTAACTAGTAAAACAGGGAGGGACTAACTCTATGACCCCACCTATGGGAGGGTCAAGGGAGGGGTGGCTACACCCACTTCCCTTTGTCCAGTTTCGCGCCAGAGCAGGGGCAGGTAGCCCCTGAGCTGGTTTGAACTGGCATATGCACAGAGGAGCCTTTTGCTCCCCCAGTGCAGGACTTCAAAGCACTCTAAGAGTGCACCCACCCAGCCCCAATACACATTATCCTGTCTGGGGAGGTGGTCACACCTCCCTGCAACAGGAAACCTATTGTCCAGGCCTCCCCTGCCGGAGTTTCGTCCAGCAGCAGGAGGCCAGACTTGTGTCTGTGGCAGCAGCATCCATTTTGTGATGCCAGGGCTTCAGAAAGAAGTTACCGGGTAAGCCAGAGTTAACATGTCTTTCCCTCTAGAAGGGTGGAATGCTACCCCCGCCGCCAGGATTGGCGGGGGGTAGTATTCCAAGATGTTTGACACCAAACACGACATGTTTAGGTGCAGCCATTCCAAAGTTAGCATTTTACCGCGAGGATATAATGCGCTTAAGAGTATATGGTCAGGCTGCACTACAAACAGCATCAGAGATGGTCTCTGAATGCTGCAGAGGGGCCCTGCTCATGCAGGGGCACCCTCTCACATAGGAACCATGCACTCTGCCTTTAGGATTGATAAAGCCTGCCTTAGGAGTGACTTATAGGTTTCTAGGTGTGTATGTATTTCGTGATATAGGTAACCTATATCACAGTAAGGGGTGCATGCACCACCTTACCCAGGCTGCAGTAGCAGACCTGTGGTGTCAGTTTGGATGGCCTTCCAGGGGTGGCATAATACATGCTGCAGCCCCTGGCAGGCCTCTGAGGTACCTATGCCCTTGGTACATAGTATACCATATACTAGGGACTTATAAGGGCACTCCAGATCCCAATCAGAGATGTGCCTAAGGCACATGGAATCCATTTTACAGAGAAAGCAGATAGACTGGTGCCCTGAATAGCAGGATCCCAGTCCAACTAAGTCATAAACCAGCAAAACACCATAAAAAAGTGGGGGCAACCATATAGTCAGATTCCACCTTCCTACATAACCCCCCCAAACGAAAGGAGATAAGGCTAACCTTGGCCAGTTGAGCCTATATTGACTAAGTGGCCATATAAGGAAGCACCTGCACTAGCATGGTTGCCCCCTATGTTATGGTCCACTAAGCAATCCCTCACCCTAAGGGTATGAGAGGGTCTCCACCATGGGGAATCACTACCTCTGGTGTGCTTAGGTAAAGTACAAGGCTGGTGAGGTGTCTGAGTAGGGAAGTGAGGCCCTAGGAATGTTGGCCTCAGTTTCCTCAGATCACTGGTCACCATGTATGCCTGTCTTTCCATGACTGAGTTGCACTTTGCTCTAAGGGTCAACCTTTGGCTGCCTACAGCTGGGGGTTGGGTCCCTTTGGATGGAACACTGGAGGGACATGGCAGGTTTGGAACCTTCTGGTCCCAGGTTTGCCCTTGCCTACCAGAGTCCTTCTGGGGGAGGTCCCTACATAAAGGTATGGGGGATCCCTCAGTGTGTAGAGGAATTTTCACCTGGCTAGGGCTACTAGACTGGCTGCCCCTAATCTGCTGATGGGGGCTTCCTCTGGACAGGGGGCCCGGGGGGTCCACTGACCTCCCTGACCTCTGCAGCCCTGGGCTGACTGAGGCAGGGTAGAGAGGGGCAGGTTACCTGCTCCAGACTGGGTACCACCGTGGAAGGGTCCTCTGCCATCAGGGGTGTGGCCAGGCCAGGCCTGACTACCTCTGTGGCAGTTCCTTCACTAGGGGTAGGGTCAGTTCCCTGAGGAGGCTGACCCTTACCTACTGTCTGGGGGGAAGAAGACTTTTCTTCAACCCTTTTGCTCTCTTTTGGGGGAGAGTGGGCCATTCTTTCAGGCTCCATCTCTCCAAAGTCTTGGGCTGGGGCTGTGGCCATCACAGCCCCACTAACCTTTGCAGGGACGCCCAACATCCTAAGATGGGTTTGGTGTTCAACTTCAGCCCAGGCTGAAATTTCCAAATCATTGCCCATCAGGCAATCTACAGGTAGGGTTGGGGACACTGCCACTCTTTTTGGGCCTGTGACCCCCTCCCAGCTGAGATTGACTATGGCCATGGGGTGATCTGTTCTGACACCATCAATGTTGGTCACCTGGTATTTAAACTCAGGTAAAAGCTGGTGAGGGGGACTAGTTTCCCTGCCACCATGGTGACACTAGCCCCTGTGTCCCTAAATGCCACAGCTTTCTGACCATTAATCATTGGCTCCAGTCTGTACCTGCCCAATGCTATGGGACCCATGGTAAAGGTGGCAAATCCTATACCACCATCAGAGTCAGAGGAGTCTGTTGAGGGGTCCCTGTCTAAACTAGGGCCCACCTCTGTTCCTCTTGCAAAAGCACCCAACTTTTTGGGTGCACTACTCCCAACTGGAGGATTACTACTGGTAGTACCAGGAGGGGTGGTAGTAGTTGTGGGAGGAACATTTTCTTTATTGCCAATCCTGGGGCAACTGGGATCAGTTTTCCAGTGCCCAGGCTTTTTACAGACATGGCAATATGGTTTCTTTTCAGGAGAGGAAGGAGTTTGGGACCCACCCCCAGAAGAGGAATTTTGGGGCCCTGTAGGGGACTTATCCTTAGATTTATCCCCACCTTTCTCTTGGGACTTAGTAGAATCTTTCTTCTGGTCACCACCCTGATTTCTAGTTTTTACTCTGGTTCTGACCCATTTGTCTGCCTTCTTTCCCAATTCTTGGGGAGAGGTCAGATCAGAGTCCACCAGATACTGGTGCAAAAGCTGGTTTTGACAATTATTAAGGATCTGCTCCCTCATAATCAAATTGTACAATCCTAAAAAGTCATGCACTTTGTTGCCATGTATCCAACCTTCCAGAGCCTTTGTAGCACAATCTACAAAATCAACCCAGTCTTGAGTCTGAGCTTTTTGGGTGTCTCTGAACTTCAACCTATACTGTTCAGTGGTTAGGCCAAACCCATCTATCAGAGCACTCTTCAAGACTGTGTAATTGTCAGCATCCTCTTCTCTTACAGTGAGGAGCTTGTCTCTACCTTTGTCTGCAAAGGAGAGCCACAAGATTGCTGCCCACTGCCTCTGGGGGACCTTCTGAACTTTACAGGCCCTCTCCAGTGCAGTTATCCATTTGTGGATGTCATCCCCACTCTGGTAGGGAGGGACAATCTTGTTTAGGTTTCTATGGTCATAAGACCTGTCCCTATCTCTAGGGATATTGCTGCCACCATGGGACTCTAGTCCCAACTTTCTTCTCTCTCTAAGGAGATCTAGGGATTCTCTATCTAAAGCCAATTGCTTCTTCCTGATCTCTAGTTGAGTTTCCTCATACTGGACCAGTCTCTTTCTTCTCTCATGAGAGGATTCCCTCCTGTGAGAAGAAACAGAGCTCCCTATTGAGGTGCCAGAGTGGTTAGACTCCTGAGAAGGAGACCTAGACTTTCTGAGCACACTCATAATCCTTCCTGGGGGGACAAAGGTGTGGTTCTCTAGATCCTCATCTTCATCTTCCCCAGAAGGGATTGGGTTTTCCAGGTCAGGGTCATTGTCACCCTCCTGGTCAGTTTCAGAGGGGGCTGGGGGTAGTAGTACCCCTGGCCCCTTCCTCATCTGCTGGCCCACCCTCTGCTCCTACCCCTTCAGTCTCTGAGGACTTACTAAGATCATAAGCCACCAACAACTCCTGGAGGTGTTGGGTGGTGGGACTTTGGCCTGTCCTTAATTTCCTCACGTTACACAAAGCTCTCAATTCCAAGAATGGGAGTGTGTCATACTTGGAGGGGGAAGCTCAATGGCTTCCTGCAGGGCATCTTTGGATCCTGCTTTTAAAGACATTACTAGTGTGGTGTGGTGTATGCACTACCTACTCTAGTGTGGCCTACTAAACTCTCTTGAGTTGTAGAAAGGGTTGTGCTATCCCTTAACACACAACTCTAAGTTCAGTAGAACTTACTGATATTCTAAGCTTAAATTATATGTACCTTAGGTACCTTTAGTGGTTTTCAGTTGATCAATTCAATTGAGATTATCTGGTAAAACAATAGCAAGCTGGAATCCCACACGCTGCACACCAATGTGAGAAGTTGGCCTGGCATATGCTGTCCACTAATTATAGTGGGCACCTTGCACCAGTCCAAATCGACTCTTATGGTAGGTAGGTTAAAGACAACCTTATTGAAAGCTATCCTAGTGGTAGCTGTGGAGAGCAGCCTTCAGGCTAAGTCTTGAAGGAATGTAAAGCAGCTTGTTTTACCAGTCTATAATCTCTTGAGTGACCAAATGAAAGAGCACCACACCAGGTATATATTCAAAATATATGTATTTATTACTAAACACACCCCTCTAGTCTCTTTATGAGGCTAGAGTTCGAAGTACATAGGTTATAAGATCTTAAGTTACAGTAATAGCACAAATACACGTTTGGGCCCTAGGGGCGTACCAAACCATATACCAATAAAGTGGTATGCGAACCACGACTGAACTAGACACTAGGCCTAGAGCCTCTAGAAGTGCTTGGACCACAAGGAACCACCCAAGGTAGTGACACAGGGGACCCACGGGAGACGCGTGCAGTGTAAATACACAACCGCGATACGCCGTTAACTTCTATGGAGAAAGTCGGGATCGGGAAAATAGAGGAAAGGGACACTTTAAAAAGGACTAGGACAAAACCCTTTGAGATCTAGGACTTTGAAGAGTCTCTACCCACGGGAGCACCGGAGTACTCGTGTTACCTCACCCAGGGAAGCCGGGTGCATAGGTGCCTTTCGGGGTCGGGTTTCGTCGTCGTTTCTTATGGCGATCTGCTGCAAAGTGCTGCTGGCGACCAGGAGAAAAGTGTCCGGGTGGATCCAAGAGTGGATCGGAGTTCTGAAGAACCTGAAAGCAGAGGGGACAGAGTCTGGGTCACTAGCCAGTGACCAGGAAGGCGATGGACAGATGCCCACCGATGTCGAGTGCTTCAGATTCGATGACGGTCGTCTTGACTCTTCAGCCACGAGGTCCAGGAGGCGTTGTCGGCGACCAGGAGCAGGATTCGGGCTGTTGCTCGATGTCTGTCGAGTGCAGAGGTGTCGGCGACCAGATTGGACCCAACAAGCCTTGGCAACGGCAAGTCTCGAGTAAGATGTAGATCGTCGATGATGCAGACCAGCAAGGTCTGGGGAACTCACCCAGCGAGGGTAAGTCAGGGCAGGCCTGGAGCAACCAGGGGAGCCCTTTGGTTTCTTTAGAAAGTCTTCTGGGGACCCACGAGCCGGCTAGCAAGGGATCGCGAAGACACCTCAGGCGGAATCACTCAACAGGGGCCCACGGTCACTCAGGACGGTGTAGGCCTCTGATCTTCGGAGGGATTCCTGCTGGAGGTTGGGACCACACGTGGTCCAAAGCACAAGTTCGTAGAACGTTGTGAAGGGGTTGCACTCGATAATAGTGCACGGTACCCAGGGGTCGCGGTTCCTCGTCACTCGTGGGGTCCACTTGCCTCAGCTTCGCTGGGGACTCACGATGGCCTTGGAGAAGTCAGGAAATCCACTTCTTGGGCTGCAGGGACTTCGGACTCCGGCGGGAGCGGCGTAGTTTGCGACCGTCGTTATCGTTTTTGGTGCCTGCCAAGCAGGGGAGTCACTCCTTGACCCCAAGGGAGATTCTTCAGTCCTCTAATCGTGATGTAGAGCGTCGAAGGTCCAGGATTCAGTTTCAAAGTTTAGTCCAGGGATATCTAATCTTGCTGTGGCAAGGGTTCCCCATTTTAACTAGTAAAACAGGGAGGGACTAACTCTAAGACCCCACCTATGGGAGGGTCAAGGGAGGGGGTGGCTACACCCACTTCCCTTTGTCCAGTTTCGCGCCAGAGCAGGGGCAGGTAGCCCCTGAGCTGGTTTGAACTGGCATATGCACAGAGGAGCCTTTTGCTCCCCCAGTGCAGGACTTCAAAGCACTCTAAGAGTGCACCCACCCAGCCCCAATACACATTATCCTGTCTGGGGAGGTGGTCACACCTCCCTGCAACAGGAAACCTATTGTCCAGGCCTCCCCTGCCGGAGTTTCGTCCAGCAGCAGGAGGCCAGACTTGTGTCTGTGGCAGCAGCATCCATTTTGTGATGCCAGGGCTTCAGAAAGAAGTTACCGGGTAAGCCAGAGTTAACATGTCTTTCCCTCTAGAAGGGTGGAATGCTACCCCCGCCGCCAGGATTGGCGGGGGGTAGTATTCCAAGATGTTTGACACCAAACACGACATGTTTAGGTGCAGCCATTCCAAAGTTAGCATTTTACCGCGAGGATATAATGCGCTTAAGAGTATATGGTCAGGCTGCACTACAAACAGCATCAGAGATGGTCTCCGAACGCTGCAGAGGGGCCCTGCTCATGCAGGGGCACCCTCTCACATAGGAACCATGCACTCTGCCTTTAGGATTGATAAAGCCTGCCTTAGGAGTGACTTATAGGTTTCTAGGTGTGTATGTATTTCGTGATATAGGTAACCTATATCACAGTAAGGGGTGCATGCACCACCTTACCCAGGCTGCAGTAGCAGACCTGTGGTGTCAGTTTGGATGGCCTTCCAGGGGTGGCATAATACATGCTGCAGCCCCTGGCAGGCCTCTGAGGTACCTATGCCCTTGGTACATAGTATACCATATACTAGGGACTTATAAGGGCACTCCAGATCCCAATCAGAGATGTGCCTAAGGCACATGGAATCCATTTTACAGAGAAAGCAGATAGACTGGTGCCCTGAATAGCAGGATCCCAGTCCAACTAAGTCATAAACCAGCAAAACACCATAAAAAAAGTGGGGGCAACCATATAGTCAGATTCCACCTTCCTACACATGGTGAGCAAAAAACCGATGGATTTAGGCCCAGATCTCTGTACTGGGGTGAATGTCTGACATTGTTCTGCATTCTGTCCATCAATTGTTCTTTTTGCATTTCTCACCATAAAGTACAACAAAATGCATTCAAAGATGTCAAATGGGCGTGCATCCATGGTGGCTATCTTTAAATGCATGTTGTTTCATTTTTACAAAGCACGTGCAAAGATGGTTGCCATGGATGTAAGCACTTTGGCATCGGCCATCACAGCTGAAACAATAGGTTTTATGGCCGAGACTTATTGGCTTTGGTAATGCTATTTACCTATATCTTTTAGCCAACTAAATTTTGGATAACCTCCAGTTGACCTTTCTCATGAAAATCTTATGGTTATCACATAGATAAAATTTACCTATGGTTTGGATAACTACATTTTGGATAACTTCCAGTTCACCTTTCTCACGAAAATCTTATGGTTATTCACATTGAGGTTAAGAGTGGAGAGGTGTGGTGCAGCGGCCAGGGCAGCTGACTTCGGAGCACAGGGCTCACGGTTCGATCCCCGGCTCCGGAGGCAGTTCAGCTCAGCACCATGTGACTCTGGGCAATAGCTCACTTAATTTCCACAACGGCCCCCAGCGCCTTGAGACCTGTAAGGGTGAGTAGTTCGCGCTTTACAAATACGGATTTTACATTTACAATTCAATTTTCAGTACTAGACATTCAGACCAGGACAGGCAAGGAGGCAGTTACAGGCTTGCAAGCAGTAGCAAACATGCAGACAGTAGCACGCATACAGACAATAGCAGGCCTGCAAATAGCGGCAAACATAAATATGGTAACAGGCACGCAGAGGGTAAGAGACAATCAGGCAATGCAGGTATGGTGAAAGGGGCAAGCAAACAATAACAGTCGATCAAGGAATGGCGGAGAATAACACGGCACCAGCCCATTGATTGTTTTGCTGACACTTCACAGTGTGTTTTTCAAATCCCTTGTGCCTTGTAATCCACACAATCCGCACATCCTGTCATCGAGCGCTGTGGAAATGTATAGCAGTGTCGCGCCTTCAAACCTGGTGACGACTGCTCTGGAGTGACAAACAACAGTTTCTCCTGGTTTAAACAAACACTTGAACTCTAGTATTCCCATCATAGCGTTCCGTGATTAGAAGCTTACTTGTATTCTTTCCAGAAGTAGTTTCCCCCAAGCTGCTGTCTGAAATTCACACATTTCTTTCACGATGTCAAAAATAAGAACGTTTAGAGGATAAACGTCCTCCTAGCTCCCAGCCCGTCAAACACTAAGTATCATCGACGGCACAGAGCGAGGACAGAAATGCCGCTTGCTCGGCCCTACCATTCTTCATTTCATGCACTGTAACTCCAGCACTTCCTCCGTTCCTCATGCTGCATGCGTCTTCCACAGCAGCATCACTTAGAGCGGCGAGAAGCCGCGTGCTCCTCGGCCATCTCTTTCAATTTACCAAACTGTGCCTGCACGACCTGCTGAATTCAGAAATTAAAAATCTTTAGCTGACAAAGCTGCTCGCATGATGATACCTAAAATAGTGGTTTCACCAGTGGCGTAGCTAGGGGGGGCGGACCGCCCAGGCGGCACAAGTTTTGGGGCGGCAGCCGGCCCCTCTTCCCCCCGCTCTTACCTGCGGCCGCTACCACCCCCCCCCGCTCTTCAATCATTTTGCCGAGGGCGGAAAACGCAGGGGCCGCCACGGGCAGCCTAAGGCCTAGCTACGCCCCTGGGTTTCACCCCTCATCAGCCAGGATAGTTTTTAAAAACCAAAAAATCAAAAGGAGGGAGTAGAGAGGTATAAGAGTAGAATCATCCTCCTATAGAACTACAATTAAACAAAGAGATTCTACCATTATTCAATATATCCTTCCTTGTGTAAAGAAATTCTAATGAAAGTGGTGGATAGTTAGTGTTTGACCCAAAGAGTTGTCATGGGAAACACTATGTGTTTTAAAATACCCCTCACACACTAAGAATCCCTCAGTGTCATGCTTCATTATGGGGGTCTTCCCGTCCCTCTACGGGGCGGGGCGTGCTACAACCTACAGAGATGTGGGAGCACTTAATACAGTGAAAAGGCTATGTGTAGTGCAAGAGTTAGAGTGATAGGGAAAAAGGAGATAGTGGTGCAATAATTAAAAGTTGCCTGGCTAGTGGAAAAAATAAACTTTATTCACTTCCCTAGCTGGTAACGTTAAAAACTGGGGAAACGTAGGTAGTCTACTGTTATGAGTAGCCTCCTACTTGGTCGACATGTTTCAAAAGCCAGTCCCCTTGGCTTTCTCTTCAGGACCGTGCGTGATCCCTATGTCACTCACATATCATTTATATGTAATATGTACCTAATATGGTTTAACCCTCAGAACATGCTCAAGTTTTACCAACTAGGTAAGTTCTTTTGCATGCCGAATTGAGCATGTTCTGATGGTTAAACCATATTAGGTACATATTACATATAAATGATATGTGAGTGACATAGGGATCACACACGGTCCTGAAGAGAGCGAAGGGATTGGCTTTTGAAACATGTCGACCAAGTAGGAGGCTACTCATAACAGTAGACCACCTACTTTTCCCCAGTTTTTTAACGTTACCAGCTAGGGAAGTGAATAAAGTTTATTTTTTCCACTAGCCAGGCTACTTTAATTATTGCACCACTATCTCCTTTTTCCCTATCACTCTAACTCTTGCACTACACATAGCCTTTTTCACTGTATTAAGTGCTCCCACATCTCTGTAGGTTGTAGCACGCCCCGCCCCTAGAGGGACGGAAAGACCCCATGATGAAGCATGACACTGAGGATTCTTAGTGTGTGAGGGGTATTTTAAAACACATAGTGTTTCCCATGACAACTCTTTGGGTCAAACACTAACTATCCACCACTTTCATTAGAATTTCTTTACACAAGGAAGGATATATTGAATAATGGTATATGAGTTTTTAGCCAGCAGGTGCTAATACAGTAAGACATCAGTGGTATTGGAGATGAACATATTTAGTAAAGTGACCTCTGAGAGTGTAACCTGTCCAACAATAAGACACGTATTTTCTGTGGATCACTGTACAGGGAGTGCCCAGTGAACTGAATGTCCTCTTCAAATCATCTCTCCGGAGCTGGATGTAAGAGAGTAATGGTACTTATGAATACATATGCCTCCCATCTTTTCAGAACCCCTTTCGGTGTGCCATAGGGCAAGCAGGGGTTACTAGGCCCAACCGTGTGGGCTGAGGCGTTCTACTCGAAATGTCCAGGTGCCCGGCCAACTATGGATTCTGAGCAACTGGGCCAAGTACACCTTCTGCACTTTATTCTCGGTAGTAACGTGGTTGAGCAGTCCAAGGCTCTATCCGGGGAGATATGTGTATACAGGAGAGTGAACAGAGGCTTACAACTGAAAACATGCGCAGCAGCAATAAATTATTGGCCAGCCAAATACTCACTTTTATGAAAAAAAAAAAAGTATTTTATTTCTACAGCTTACCTAAACATGGAAAAATATAACATTCACAAACAACTACACAATCCCCCTGAGGTCAGGGCTCCAGTGTGCCTTTGTTGGTTCCCTGTCCCACTTCCTCCTGATGTTAGCGATAGTGGTTGTTCCCCATTCGGTAATGGTAATATCCAGGGTATACCCCACTAGCAGTCCAAGTCCCAAGAGTCCACCATGACTCCGGGCCTGATTTAGATCTTGGCGGTAATGGTCCCACCGACACTTTTTTGACCGATTCCCCATCCGCCTACTAGCGGTTCTACAGTTCTATTTAGATGCTGGCGGTTCGACTGGCGAAATACCGTTGGAATGACACAAAATCCGCAAGGTATGTTCGCCCGTGTCCACGGCGCCATAGGCAAAAGCTACTGGCGGAGGGTGGACAGCCACGATGTGCCTTCCCACCAACGTGGCTGTGGCGGGGAAACCTCCACACCTGAGTTGGATGTTTGGAAGGGATATAAGGCAGAATCTCACCTTTTCCCACTTTCACAATTCCCTTTCTGGCATGGACCCGATCTTCCAAGTCCTGCCTCTGCTGCTACTACGTGATGATGAACAAAATCAACATCATCGTGGCCGGACTCAACAGCAATCTCCACTTTTACCTGTTATCTTTTGACTTGTCTATTAACATTTGCACAGGACTCGTGCATTTTTAAATCTCTCTTAAAAGCAATAGCATACCAATGTGCAATGCATATGTGTGTAATGTTGACGTTTATGAAATTTAAAGAAACACACCTGTATGATTACATTGTATTCCTACATTTGGTGCAAGCTGCCTTCAAAAAATGGACACTTGCTCAAAAAAAGAACATCAATCAAAAAATTTAAAAGTCACCATACAAGTGTGTTTAAATAAATTTTGAACATTGTCAAATTGAAAACATATGCATTACACATCATTGGGATGAGTGCAATGTAACATGATGTAGAAATTGCATTAGACAAGGTGTAACCTTTATCTTATTGATTATCTGTAAAATCAATGCCAATCCCAAATTTGAATCATTCAACATATTCATCCATGTAACATTTCCCCTTGTCTAGTGCAAGTCCTGTATTGTATTCAAATTCAATGGGCACATTATTTTTTAAGGTGTAATGCATATGTGTTTATTCAAATCAGCAATCAAGGTGAAATAAACACACCTGTAGTAACACTTCAAAAAAATAATTTCAAACATCTATTTGTTGGTGCAAGTGTCCATTATCATGATGAATTGCTACCCCTATATACAAATGACCATCACATACTATTTTAACCAGTGTATGCACCTAACAAAGTAAACATCCAAAAAATATGTTATTTTTCCTGCCATAATGGTAAATTAAAATATGTGCTTCACATTTTTGTCAGAAACATTGCTAGGAAACAAAGAATTGCCAAGGAAAATAAATGTCAGGACAAACTTGTCAAAATCCAAATGCTGGTTTATTACACCAAAGAAATATGTCTCTCTAATAAAAATTGAAATAAATGTCAGTCCACTAGATCAGAATGTCCAGTGCACTGTTGTACTGTAGCACTAAGCTTGCCTCCTAAATAACTGCCATGGGCAATCTCCTCAGGAAGAGGCATCATGAGGGCAGAGAGCAAACACCTCAATTATCTTTCATGGGGGTGTGGTTTGGGAGGGGTGGTCTTCGGTTTGGGAGGGGTAGTTTTTGGTTTGGGAGAGGTGATCCTGGCTTTGGGAGGGGTGGTTTTGGCTTTCGGGGGGTGGTCATGGGTATGGGAGGGGTGGGTTGGGTTTTGGAAGGGGTGCCTTGGTGTTTGGAAGGGTTAAAGACAAGGGCAAATAAATAATATTCACAGGGAAGACAGGTAGGATGGTCTGGAGCAAGTTAGATTTGAGAAGTGGAGGGAGTGGCAGTGGGTGATGTGCATGTCTGTTGAGGATGCAGTAGCATGTGGGTCTGATGTATGTCGTGTATGTTTGGGTGTGTGTTTCTTCCTAGGTATAAGAAGTTCGGGTGAGTGTGGGCATTTGTGTTTTATGGGTGTCGTTTCTAATGTATGTGTGTTTGTGTGTGGATGAGTGTGCTGTTGGGATGTTGGGTGTGGTGCTTGTGGATGTGGTGGTGCATGTGGGTGTGGTGGTGGGTGTGATGTCTGTGGGTGTGCTGGTGGTGGTGCATGTGGATGTCATCATGGGTGTGGTGTGTGTGGGTATGCTGGTGGTGGTGCATGGGTGTCGTGGTGGGTGTGGTGTGTGTGGGTGTGTTGGTGCATGTGGATGTGGTGTCTGTGGGTGGGCTGGTGGTGGTACATGTGGGTGTGCTGGTGGTGTCTGTGGGTGTGCTGGTGTTTGTGGGTGGGGTGGTGGGGGTGGGGATGGTGGGTGTTGGTGTGGTGTCTGTATGTTGTTTGGGTGTGTGCCTGTGGGCTTTAGTGTGTTTGTGTTTATGTGTGGGTGTGATGCTGGGTGTGTTGGAGTGGGTGTATGAAAAGGAGTGAGTATGCTTGGGATAGGGCTGGCAATAGGGAACTGGAATGGGGAAGGGGCCTGAGTTGGGGTACAAGGTTGGGCTAGTTGGGAAGCTGCAGTCAGTGAGGAGGCAAGGCCTGCAAATGCTCTCTGCAGGCCAGACATAGCACTATGAATGTCTTCCAGGTAATATACCATTTGTTGCATGTGGCAGCTGAGCCCCTGGATGGCATTGAGGAGTGCAGTCTGACCTACAGAGATGTTCCGTAGGAGGTCAATAGCCTCCTCACTCAACACAGCCAGGGGTAGCAGGGGCAGAGTGTGAGGTGCCTGCAGCGAAGGAGATGCTACCCCTTTTAGGGGGGTGGGTTTGGCCAACTGGAGGGGAACAAGAAGGAGGGTGGAGAGGGTTCTTTGGGTGGCAGACAATGATGCAGTTGGAAGAGTTCCTGTAGGGTCTACCACCACTAGGGACAGCTCACTTGTGGAGGCCTCTGGAGATGTTGTTGTTGATCTGGTGGCCTCCATTGTAGTCCCCTCATCCTCCATGCCACAGGGTCCCTCTGTGTCGGTGGTCTCAGCACCCAAACCACAGTGGCCAGCTGCTTCCCCGCCTGCCTGATGCTGAAATGGCATATACAATAGTTTTATTGTATCTGTGTAAATAGAACTGATCATGAACGTTGATCACAAAACATTTTCCAAGATTTCACAATTCACCTGCTTCAAGAATCTCAAACTTTGGTTTTACATTAACATAAGCTGATGCATGTAGGCAACATTTTCAGAAACCATTTGGTCACAATTTTGTAATTCCCCATGATTGCTCTTATATCATGTATGATCTTGTATCTTATCCATTTTTATTTCTCTGCAGGAGCTGTGCAACACCTCTGAATAGTTGGGCTTTGTTGTTTAGAATAGTGAACTTATGTCACAAAAAGGAAATAAACTAAAAATACCTTTGTACAGCGTGTTTACAAGGCTCACAAATCTGCATTCTTTTCATTCATAAAAAGTAAAATATGAATCAATGTGTGTCAATAAATACTGCAATATTGTACCAATATTTGTATTAATTGAAAGGCAGTTTCCTTTGTTTGGGCATTTCACAATGGTAACACTTGCTTCAAGTAACAAAAGTATATTTCAAATGTAAAAAATATTATTTGGATTCTGTACTGAAGAAGCTTATCAATGTATCACACACTATGTAGATACCTACGCTGTTGAAGAAATTTAGAAAATATTTTGTGGTGGCTTGACAAATGACTTCTAGAGCATAAGTAAATACATAGGCCTTGATACATTTCTAATCCACTTCAGCACAGAGCAAAAACATTTTCACATTTGACTCCTAAATATCTCTTGTAATTTGAAGTCTGTTTTACCATTGTGAAATTGTTTTACAAAATATGCTGGATTTCACTTTAGGCAAAAATTGGTACAAATCACAGTAAATATTACATACACTGATTTATATATACATTTTCATCAAAGATTCAAATGCAATTCACAATATGCTACAGATTACACCTTGATGCATTTCTACATTTTACAAATGAGTCATGATTTGGGCCTGATACTGAGTTTTCCAGATGGGATACTCCAACATATATTTGATTGAACATTCCATTTGCAAAAGTCCCTTTAAGTATCCCATTTTTCTCCATCATTGATTTATCATCTGGATATAACAAAGGACATTGTAAAATGGTTTTGAGCATGTGGTACTCTGTCACCAATGTGCACACATTCCTTTCTGTGTTGTACCAAAAATTGTATGCCATCACAATTATTTTTCAAAAAAACAGACTAGCTTACATGCACATTTGTGAAGGAGTAAGACATCATGCAATTCTGTCACTTTTAACATGAATGAAATAGTATTTTTGATTTAAAATACATTTGGGATATGTTTTAAATAAAAAAATGTACCCATTTAATCTGATGTTATTAGTCATATTGGCTCACATACTCACTCGTGTGTATATAAAACAAACTTACCAATGTGACATTTGGAACATTCACTGTATCATAAGAGCATTTTATGGTATATCACCTGTAATAGGGCCAATGTAACATCAGTCACAATAGTGAAGGAGCATCACACCTGACACAATTAAGACTAGTGGCCTGTTTGGTACAACTGTCCCTAATAACATCAAACTACCTGATGTATATTTGTTGTTTAGGCAGGCATTTGTCTGCTCAAAGCAGTCCTTTGGTAGTGAACATAAATCAGGTGGTATCTTTTCCCAAACTTTAATCTAAAAAACACATCATCTTACACCTTGTGCAAAACTTACACCTTCAAGAACTCTTCTTCTGCGTTAGACATGTGCCAACCTTAATGTTGATTGCAAAATTAATTGCTGTAACACAAATAAGTTATTTAACATGTTGAACTCACACTAGAACTTACCCCCTTGATGCTGCTGTTGGGCTCTCAACTGCCCATCAAGGTCTGGATAGGCCACCACAAGTAAGCGGGTCATTGGGGTGTCAGGGTGCAGCTCACATACTTCCCATGTTGGGAGGACTTACCGAGCTGGACTTCTGAGGACTTTTTGGTCTAGCATCAGAGGTCCTCCCACCTCTTACGACAGTGAATGCTGCGCTGCTTGTAGACCCCCAGGGCCTGCACCTTCTTGATGATGGCCTTCCACATTTCATTTTTCTGATGGGTGGTGACCTGTATGGATACCAGAAATGAAGAAAAAAAGAATTGTTTTGTGACTTGTTGTTTGTGTGTATTGATGTAACACAATTTTACTACATCATTCTTAAGTGTTAGTCAAGAGTTACTACACAATATATTTATGTCTTTCATTTTGCCAAATATGACTACAAATAATACTATAGTTGTAACCTGTTGACTACCCTTATCCCTTGTCATTCCCTAAATTCAATAATCCAGGCCAGTGACATCATCTAGGCCAGGGGGCTCCAACATTTTCTGTAATGAGAGCTACTTCTCATCAGCGAAAATCATTGTGAAATACTGAAGGCTAAACAGCTTGCGCATTGTAACGAGACACCCCTACGCCCAGCTCCATTGACTTGAAGACTAATCTACATAGAGCCAGATACTATGGTCTGAACTAAATACAATGACTAAGGGCACTATGAAAGGGCTGCCATGTGTGTAACTGAAAGTGTGTTCTTTTGGGTATGTATGAACATATGTGCTTATGAAGGGAAAATTGAAACTGTATGTGTAATTTATAACTCTCCATTTCATTTTTTTCCATTTAAAAGCATTCAGAAGCATGAATTTGTTCACAACTCCAATTTAGAGTTGACATGGAATGTTTTCTAAGAGTCAAATATATCAGTACTTCAGTTGTTCACCCCTGTGACTCAGCCTCAGCCTGGCCCACAAAACTGACTGATCACTGCTCACTGTCAGGCCCTACTATATGTAGTCTGAGGATCCTGATGTCGCATGAACACAGCCTTCCCTTAACTTTGAAATGAAAATATGACCTTGTGCTCATTTGAAAAGAAACTCAAGGCTGTGAGCTACTCTGAAGGCGTCTGAGAGCTACTGGTAGCTCCCAAACAATTGGTTGGAGACACGTGATCTAGGCTTTTATGTGGGATAATAAACATAGCAAACATCATTTTAATTTGGTATGTAAAATATTATATATATGGACAGTTGTAAATGAGATATAATGTGTTTTCTATTTTTACATGATGTGAAATTTCTATATTTCACATGAAATACATACATATACATATATATCTCAAAATACACACCAAATAAAATGTAGGCCTTAAAATACACACCACATACTAATGTTGCTGTTTTCTCTAATCATAAAGTGCACACAAATCCACATCATCATTTCTTTATGTAATGTAAAAAATAAATTACACTTCACTTCAATCACTATTCTTCACTCAGGAACTCACAGGGACATTCTAGCCCGTATATTAAAGACAAAACAGTTAGACAGATTTATAAATACATGTTAAACATGTACCTGTTCCACTGGTGAGCCATCGATCTGGCTGTACAGGGAAAAAACCTCAGTTGCCAACATATAAAGCACCTCTGCCGAGAAGGCTGGGGCCCTGTCACCTGCTCTTCCTGGCAGCGTGGCTCCCATAGGTCGGAAACAGCAGCAAATGTTGAGGTCTCATTTGCTGCTGTGTTAGGAGGCAAGTGATCTTTTTTTGAAACGCCGTGTACATGTACACGACATACGCGGATGTCAAAAGCGACGGATACATCCATTTGCTGCTGTATGTTGCATTCACACACGTTTTCCCTATGGCTGGGTCCGTTGTGGAGTTTCACACCCACTAGGCAGTCAAATTCCACTGTGGTCGACTAATTCCAAATGGCCTGACAGCGAGGTTAGGCGGCTGCCGTTTTAGATGGTCAAATAGTGTGTTTGTGAATGTTTAGTGCATCACCACCACCACTCAAAATGGTGGCTAGTTTGTTTACATATACAAAATGCTAGTGTTACTCATTAATTAAAAAGAAACATTTATATGTTGTGCGTTACTGTGGTTTAATGCAATAGTTGTACAATGTTGTTTCCCCTCAGTTGACGCTATTTTGTTTGAAAAAAAAGTGTAAATAATACATTTAAAAAGTACATTTTACACAATATTTTTGTTTAAATCAATAGACATGTAATTGCTAAAAATATATACCAAATTTACATGTTGTGTTAGGATATGTTAGGAAACCATATATATTTTTTGCAAAACATGACATTTGTGTCATTTATCTAAAAATAATTTGACAATCTTTTAAAATGTTGCAAATTTTTTTATGCAGATATATGAACCCAGGGAGAGTGACGAGACGACAGCCTCAGGTGTTCCAACCATTTCCATACCTTGCACCATGGAAAAACGGGATATTATCAAAAAATCCAGATTGAATAGGCAAACTATACTGGATTTATGCCATCAGCTGGAGCCAGATCTTCTGCTTTCACAATAGAAATCCCACATCTATTATTAAAATTGTTTAACTCATGGCAATACTTCTTTTTGGCGCCACAGGATCATTCTAATACACTGTGGCAGTATCTGGTGGAATGTCACAACCAACTTCCAGTGGTGTGCTACAAGAAGTTCTTTCTTCAGTAATGAGACACAGCAACAGCTTCATCCAGTTTCCACAACATGAGGATTTTGCCAATGTGAAGGGCAATTTTTATGGTTTGGGTCGCCTACCACATGTGGTTGGAGCAATTGATGGCACACATATTGCCTTAGAGCAACCACATGGCAGGGAACAAGTCTGCTGGAATTGGAAGATCTTCCATTCAATCAATGTGCAAGTTGTCCGATTACTTGATTTGTACATCACAAGTGTCTGTGCGCATTTCCCTGGATCAACCCATAATTCATTTGTACAATGGAACAGCAGCATACCCCTGCAAATGTCACAACTTCGACCTGAGAGAGCCTGGCTTATTGTAAGTACAATCTGATATAATATTGTTTGAGTAATCTCAAGGTGAATAATCTGAAATTGTATTACATATTTTGGCTCTTTTTGTTTCCATTTAGGAGACTCAGCTTGTCCTAACCGACCATGGTCGATGGCAATGCTGAGAAATCCAACAACGCCAGAGGAAGTCCACTTCAATGAGGCCCATGGAAGAACACAGAGTCTAGTGGAGCGGGCTTTTGGGCTCCTAAAGGCCAGATTTTGCTGTCTGGCCAAGACTGGTGGAGCTCTCCTCTATTCACCTGATGAGGTGTGCCAAATCACCATGGCCTGCTGCATGTTGCACAACGTAGCCCTGCAATGTAACATCCCGTACATCGTGGAGGACAGAAAGCATGAAGAGCCACTGGATGAGGATGTTGAAATGGCAAATAAAGATAATACTGGTGAAGCGGAAGGAATTATCTTATGTCAAGATGTTATAGACAACTTCTTCACCTGAGTGTAAGTATACTTTTACATATTATGACATTAAGGTGAAACCAACTTTTAATCTCACGAGTAGAACAGTCTGTGCTGTACATTTTTCAAAAAGAGCAAGTTGATGAAATCCAGGCCAAAGATGATTGTTGATCAAAGTGTTGACACAGACTATTGGGTTCATTTAGAATGTTTAACTTTGATTGTTCTTAGAAAATGTGTGCTCAAAAGTACTCATTTGTAATGTGTCTAATGTGTAACGCAATTAAATGATTCTTTTTATTTTGATCTGTTTTAGGATCCTTCACCATGTCATCTTCATTTGGACATTTCAACGTTGTGACATTTGCATTTATATGCTGCTGTTGCAAAGTACCAAGGGAACATGGGTTGATCCTGTGGAAGACACATAGAGATGGGTGTACGTACATATCTTGTAGTGAGACAACTTACACAGTGATTGAATGGAAGTCTTGGAGATTGCATTGGACTTGTTTTCTGTTGAAAGTTGGCACCAAGCCAATATGTGCTGCTTGAATCGCTCTAACCACATGTGATAGTCTACACAAAGCATACTAATCTCTCTTCACATTGCCAAAATGCTCATATTGTGTTAAGTGTATGAAGTTGTTGATGTGTCCCATCATTGTAGGAAGGACACCTTGTAGCACACCACTTAAGTTGGTTATGACATTCCCCCAGAACTGCACAGTGTATTGGCAAAATCTTGAGGCCACCAAATTGAGTACTGCCAGGATTTGAGACTCTTGGTGTTATTGTTGTGCAATTCCCATTGTGAGGCAGAAGATCTGGCTTCAGCTGATGGCCTCAATCCATAATATTTTGCCTATAGAATCTGATTGTTTTGACTATATTCCCTTTTTCTATGGTGGGAAGGTGTGGAAATAGAAATGTAAAAATGGCACTGAGTATTTGTGTCATGTATGGCTTATTATGTTTAAGAAATATTTGGCAGACCAATCTATTTCAAATATAATATGCTACTAGTTGATGAGTTTTCAGTATTTGTATTTTGTTGTCTTGGTTGAAATTTGTGGGAAACATTACCTACTTGCAATTCATTATTAAATAAACAATCATTTGATTGTTTTCATTTAAAAATGTATGATGGAAGAAAAAATATGAAAGAGTACAGAAAAGGACTACAATAACAGTCTTTGACTTTGTTAGTTTTGCTTTTATTAAACAGAACCAAATAAACTAAAACAGGATGTAAACCAAAAAGCAAACAAAAAAATTAAAAGTCAGTCATTTGAATGAAACCATTATTGATGAGCCAAAATTGTTTGCAGTCTAATGTCCAAAATACAACTGGCATCAGAAAGGTAAAAGTGCCCAGAAAATAGTCCACAGAGCGAATGGTAGTCACACGCTGGAGAAAATTAGGTTCAGTGTCTCTTGGTGGTGGTGGTCTTGCCATCCTCTCATGGTGGTCCATATCAATGTGTGCTACTGCGGAGGGCTGGTGGATCCACAGTCACAGGGACTGAAGTGGGTACAGGTGTAGCATCTTGTTTCAGGGCCTCCCTTTCTGTGGCTGAGGCAGATGTAGTTGACCCAGATATTGTTGGACCACAGGAAGGGGAAGATGCTGATGGAAAAGCCCTGCACATATGGGTGTAAATGTCCTGCAGCAACCCCGGTAGGAAGACCATATTGGAGTTCAGATTCTCCATCTGTACATTGTGCACCCTCTGCAACTGCTTCACGTCCAGGAGCTCTCACAGGACCTGGCCCATTATGTCTTGGGACTGATGCAGGGATCCCAAGAATTGGTTGAGGGTGGCCTGGGTGACTGTTAACCCAGTGGCCTCACTTTGCTAGCTCAGAGAGCCCCTCCCACAACTCTTACCCTCCCCTACTCTATGCCCTTGACCCAGTGTGCCCCATCCCATTGGTTCCTGGCTGAACTGTAAGTGGTGTCTCAACAGCAACTGAGACTGGGAGGCACAAGATCGATATGGTGTTGGTTTGAACACAGAAAGTGGAGGTATCTATGAGCTGAGGTGTTGTAACAACTGGGGTGGGAGGTGTAGGTGTGGGCTGAGTGAGACCCACTGGAGCCATCTGCCCAAGCAGACCAGTTGGACCAGGCCACTCCTCTTCATCTGGACTTTCAGAAGTGGAGTCCTCCCTGGATGCTTGATCGTAGGTTGGAGTGGAGGTTTCCTCAGTGCCAGGTGTTTGGCCACGTGCTTTGGCTGTTGGACCTATTATGAATGTGAAAAAATGTATACATTGTAAAAGTGCGGATTATACATCCAATGAGTTGTAAGCAAAAAATGTAGCAACCTAAAAGGGAAAAAGAAATCAATATCATGAGTATACCTTTCAGTGGTATTGTAATTATTTACACAAACAGTTTATATTTCATACAAAACAACTTCAAATACACAGGTAAGAAGATGTCCTGCAACGTATCAAACATTTTGTAAATATACATGAAATGTACCAAACATTCAACACAACACAGTAGAGAGGAGACATTTGAAATTAATTATTCCAAGGCCTAGCAGGATAGAAACCAGACATTTACACAACTTAGAAGAATGTTTAGCATTAGTCATCATATAAACAGTGCAGAGTAAAATGTTCACATATACCACTTATCTCAGCATACAGATGTATATACCTTAAAAGTTTTTAGTCAACAAACTTGGATTTGTGCAGCTAATTACATCAATTTAATTACACGGCAAGAAAAGGACAACATACAAAAGTTCAACACAAACAAATTTCTAAAGAAAGCATTACATAGAGATTGATCAATACATGACACTTTACCATATGTGAAAAAAATGATTGAAAAGGGAGAATGAGCAAATTTACATTGCAATCTGATTTTCACAAAACAGAAACAAGGCATTATCATAGTTGTAGTTATTTCAATGATACATTCACAGACTTGCAAAACTGTAAGTTGAACATACCTAGTGAAAATCTGCAGTAAAAAGAGAAAAGATATTTACTATATGAAACACATATATGGTATTTATTATTTGGTATAAAAACACTTACAAGCACCATGGCATCATGTGAAATGTAATGGATTGAAACCTGTTATCTTTCATACAACACAATACATTCAAACAAACAAGCCAAACAAGATGTTACTGATATATTTAGGATTGTATGTTAAAGAAAATTTGCAAAACACATTAGCAACAGCTGACTTAAAAGCAAACAAGACATTTAAGTTTAGTGACACCTTAAAAAGTGTAACTTACTAGTCTCCACTCCACCAGGGATTCCTGTTAAACCTTCAGGATGTAGGATCTGCAAGACATTCTACTCCCAGGGTAAAAGTTATAAGGGGGGGCTGGGAGAACCACCACCAGTCCTCTGGACCTCCACATGAAGCTTGGAGGCCAGGGAACACACTCTCTCCCACAACTCATTCCACCTCCTCCTAATTTCCTCATGTGTGCGGAGGTTGTTTGCTACAGCATTCACTCTGTCAACTAATCTGGACCGCATTTGACTTTTCTGAGATATGGTTGTATGTTGTACTTGGGCTCCAAATAACTGTGTCTCTACTCTAATAATTTCATCTACCATGACTGCCAATTCTCCCTCATTAAAACGGGAATTTCTCCTCAATGCAATTCTGAGATAATATACCTAAATGGATTAAATGACCCACAAGATAATAAGGAAAAGGGAGCAAATGATCAAGAAACAGAGAGCAAAAAAGGAATAAAACCTGACTTCAGTGAAAAAGTGCTCAGGTACAAAGTTCTGCAGCACTGGAAAGGCACAGCATCATGGTCTTAAATGCAGTGTGCTTTAAAGAGTAGCATGCAGGTGAAAACAATTAGCCAAATCACATCAGCTGTATGATGCTAGCATCCATCCTACAGCCACAGGAATAGTCCAATCTTGACCGTGTCCCCCGAGAGAATTACTCCGTCGGCAAACCGAAGCTAGAACACCACCAGCACAACTGTGAAATCTAAATAGCCTTGGTGCAACCCCGCTGCCCTGACGGCAACGGAGTACTATTCGCCAGCAGAGGAGTCAGTCGCGTTGGCAGCGGTGAGCCATGTGCGTGATGGTAAATACTCTGTTGAAGGAGATTCATCCTGCATACATCGAAATAGTGTGGGCAGGATACCGTCAGCTTGATGGAGTACTTAGATACTTCGCCACAGAGTGACAACGGTAGTCCAGCCAAGATCTAAATCAGGCCTTCTGTTCCTAAAGTTAACAGGGTTCCAGCACTGCAGCACTAATTAGCAGCAAGTTGCCCCGGAGCCACCAGGCCTGAAATCCGTCTTACATGCACTTCGCAGGATCGGAGCAACCGGAGTTCCTGAGCGCCACCCTTCCATGGGTGCTGAAGTGGCAGCAGTTGATTCAGGTTAGTTTGCTGCACGCTGTGCCAAGCGGGGTTCACTCAGCGGTCAGACAGTCTGCACACGCGGTCACACTTACCGAAGATTCTCAACAGATCCCCTTCACCGGATAAGTCTCTGGTTCCTCCCACAATGGGGGGATGGGTGGTTTGATGACAGGTAGCTCCTGGTGCGAATTCCTTCATCCCAGGAAAGTACACAGGGTCTCACTCCTCTTGGCAATGACTCTGACCAGATCACATGATATGCTGGTCCTGGTGACCCCCTCTGGCATATGGGGACACCATATCCCCACAGTGCACAAGGTCAGGCCCAATCAGCACAGCAAAGTCCTTTGCAGTGGCCCTTCCTGGCATACGGGGTGGCCCAATACCACACACGGGCTATGGGCCTGACCGCATGCAGTCTTCTCATGGCAGCCCTGCCTGACACACAGGGTCACTGCTTTCTCACTATGCATGGGCTCTGGCCCGATCGGTGCAGTGATGCACACGGCTCAATCCACAGTGGCCCACCTCTGGCATACGGGGGTCATCAACTTCTTTCTCCACAGGGCAAAGACCATATTGGTGCAGCAGCCGTCTCCTCACACCTCTCAGAGAGTCCACTCGACAGGGCTCCCCATTAGACCTTGCTCCCTCCAACGCTCTCCTTTTCCTCACAGGGAACACCGGTCTTGGCAAACAGGCAGGCGCTGGTGCTCCAGGCTCCAGGCTCCAGGGCAGGGGGTCTTGGATTCCCTGTGTGATGTTCCCTTACCCAGCAGGAGACTAGTAGTCCTTGGCCCCTAGTATTGGTCATAGGCAGAAGTCTTGCTGAACTTCCCCTCCTCACACAGCCCTTTTGGCTGCTTGGCAGATGATCATTTTGGGGGTCTTGAGATTCTTATAGTCCATTTCCAGACACCAAATCTAATTTAGAGTTTCAGTCTTTGAAGTCTAAGTTGGAGATCTGCTTCTGTTGAAGTGCCCACTTCTCTGTTCTCTTCTTCCTCTTGTAAGCAGTCTGTCACAGCAAGAGTGGCTTTAAAACTGATAGCCAACCAAAACAGGCCATGGAAGTGATTAGAGTTCACACCTGTATGTCAGCTACAGTGATATGTGTATCAAAAGGTTATCCCAGGGCCCAACTCTACTCTTTATGATTCGAATACCACCCCCATATCCTTCCTAAGATGTGCCCATGGCCCATTCCTTGTGACCTTTCACTAAACAATGACTACCCTGTGAAGGGTACAGGGGAAGCCTGGCTCTTCCCTCTTCGGTGTGTGTCCCACCAAACTTACTGGAATGCAGAAATTCACAAATCTGTGTGGGAGGCTTTATTTACCTTCTCTCCATGTTTCACCATGCAGGCCTGGAGGGACTGAAAATATATCAAGGGTGTCCTCCATGTTTAGACCATGGCGAGTTTGTTTTTAACCATGAGTATAGGCATAGAATAAAGACGTGTGCAATATACCATATCCCTCTCGTTTTTAGTATATTCTTCTTAGGAAGACAGCATAGCCATTTCTTCCTGAATGAAGACCTACAGGAGGCTGATGTGTTTTTTGTTTAAAGAGAAAATTATACATAGGAAGTAATATTAGATTTAGTCATGGTGTTAGTTCCTCCTGTTTTTATAGGAAAGTGGCCAATAATGATAAAATGAGCAAGCTGGTGAGTAACAGCCAACTAGCTCATGGTGGTTGCTTATATGAGGCAGTTCATAAATATTCCTATAATTTTTTTATGAAGTTTGATTTTTATGTCCTTTGTCACTGGGCTTGATAAAAGTGTCACACCTGGGGACAGGGCCTGACTGAATGGATATTGGAGCTTGACATCACCTCTAAAAAAGACTTAGGGCCTTATTACGAGTTTGGCGCAGAGGTGCCGGCTCAACACCGGCTCGATTGTGCCAAACCCATGCATAGACTGTCGGCCATAATAAGAGTTGTAAAAATGTACAACTCGTAATATGGTTGGCGGTCCTTTGGCCTTTCCAATGCCGGTGCCTTGACGTACTACCAGTACCACGTGTTAAGAGAGCCTTCATGTATTAATTCCCCTTTTAAACAACATTGTAGCCCTGATAATTAATGGGTGCTGTAACATTTTTCAGACACCGTCGCTTGCCATATACTCTGGCCTGCACACCACTGAAAACTGCTGACTGCCAGTACCCCTTCCCTCCTTAGGGTTCGTTCCACATGCACAGCTGATGATATTTAGTGATTACTCTTGGTACCCATGCATAATGTAAATATTTCCTTTAACTTTTTGCCCATACAGTGCCCGGCTGGGCCCTATGTGAGTATCCTTCTTCCCTTTTTCACTCCCACAAGGTGCTCACTACACAATCTGACAGTCATCCCCAGGTATGATGACTGAATGCATAACACAAATTCGGTTACAGTCTTTTCATCCCCTGCATATTCTTCTGATTGATACATTGGTTATCATTCTTTCAGGTGTCCCATCATTGATATGTCCTGATGAGACCCCATATTTATAGCTGGGTCGAAACGTCGTCGACAACTTAAAGCGAACCAATTCCCAGCTCCTATTATTGTACTAGGAGGCTGCTAACATTTGACTATGTATCAATTGAATGGTCATTTCTGTACAAAATATTGAAACCTTGCTTTTTTGTCACAAAAAGTCACAATCCTTACTGATAGGTTTCACTTTCACTTGGGGCACCATGCACTGGACTCAAAAACAATGTGAATATATTGTATAAACTACCTTGTTTCTCTACAAACCCCGTGTTATATGCCTTTTCTCTCTCTGACATCTCTTCGACTCCGATTAATTGTGATTGTGCTGATATGTATTATTTATTAATCACTGACTGTCCACAGGAACCACTGTTTTCTGTTCAGGTGCCTTGAAAACAGGCACCGCAATGGGAACGGCCAAACAGTTCCAGCACGGCATGGACGGTGACGTCCATGCCATGCTGGAACTGGAGGGAATACAGACAGAATGTATCCCCATTGGCCGGAGGACAGTCCCTGCTCAGCATAATGCGTTGTGGTCCTTCTGTGCCACCGCCAGTGAACGACTGTTCCCTGGAGCAGCCGGCGTTCCACCGCCAATACTATTTTCGGAATCAGCAATTCGGTGGACCGCCACTCCTGCGCCACCGCGAGTCTGGCGGTTGCAAGTCTGCCAGACTCCTAATCAGGCCCTTAGGCTTTAGGATGTTGCCGATAGAGAAATATATATTGTGTGTGAAATATCAAAGGCTGTGTTGTTGATATAGGTCTTCGAAAATGGAACCCAAGGCCCTCTATGTATTATACCGTATACAAACACACATATACCCAGTGCATGTATACAACCTACACACACTTCACAGCACTGTATCTTTCATATGTTGTACCACTCATAGGCACACATTCATCCAGCATATACATTTACCTTGCAAGTGCTACACAGCATTAAATCCTCCATGTATTGTACCACTCACAGGCACACATACACCCAGCACGTGCATCCACCATGGCCACATTGCACAGTACTGCATTATTCCTATATTATACCACTCACAAGTACACATACACCCAGCGCTGATGCACCACTCATGCTCTGCACAGTACTTCCCAACAAACCAATGTAGTCCAAGGGTGAGTTAAGCACACAGCAGCAGAATTTTAAACATGAGCGAGCTGGTAGTCCTCACTCCAGTGTCACGGTTAAAATGGACCTGTTCACTCCTATTGATCACTACATGGTATGCTGCCACCAGCACACTCATGCTGTTTAACTCCTGGTGAAGGCACTAGCCTTCCACCACTATGAGGATAGCATTTTGGGCTCCCCTCCCTGTCCAAAAAGACTGCAATCCATGAGACAGGCCTATGTCATGGTGCACACGCATGATCCGTGTTTGCCTATGACAACAAAACCAGCTTTAAAGATCCAGATATCAGCACTGTTGACCACCCGGGCAGGGGTGCATGTCCATTACCATGCAGAGAACGTTTCTGTCCCAACACATCTCTTGGAGTATTTTATTTTCACTCTGATGTCCTAGGTATGTTTATTGAAGAAACGCTTTTCCAGCTTCATGCTGACAGAGAAAGGAAAGGATTTGTTGGTGCTTGACTGGGGAATAATATCTATAGCATTCCAAATCAGGCACATGGTAGCGGGCAACTGGAATTAAGGGGAACAGGAGCAAGACGTAGGAGTTTGGGATGCCTTTATCAGCCGAAGCAATGCCATAGTATTAGTTAAGCATGCAAACTATTCAAAAGTGTGTATGCTCCCCAGCAGTGCACAACTTAGAACAGAAAAGCAACAAAAAGAAATCCCAAACAGACTGGGTAAATGAGAACATGAAAAATGGTCACATAGAATACAACAAAGGTAGGTGAAATCACAGCCAGACCTGGAATCAATAACAACAAGTAAACAAAGGAATCCCAGCATTAAGAAATGCCCATTGTTCCTGTCTTCTGGTGAGTAAGAGGATTGTACTAGTTATGGCATTCCCCTAGGATCAGTTTCTTCAATGGACAAATGAGCATCTGTAGGATTGCTGAAAAAGCAGACGTTAAAACCACGTAGCTAAGAGAGTGCTGGGAATAATACTGTGAACCTGCGAAATCCTCTCCTGAATTGGGATTCTACAGTAGTAAAAGTGTGTTGTGCCTCCGAGTCCTGGACCAACTGCCAAAGTCAAAGTAAAAGAAAAGTTTGGCTGAGCCATATATAATAAATCCATACAGTATATTGGCTCTGCATTCTCCTCTGAGGCCTCAGTGGAACCTCCTTTCACAATGTGCACCGACTGACTTCTTTTTCACTGTTCAGGTGCACATGTTCTGTCCTCTGTGGATCTTCAGGGCATTTTTGGGGCCAGGAGTCTGCCGTGGCCACCCTACCTTGTACTTCTTTTCAGGGCCAGGAGCATATGGGGTTCAGATGTCCCTCCGCACATTAGCTCTATGGCTCCTTTGCAGCTTTTTAGTCCTGTGGGCCCCATACCAGCTCCCACCGCTGGCTTGTGGCTATTACTGAACTGACCCAGTTACCAACATATACTGCTGTCCCTCACAACGTTTGCCAATTTGTAAGGGTCAGTATTGGGCAGTGGTAAGGGTGTTGTTTGTCCTTGGGCCAGACTGCATTTCAGGAGCTTATTAGGACTCATTCAGGATGCTGCCTCATAATCTATGGTCCCCATGTAGGTTCTATGTTAAATCAAAATGCCAAAAATAAGGACACTGTTAGTGCTGAGTAGCCATCCTGTAAGTTTCCATCCACCACTAAGCATACTCTCTTTTTTTAAATAATACATTTTTCAATTAAATGCAATGTTAGTTATACATGATGATAAGTGTCAGGGTCATTACCCATGTGTCTCTCAGACTTCTCCCAGCTATTACTCCGTGAGGTGTCCCACTTCGAGGCTGGAAAGAGAACTCAGAAGAAATGCTGAATGTGAGCCCCATCCATACAGTTGATCACCATACTAGGAATAGCATCCCATTATTCCTCCTGATTTTCTTTGCCGTCTTAGACTGACAGGAGGACTGAGGAACTGTTGGGTTTGGTTCCTGTCACCACAGAATCCTGGGATATCTTCTTTTGGACGCAGGGGATTGTTGTTGCATACTGTGGGAGTTTGCAGGAGAGACTGGGAACTGATCTCCTGCTTGAGGGAGACTTCCTTGGTGAACTGCCTATGAACATTTCCCTGCCTGATGTATTTGGGATCTTCACTGTTATTTTCTCAGCAAAGGAGTCGGACTTCAGAGATGGAGACCCCATTAATTTTTCACACATTGCTAGTCCTAAGTACTATTTCCTGTCTGCTAAGACCACAATGCATGCACCAGAGACAAATGAAAAATGGCACATGTGCAGCCCTTCATTTTTGTTTCCTGGCAAGTAGGATGCCCTTGGTCCACTTTTAAAGTCTCAGGATAATCAGGTGTTGAATTATTCAGACACCTCCGTTATTGTCTCCTGCTGTGTTATTCTGACTATATTTACCAAGATGGGGGAGCATTCCCAAAAGAGATGGCATGTGGAGGAATCTTCTTCAGGGTCCCCTTACCCCTTTTTTTTTTATTAGCAAAGAATAGCAGGCTTTCTGTCAGAAGGGAGGCTGAGGATTTGAAATCTAGAAAACAGCAGTTGGTTACTGAGGCAATGGTAGCAATCCATCTTCCAAAAGGCACTACTTCTTCTCAAAGAGATACATTTCCTGAGCATTCCCAGATGCACTGTCCAAGATTTGCAAAAACATAGGTTTTCTAGTGTTTGTTGATCTGGTCCTTCTTTGGATGCCATCCTGCAACAATCACAGCTTTCTCCACAGTTGGGGCTGTCCCTTCATCAGTATGTCCATGATGTCACCCTGTGCAAATGGAGGTAACTGTTAAGGATTAATTTATCCAGGTCTATGGGACACCTTTATAGTATTGAGTACTTGGCAAAGCCTTTTCCTGAATCAGTGCCTTTAGACTTATTGCTGGCAAGCTTGGTGGGGCATACATCCAATGCTGTGGATGTCATTCCCAAGGATCCTAAAGAGAAAAAGGTTAACTTTTTGCCGAAGAGAGATTAGTCTGGAGCTCATGGTGTTTTTTGAAGCAGGCAGTTATGATGATCATACTATACAATCATTAATGCTCTTTAAGGATCTGCTCAGATCTGTGAGAGAGAACTGAATGCTCATCTCGGTCGGAGGTCAGGTTGAGTTATTTTCAGATATTTCCTTTAGTATACTCTGGCATGGATTACTTCCATCATAGTTCTCTTCAATTTGCTGCTTACATACTGGCATATTTATTTTTGTAATTTTATAAAGCGGGGGCATGGCCCGAAGGCATCAGAGCACTTTACAACACACAGGTTACAGGGTTATAGCTGATTACACCAACAGTAGTTGAACTCGGATGTTTACTTCGGTGGATGTGTACAGAAGTTACCACAAGAGACAGTTAAAACAATTGGGCAGAGAACATACAAAGTTAAAGCATCGATTTATATGGTTGAATCATATAGCAAAAGGCAGAGCAGGGCGCAGTGGAGAGAGGACTTAAGTCTGGTTGAAGATGAATTAACCAAGATGTCTGTTAAATAGGAGGAGCTTGAGATCCTTTTTGAAGGTTGCTAGCAGGTAGCTAAAAGGAGCGAGAGAGGCTGAGAGTGCTTCAATCAATCAATCAATCAGGGAATTGTAAGCGCGCTACTCACCCGTGAGGGTCTCAAGGCGCTTGATTCTAGTGGCACTACCAGAGAAAGACTGGTTCATGTTTCGTTCTTGACTGAAGGTGAGGGGTTCCAGGAGCACGGATTGGGCATTTCTGGAACCCCTATTTGCTCTGGAGATTTTCAGTTTCTCATTTAGAGAGGAGTTCAGTGTTCGGTGGGTAATGCAAGCTATTCCGAATTGGGCCAGCGCTTCAATGGGGAGCCATTTGAGGGTTAGCAGGGCAGGGGAAATGTGGTCAAATGTCTTGAGACCTAAGACGAAGCATGCTGCAGCATGGAGTGTTGCTCTCAGTGGGCCAAGGTGAACTTTGGGAATGCATGAGAGAAGGGAAATTCCTTAAGCTAGTCTAGAGAGAACAATTGATTGCACCACTGTTTTGAGGTCTTGTTCTGGAATCAATTGTCTGATGCCCCAGAGCTGTCTAAGTTGGTGTTGTGCGCTGTTGGCCATGGCTGCTATGTGGCTGTGAAGACTGAGACAATTATCTAGGGTGATGCCGAGTGATCTGGCACTCTGGACAATGGCAGGGCAGCCATCCAGGGTGGGAAGGTTAGCTATCCATTCTTGTGCTGATGTTTTTGCTTTCAGAGGTGAGATCAAAAGAAATTTGGTTTTCGTCGGGGTAAGTATTAAATGGTGGTTGGACATCCAGTTTTGAATCTTTAAGAGTGTATTTGAAAGCAGGGCAATGTCTTACGGGGATGAGATTTTCAAGTATATTTGGGTATCGTCGGCGTAGAGGTGGAAGAGAATCCCAGAGTTTCTGAGAATAACACACAGTGGTTCTAGGTAGAAGTTAAAGAGGATTGGGGAGAGGATCGAACCTTGAGGGACTCTTTGGTGAATGCTGACTGGTCTCGAGAACGAGTTGCTAATTTTCACAATTTGGGAACGGTTGGATAGGTAAGAGGAGAACCAGTTGAGGACATCTGTTCTAGAAGTTCAAGAATCCAAAGGAGGTTGAGAAGGTTGACAGTGTCGAATGCTGCAGATAAATCAAGGAGGCAAGAGTTGCTGAAGTCGAGAATTCTAAGGGAGTCATCTACTATTTTGAGGATCCCAGTTTCTGTACTGTGAACCTGGCAGAAACCTGATTGGAGAGTGTCTGGATGTTGTTTTTTCGAATGTGTGACACTAGTTGGGACACTATACAACTTTTGATGACTTTCTCTAAAAATGGGAGTGTGGAGACAGGGCAGTAGTTGTTCAGGTTTTCTGGATCAAGAGGTTGTTTATTCAAGAGCGGAGTGATTTGACCAATTATTAGTCTTTCTGGGAAGAGGCCCTGTTTGAGTGAGGAATTGACCATGGTGGACCATATGGGGAGTAGGTGTGTGGGAAGATATTTGCTAATAGAGCCTGGAATGGCATCCTGATGTGGTTTGAGGGTTTTACTTTGGAGATAGATTTTTGTAGTTCCTGCTTGGAGGTTGGAGAGAAAGATGACCATGATTGTAGTGCCTTGCGTGGTAGAGATGCAACCGTTTCAAGGGAGATTTTAATGGGAAGTGAGATATGGATGTCTATAACTTTTTTATCAAAGAAATCCACAAAGTCGTTGCAACGGGCCACAGGTGACTTAGGAGCAGAAGTGATGGAGAGGTTAGTAGACTGTGCAATGACCTCAAACAGGCACATTGGTCTATTCTTTGCAGAATTCACAAGGGTTCTGATATAGGAGGATTTGGCTACAAGGATTTGGTCTTTTTGTTGTTTCCTTGGTTTGCGACGCTTAGTCATACTCAGGTGAGATGGTGCTTGTCTCCACTCTTTCTCACATTTTCTGATAAGCTTTCGTTCTTCGTAAAGCTCTTTTCAGAACCAGGTCCTAGAGGGTTTTGGTCTGGATAATTAGCACTTCAGTGACGCACATTTGTCAATAAAGGATTCCATGCAGGAGTTGTACTTGTTTGTGGCCTTGTTAATGTCAAGATGAGGTGTAATTGAAATCAGGGTGGGATAGGCCATGATGGCCATGGCTTCTGTGTAAAGATTGAATATGTCTCTGAATCATATTTTTTCTTTCTTGGGCTACCCATATGTTTTGGTATAAGAGCCAGTTAGAGAGAACAGGATCTGCATGTGATCAGACTAGTCGACTTGGATGGGGTCATATGTCTTTAGGTAGGAATTGGAGATTATCAGATCCAGAATGCCACTGTTGTGATGTGTAGGTTTTTTGCAGTGTTGTTGAAGTTCACTGTCACTGATAAAGGAGGTAAAAGTGTCCACATGACTGCTGCCCACACCTCCCCAGTGGATGTTGAAGTCTCCAAGAAAGATATTGTTTTCAGAACTGATAAGTTGAGAGGTGAAGAAATCCATACATTCCTCGATGAAGGTATTGTTTTGACCCGGTGGGTGGTAAATCATATTCAATGTGAGGTGGTGGATGTGGACAGTTCCAATGACATACGTTCGAAAGACTGAAAGTGAGTCGTTGGGAGGGTTCGGCAACTCAGAGAGTTTCGGTGAATTTGTGTGAGATCTCCACTGTGTCTATCTTCCCGATCGGTGGGAGGAAGAAGAAGGTCTAGAGCATGGTCAGATGAGACATGGAGCCACGTTTTGGTGAGGATCAGGATGTTAAGATTATGGGTCAGGCAAGTCTGATATCTCTGGACAGCGTTTGACTGTAGATCTACAATGGTGTAGCATGCAGTTCAGAGAGAAGCTGTTATCTTTCTGACTTGGCTGTTCCGGGAGGGTGGTTGAGATTTGTATCAAGTTAAGAGGGGATGAGCTTGCACTGGGATGGTGTGTGTTAGTTTAAATGTGATCAGAGATGATGGTGGAAATCGGGCAGCCCCCTACAGGAAGATAGGAGGAGGGGGAAGAGGAATTAAAAGCTGCGTAACTATTTAAGAGATGGAGTAGATCAGAGTTGTCTAGGGGTGGTTGTGTCTGTTTGGGTCTGGGTAGGCGGCTGTCTCTTGGTATTCTGGAAGGATGTGGGGGGAGGGTCCGTGAGGGGTGATAGGGTAGGAGCGATGAGAGGACAGAGAATCACTAAGCTGGAATAGAGCCGATGTGAGGATGTCCATTCTTAGAGATAGGTGTGAGAATGAGGAAAGAAGCTTGTTGAACAAAGGACAGTTTTGTTCAGTATTTGTGGGAGGATTGGGGTGTACTGTCAGGAACGGACTCTGAGGGGTTGGGGTACAGGTGGGGAGATGTACTGGTTGTTGGGAGATGTTAGGGCAGGTGGCTAAAACGGTAGGGATGAAGGGGAAGTCATATGGGCCGACTGTGGGGGTGAAAGAAGGGTGGCAGCGGTAACCAGGGCGAGGGATAATGGTTTGTGTATGGTTGGAGAAAATTAATGATGCAGCGATGGTCAGTGGGAGGGATGTTCAAGGTATGGTATTGGCGGTGAGCTATGGGTTTTAAGAGGCATAACGGATTGTAGGAGAGTCCGGGGTGAGAGATGTTGTCTGGGAGACCGGAAAGGGGGAGAATGGTGGGGAGTGTTATGGGTGGATGGCGAGGGGGATAATGGAGGATTGTAGGAGGGCCTAAGGGTGAAACAAATTAAGTTGATCATGTCCAGTATTGCATTGTTGGCTTGGAACATGATCTTCCCATTGTTGTAAATGGATATAAAAAGATTGCCCAAGAGGCAAAAGTGGAGCAGCTTTTGAGTTTACGTCCAAAGGGGATGTTAGAGAGAGAAGAGGATGGGAGAAAAATGGGTAAGGATCTGATCCATAGGTCAGTGTTGTGTGTGAAGAGGAGATGGTTGGTTTTGAGGGAGCCTTTGCGTTGGCAGTGGTATTAGTCTGGGAAAAAGGGTTTCCAGGAAGACTCTCAAAGTCCTGTGTTTCATATTTTTCATTGCACATTTGAAAAGATTTGGGGGATATTTGATCTTGAATGCATTGGCGCCAGATCTGGAAATGGAAGATGGCAGGGAGCTGGTGGCAACGGGTGTCATCGACATGTTGGAGGCTGATGCCAGTTGGGAAGTTATAGGAATTGACCTAAGCAACCATTACTAAGATAAAGATGGTCATCACAAGGTCTTCCACAGCCTGGAGAAGCACACTGTGATCTTAGGGTTCGAAGGAGACCTCAATTGATAGATTTAGAAAGAGAGATAGATGGGACTGGGATTAGGATCCCGAAGTCATCGATATGAAGAGCTGGGTTGTTGGGGGTGAATGAAGTCTTCGTCGTCATCCAGGGGAAGGTGCCTTGGGTATGTAGACGCAGTGGCCAAAGAGTTTTACACAGCGGTTAAGGACTAGGCATAGCCTTGGTTTAAGTGTGGGGGCTGATGGCTTGTTTTTACCACAGCCACCTTCGGATGGGTATCTGGAAGGGTAGACTGTAGAGAAGCTTAGAGGACTTAAGGCAGGGACTGATATTTCCAAAGGAGGGCAGGTATCTGCCCAGCAGTGTGTGGACAGAGAATTGCAGTCTCTCTTAAGGCGACCGCCTAGTTCCAGGATGGGGGATGTTGGGACATATGTATGGCACAGCTGTAGACAAGCAGAGACTGCTGGTGAACTGTGAGCGGACAACTGGCTCTGCAGCCCCTGGTGCTTGTCTATAGATGGCCCTACCATGGGAAAAGAGACAAGTGCAGATATTCCGAGGACCACCGCCCGATTTCAAGATGGCAGCCGCTGTGACAAGTGACTCTGGTTGCAAAGTTGGTTGAAATGCACAGAGAGTTATTTAGTAGAGCAGATTTGTCTACCATCAGTGCTCAGATAGTTGTTTACGATGTTTATCTTGAAAATTATGCCGATTCTCAGAAAACATATCAGCAGTGACTTCCAATGAAATTACGATTCCTCGTGGCTGACCGCCATCTTAGGGTCAAGCAGACTGGAGTGCAACCCACCTGGCTCCCAGAGACAAGTTTATGCAGCGATGTAAATAAACATGATTGCTGAGTAGGTAGTTATTAGGTAGGTTCCAGTGAGCATAAAAGCACCAGAAAGAGGAGCTTGTTGACCGAAGCCTGGTCACCTCTGGAGATCGATGCCTATTGCTGTCTGGATCCGTTGGCCATTTTGATTATCAGAGGGCAGCCATTTCAGAGAGTCGGGCCTGGTGTGAGATATCGCCGGTAGACGTGGTTGAAATAGGTTGCAGACGAGATGCCTTGATGCTCCTGGTCTTCCTAAAACCGGGTCAGTCCTTAGCGCCACATGAGGTAGTCTCCTGGCCATAGTAGCGATGATTTGCAGACCATGGGGGAGCTCAGCTTTCTCTATAGTATGAGCTATGCCTCCAGTCGCTCAGAAGAAGTACATCCCAGAAGTCTGCTGCTCTTCGTCTCTTATTCGATGGCACACATGGTTTTGTCACTGATTTTAAGAAGAGTCCACATCTGACGTTTAATGAACTCAGACACTCTTCATCCTTTCACCAATATCATCTACCTTCTGTTTCAGACACTTTTTCGATATCATACTTTTGTCAGCCTTTAAGGAGACTGTTGCCTCAATTAGCTAGAAATGAGAGAGGGAAGGGCTTCTCAGGAAGGCTTAACCAAAAGGTCAAACTATCTTGACCAGACAAATGGCCGAGCTGGTTGATAAGACGTTATATATTCAGATATTGTGTAAGCAATCCACTTCAGTCACTTTAGTCTTTCAAGTTGTGAGACAACTGTGTCACTTGAATTTCTGGTGTCCTTTCGCAAAGTCTCTGAGATGTAAGAGGTTCAACACTTCTTTGAGAAGCATACAGTGGTACCAGCTCCTCCCTGGAAGCAGGGATTGATAATTTTTCTTTATTGTACTGTTAATACCCAATGCAACAGGAGTTGTTTGTCTATTCATATACCAATAGAGAATGAAACCTGAAGATATCCTACAAATTGGAGATCCTTTAATGGATCATCACACTGGCCTACTTAATTACTAGTGACCTAATGTAAGCTTATTGTCATTTTCCTGTGTTTTTTTTTATCAAGGGAGGCAAGCACCATCAATTTGGGTCTTCCACTTTGGGTTCCATTTTTACTGAGGTGGCTGCTCCCATTGTGGCCCTTCTTCATATACAAGGTGGGCCTTGGTTCCCTTATCTGGATGACCGGCTTCCTAATACATCTCATCAAGAGCACGCTTTGAAGATGTTGTAAGTTATTTAATCTTAACTGACACATCATGGGTTTCATCTGAACATCCACAAGTGTCACATGGTTCTCTCTCAGGATAAGAGCTTTGTTGGGGTTCACTTCTGGATTGATCTGGACATACTGTTTCTAACTGCAGTTCTGCTGGAGAAGTAGGCTTTGACCCTAGCATTCTTTTTGGCTCCTCTACAGGCTTCAGATTCACATTGGTTACAGGTTCAGAGACACATGTTCTCTTGTGTCTTCAATGACCTTGAACACTTTCTGACCCATCTCCATCATCATTGGATATCAGTTTATCAAACCTTCAAATCATATGTCCCAGTTACATCTTGTATTCAGCTGCAGGTTCAGTGGTGGATGAATTCTGTCTCATGTGATTTATTGCACATTTCCCGTGTTAACTGAATTCAAATTACTAAAGCCGCATCACACTCCAAGACTAAGTCTTGACAGTTCATCCCTGCTACTGCTGAAGGTCAAAACCCAAAAAGGAGGTACTCTGTTCCAGTCAGCTGTCTAGAAGTCCCAACTGCTGAGGTTTCAGAGATGAAAGGCAATATTTTTCACAAGGAGTTAGCCTATCATTGAGCCCTCAGGCATAGAAGAACTGGTGGACACTGGTGGTAAGGAGTTAATGATAGACATTACAGAATTCAAACAAAATTAAATTACTGGCAGTAATTCCAGTTTGTTTATTAAGGGTGTACATACAGTAGGGTAGGCCATGTAGGTCTGCCTGCTGGAGTGCTTGTCTCCAAGTAAAATATGGTTGCAGGGAGGCATAAAGAGGGTGGGCCCAAAGGCTAGCTTTGTTTCTGGGCTGAGTTTTTCTGGGCAATTCCAAGGGACCTAAGGATGACTAGAGCTCTAGGAAACACCAAGGTTACCTAAGCTTGAGCAGGTATAAGAGAAGTGGCTAGTGAGACAGAGTCCATCCGCTCTGACTCACTAGCCTGTTTGTGATGACAGCTTTTTTGGGCTGGATCGCCGTCTTGAGGAAGATGAAAGCTGCTGCTTTTAAATATGGAGAGAGCTGTTGGCTGCTCTTTGGTAACTCTGTCACTTTCAGTGTCAGCTAGAGGATCACCATGTGCTAGTTCAGACAGATAATACAGTGACAGTGGCATGCATCAATCGGCAGGACTGACCTTGCCAATTGATGCATGCCACAGTCATTGAAGGAGGAGGCAGTCAAGGCAATTGTAGTGGTTCCATTTTGCCTCACAGTTCCTCATTTATCTTTCTTCAGTCTATGGTTTTCCAGTCATCTTGAAGGCTCTCTCTGGACCCCTCTCCCCTTGGGTCTTAAGGATGTTTCCCACTAGGTGACCTTTGCCCATGGGCTTGGAGGTTGAGAGGGTCTAGTTGCAGAAACATGGGCTGCCAAGACAATTTGCTGAAGCTATCTGGGAATCCCAAATCTCTGAAATCCTGCTCACAAGCCACCTTCATATTCCATGTTATAATTTCTTTGGGATCTGTTTAGAATTAAATCTTTATCTGTTTTCTTTAAATGCCCAGTGGGCGATTAAGGTTGTCTGAGAACATTGGTGATATAGAAGTGAGAGTGAGCAGCTTGCTTGCCTCTCACTTCCTGAAAGGTTTTCTTTTCTCCGGGACGACAATTAGACCATCTTTCCTTTTTAGTGACTGTCACCTTGGCTTGCCACCTCAGATTTGGGGCTATTTTATGTAACCTCCTTTTCTAAGGATCTTTGAGAATTAGGTGATACTTCATCTGGATGCAAAATGTCTCCACAATTTTGCTAAATCGGTCCTTCTAGCTTAGGAGACAGTGTTGCCTATATTTGTCACTTCCTCTTTATGCCCAGAAAAAGAGTTATTGAACCTTTTGCAAGTTATGAGAGTTTTCTTGAGTATAAGTGCACTTTATAAGCTCATAATAATAATAATTCATAACCTTTCTGATCTTCTAACCATTTGTTTATTAAATTTGAGTGGCTGTGCAGGGTCACCGAGTCTCTTCCATCACTAGAAGTCACTGAATTCCTAAATTGTCCTTGCTTGTTATCTCTCTGAAGTTCCCTTTCTACAGTGTATTCAATATAGATCTACAGGAGTCTTGCTGCCACTTTGATGAGGTTCAATGAATCCCTCTTTTTGAGATTTGTTCAGCTGCTTCTTGGGTCCCCCTCATACCTTTGTGCAATGTTATCATTTACAGTGTATAAAGTCTTAAGGACTCTCTTTTGTCATTAAAGTCTTTTGTTATGATTTGTCTTGAATCGCCTCTTTTTCTATAATAATGTCTCTGGGTTTTGAAGGCATTGGTGACTTCTGTGACCATTCTTTAATAGAGATATGCGAAGACACTTGCACAAAACAACACTGTAGGAAAGTGCCCCTTTTTAGGTCGAGCATTCAAGACCTCTTGTATATACTTTAGTATATACCTATATGTGTATGTACTTTGTGGGCTCTAGAGATCAGCCCTAGAACTTGTCTGCTTCCGCTTATGGACTTTTTTTCTGTTCAACTGCCTCTATTTAACTGTCTTGATAGAAAACGACCAGTAGAGGTCAGTAAAATACCAGAATTGCTTTCTGCTTGTTCAACTGCCTCTATTTAACTGTCTTGATAGAAAACGACCAGTAGAGGTCAGTAAAATACCAGAATTGCTTTCTGCTGAGGGACTTTATTTTTTTTATTTTTCTGGCAACTGCCTCTATTTAATTTTCTTGATAGATAACGACCAGCAGAGGTCAGTAAAATACCAGAATCACTTTAGCATTCTCTAGATTCCAGTCCATAGAAATTGTCTTCCACGAGCACCCGTAGACAATAATATTTTTGTCAAATCTTGTATTTTCAGTGATATGACCACCGAAGGCCCTGATTTTATATTTTAAAACAGAGCTTTGGACTATACCATTTCCTGCTGAAAGGCAATATTTCTCTCCATGTGTTCCCATGCCTGGCGTGTCACTCAGTTTGGTGCTTACTTTCCCTCTATGTTAAAGAACAGTAGATGTTTCAGCACCCAGGCTAATGTGCTGCATAGCTAAATACATATAAGGTCCCAAAGGCGAGACCGATTGCATTGCAAATGCTTGTTGACATGGTCACCCCCACTTTTTGCCTGGTATCTGATGGAATTTTGACAGAAGTGCACTTAATTCCTGCTAACCAGGTCTCCCGTGCCACATCTTTCCCTAAACTGTACAATTGTTCCCCCAATTGGCCATACCTTTAGCACCCCTGTAAGTCCCTAATAAATGGTACTTCAAGTACCCTGGGCATGGGTACTAAAAAGGATCCCCGAGGGCTGTAGCATGTATTGTGCCACCCTACGGGACCCCTCACCTAACTCATCCAGGCTGCCATTTCAGGCTGCGTGTTTTGGAGCAGAAAAAGGTGAAAACAAGACATGGCACATATCCCTGTGTGCCATGCCTGCAGAAACTGCATTCAGTATAGCTAAGCCACCCCTACAGCAGGCCTTATAGCCCTAAGGCAGGGTGCACAATACTACATGTGTGCACATATCTGCATGAGCAAATATGCCCCTGTGATGTCTAAGTCAATTTTAGATACTACAATTGAACAGGGAAGCCATTTTAAGTGCATGTGCTGGACACTGATAAAAACGAGTTACCCAGATACATGATGGCTTCACTGAAATCTATAGCGTTTGGTATCAAACACCTTGTATTAATAAACCAACACTGATTCCAGTTGTGGATTTTATGGATGCACCCAGAGGCACCTTAGAGGTGCCACCTGAAAACCTACCATCCTCTAGTGTGCTGCAGCCTGCCACCACAGACAGGTTTCTGACCCCCTGCAGGTGAGAGCCTACACTTTCTAAGGGCAGAAACAATGCCTGCTCTGGCCAGAGGTGTTTTCACCTCCTCCAGGCAGGATGGCAAGTAATCAGCCTATCAAGGCAGGAGGCTTCAAAGGCCTCTGCCGCCTTTGATATGTGACCACGGCTACCCCAGACAGGGGAAATGCCAACCCCCTGCCCTGGGGCCATTTGGCACCAGAAGAGGTGGGAAATTAAATATGCTGGAGGCCTGGTGCACTACCAGACCAGTTACTCCCCTAAGGTGAGCTGCCTGATGTGCCCCCTTTAGGAAAATTCCACCATCTTGGTGATGGCAGAATTAGGAACTCTGGGGCAGGGTTATGCCTACTTTCCACAGGAAGTGGTCATATAGGGGTGTAGTGACCACAAGGGTAAGTAGCCCATTGGCCACCACCCTTCACTCTCCTTAACACCTCTAAATCTAGTATTTAGGGGAGTCCCTGGTACCAGGAAAGCAAAAACTGAGGAGCAGCAAATGACTTGGCGCCAACTTTGCCTTCCTGCCTGCTGACCCGACAATTGCGCCAAAGATGACTCATCCTGCAGCTACTCTGCCTCCAAAAGCCTGGGAGGACTGCCAGCACTTCAAGGAGCAACCAGCATCTCCCATGGAGTAGTGTATCTACTTCCCTGCACCCTGCAAGCACCCAAGAAGAACAGTAAGGACTGCGAAAACCCAACACCAGAAAGCACCACTGCACCAGTGTCCCCCAGCCCGAGTTGAAGTCAGCCAACAGTGCCAACAAGGTCCTGAGATCCTCCCGAGTCGAACCCCACCTTAGGTTTGCCCAGACTGGACTCCTAGGTGCCGCCTGCAGCCTCTTTGTGCAGGCCCCCTCCACTATGAGTGTCTCTTGCAGCACAGACCTCAACGCCTAAAAGCCCCACTGCACCCGAGCCCCACAGCTCGAGGAGAAGGGACCGATGGTGTCCCTACATGCCCAAGCAACTTTAGGACTGAGCTCCCCTGTGGGTTCAACTAGACTGGCAGCCTCTTTTTCCCAGGACCTTTTCTTATTGAAATCAACAGGGCACGTGATGCCGAAAAGCACCTCTACGCCTGCACGCCTCACAGTCTACCGAGGTGACCTGTTGATACTGCCATGGACCTCGCCCCATACTTACCTTAACTCCAGAAAATTGGTCCTGTAAGTCACTGTTAAATACCAGTATGCAGTATATGTGTTTTTCCTCATAGGATAAAATTGCAGCATTAGAGACACTGCAAGTGTATTTACCAGTTTTCTTCAAAACTGCTTTTTTTTAAAAGTACTTACCCAATAAAGAAGTTCTTGCTGTCTAAAAATATATATAAATACGTGTTATTTTTCTAAATTGGTGTGCATCTCCTTATTGAGTGTGTGCATCATTTATTTATTGTGTGTATGCAAAAAATGTCTAACACTCTTCCTTGATAAGCCTAAGGCTACTCGACCACACTTCCACAAAAAGAGCACCTTGGGATTCTTAAAGCAAGCCCTGTCCACTAATACGGAATACCTGGACTCTCTACACAATATACCTAATTTTGGTATATTTTATAAAGAGACAGCTTCCTACAAACACAATGCAAACGAGAGCAACATTCTACTAATCTGGCTTGCGTTAAACTGTACTGAGTCACAAGTGAATATGTGGCTTTTGGTTACCAAGCACCTTGGCATTTTTATTATTATGATGTCTGAAGGTCAGTTTGTAGCTTTGGTATTCCTCTCAGATTTATGACTGACATGAGGTATGCAGGGATAATATGCCAATTACCTACCTGCAATCTTCATTACAGTTATTTCTGCTTGCCATCTTCATTCATTATGAACCTGCTACCCTCACTTGACTGTCGGTCCATCAGGTTGCTTGCATATGTCAGGAGGAATGCTGAGATGCTAGACATGTTTTAGCCCCCAGCTGGGTGATTGGGGCTCGCATTTAGCATTGATTTTGAGTTCTCTTTCCTACCACGAGGCAAGTCTGGGAGAAATTACATTGCCAGCTGAATTTCCTCACAGGATAATGACTGTGATGAAGATGAGTATGATTAAGAGTTTTGAACAGTACTGTTAAGATATTGGGACATCTTTCAAGGAAGGCCAAACTGAATATCCACCTAAAACTCAGACGCTCACTCTGCAACATTGAGAATCCTTGCCCGTTCCCCCACATCCATCCATCTGATACTAACCTCTAGCCACAGTTCCTAAATCCTCTTCTCAGAAACAGACATACGCCAATGAAAACAAGTCAGGTTTCCCACCTGTAAAGTGCTAATACCATGCAAACTTGTCCTACCTGTAACCAACGTTCTGAAGTGACTATAAGGTGACATCAGGGGCATCGCTATCCATGGTGCCTGAGCAGCCCACAAAGTCTTGATTATTGCTGTATTTTACTACCAACTATCCATGAGGGGCCTATTTTTTCTGTCTGGCCTGACAGTGCCGCTGTCACCAGATAATTATGTGAGAATCACCAATAGAGGGGCTTTTGCTCCACCCAGATGTTGGGAGAGAGGAGTACGTGTTGATTGAGCAGAAGTTGTGTGCTTCCAAAAAAAGTGCTTGCACTTCACAAAGCTGTCATCATTTTGATTATTTATCCAGCTGCTTCAGCTTGAACTTTCAAGGGCACGCACATGACATTGTAATGCTATTAAAGTTTCTTAGATAAAACTAGATCAGCAGCACAGATTGGAGGCGGGTGTAACGGTCACCTGCCCATTTATCCTACACTAATATTCTACAGTTCTTTGCTTCCACACAAATACATATCCATTCCCGAGGTATCTACTTGCAATGCTTCACATTATCATACAAGATTCCTTTAAAGCCACACCTATTAGCATTGCCAATGTTTGCACTGGGGCCTTTGTCACCCTTGCTAAGGGTGTCACGTGAGTGCTTTACAAAACTCTTAATTCAATGATAAATAATAAATACATTGAAACCTGTTCAGTGGGACACAGATAATGTAATATGTGTAACTGCAGACTATTTTGGCTTGTTTTTGCCCATATTTTCTTCCCAGAACAAAAACATTGATGTCCTGCTTGTCAAATAACTGAGGTGCTTATTTACAAGTCCCTTGCACCGCCGGTACGTCACTTTTTCCCATATTAAAAGTGACGCACCGGATGCACATGGGGTTAGTAAATAAGTCACTAAGGGGCATATGTACAAGCCCCTATAGCCACCACAACGTCACTTTTACTGACGTTGTGGTGGCGACAGGGGCTGCGCCTTATTTACAAGGCAGCGTTAAGCCACTTATCGTGGCTTAACGCTGCCTTCATTTCTCGCGCTGCATCGCATTTGGCGATGCAGCGCGAGAAACGAAATTCATTTTATTTATTTATATGTTTACTTACCTGTAATCCGCCGTAATCCGTAGTTTACTACCCCCCACCCTGCCCCTCCCCACCCCACGTCAGCGCCCGGCGGCACTCACACCACCGACCGCTACTGTGTATGTATGCATTTATATGGTATCTCTATAGCGGGAACATAGCCAGAAAGGCGGCAACATGATGCACATGGTGTGCACCTCGGTGGAGTGGTGCATATCGCTTTCAGTTAGACCCACCAGTTTGTCAGCAAGTGCTGAAGGCCAACTCATGGGTATAGGGTGTGCGGATCATGCCATTGGCATCCAGACACAGCATTTACAGTGCCTGAGACCTCCTTTAACAAAGGTGTACATTATGGGAGCTGCCAAACATTTGGACTAACACACCTGTGAACAATGATTTGTAACAAGAAAGCCTAGAAATCTTTAGATGATGTTATTTCAGTGCTAAATTGTGATCGCACTTGCACAGTGCAAAGAGCACTGAAGGGGTAGCAGCGTTTACAAGGCCCCAACCGGACGCCAGGCGCCCAATCAGCCTTGTCCTATTGTCAGCGGTACTAGGGGCATTGTTAAAGGGGTGTAGATCATACCCATTCTTTCAGGATTGGGGCAGCCACCAAAGCCACGGCTCGGGCGGCGTTTACAAGGCCCCAACAGGACGCCAGGCGCTAATCAGCATTGTCCTAGTGTCAGCGGTACTAGGGGCATTGGTAAAGGGGTGTAGATCCTACCCATTCTTTCAGGATTGGGGCAGCCACCGAAGCCATGGCTCGGGGACTGATGGGAAAGTATGTTTAGAGAATAGGGCGATGGTCTTCAGACTGCTACAAGCGGTATGTGCGGCTACACTTACTCTAAGTATCATTGCTAATGCCTGGTCTTGTTTCACTTCTCTGCAGTTTCCACGTCCTGTCCCGCAGGAGGGGAGCTAGCCGTCGTCCACCTGTCAGCTGAGCCTCGCACACGCCAGGTACCCGCCGGGGGGCCGGGCCACAGACAAGTCTGAATCATAGGCCATTCATATGTGAACAGGTTGAAGCAACATTCACTGGAAATTTCGTGGATAGGGCCCGCCAGCCGGGTTGTAAGGTGTCAATGCATGGTCAAGGGGGATTGAGGTTGAATCAGTTCCAAAAAAACGTTGGTCCTTTGTTGCTTAGGTCCCCAACGGCACCCACTGCAGTAATAATACACCTGGGAGGCAATGACTTGGTACACTTGGGTAGGAAGGAGGTGATGGAGGCCCTAATCACAGAAGTAGGATGGTTGGCCAAGCAGTGCCCGCAGGCAGTATTAGTGTGGTCTCACATGATCCTGAGGTTACAATGGTGGGGGGGAGTCTGTGCAGGCTTTGAATCACTCCGTAAGGAGGATCAATAACAGGATTGACAGGTTTTTCCGTTCTCTCAAGCGGCAGACAATTGCACATGGTTGCATCCGGGGAGAAAGGTTTTTTCTGCAAGATGGGGTTCACCTTTCTAAACTGGGTAATGATCTTTTCCTGGAGAATGTGCTAGCCTGGATTTTAGGGGCATCCACAGGGCATGACCTTTGTGTCAGCTGCGGATGGGGGGGGCCAGATAGTCGGTCAACTATACTGGCCTGTGGCGGTAAGGTCATGATTGCTAGGTCTAATTTTACATCTCTTAGTAGGCAGCCCATTGTTTAATGGGGACGACGGGGGGGGGGGACAGTGGTCCCTCATCACACTCCAGGGGGCGCTTATGGCCGGTAGGCTGAAGGGTGCGGGGGTAGGAAGTTCCGCTTCCGGCAGGCCACTTGGGCCAACCCCTGCTCAGGCACATGGGCGCCAACGTGGCATAACATCAGCCCCTGGGAGGTAGTATGGAAGGGCGTAGGGGGTGCCCGCGGAAAGGAATCTGGTGGGCACATAGGCCTCCTGCGCAAGGTCACTCCGGTAAAGGGGGACCTGGCAAGTAGTTGGGAACAGTCATGACCTTGCACGTAGGCTCATCCACGATACGCAGAAAACAAAGTGTACATATTCCAGTTTTAGGTTAGGTATGGCTAAGTATTAGACTCATGTTAAGGTTAGCCATAAAAATGTGTAAATATGTGTATTTGAAATGTGATTGAATATGTTTGGGTTTTCTGTGTATATAAAAATGTTGTGTTATGAATTTTAATTATGATTTATTAATTTTAATAAAATACGGCCGGGGTTATACGACCCCTAATCCAAGTATTGTGTTTGGATGCATTATTATCGATGCCTCTGGAGAGGGAGTGGAGGGGAGTTTGGGGGGGGTCAACAGATCATCTCACGGGAGGGGACTCAGCAATACCAGGCCATATCCTAAGGCGCCACCGGGAACTCGGTCACACTGCCAATATGGCGGTTGTGCCGGTCCCCGGGACGCTTCCACGGTGGGGGGCGGGGCCAGCGTTGGTGACACGTTCGCACCCGCCCCCCGGTCTCACCCATTGGTGCAAGCAGCCATGCCCCGGAAACAGTTTAAGTGCTTCCAGGGCAACACAGGGGAAACGGGTCCCGGATCTCGCCTGGACCTGTTTTTTCCAGTTGGGGCAAGGGAAAGCCCTTTAAAAGGAGCAGCGGAGCGGCGGTAGGGTCTCTTCCTCGCCCCTCCGCTCCACAGACAACACCTCGCGATCCCGACGCCGGAGGACTTTAGGAAGCCTCCTTTTTCTTTTCCCCACCCACCATCCCCTGAGGCAGCGAGGTTGTTAGGAATCAGTTCTGTTCAGGCGTATGTTTAGGGTTTGCTTTTCAGGTTGAAGTCTGTAATATTGTTGTCATTTTACGTATAATACCATATCGTTAGGTTTACTTTACAGGTTAAGGTCAAGTTATCCGCTTGTCATATGTCAATTTAGTCACTTGTCGTATTTTATGTCTGAGTATCCTTGGTCTGCGGTAAGGTCATGATTGCTAGGTCAAATTTTACATCTCTTAGTAGGCAACCCATTGTTTAACGGGGACGCCTGGGGGGGTGAAGGGGGGGCAGTGGTCCCTCATCACACTCCAGGGGGCGCTTACGGCCGGTAGGCTGAAGGGTGCGGGGGTAGGAAGTTCCGCTTCCGGCAGGCCACTTGGGCCAACCCCTGCACAGGCGCATGGTCGCCAACGTGGCATAACATCAGCCCCTGGGAGGTAGTATGGAAGAGCGTAGGGGGTGCCCGCGTAAAGGAATCTGGTGGGCACACGGGCCTCCTGCGCAAGGTCAAGGGGGACCTAGCAAGTAGTTGGGAACAGTCATGACCTTGCACGTAGGCTCATCCAGGATACGCAGAAAACAAAGTGTACATATTCCAGTTTTAGGTTAGGTACGGCTAAGTATTAGACTCATGTTAAGGTTAGCCATAAAAATGTGTAAATATGTGTATTTGAAATGTGATTGAATATGTTTGGGTTTTCTGCGTATATAAAAATGTTGTGTTATGAATTTTAATTATGATTTATTAATTTTAATAAAATACGGCCGGGGTTATACGACCCCTAATCCAAGTATTGTGTTTGGATGTGTTATTATCGATGCCTCTGGAGAGGGAGTGGAGGGGAGTTTGGGGGGGGGGTCAACAGATCATCTCACAGGAGGGGACTCAGCAATACCAGGCCATATAGGTCCAGGTGTAATTGGTCATTTGGAACTTCTACTGGGGAGACCTAGCCACTCCGAGGAGGAAAGAAAGTGAATATTGAATTGGACCATAAATACGATCATCACGCTCCGCTAATGAAGCCATCGGTTTTTTTTTTCTTTTTCATTCCAAAATCCTTCCACAGTCAGGGGAAGCTGCAGTACAACAAATCGCAGCATGCATGCTGACAGCCCTGTGGGTAGACTGCGCAGGCCAGCTGTCCTCTTATGGCGTGCCTTTTAAAGCGTTTATTGACGCAGAGGAGAGATGAATGAGTGAAAACGAATGTATATTTTTGGACCCATCAATTTGGGACTTAATGAAACAGATCGGTCTGCACATTCCGGAGTGTAGTAGCAATTTCTCATTCCTCCCCCCTCGTCCTTATCCTCTTCATCGCAACCTTGAGAAAGGATGCGAAGTAAAACAGAAGGCAAAACCCATGACTCTTTGCTGTTGCAGTGAAACACACCTCACTCCTTCGGTTCCAATTAGCAGCGCACGTGACTCAGGTAAACAGCGGCCTTTTCGGAGTGGGAATGTGCTATCCCTGTGTGCGGGCGGAAGTGTGAGATTTAAGGACGCAGAGGTGTAGACACATGACTGCGTGTTTTGCACATATGTGAACAACTCGACTGTGATTTTTAAGCTTTGCCATCCAACAAGTTTTTTTTTTTTTATCAAGCGACCGTACTAAAAATATCTCAAATCTTTGAAAGGACGAGAGGATGCACCAATTAATGAGAAGCATTTGCTGTCTTTGATCAAGAGCCTTCAGATATAAAAGTGTTATTTTATTGCAGGTTCCCTTATTCATTCAGTACGATGGGGTTGTGACAGTACAAAAGAAATAAGTCACGTGAACAGGAGGTTAATCTTCCCGGGGAATGCCGCTACCCTTAATTACCCACCAGAGGGAGAAAGCAAGCCCTAATCGAGAGCCATGTCTGTGTGGTAATGCCTTTTATTAGTCGGGTGCCTGTTACGGTGAGATGATCAGACTCGGATCGTTCTTACTACTATAGTGCACTCACCTGCTTCCCACTGTCAATTGGTCTGATTAGGGCTCATCATAGGACTGCAGCAACTCGTCCGGGATTCATCATCTCTGTTTTCTGAAAATAATGGTGTTCAACAGCTGTTCTTTAAGAGTCAAAATGTATTAGAGTTATTTAGCAACTGCACGAATAATTAACATTCAAGGTACAAGGCTCTTAGGTTACTAACAAGCCAGAGCTGCAGGGAGGTAGGTGCAGGGCGCAGTGACCGGCTGCGCTTGAATACTGGTGTGCCGAGTCTGATACAAATTCGGTTTTACTACTTTCTTGGGAAATATTTTGCGATTCCTCTGCCTTGGGATTCTCATTTACAATGAATCATTTTGATGGAAGCATTCAAGTCGTGCGGGAAGCAGCATTACCTTCCTCGCCAGTCACCCTGGTCCCAGTACTAACATGAGCCTTGTCTCCTGGGATGGATTTCACCTGTATAAGTAATAAACACACAAGTGCCCCTTTCAACATGGCTGACACAGTACTTCCTACTGTGTGATTGTCATGATCCTTTGATCCTTCCATCTGACGGCAATACCCGAAGACCTTCTGTGAGCTTACTTCAATAATGAACAGCAATTTAGAGCCTGTGCTGCACTTCGGGGTTCATTCACAGACATTACAAACCTCTTGGAAATCAGATCCACTCTTGATTCCATTCCAGGGTTTACTTCTCAGACAACCACTAATGCATTATGGTACTTGTATTCCTTACCCGAGTGTGTGAGGTGGAGACTAGCTTTTTTGTTGTACTTGGAACTATCTGTCTTACTGTTTCTAGCATGCCCATGTGCTCCCTTGCACGAATTCCTGCCATGTTCAGAAACCAGTTCTGATCCTTGTTACACTCCTGACTTTCGTTCTGTCCACTGGTTGCTTCCTGGAACTCCAGTGCACTCCTTGAGGCACAGAGCTGGAGGAGGGACTTTGCCTGCTTTCATCTGTACTATGCTGCATCTAGCTCACGCCTGTTATGCTATGTTATTTATTTTAATTTAATATCACACACGATCACCTCAAAGAGGTATCTTGGCGCTAAGGATAAACACAACAGCTGGACCAGAGAGCAACATTAAAATAGGTGAGTCTTTAAAAATTTCTTGAGTTTGGTGTAATCAGTGCATGCTCGAATGTGAATAAGCAAATGAGTCGAGAGGGTGGGGGCCAGGTAAGAAAAAGATCTGCCTCCACTCCTTGATTGACGAATGTGGGGAATGATAAGTAGCTCTTTATCCATTGATCTCAAATTCCTCACAGGGAGATAATGTTTAAGCTTCTGGTGTAGGTAGCTTGGTCCTTTCCAAACTAAAGCTTTGTGGGTGATGCAACAGATCTTAAGTGTAATTCTCTTTCTGACTGGAAGCCAGTGTAACAAACTAAAAAGTATCCCACCCTGTAATTTAGTGTTACATGGGGCGCTACTCTCTTTAGGTGGTACACCTTCCCCTTCGGAGCGGGGAAGGAAAAAATTCCTTTTTGTTATAATTCCCTCACACACTCTAGTAGTGTCATGCTTCATCATCGGGTTCACCCTGACTCCTAAAGGTCAGGGTGGGATCAACCATATTTCAGGGAGCACTTAGAAGAAGTAGGCCAGGGGGTTTAAAGATTAAAAATCCTCTGTTAACTCCAGGTATCCGTTTATTAGTGGAGTTAGAGTGGATATTAAAAAAAGGGGGTAGGGTGGTAAGGATACAATGGTCATATGAGCCTAAAGCCAACATGTTTCAGCACTTTAAAATTGGCCCAAACGGGTCCTGGGCCTTCTTCAAGCAATTCAAATTACCTCCCTGGAATTTGTAAAGGTTTTACCTATTTTTTTGTTGAAAGTGTGCAAAATTCTGCACCTAAAACCGGCCAGGTATATACTTAGCCTCAATCGGGTTCATTTGTGAAGGTTTCCAACCCTTCCGTGGCAGGCCTCTCACTTCACAAGGGTGCGCAGAGTCAAGGGTAACCCTATAGTTACACATTCATCAAGGATCCTGCCCCACTCGATCACCCTGCGCATCCCGGCTCTCTGTGTAACCTTCTTAGAAGAGGGGTAGATGCCGATCTTGATGGGAGATTACAAATGATCCATGTAGCTGGTCTGAGTTCAGTCAGTTTTTTTAGGGACGGGGGCATGTGCCCCCCCTCAAGCCCAAATGGTCCCCTGTGGCCCATTTCCTCAGGACCAAAGAATAACAATAGGGGAGGGGGCACATGGCCCTACTCCCGAGCCTTAGGAGGCTCCAGGGACCTTATTTCCCAAGGCCAAAAACAGCTAACAACTAATAATAGGGCATGGGATTGTGTGGCCTGATCCAGATTAGTGTTCCTCTGCAAATGCAGAATAATCTTTTTAAAACATCTGCCCCCTCTTCTTAAGCTTAACACTATCCCATCTGACACCTTTTCCTAACCGTAGCACTCTCCTCCTTTATTAAATGTGTCTCCTGCAATAAAGCAATATTCCCTTCTCTTATTCTCAAATATATGACTATTTTATGCCTATTTGTTATCTTTTCAGGCCGCTAACCTTCCAAGTGATAAAATGATATTTAGTGATCCCTTGCATTGCTGCCATGCCTGCTGTTTGCTGTGTTGACTTTGTTCCTCTAATTTAGAGGTCTCTGACCACCATGGGATATTCTCTTCCTCATCCAGCGCTGTAATGCCTACGGGTCGCAATGCGCTTTATAAATCCTGTAACATAACATGACATAATATTTTTCCAGTCCCTCAGTCCCTACTTTTTATTTCCCCCAATTTCCCCCAATTCCTCCTGTGTTTCATTGCATGTTGCTGAATTTAGCACCCAGTGTGCTGTCCCAAATTTATCTCCCCTTCCTAGGATAGGTCTAATACCCTTCCCATTCATAACCAAAACATTCTGTATAGTTAACTTTACAACCTCTTCTCTCTTAGTGGCAAAAGGTAGAACTGATGTGAGAGTAACTTGCTAACATAGTCTAGCTATAAAAACAATAACACAATTCAATTGTACTCCAAGGTTCATGAATACAATTGTCAATTTACATCCCAGGTATAACTTCCTTTTTTACGTTTCAACACAAATATACTTGAAAATTCATGCGGTGCCACTTTATGGTCAACCATTTCTCCATGTAGGTCACCATATCTGTGCCCTCCATTTTCACTGGCAAACCTGCTATTTGCAGGTTTTTGCGACAGTACCTCCATTCAGCATCAGCCTCTCTTTCTTCAAGAAATCAAATCCTTTCATTCGTGTTCTGTATCTTTGTCTGTAGTCTTGCATTTTTCAGAGTGAATTCTTTTAATTTACACTCATTGAGCTACACTCTCTCTACCAGTTTCTTATGGCCATCTTTGAGGAATCCTAATTCAACCACCACTGTATAAATCTTTTGCTCCAAGGACTCTTTAGTGTTTATCATTACCACTAGAATTCAGTCCAGTTCAAGTGGGTTTAAGAGTTCTCCATTTGTCTGACTAACTGTTGTTTTATCACTCCTGGGATAAATCCCCTATTTCTGGCTCTGATTGTCTATCATTGTGCTTATCTTGTGATTTGATAGATTTATTTCTCCCCATTGAATGTATTTGTGGATAAATTGTGTGTTTAGGCATCAAATGGCATGAGCATCAGCAGCATTTCTCATCACTTGTAGAAAGCAGTTGACTGTCTCTGGCCTTGTTGGGGTCCACCTCCACTACCCATATTGGCAACCTTATTCTCTATGCCCTGCTTTACATCAATTTACTAGCATGCACCAGAGTCACATTGTTGTCTTCTACTTGGCTCCGCATTTAGTCAGTGGCAACCCTTACATTGTCTTTCCTGCTACAGCTGAGCCCATATAGCTTTCTTGCTTGTCACCCATTCATTCTCTTCCATAGTTAAGGACAGCTTTCCTTTCACCTAAGGGCAGGGATCTCAAGAAACCTGCAGGCTAGGGTCTGTGGAGGTTGCCAGCAATTTCTGGGATGGTGTTTCTTTGGACAGGTTTTTGTAAAAATGTGTGCCCCCTGTAATGAGGTTTGATAAAGTTCTGATAGCTCTCGTCCCTTGATCGCCAGGGGTCTACCAGCCCTGTTGTTGTAGCCACAAAGTACTTGCCCCCAGCCCAATTCACATTTATGTTTGGTGCCAGTGTGACCCGCCTTCTCCCAGAGCTGGCCTTGGCTTCATTGCCGCTCCAGGTCCTCTGCTGTTAAAGTCTTGGGCAATGCACAGTCCTTCCAGCCCCCAGCATGGCTCAGCATCAACAAGTTCAGGTCCAATTCTGTGAACTCACTTCACAGTCACAATACATCTGCTGACCTCCCCAGGTTCGCATTACCAGGTCCATGGAGCGAACACTGCACTGCAGTCTCAGTTGATGGGTGGGTTACATCTTTCTCGCAAGTCTGTTACTCGCCTCTACCGGGGTTTGTCTGATGCCACTCTGTCTTTGGTCCAGCCCAGGACTTCTCCAATCCTGGTTCCGGGAAGCTCTTTTGTATCTCTTGCCACTTCTGATTCATTTTAGAAGGAGGGCAAAGGTCAATTTGCCTGGTGTGGCAGCACCATTAAGGCGGAGGAGCGTCGCCCACTAATTAAATTGGCCCCATAGATGGAAAAATAAAATGGTAATAAAGTTTAATTATTACCATTTTGTTTTTCAAAATCCCATCCCGAGCCAAGTGTCAGGACAGGGGGTGGGGCTTTCTGCTGCACCCAGTCAGGCAGCAGCAGAAAGCAGTGATGGGCAGGGCACTTTAAGTTTAAAGTGTGCATGTCTCTTTGGCCGGCCGTCTTGCGACGGCCAGCCAGACATGCACATTTTAAACCTCTCTAACCCAGATATATAAGACAGCTGGGTTAGAGACAGCATAGGTCTTCAGTGTCCTCTGGAGCGCCGAAGGAGGCTGCTCCCTCTAATCCTGGCACTTCTTTCATGCTGCATGAGAACAGCGCCAGGATTGGTTACTACAGATTCCTGGGTCCCGTGTTGGAGTCTTCCGGCCTGAAGAAGACTTGAGCGAGGAGGACTTCATACCAGGAAGGTAAGTGGAATAATTTTTTTAACTTTTTTGTTTACCTTTATTTTTGGCCCACCCACCCCGCCGCCCTCCGGACATGCCAGCCACCACCGCCATTTGCTTTGCCCCACTCCACCTCCTCTTTATGATCAGACTATGTGCCTGTCAAGCCTGAGAACAAGCCTGCCATCAGCATTGTGTTCCTCTGGACAGTTTTAGGTTTCTCCGTCTTTCCTCACTCCAAGTTCTGTCTTGGGTCCGCAGTGCTAAAACCTTATCTCCCCACTTTTGTGTAATGTTAGGTTCACCTACACCATGATTACTAATTGGGATTCTAAAAAAGCTCAAATCATTGCATTCACCATATTGCGATGCAGGCCATAACCCCACCCATTGCAGGTTATGAAGGAAACTACAAAAGCAATTAAAGAAATCTGGATTTTCAGGTTCCAGAGAGAGATTCACAACCAACATGACAGGAGCACATGGCAGAAGCTCCTAGTGTAGGTAGTCGATAGAACAACTGCTGTGGAAAAAAAGCACACTTTAAGAAACCCTTCTAAGTCATGCCTAAAAGTAGTTGCGCTGACTTGAAGCTCAGAATAGATCAGAGCTAGCTGAAGCATAGAATAGATGAGAGCATTTTACGCCCATAAAAGCGTCTGTCTTCTTGAAAGCGTGCATATGGATAGTAAGAAGCAATAGCTAGACAGACCTAATCTCTAAAACTAAACGTCTGCTTTCGAACTTTGGCAGGAACCCATGCAAAAGAATGTTTCATTATGGTTAAAGATGGTCCTCGGCAGTGCCATCTTGTGACAGGATGAAAGTATCTTGACAAGTAGCTTGAGCATTTGGTTTTACGGAAAGGAAGATGGCGGACTGAAGCCGCCGCTGTGAAGCTCACACACAGAGCTGCTCCCATCCCGCGCCGAGGCGCTATGCACATAGCGAAAAAATAATGCTATGCTGGGACCGAGGAAAAGATCAAGGTATATTGGAGAGAAGAGAAACGAGGAGGAAGAAACAGAAGGAGCCTACCCACATGATTTTGACCATTACTCGAACGCCGCCGTGAGTTTGGCTTTCTGCTCGAAGAGGCTTGACAGACTCTCGCCATTCATCTCTCCGCTGGTTTACCTGGGGCGGCTTGCTCTCAGAGTCACTCAACTCGGCACAGCCGTGTGCGATGGGACCATAGAAGGCAAATGCTCAGAGAGGTGGACGCGCTGGGTCCCGCTCTGCTGCAGCGGCTGGAGAAACGGCTGGTACTTCTGGAGCTGAAGGGGATTCTCATCTTTCTTCAGTCAAAGGTAATCCAACATGACCTGCTTCTCGAGTTGGCCATCCTATAATGAAGTTACTACAATCTATAAACGCTCCAGAAGTGATTAACCCGGGGGGGGCAGCCACTTTCCCACCGGAGTGCGAAATGGTTAATGCATTGATGGGGACAGTACTGCCAGCTGGTGGGGATAATAAACAGGTGAATGCAGAAACTATAGTTGCTATGGGATCGCTACCACCCTTTCAGTGTGAGGCTGATAATGTAAATAAAGCACAGTTTTTGGACGCAGCTACTCATCCCGGGGATGCGGCTATGGTTGCTGGGCGCAACAAATTGATTAGAGACCCTTCAAGGACACAACTTGCCAGTCAAATAGTTACACAGTTAAATATTAGTTTGGCCTCACTGGATCAACAAGGGGAGGCACTTCCTCAGGAAGCCGCTATTTCTATGTGCACAGTGAACTCAGCAGACTTGAGCATGGTCTAGGATACTCTGCCTTTACCAACTGGCATGAATAGGGAAGTAGTCTCAACATTACAACAGTTAGAACACCCTATTAGTCCTTCTCTTCTTATTAATGTTGGCTCGCTAGAGAGTAGTGTGGGGATGAGAAGGGCCCACACACTGCTAACATCGCTTACGACGGTTGGGTTACTATCAACTATGAGGGGGGACAGGCAGAGCCTATTGAAGCTGCGGACTCATCTCTTAGACATAATAAAGGCGGAGTTAAACCTAGGGCTCAGAAATTGTATAAGAAAAAGGGAACCAATAAACAATTAGATTCCAACTCTGGTAAATTAGCATCAACCAGTAGCCCTCTTCGGAAGTGGGTTACGAAGAAGGGAGAAGTTAAGAATTTAATTTCATGGCTTTCGGGTTCTGGTTCAGTAACGGGTTTTCAACCCAAGCAAACACTTCAAGGCCCTTTGGTTGCTGGACAAGGAAAGGCAACCCCGGAACAAAGGGATCATAGCACTAGTGGCAGTGGTGCTAGCAGTTTGATACAAGCTCTGCATCTTTCTCCCCTGGCTCCCTCAGCTACCTCCATGGCTACAGAGAGCGATGACCGAACCGGTTTACAGGCAATACCTGGTGAGGCTTCACTTGCAGTGATTTTTCATGCATTGCAAGTGCAGAGGGCAGAGGCTCAAGACCATTATGCTCAAGCCCGGGCTGATAGCTCTGCAATTAAACAATCTCTCTCTGAGGTAAAGAGTCAAGTGGCTTCTCTTACATCCGATATCATGAAGCTGCAGCAGCGGGTAGCTGACACAGAAGACCATGTGAGTAGGGAAGCTAAAATTGCAGAGACACACGACATCCATCTTAGGTCCATGCAACAGAAAATTGAGGATTTGGAGAACCGCCAAAGGCGAAATAATCTCCGACTGTTTGGCGTCCCAGAAGGACTGGAGGGTGCAGACTCTCGTGCATATATTGTTAATCTTTTTCAAAAAATCTTCCCAGATTTGGCTGATTGGGATAGCCAAATTCAACGTGCACATAGGCTGCCACTGGTTTCTAACAAAACTCCAGGACGCTTTCCTAGGCCTAATATTCTAAAAGGCAGCCGTGTTAAAGAGGATTGCACTGCCAGGACTAGTCACAGCGGTAATAAAATATTGACTACCTCAAATGGTCAGCTGCCACATGACCACAAAGTTCAACATTAATACAAAAGGGTATGAGAGGCAATATATATACAAAGTATAACATAAAGTATGTACAAACAGCAAAAAAAGAGAATTCCACGTTGTTGTTTATAATCTTAAGGTGTCTTTATTCAAGATGTACTCAGTTTTCATAAGTAGACAGCCAACGCGTTTCGCCCAGACATGGGCTTCTTCAGGGCGAGAGCATAAAGTAGTCAGTTCGCCAGGGGGTAAATTTCGTGTCCGAATTTAAATCAAGTCCGTGTCGGGACAACTGATGTAAGAGGAATTGACCTCTCAAATTCAAAGCAGAGGTAGTCCAATAGTTGAGAGGACACAAGTATACGCCTCTGTTGAGCTGATCCGTAGTCGAGTCAAGGAGTATTTGAGAAAAAGGAGCTCCGTGTACAAGCAATATCCAGAGCCGTCACGTCCTCGCTGGAGAAAGTAGTAGGCCTATTCTATTTTATTTTGGAAACTTTTTATTAAGGCAAGCGGTTTCTATCAAGGCTCGGCCTACTTCCCCTAATCAACTCGATTCTTTTTCAGTACTTGTTCGATCGGACTTTTGTAAGGCCACAATGGACAGGTGTTGGAAATTACGTCAGTTTATTGATCCTTTAAAGGCTGAAGGGGCACAGGTTTACTTGCAGGAACATGGACGCTTAAAGATTATTAAAGATGGCTACCCGAGACTGATATTTACAGAGCAGGAGGCTCAAGAAGTTTTGGACTGTTGGCGACAAGGGACTACCAAATAATCAGAATTGACAAATTATAATTGACAACTGATAAGTTCTTCCTCCTTTTCCTTTTTCTTTTTCTTTCTCCTTTTTCTTTCTTATTTCTTTTTTCTTCTTCCCAGATGATATATATTTTCTTTTGCTCTTATTGTCAAACAAGTTAGATAAACGGCTCGGTGGCACTCTGTGTGCGACCTTCCTTCAAAGCTGCCTATTTTTGACAGCAATGAGGGGGGTGATTCCTTTCTGTAGATACAGGGTGGGTACTGGGAGGGGGGATTCAGAGAGGGGGGTGGTGGAGGGTGTGTTGGTACAGGGTAAAAGCAAAGGGTGCATGGATTTGATATTTTCTGCGCTTGGGGGAGTGGTGCTACTTGTTGATACTTTAGGAAAATTTGGTAATGACGAGTTGTCTCTTGTTATATTATGGGGATAATCAAATGTTTATATTGAAACGTATCTGGGCTAAACGCCGCGCGCAAACCTCAACTTGTACGTGAGGAGCTAAAGATGTACCGTCCCCATCTAATTTTTTTAACAGAAACCCACTTAGCATATAAATATCGGGCACTGCTTAACCAGCTTGGATATAATACAGTTGTATGTTCATCTCAGGCAGTTTCGATTAGGGCAGTTGCTATCTTAGCTAGTAAGATCCTGGTATATAAAACTTGTCAAGTCTTAGTTGACTCTAGGGGGAGATTGGCCATTGCTCAACTTGAGCTTTATGGAACGAAATCTGTTTTAGTAACTGTTTATGGGCCCAACATAGATGATCCTGAGGTATTTAATACACTCATGTTAGGTTTATTGGAACTTCAAGGGGTCCTGATAGTCATGGGTGATTTTAATTGCATTATGAATCAAACTATTGATTCTACCACCCGGCGCCCAACTTTAAGAATGCCGAAAGTACGGGCTGCAATTTTGGAGCTTGCACATCTATATAACATCCAGGATGCATGGAGGGTCTTATATCCAAATCTCCCGGGGTTTACATATTATTCTTATCCACATAGACAATTTCAAGGATAGACATGGCTTGGGTTAGTGATGTAGCACTGCGTACAGCTAAGATGGAGGTCTGCCCTAAGATTACTTCAGATCACAACCCCATTCTGCTGTCTATTCAATTGCTACCGGTTACTAAGTCAAGGCGCTTTTTTTCTTTTCCACGTTATGTACTGGCGGATGATGACTATATTTTACATATGGGGAAATTGTTGGCGGAATTTTTACATTTTAATGTTAATACTGCTTCACCCCATATGGTCTGGGATTCTATGAAGGCATTTTTAAGGGGTATTACACAGCAATTTATACTGGCAAAAAATAAAACTAGGGAGGCTTCTATTAGAGCAGCTTGTATAACATTAACTAACTTAGAACTTTCTCACGTGCTGACTATCAGGCAACAAGATGGAGATCAATCCCAGGCTTACATCAAATTAACAGAAGCGAGAGAGTCAGTATTAGGGATATTTAAGGAAAGAGCGGCTATTGCCTATAATAAATTTCGCTTGGCGCAATATGAATATAGTGAACAGGTAGGCAGGGTATTAGCTTATAAAATAGCTGAAAATAAGGCTAAGAACCGAATTACTGCAATTAAAGGTGCGGATAATGTTCTCTACACTGAAACTCAAATGATACTTGAACAATTTGCATCTTTCTGTGAAGATCTTTATGCCCCATCAGACCCAATAGTAATAGATGAGGTTTTTAGCTATTTAGCTAATGCACGACTCCCTTCATTATAGGCTGAGGATGCTACTCAGCTTGATTTAGAGATATCGTCAGAAGATATTTGGATAGCCCTGTCATCACTTCCTTCGGGTAAAGCTTCGGGTAAAGATCAGATACCTGTTGAATTCTATAAAATTTTAAAAACATTATAACCCCACTCTTTATTAGGGTTCGTAGAAATAGGTGAATCGGGTACTGTACCACCTTCGTGGGATATTACTAATATCGTTTTTTTCTCAAAGAAGAAAAAGCCTCCAGAAGATTGTGGATCTTATCGCCCGATATCGCTCATTAACGCTTATGCAAAATTGTATGCTAACATTTTGGCTAACCGTCTCGCTCCTTTGATGCCTAAATTCGTCTCTAGCCAACAGCACGGCTTCGTAGTAGGTCGAGACACATCGACCCATATCAACACTGCAATAATGGCATTTGATCTAGCTAAACAAACTGGTGTCAATTTAGCCATGATATTATTTTTGGACGCGGAGAAAGCCTTCGACCGGGTGGCATGGGGCTGTCTCTGGTCCACTCTTATTGCATTTGGAATTTCTGGCCGGTTCTTGGAGTGGGTAAAAGCGCTTTATCGCTTACCACAGGCCAAACTAAGCTATGCTGGCTCACAGTCTAGGTCTTTTCGTGTAAACAGGGGTACGCGCCAGGGATGCCCCCTCTCTCCATTACTGTTCGCTTTATATCTTGAACCTTTTACCCGGGTTTTGCTGGCGAATCAAAATATTTTTCCGCTATCTCTAGGACCTAATGAATTAAAAGTCAATGCTTATGCAGATGACATTGCCATTTTTACTACGGACTCGGGTCAATCTTTGGAGTTAATTATACAAGAAGCAGGAAAATGTGGTTCTTTCTCTGGATACAAATTGAACACTAACAAAACTCAGGTCTTACTGTATTTTATACCGGATAGTCCTATTATGGGAACATGTCTCAAAGCCACTTATTTAGGTGTTTGTATTACTCCCCAGATCGAAACTATAATTAAACTAAATTATGATGTATTATTGAGTGATGTCATTAAAAAATTCAGGAACTGGCATAAACTACCTATCAGTATAATAGGTAGATGCAATATTGTAAAGATGACAATTCTTCCGAAGTTTCTATACTTATTTCGGTCTATTCCTTTGGGAGTTTCCAATTTGTTTTTTAAGAAGCTTGATGGGACAGTGAGAAGTTTTATATGGGGGTATAAACATGCTCGTCGTGCAATTAAATTTCTAAAGTATCCATTTAATCAAGGCGGCCTTTCACTTCCTGATTTTAAATTTTATTATTGGGCCTCTTTCACAAGTAGATTACGTAGCCTTCTTTCTAACAGGGGCCAGGATTTTAATCATAAACTTTTGCTTGGCCAAGATAGCTGTAGGTTTCTTTAGTGGATTCATGATCCGAACTACTTTAAGAGGGTGCGTTTTAAGACCCTTAGGGGGTTAGTCACTATTTGGCGAGAAATTGCTACTAGGTATTCTCTACCGCTTTATTTTACCAAGTTTCCATTGTGCGATAATCCACTTCTTCCAGGTATTTTTCACGAAGGGATAGCGAAACAATGGGCTAGTTTTGGGGTGGATAAATTGGAAGATCTCTATGACTGTGATGGCTTTCGTACTTTTCAAAATTTGCAGGATATTTTTCCGATACCACGGCAACATTATTATAAATATCTGCAACTTAGAGATTTTTTTGTGAGATCACTGTGTCTTAAATCGGTAGAGACTCACCAATTACTGATATTTTTACATGAACCTTCTCAGAAGTAGACAATATGTGTGGCATATCAGCTTTTTAGACAGGATAGACTTGATTCTTGTCTACACCTAGCTGCAAAATGGAGCTCAACTCTTGCTGGATGCGGCATTCTCAACACTAAAAGATGCTGTCTGGTCTATTAATTTGAGACTACAGCAATTAAAGACAGTATGCATGTTGTACTATACGCCCGATAAGATAGCTAGGTGGGGGCAAACAAGAATTCATCATTCAAGTAACAGGGTGAATTGCCCTAAATGTGGAGAGTATGGGGCTAATATGTTTGCCACATGCCCACAGCTAATGGCTTTTTGGCACGAGGTTATGCTGGTGTGCAAAAACCGTCTCAGATTCAGGCAGGCTGTGCATTAATGTCTATAATTATATTTACTGCTAGACTGGCTATATCTAGAGCTTGGATCTCTTCAAGACCTTGTAATGCAGTAGAATGGATGTTTTCGAGCGGGAAGAGGCCTTGGCTAAGGCTAGGGGCTTAAAGTCGATGCAGAGATTTAATGCTGTTTGGCACGGTATGAGTTAAGATTGATTCGGATAACTCTGTGGCACCTCAGTTTGTAATATTTTTTTCCTGCTTTCGCTTTACTCCCCTGGTAACTAGAATGTATGTTTATTAAAAATGCAATATGTTGATGTATCTTTTTGTTGTTTTTGCATCCCTTGCAAAAAAAAAAAAGACCAGTATCTTGAAAAAAGTTAAAATACTGTTTAAACAGCTTGGCCCACTCAAGTGTATTTCTGACTGGTATGGTTCTAATAATCACACAAAAAAATAAATTATATGACTTCTTGAAAAGGGAAACCCAAAGGTGGGATTATGTGATCCTATTTGGATTAATAACTACTTTCTTACTGTGATATTAGCATTTACCTACAAGTTTCGTAATGGAGGATTGGGTCTGCTGCTCTGAGCATTGAGAAATTACCCTTCCCTACCCAGTAAAAACACGACTAGACTCAATTACTGGTGTGAGTATCTCTTAAAGTTGCTCTCATGAGTTTGAATGGATGGTTTTGGGTTGCCACCCTTTCAAAACTTGCTCGGGGATAATTGCAGGGCACCATACCTGCATGAAGAACCTGGGCTATCTCAGATAAATGTTATATGGGAAATGCTACCCTTGCATACTTCCTAAACCAGGCATAAGAATAAACAACCTATACTGGAAGGGTGAAAAGAACATTGAGAAACAACACCTTTTTTCTCTTGTTTTACTCTACATTGAATTAAAGTTTTATTTCAAGGTTAAAAGTATAAATCCACGACTGGTACATTTCCAATTTTGCCACTGAGTTAAATCCAGTTTCTACAGTAGGGGAAGATGTCTAGAATGGATATATTCTTTTGTGCTGGCTTTGGAATTGGATTAACACTGAGGATTATGAGAAACTAGAACCTGCAGCTGGCGACTTCGCATGTAAAGCAACAATAGAGGGGACTACATCTTGGTCTACCCTCCCCTCCCCACTCTTAACATCGAGTAAAGGAGTGGTGCATTGAAATAACATCCGTTCTTAAATACTTTTGACTGCAAGGATCACTTTTAGGCAAAACATTATGGGCCAGATTACAGAAGTGCCCCTGCAGCACAATCTGGCATTTGTGACTGCCTTTTCCATCCCCACAGAACTTCTGAGTTACAGGAGAGGCTACAGACTCTTGTCCAATCCCTTCTGTAATAGGCATCCAGCAAACATTTTGTGTCCATGAAATGCCAAGTGGTGGTTCCCTCCATGCTTATTACCGATACTGGCTCAGGATAAAACATGGTCGTAGAACGCACATTAAATGTGTGCCATCTGGGGTATGGCGCACAGTTAATGCACTCCCAGTTGCACATTTTGGAAAAGGGTTTGGGATCTCGGAATCCCCCAAGATACCCTCTACCGATGCGTGCAGTCACATACTGCACTAATCTGCAGAGATCACAGCCTACTTTCAAAGTGAGGCATGTCCATTAGCTGTGAAAAATGCAGCCGCAGCCTGTGCAGGTAAGAGCGGTGGGGCCGGATTCAACAGATGGCCACGAGGGAAAATTAAATAATTAATTTTCCCTCTTTGTCTGTCGAAATCCCCCCCACACGGCACTGCCACACCACCACTTATACCTGCATGGAGCTATTATTTGAAACTGATAAGCCATCTTTCTCTACTGTACTCTCCCCAGTGCAAGAACAAACTCAGGAGTTCACAACTATGCCGAGGAGAGTACATTTTTATAATTAATCTGAAATTCCCAGTCTTCACTGGGTGCAGACTGGACCATGATCCAGCTTACTGTAATAAGACACAAGTACACTTATATAAGCTAGCTGACGAGTGGGACCTGCATAGTTTTGCAAAGGAAAACAGCAACACTACCCACCCACTCTACCAATGGTCATTCATTGATTGTTTATAACTTAACATGAAATCTACATTCTCTTTAACAGCGTTGGAGAGTGAGGACACAAGCTGATCCTAACGCATCAAGGAACATTTAACTATTCCAGAAACGTTATTGGGGTTGCTACAAGGTTATTTCTTGTGTCACATTGGTCAGTAAGGTTGGGCCTGGAAATAAATGCAACAGCAACTTTTAATGGGAAACATCCATTACAACGCAGGCATTACAATGCAATGCCTTTACAACGCAGCCAATACAACACAAGTTCCATTACAACGCATGCTATTACTACACGTGCCATTACAACGCTGACCAGCATCTTACCTGAGGTAAGCACCCGGCTGTGTTAAAATAGTAAATTACGTTGTAATGGTGCATGCGTTGTAATGGCTTGCCTTCTAATAGCACGCGTTGTAAAGGAAGTTGCGTTGTAAAAACCACATTGTAAAAGTACGCATTGTAATAGTTTGCGTTGCAACATCATACATTCCCTTTTAATTAGGGGTGTGCGAAATTTGTGTTATTTACGTGAAATTTTTGGAAAACTGCAAAAATATGCAGAATTATGCAAAATGCAAATCTCTTATTTGGCTCTGTATTTTAGCACAACATTTGTCCTCTCATCAATTTTTAATGCACAGACGCATTTTGCAGTAAAAACAATAGTGCAAAAAAACACAAGTGGCTCGAATAACAGCAGTATTCATTCTGCCATTCACTTTATTGCTGTGCTTTCACTGTAACATTTTTCCATGAATGGCGTGTAATTACGTCATGTGGTGTAAGTGTCATTTTGGGAATTTCATGTAGCAAGTTGTTAGACCTGGCACCATTGGCGTGGGTCTCCCCTGCATTTTTTTGCTTTTGCCTCCTGTGTTTTTGCTGTGTGTTGGACTCCGTTTTGCTGGTCTAGATGCATTGGGCACTTTGCCACTGCTGTTCAGTGCCAAAGTGCAAGTGTTCCCTTTGTAAATTGTTGTTATGGATTGGTGTCTCCATGATTGGCTGATTTGATTTACTAGTCACTCCCTAGTACAGTGCACTGTGTGTTCCCAAGGCATGTAAATCAAATGCTGCTAGTGGGCTGCAGCACTGATTGTGCCACCCACATAAGCAGCCTGTAAATGTAACTCAGGCCTGCCATTGCAGAGCCTGTTTGCAGTCTGGTACTGCCATGTCGACCTGGCAAGTGCACCCACTTCCCAGGCCCTAACCTTCCCTTTTCTTACATGTTAGTCACCCCTAAGGTAGGCCCAAGGTACCCCTGTGGGCAGGGTGCAATGTATGTAAAAGGTAGGACATGCCCTGATGAGTGTGGCATGTCCTGATAGTGAATTACTGCCAGTTTTGTTTTTCACTATTGCAAGGCTACCTGTTCCCATAGGAGAGAATGGGAAGTTTGTTTATAACATCTTATAAACATAACTACCGCTGGGAACAAGGTAGGAAAATAAAGTTTGATATGCCTGAACTCAGAATGTTAAAATGGATCTTTTAATGAGGGTGATTTTTACATTCTGTGTTTGAAAATACCACTTTTAGAAAGTAGATATTTTCTTGCTTAGCCATCCATTGCGCCTCTGCTAGGTTTGTGTATTTTATGTCTGGATTTTGGATGACAGGGGCTGGGGAGGAGCAATGACTCCAGAGAGCCTGATGAGTCAGGGCTGGGCTGAATAGACCTGGGCTGCATTTAGAGTAGGGGGAGGAGATTTCCTTTCACCTGAATGGGCCTGGTCTGACTTCCAATATGCTGTCTCTACCTCCTGCCAGGAAGCTGCACCAGAGAGGACAGAACCGGTTTTGACCAAGCACAGAGCTTCTCTGCCACCAGAGAACAAAGGATTTTGTAGTATAAATATTGGGGCCCAGACCCCAGAACTTTAGATCATTTCTGGGAATCAAGAGGAACCTTTGCCAAGGAGAACAGCCGGAGAAGCTGAGGAGGAATACTGCCCCTGTGCTGCTTTCTGTCTGGGGTTGGTCTGCAGTGGTTACTTGCTGCCAAGGAAAGGACAAAAGGACTTTGCTGTTTGCTGTGTCCCCTGCTTGAAGAAGATCTCCAAGGGCTTGAATTGAGCCTGCCTCCTGTTCTGAAGTCTCAGGGACACAAAGACTTCACCACCAGCTCCCCTGAACTTCCTTGCTGGGAGTTCTGACCTGCTCAGAGGCGCCTGCTGTTGTTTTGGACCTCTGGAGGCTGTTTGCCACTGGGAGCTGGGAAAAGTAACACAACTTCGAGAAGTGAGACGCATTCGCACCTGTTTCCGACGCATCGCCAAAGAAATCGTCGCAGCGCTTGCCCACAGCTCGAGAAATCGCGGCACGCCACATCGAGTGCACCGATCTCCGAAGTCAGAGATCACCGCACCGATTTTGACGCAAGGCCTGCTCTGCAACTGCAAGAATTCACGCATCGTTCCGGATCGTCGCATCGCATTGAGGCGCCATCTTTGTCGCATCGTTGGGGGACGCAGTAAGAAACCGACACATCACCTCCCCACGCAGAAGAAATCGCCGCATCACCTCCTCTTCGGTAAGGAACCGACGCATCACCTCCCCTAGAGCAGTAAGGAACCGACGCAGTACCTCCACCGGATCAAGGAACAGACGCATCACCTTCCCTGAGTGTAAGGAACTGACGCATCACCTTCCCTGTGGCCCGGTTTGTTTGTTTGCTTGACGCATCCCAGGTACTTTGTGAGAAAAGTGTTGCATCTGCAATTTGCTTGGAACTGAACTATTTCTACCATCTGAAAGTCATATTTTTATTACTGTATTGTGGAGTTTTGTTGTTTGGTCTTGTGTTGGTTTAGATAAAGATTACTTATTTTTCTAAACTGGTGTGGTGTCCATTTGTAGTGTTTTCACTGTATTACTGTATGTGTTCACACATGCTTTACACACTGCCTCTGAGATAAGCCTGTCTACTCATGCCAAGCTACCAAGGGGGTGAGCAGGGGTTATATTAGAAGTGTATCCCCCTTACCCTGACTAGAAGCAAGGGTCCCTATTTGGACCAAGCTACCTACCTCTGCCAACTAGAGACCCCCATTTCTAACACAAGTGTAATGTGAAATTCCTGAACTTACATGATTTGTGCTGGCATAATTAAAATTTTGCCTGGACCTACTCTTAACCCTTTGAGTAACAGACCAACTGGTGGGCTGGCCTAATGTGACTCTCCTATGTGTACAAGAGCAACAATTTCATAGAGAGTTTGAAGGTTAAAAAATATGTGGAAAACTTAATTAAAGATTAAATACAACTATAGGTAAATCAGGTGAATATTATTTCCAGCTGTGCTTGGTTTTCCGAAGATGAATTTCAGTTAAACTTTTGTTAACCACTCACTGACTGCCCAGGTTGACTTAAAGTTAACCAGAATTGTGCTTCGATCCAAATACTCGTCCACGTCAGTAAGACTGGATGTCTTATCTTCTTCATATAAAGAGGCACCTCTCAAGGCAACATTATGAGCAGTATAAAGGGCTTGTGAGAACTGCAGTTAGCTAGAGCTGATGAGGCAGTTAACTGTTCCAACTTGAAAGGATCAGGGAAAAAGAGGAGCTAAGCCAGGAACTGCTCCAGTCTAATGTATCCCCTACAAGTGGGGTCCAGGGATAAACAAAGGCCACTGTAGCGTGTTCCTCCCATGAACATTGACCCAGATTAACTAACATTCACTCAGGGCTGTGTATAAATTAGTGTGGTTCTCTCCACAAGGAAAATAGTTGGGCAGCAGCATATTTATTTCCACTAAGTCTGCCAAGATGCAGACATAGAAATTGAAAAGCAAAGGGCTGAGGGTGGATCCCTGCGGGACACCAGAAGTAAGCAAGTGCCTGCCAGAAACTACATTTGACGAGAAGACCTGAAACGTGCAATCCATCAGGAAGGAGGAGAGCCAGGCCAGAGTAGTGCCCTGAAGACCCATAAGTGTCAGCCTTTTGATAAGGGTGTCATGACATGAGATACTGTGTCAAAAGCTGTGCTGAGATCCAGTAGAATCAGCGCAGCAGTGTCACCCATGTCCAGGAGCCATCTGAGGTGTTCTGTAACTCCCATAAGGGCTGAGTCAGTGCTATGCCCAGCTCTAAATCCCGACTGGGAGGGATGAAGGGTATTCTGCGCTTCCATGAAAGAAGTAAGTTGGGTGTTAACGTAATTCTCCACTATTTGGAGAAAGTGGGTAATAAGGAGATAGTCCTAAAATATTTTTTAGCAAAGGAAGTGCCATGGCGTGCTTCCAGGCTTTGTGCAAGGAACCCTCCTGAATAGAAGAGTTCAGAAGTTCAACCAGAAGAGACAGGTGAACTCAGGGTGCACAGTTTGACAGGAGGAAAAGGATCTAATGGGGAGGCGGATTTAATAGACTGTATTAATTCACAGAAACTTAGTGAGTCTAGGGGAGGAAATGAGTGTCATTGCGCAGCGTCTGGTGCGTAGCTAGTTGACTAACTTCCTCAGACAGAGAGAGGGTGGAGTTAGAGGGTGAACTGGAGCTCCCGAGCTTCGACTTGTCATTACTAGTTAAGCTTAAAGCAATTTGAATATTGGTCTCTTTCTCCATGAAGAAAGTTGCCAGCTCTTCGCTTTGGGCTTGCGATAGTGAGGGGGGAGCAATAGTGTTCTTAGGGTCAGGCAAATCTTGATCCACTCTGAAGAGAGTCTTCGGTCAGTTTTGACCTTTTAAATCTTTTCAGAATAAAAAGTGGCACAAACCTTAAATGATAATGTTTCAAAGCTGTTTTGTATTTTAGTTTTGAAGTCAGGTCATAAAGCTTCTTCCATTCCCTTTCAAGCCACTTACAACGTGTTTCTCTTCCTGAAGGGTTGCATTGAACCAGGGGGGCGGGAGGGTGAAGACTAAAAACCGATTTTACTTGGCAGGTAAAATAGTATCAAGGTAACATCTGAGCCAATTGTCGACCATGAGTTGATCGTGGTCGACCAGGTTGGTCAGTTGGGGGGAAGTGTTCAATAAACAAGTGTTAAGGGCATGCAAATCCAGTTTAGCCCAATTTCTGGCCATCACCTTAGGCCTGAAGGTTGCACGGATGGGAGGCGAGTAGTAGGGAACAAAAAAGGGTACAGCAAAATGGTTCGACCATAATAAAGGCAAGGGGGGGTTAGTGGTGAGACCAGCAATGTTTGAGAAAATAGGATCCAACTTATGGCATTCCATATGAGTGGGGACTAAATTGATTAGGTAGAGATTAAAAGCTTTCAAGTCTTCCCTGAGGGTCTAGCTCAATCTGCAAATGGTGAGATCGAGATGCATGTTTAAGTCCCCTCGTAGGGAAAAGTTGGCGCTTTTCAATATATATGGGGAGATAAGGATGGTGGAACACCAGTTACCGGGGGCCAATAAATTAGGGTGCCAGAAAATGTAAATTTAGGTGTGAGGTCCATCGAGAAGAAGAGGGCTTCACAAGCTGGAAATGGAAGTTCCTCTACTTTGCATTGAAAGACATCTCGATAGATAATAGCAATGCCACCACCTGTCTTGCCTTTACGATCCTTTCTGGTGATACAGTAGTTAGGTGGGAGTGCAGTGATGCCGTCAGGCAGGGATGCTTTGTGTAACCAAGTTTCCATCAGATACACTTCGTGTGATTAAGAATATTTAGAAATATGTTTCTTTAGTCTTGTTTGCACCTGGTTTAAGTTGGCACTAGGATTTCATGCAAAGAGAGGTCATGTTATTTTTCGTGCAAAGTTATGGAAGTTACCGTTTCAAATAGAGTTACCACTATTCCTAGCCCTTATGCCAGCTTAGCATACAAACTAAGAGGAGATGGTGAACCGCTGCACAAATGCAAATCAGCATGCCTCAGTGATTCTCCCCATCACCTCAGTCAACCCAGCCTTCTGCCTTTGTTGCGTTGTGGAACAAAAATCCTCTGGCATAAGGGAATACTCACACAGTGACCAACATTCAGAAGTGGACTTCCTGGGTTTAAATAGCAGGTCCATAGTGCAACTCAAAATCCTACATAGGGCCTACATCTCATGCACTACGTTAGTAAAGATGGAGAAACAAACCGAAGCTCTATGTCACAGGGGCTGCAGATTGGAAGGCACATTCTTTCATGTAAGATGGGCCTGCCCCAAAATTCAAGAGTCTTGGGCTCCAATAATCCAGTGTTTAAATGAAGTGTATGGGAGTGAGTTGCTCATTTCGGTAAAATAGTACTGCTTAATGTGTGGGAAGCGATGGACCTGGGGAGAGGAGAACAAACGGGTGTGACTCTAGCACTCATGATTGCTAAAAGAAATATAGCACGAGCATGGGGCTCAGACATGATTCCCTCTCTGAGGGACTGGAAGAGAGATATGGACTGGTGTATGGTGGCGGAAAAAACTGTCTATACCAATAGATGATGCCCCCAAAAATGGGGGAAGGTGTGTAACAAGTGGAATGACTTCAGAGGCAACCCATGTACGGCCCCAACGCCCCAGAGAAGGAGGGAGGAAATACATGAGGACATTGATTAATAAGGGAATAATGGGTGGGATACATTATAAAGGGGTGCTATAAAGGTCGTTAGAAATGTAAATGATGTAACCAGGAGAAGTGACAATATATCGCATATGTGGTGAATGTAACTACTTTGTTATTTTTGAAATAAAAAGATATAAAAAAAAAAATAAGGGTGAAATGCTGCTGCGCGTCTATGTGATCAAGGCCATCTTGTAGTGGCCGAAACGCATCATGGACATTTGTGAGCAGTAGCAAGAATAAATTATTTGCACTTTGAAGAAAAACAAAATAAAAGCAGGTCCAGAGTGCTGCCATTCTCTCAGAATGCTAGCTGGTTTGACATTTGCTAGTTGCTGCTTAGATCGTCCTACAAGTGAATAGCACAGTGGCCTTTGTTTGAGCTGCTTTATCTTTCACCCTCAAGAAGTCCACACTGGATCCTACCATCTGCGAAAGATAGTATTTGTATAGTTCAGTCTTCATTTCGTTTGAGCTGAACCTAGGGATTCTTCTTCACCACAGCAAACTCTTCGCTGACTCTTTAATGTGGTTTGTGAGATATTACTTGCCCTAGAGGGCGTATCACATCGCAAATCATAGTAACAATCTGCTTGCATGCCCTTAGCTATATTTTCTGCTCTAACCTCTGTTTCGTCGCAGTTGATGTAGCATGATTTTAAAAATCATAATACGTGACATATTTATACATAAAAGACACGAAAGGTTGAAAGTACACGTTGCACACATTAGATACAGTGACACATGATACAGAGACAAGTGTAGTAGAAGCACCATAAAAGCATGCTTTAAAACGTGAAATAAAGAAAGCACATTTATAAGACAACACTAATACATACATATAAACGAGTTGCAATAATGAATTTTTAATGCATATGCTGCTTATTAACGTATATTGTTGAAAATTGTGATGCTAAGTGAAGTGGCCTATTGTTTTTCATGCTCTTTGCTGAGAATGTACCAGTTAGAAAAGTCAACGCAAAAATGTGTAGCAATGAAGTAAGAGCTTGATATTTTGTAACATGATATTAGAGACTCTACAGTTCATGAAATATTAAAAACAAATTTTGTAGAATGGAATTAGAAAAACGTGGATTTATATGAATATCGTAAAATGTTTTGGTAGTAGGACATTTCTAATGTTAGCCATTTCCATGTAATAATAATTCATGCAAATGTATCCAATTCTTCATTTGAATTGATTTAATTTAATTATATTTGAAGTAAAAGTTAGAGCTAAATTTCATTGAAACATGTGATGCTAACTTAAATGCATTCTCGAAATGCATTTTCGCTAGTGCTGACCTTTCCCCTGCTTTAATACAATGCGTCGTTCTGTACAAGTGAAATGTTACTTATTTGTCCCGTACATGTCTACACCTTGACATTCCTGAATATTTCTTCAATGTGCACTGTGAGATATTCCGGTGGGAATAGAATTTTAGCTATGTCTAAGGACAGACTACTTTGTATCTTTTTATTTGATACTAGGCTTGTGTGGACTCCAAATTTTTCATTTCTTAAGACTAGCATGGGAAGATATATCAATGTTGCCAGTGTCCTAAGTGGCACTATGTGAACATGGACATGTGATAGTGTTTCGGAGGTGGTGTGATGCCACGCCACTGGACATTGCTAAAAACTCTATAAAAGAAGAAACTCCAAATGGGGGGGCAACAATCACCATTCTGATTTTTTCCTACTTGTCTCCGGAACTCCATACTTTTTCTTTCCCCATGTGAGAGGATGCTCCGCTGATCTATCTTTTACTTTGGACTGTTTGTCGATGCTACAATCGGTAGCTGATGGACTGAGGCCTTCTTCGCCGAACTATTTCTATTTTTCACTTTTTCTTTTGTTTTAAGCTAATGGAATCGCCCCTAATGGACTTTAAGGCTAAACCTTACCCTTTTTCCGTAGGACTTTAACTGTTAGAAATTTAAACTATCCTTCTACCTTCAAGGGTAGAAGGACTCTGTAACTCTGCAAACAGAATTTTATAACCACTTGATAAAGATTTGCCTAAATGTTCGGTGCTTTAATGCAAGCTGTGATATTCTTGACCAAAGGCCTTAAGAAATTGCTTATTTTAATGAATTTTGATTCTTTAATACAATGTCCAAATAAATCTGAATTTGTCTGAGTCTTTTATTGAGTCATGTTGGTTCTTCTATTTAAACTGTGCTACTGTACTGATGTTTTGAATGTGTTGTAGGGAGAATCTGCAAGCTCTATCAGAACATCAGGTTTTACTTCTTTTCTTCTATGTTGCTATTGCAGAGCTTTTGGTTTGTATAATTTTAACTTAACTTCTTCAGGAGGTTGGATCTCCCAGTTGCTATTGTTTATTTCTACAGCATGGTTTTGAGAGTGGTGTACCTAAATTTTGTTTCTAACATCTAAATTGGCTGTCAATTATTGGTCCTCATTCGACAGCTAACATGAAGTTTGGTCATCCTAATTTCCACCCCTCCTTTCGACGGAGAAAGATTCATCAGAGGATCATTGCCTCTGTGGTAAATGAAATTGTTGCAGTTTGGCTAATGGTAAAGGGCGCAGTATGGTTGGAGGAGTAAATGAGATTAAGGTTATGAATAAATATTTTATGCACGCTTTACGCTTGCAACAAATCTGGTAGCAGAGCTACGTTCTGACTAGTAAAGTGAGATTTTAAGGTACATAAAATAGTCCTTAGTCTAAGTCTAAAGAGTCCACAATTTTTGGCTCAGCAAAGAGAAGAATTGATTGACTGCTGATGGAGTATTGCTTCAGATAGAGTCAATGACTAGCAGCAAAGAAGTGTGAGTATCAATAGGGATGCACGTTGCTATTGCTTTGCTTAAGACCGTGATTTTTGGAAATGGCTGTGTATTGTTGAGCGGAGTAAAATGGTTAACATTCATGTCTGAGTGTGGCGCTTTTGTGCAAAGTTGAAGTTGAAGTTGAAGTTGTAAATGAGTCCTTCGTGGCCTACGATCTCGAGATATTTACCTACGGGTTGTCTCAGTGTAGAAGACACTGAGTAAGTTGTCTGCTGGTTTGTGGTGTTGATCGTGAGATGTCATTGACAACACCTTGGTAAGGGTTCTTTTTGTGTGTTAGTGGTAAATGATTGATATGGTTGATTTCTGGTGCACATGGACTAACTATATCAATTAAGAGTGAAATCCCGCTTGTTGAGTTTTCATTGCAGTGAATTGGTGTAGAAAATCTAGTTGCCTTGTGAGTATGGATGTCCTTTAGTGGAGCAGACAGTTTTATTTGTTGCTTGCATTCTATTGTCATACTTTGTCTTGAGAAAAACGCAAGGAAGAAATTGTGTAGGAGGGTGAGCTGCTGCGAGGAGCAAGTTTGTATTCACAGTGTGCTGTGCTGCGATAGGTCGGTTGGTGTAAAGCCGCGCTGAAATTGGGAGACTATGTCATAAGAGTTGTTCTGTTATTGGTTGAGGTTGACGAACAGGTGGATTGTGGGAGAATAAAATTTCTTGAATTTACGGAAATTGTTTGTGAATACAAAATTGAATAAAAATGAAAACTTTCCAGTCATTACAAAAATTAGTAAAGAAAGATGAGACCGCATTTGCCAAAACAAAGGTAGAGGTACCACCTGAGGGTACACCTGGAAACTTTGTCATGACAGATAAAGGGATACACCCATGTCTGTAGCTCGAGTTCTGGCACTTACTGAGAAGGAGGAGGACTTACAGTTCCCTTGTTATGGGACATTTAATTTGAGGATTTTGGAAAATTTAAGGAAAAGAATATACAAAACAAAAGAGCCTGTTATACCAACTGTTCTTGAGGCTCGAAATACCTGGAAGCATATTGCTTAACAGAATGATAGAGAGAAATACCAAGGAAGGTATAGGAGCACAATGTATCATCATGCAGAAGCTACATGGGATGCTCAACAGAAAATGTGGAGAGCAGATATAATACATGGAATACGATTGTATCCTGTGTTAGAGGCTAAGAAAGGAGGAAGGGGCAAGAGAAAGGAGAAAAAGAAGCATTTAGAGACAGACAAATCTGAAACAAGGAAAGAGGGAGAAGAGAGTGACATATATGATGAACATTTATTACTAAATCGCTCACTGAATAGAGACCTGATGAGAATGAGCACACCTGAGGGACCTAATGCTCCCTTAATGCCTGAAGTACCAAAGGAACCAATGCTTATTTCTCCGGTGAGTGGGAGGAAGATGTCAGCTTCAAGAAACCTGATTGATTTAAATACTCCAGATGTTCTAACTGTTCCCGTTACTATTGAACCTGTTGTGCCTTTTTACAAGTATGGGCTATGGGTAAATACGATTCACAATTTGTTTGTACCTATTGGAGTAAATACAATACACAGAATTTCTTCAGATTTGACAGTGAAATCACTGATTCACACACCCATGGTTCCGATGCGGGCCAATAATGCTGCTGCTGAGAATATTGTCCCTAATCAGACACAAGCTGATGTGACGTAAAGAATGATGCATAGGTTTCCACCTTTTTAATGTTGCACGCCGAGTGGACCTCCTGAAATGAATTATCATGCTTCTGACTGTGCCGATGGGTGTTTCAGATCAAGATTATCTGTACTAAATATGTAACCTTGAACGAGTGCAAATTTTACTAGTGGGCGTTTTAATTTAAATAGTACAGGAGAGCAATGAGGGATTACTCCTCAAGAACTTGATGAATGGCTTAAGGGATACAGTACCCCAAATAACCGGATCTGCAATGGTTCCAGTTTCAGTTCCAGCTCCAACTATAAATTCAGCCCCCTCTCAACCTTCAGTTTCCAGTTCAGCTCATATTTCAGATGTGGTTTCAGGTCCAAGTTCAGTTCAAAATTCAGTTCAGAAAAATAAACCGCTCATGGATGTGAGCCAATTAAAAGTTGAAATTAAAGAAAAGATTCAAGGGACACTTAGCCCTTCAAGATTAGAAACTAATGAAGAGGAGGAACTATGGTTTCTCTGTAAAAAATTACGCAACAAGCAATTGTGACCTGTGAGAGATTGTTTGAATTGGCCCGGATATATAGTGTATATGTTTGAAATTCAAAGGGTTTACAGAGATCTTATAGGTTGTATTTTACTGACAAATACTTTGAGAACATGAGAGCACCAGGAAGAAAATTGCAGATAAAAGAGGTAATGGCATTAATCAGAAAATGAGATGACAGAGATAAAAGGGAAGGCAGATGGTCGAAAAAGAAGAAAAGAAGGAAACAAAGCGAGTTCAAGTGCAGTCACCACCGGATTGTTATGGTGGCAGTGAAGGGGATGTGCAAATGCACCCTATGAGGAAAGTACTTGGAGGAGGGTATGTCCACTTACCATGGAATAGACAAGATACTTTGTAATTTATGAAGATTTCACTAGAGAGAAAAGCCAGTAAAATGGTAGAGACAGGTTGAAAGATTTGTGAACATTTCAAAGGTCTTGTGGATTGATTTGAATACTTTGTTTGAAATTGTGGTTCCAGCAGATTTGTGGATTGAATGTAAGATTGCTACGGATTGGACAGAGGGAGAACCACCAAGGGTTTCTAGATTTGGTGCAGCGTCTCCAGAGGTAATGAGGAAATATCATCAGGTGATAACTCACCTGAAGACTAATATTTCCCCTAACAAATTTGATTGGATACATGTTAGAAATGGGGGTCTCTAGTTGGCAGAGGCAGGTACCTTTGTCCAAATAGGGACCCTTGCTTCTAGTCAGGGTAAGGGGGATACACTTCTAAAATAACCCCTGCTCACCCCCTTGGTAGCTTGGCACGAGCAGGCAGGCTTATCTCAGTGGCAGTGTGTAAAGCATTTGTGAACACATACAGTAATACAGTGAAAACAGTACAAATGGACACCACACCAGTTTAGAAAAATAGTAAATCTTTATCTAAACCAACAAGACCAAATACGATAAAAATCCAACATACAATACTCTTGAAAAATAGTACTTGTGCAAAATAACCTTTAAATTGCAGGAAAATCAATAAAACACAGTTCCTCCGACTCGGTAGCTCCTCCTGGGGCTACCGGGATACTGAACACGACAGAGTCTAACAATTCCAGCCAACCGCGTCGATACGGGCCAGCTAAAGCGTCGACAGACTCGGACATAGTAACTTTCTGATTGCGACCAGCACGTTGGTGCGAGTCGGTCGGGGCAAACGTCGCGGTCGCGTTGTGAAGCGCAGCGTTGCGGCAGGCGGTGTCCTCACGATGTGGTGCAGGCAGCGGCTCGTTGACGCAGTCGGTGAGACCAGGGCTTGCGTTGAAGGGTGAGACGGTGCTCGCTGCGGTGCTGGCAGGCCATGGTGTGGTGACGGAGCCGGTCGATGTTCGGGTTGGGCAGCAACGGAGTCGGTGACGTCCTTGCAGCATGTAGCTAAGTGTTGCGGAGTGCGGTGCCCACAGGATGCGGTGCAAGCAGCGGCTCGTTGACGGAGTCGGTGAGACCAGGGTTGCGTTGTGAAGCATTGCTCTTGGCAGTGCTTTCAGGACACAGAATCCTGCGACGGACTCGATGACAGAGTCGGTTACCCTTTTCTTCTGGGGAGACGATCAGAGATGGTGCCCACAGACACGGTGAGGTCTTTGCTGTTCCTGAGACCTCAAAAACAGGGGGCAAGCTCAGTTCAAGCCCTTGGAGATTTCTTTCTGTAAGCAGGGGACAAAGCAGGCAGCAAAGTCCTTTCTCCTTTCCTTGGCAGCAAGAAGCCACTGCAGGCCAACCCCAGATAGCAAACAGCACAGGGGCAGTATTCCTCCTCGGCTTCTCCAGCTCTTCTCCTTGGCAAAGGTCCCTCTTGATTCCCCAGAAGTGATCTAAAAGTCTGGAGTCTGGGCCCCTCTTTTTATACACAAAAATCTTTTGTTCTCTGAAGGCAGAGAGTGTCTGTAACCAGACAAAACCAGTTCTGTCCTCACTGGTGCAGCTTCCTGGTAGGAGGTGGAGAAAGCATTGTTGAAGGCAGACCAGGCCCATTCAGGTGAAATGAAATCTCCTCCCCCGCCTCTAAATGCAGCCCAGGTCTATTTAGCCCAGCCCTGACTAATCAGACTTCTGGAGCCACTGCCCCTCTCCAGCCCCTGTCATCCCAAATGCCAGACATGCAATACACAAACTTAGCAGAGGCACACTGGATGGTTAGACAAGACAATACCTACTTTCTAAAAGTGTTTTTTTCAAACACAGAATGTAAAAATCACCCTCACTAAAAGATGCATTTTAACATTCTGAGTTCAGGCATACTAAACTTTATTTTCCTACCTTGTTCCCATTGTCAGTTATGTTTATAAGATGTTATAAACAAACTCCCCATTCTGTCCTATGGGAAAAGGTAGCCTTGCAATAGTGAAAAACGAAATTGGCAGTAATTCACTATCAGGACATACCACACACACACACCAGGGCATGTCCTACCTTTCACATACACTGCACCCTGCCCACAGGGGTACCTTGGGCCTACCTTAGGGGTGACTAATATGTAGAAAAAGGGAAGGTTTAGGCTGGCAAGTGTCTGCACTTACCAAGTCGACATGGCAGTCCCAGACTGCACACAGGCTCTGCAATGGCAGGCCAGAGTTACATTTTACAGGCTGCATCTGTGGGTGGCACAATCAGTGCTGCAGCCCACTAGCAGCATTTGATATACAAGCCCTAGGCACACATAGTGCACTGTACTAGGGTCTGACTAATAAAACAAATAGCCAATCATGGAAACACCAATTCATTACAACAATTTACAGGGAGAGCATATGCACTTTAGCACTGATCAGCAATGGTAAAGTGCCCAGAGTCATAAAACCACCAACAGCAGGTCAGAAAAAATACAGGAGGAAAGCAAAAATCCTGGGATGACCCTGCAAAAAGGGCCAAGTCCAACAATGCATATTGATACGACGACCCAAGAGCTGAAAGAGTCAGTACATGCTTTTTATGAAAGGTTAGTACAGATTTTCAAGCAGTACAGCGGATCAGACACTATTGAGGAGAGAGATGTGGGACAATTTGCGTATAAGTATGTCATGGGTTTTAGACCTGAGATTTCTGGAAGGATTCACCAGCAGATACTTTGTTGGCAGAGTAAATCAGTGTATGAAATATTGTGTTTTGCAAAATATTGTGCAGATGATATTGACCTAAGGCACAAGAAACTCGAGGAAAAATTAATGATTACTCAGATAAAGGTGATCTAGAAAGGACAGAATAAGATGGTTTTAACAACACAGGACAGGTAGAGAGAGGTTATAATTAGGTTCGAATGATGCAGTGTGTTAATGGTTTTCAACAGCAGAATTTCCTGGTACAAGGTGGATGTCATGATAATCCTGCTGATCCTAGAATGGATATTGAGGTGCCACTTTTGGAGAAAAAAATCCATGTCACACATGCGGAAAGCTTGGACACTGGATACGCAAGTAAAAGTCTGTTTTGAATGATATGGGAAATCAAATGTAGAATATGGATTACGCACAGTCTCTAGGGAATAACATGGGACAGACTCAGCAGATGAAAGGACAGAGAATGCAGAAATCTAATGTATCACAGCAAATGGAAATGCCACAAGCTCCTATTGCACAACAGAATGTTCAGTTAGATACAATGTGAATCAAAATTCTTACCAAAATCAGAAATGTAGCACAGCAATATTTGATTGAATTGGAAGTGCAGTGACCAAGGCCAGTTAGCATGACGGTGCCTGAGGGGGACGGAGGACTGCGTGCTTGGAATAGCCCTAGAGTTAGACCAGAGTGGTTCCTATGTGGATGGGGAAGTGGATGGGAATCCTATCTCATTTGTTGTCGACACTGGTGCTACAGAACAGCAGAGTTTTCCAACCTACCCCTCTCTGGGCAAATTATCCAAGTTATCAGAGTTACTAACAGAAAGTTGTCTACCCCAATTTCAGAAACAGTGACTGTTAAATTATGATACTTTGAGAATCACCACCAATTTGTGGTGTGTGACACAGGTCCAGTGAACCTGCTTGAACTTGCTTTACTTTGTAAATTGACCTGTTCAATTAATTGCCCAACCAGAGGAATCGAATTCCATACAAATGATGAGGATGTTGTTTTCTAACTTGCCCAACAGAAAACAGATGTGGGGATGTATCCTCTCCTGACGTGTGAGGATTTGCCTGAAGAACTGGGAGACACTGTTCTACCTGAAGTCTGGGACTTTACAGGTAAAGATATCAGACTAATCAAAGGTGTCGACCCAGTCCAAGTCACAATCTAACCAAATGCAGAGTTCCCAAGAATCCCACATTACAATTTGTCTCCAGAAACCATTGTTGGAATTACTCCTGTGATTGATTCAATGATCGAGCAAGAGATTCTGAAGGACATAACAGGAAGTCCATGTAACTCTCCCATTATGGGCTTGCAGAAGCCGAATGGCAAGTATCGCATTGTTCAAGGTGAATGCCATTGTTGTTCCATGTTGGCCCATGGTACCAAATCCAGCTGTGATTTTATTTCAGATTCCATGTGAGGCCAAATGGTTTTTAGTCATTGACATGGGCCTTCTTTTCGATTCCCTTGCATGAAGACAGCCAATTCTTATTCGTTTTCCATTTCGGCAGTCGTGTTTTGGGTTGGGCCAAGTCCCACAGTGGTATAGGGAAAGCCCTTCAATTTTTAATCAGATACTCAGAAAGAATCTTGAATCACTGAAAATGCCAAATCACTCAGTGTTAGTTCAATATATTGAAGACTTATTGGTGGCGTCAACTACAAAGGAAGCTTGCAGAGTTGATACTATTGCCTTGCTAAATCATCTGGCAGAGAATGGGTATCCCTGACTGAGATACAGCTTTGCAAAACTGAAGTCCTGTACTTATGACATCACATTGAGAAAGGAGCGAGGAAAGTGCCACAGGAAAGAATCTTAGCAATTCTTAACAAGAATCCTCCAGTTACCCAAAAGGAAGTCCGCATGTTCTTAGCAATGATGGGAAATTGCAGACAGTGGATTCAACATTTCTCTTTGACAGCAAACCCTCTACAGAGGTTGACACACAAAGACATGTCAGGTCCAGTACCCTGGGATGGCAGTTGCATGACTGCCTTCACAGAGCTGCGAGAATGCCTTTGCAGGGCACAAGCTTTGGAAATGCCTACTTACAATAAATGCTTTGTGTTATTTTGCATTGAGAGGGAAGGCTGCACACTCTCAGTGTTGACACCAATAGATGAAAGAAATCACAGGCCTATTGCCTTTTCCTCGGTGACCCTTGATCTTGTTGTGGTTGCTTTGCCTGGATGTCTAAAAGCAGTTGCTTTTATGTGTGTGAGTTTTGAGCAGTCTGAAAGTATTGTCATGGGTCATCCACTTACAGTATTTGTGCCCCATTCAGTGGAGATACTGTTGACTTGTAAGGAAATACGGTATCTGATCAATAGTCATCTGACAAAGTATCACCAACTCTTGATGGGTGCAGAGAATGTGGCTTTGAAGAGATGCACAATATTGAACCAGGCTACATTATTGCAGTTGCCTGGAAATGAGAACGTGGTGGATGAAGCCGAACATGATTGCTTGGATGTGACTGAGTTGTGCACAATATTGTGTCCTGATATCTCTGATGAACCACTGCCTGAGTCTGATCATGTGTTGTTTGTTGATGGTTCCTGTTTGAGAGACAATGAAGGAAATCTGAAATGCATATGCTTCGTGTACCGTTGGAGGGGTTGTTGAAGCGTTATGGTTGCAAGGAGTGTTTTCTGCGCAAGTTGTGGAGCTTATAGCGCTGACATGAGCATGTATCATTTCATAATAGGGTCGCGTTGCAATTTACACTGATAGTCAGTATAGCTACAGAGTCGTACATGATTTCGGGCAATTGTGTTCACAGCGTGGGTTCATGACATCCTCTGGTTTGCCTATTAGAAATTGGGAATGTGCGAGGAACCTTTTGCCGTCCCTAAAATTGCCTGCCCATTTTGCTGTTATGGATGTGTTGCTCACTGACAAGGTACCGACCTCGTCATAGTCGGCAACCGTTATGCAGATGAGATGGCAAGATAATGTGATTTGAAAGCACACACATTTAATGAAGAGATCTAGAAAAACACCTCTGACGTCACAGATTGTACCCTGATGTTGTCGGCCTTAGATACCTAGGAGACAGTTAGGAAGCTACAGGATGAGGTGACAGAAGCAGAACTGCAGGGTTGGGTGAGAGAAGGCTGTACCAAGAGAGAAGATGATGTGTGGATTTACTCTGCTGGTAGACCGGTATTGCTGGACAGCTTATTGTCACCAATGGCAAGGCACTACCATGGTCCTGCACATGTTGGAAGAGATGCACTGATGATACTTTTCCAACAGGTGTGGTACAATCACAGATTAAGAGCAACTGTAGAGACACTATGTCATTGTTGCATATTATGCCAACAACACAACCCAGGAAGAAGAACACAGATTGTCATGAGTAACATTGGTAAATCTGCAGGTCCTTTCAGCTGGATGCAAATGGACTTCATAGAGATGCCCCTTTGCAACAGTTTAAGATATGTTTTGGTCATTGTGTGCATTTTCTCAAAATGGGCTGAAGCTTATCCTACTTATTGAAACAATAGTGTCACTGTGGTAAAAATGTTGTTATGGGAACTGATTCCGAGATTCGAATTTCCGTCTTCTCTTGAGTCAGACCGAGGAACTCATTTTAACAATGAGGTCCTAAAACTTTTGTGTGCAGCACTACAGGTTAAGCAGAAGCTTCATTGCAGTTACCGACCTGAGGCTTCTCGGTCAGTCGAACAAGTTAATGGCACATTGAATCCAAATTGGCAAAAGTGTGTTCTTCTTCGTCTCTGAAGTGGCCAGATACATTGCCTCTTGTGTTGATGAGTTTGAGAAGTATTCCAGATAGGAGGACAGGATCGGCTCCCCATAAAGTGATTAAGGGATGTGTGCTGAGGCTGCCAGCTGTTCCCGCTAATGCATTAGTCAATATTACATATGACCTTATATTGGACAATTGCAAGGGCATCGCTGATGTGGTACGTTCTGTCTCTCACCAGGTTGGAGAAGCTGTCCTTGCGGTCCAACTGGAGCAGTGCCATGACCTCAGTCTGGGGGACTGGGTAATGGTGGAGAAGCATGTGAGAAGAACATGCTTGGAACCTCGCTGGAAGGGGTCTTTCCAGGTGATCCTAGTCACCAACACAGCTGTCATGTGCAGGGGTCTCCCGAACTGGGTGCATGCAGCACACACTCGCAGAGTCCCAAGTCTCATGAATGATACAACAGCACCTGTTCCTGATGTGTCGGTAGTTACAGTGAGATTGAGGGATTAGGTTAGCCTATCTGTTGGGGACCAGCAAGCTACTGGGAGAGCACTCATTCAGCCTGAGGGGGGTTTCGAGAGAGTCAACTGTAGGTACCGAAGGGTCACGGTCATTAGAGTTGACTACGAGTGGCACAGACCCCAACAAAGGGGACAGTGCAGTGAGAAAGCGAGTCTTGCCTGGAGACCATTGCCCCTTAAGGGGTGACATTCTGAGAAGCTGTCTGACCGCAGGAAGAGTATCACCAACTATTCCTGAAAGTTCTGAGCCATCAGATCAAAGTGGCACAGATGATGAGCAAACAGCTGTAAGGAGATCAAAAAGAGCAAAGGTACTGAGTTAGAGGTACGCATTTCCTGAATGGACTTATTTGGCTGCTAATGAGTGGGAATAGCAATTCTATGAGTTTTGTGCTAACAATACGTGCCCACATGAATCTCCCTGAAGCAAACTGTGTTATTGATTTGAATTTTAATCTGGATGTACCAACTAATGGACTGACACCGTTTTTCCTGAATTTACTCATCAACGAAGCTGATATGAGAGTTTCTCCTCATATGAGAAGATTTCTACCTTTGCCATTATTTTTTTAGTGCCAAGACCTTGCTGATTTGCTCAAACCACTGTGGTTATTTTTGATTTTCCTTTAGTTAAAGGGTCTGAATCTTGAGTAACCATGCAGTCTGACTCTGGAATCTCTTCCAAATACAAATGTGTATATACTGTTTTGATATTGATTGCAATGCTTATTTTCCTTAATCTGCCACATTATGTTTCTGTGAAAGACTCAAAACTTACTATTCCTTCTGGAGCCACTAAAAGAAATGTTTCTGATGACATGAATGACAATTCTTTCCACAATAATACTTTGAAAATCAATTTTAGTTCAAATGTTTATGCTGTTTTCCTCAATGAGTACGTAGAGACAATGGATGGTGGTGATTGCTATTTTTTATGTACATACCTTCATCAGTTGCTGAGGGGGTAACATTCCATAGCTTACCTCTAACATATGGAATTTCCTGCAGTGTGTTCACTAGCTTGTTTTACAGTGCTGATCAATTGCTATATTATTACTCCAATCAAGATCAGATCTTTTCAGAAACTTCTGTGCTTAGACATTTAAAACTGCATACTGAAGTTTCAACAATTGAAACTATGGGTTACATATTCAGACAGACTCATTCCTTGGACATGGCTTATGCATTTAGAAAATAACCAGACATTTAAATTAGTGAGAACTGAAAAGAATTTTATAGATTTAGTGGAAAGTAGACAAAGCCATGACATGAACAATATCAGTACATTGCCTAAATTAACTCCTTGGAGTTTACCACAAGAAAAAAGCAAAATAATAGAGGAAATGGTTTCAATAGCTTTAGATTGGCAACACAAAGGCAAACTTTGTATATATCGAGAAAAATCAAACATTAAAACTGTTTTTGTAGGATTTAGTGAATGCGAACACACATTTGAATTATATATAAAGTGGGGAAGATATATAGAAGGAGTAGATCCTATTTTCCCTGGAATGTATTATGTTTGTGGGAAGAGTGCCTATTATAAGTTGCCAAAAAGATAGTAGGGAAGGTGTAATATGAGAATAGTTTTCCAAACATTTATCATGTTAAAAGGATTAAAGAAGAGTTAATGGAAACAAATGAGAGAACAAAGAGAATTGCAAGTGAAATAGTAAGTGACATATTTGGAGTTCTGATACCTTCAGTAGAAGTAGCATTAAACTCTCAGAAAATTAGAAAGCGGTCTGCTATTGTTGATAAACTTGCTCCCAGTAAAACTGTGTTTTTTTCTGTTGTGAATGAAGAGATGATATCGATAAGATTGATGGTGATTCAAAAACGACTTGCCCTTGATATCCTAAGTGGAGTCTGCCAATTATTGATAGTCCATTACTATTGTACCTATATACCGGACAGAAGCAAAGATTTGCAATGTGACATTAAAACATTACTGACTTAAGCAAAGACCTGAATACTTAAAAGCAGATGGTGCCTGGGAAACCATAGCTAAGGGATTGTCAAGTGTTACCAGCAAGTTGGGAAACTTACAAAATGGATTAGTGTTTTCCATCTTGAGACCTGTAGTGGTGATCTCTTTGTGAATAATGCTTCTGATATTATCAATCAAATTTTGGTGATGCCAAAAGAGTAAAATCATGGAGTGAAAAGAACAAGAGCTGATCTTGAAATGGAAGATGCAGAATTAAAATTTGAGGATGAACTAAAAGCCTTAGAGGCGAGTAGAAGAAAGAGGATAAAGACAACACACCCATAATCTGTGACGAGATCTGATGTGGTAGATATGATGATGGCTTCATTCACCATCAGAGGGGGGACTGTTGCAGCATGATTTAAAAAATCATAATACATGACATGTTTATACATAAAAGACACGAAAGTTTAAAAGTACACGTTAGATCCAGAGACACATGATACAGAGACAAGTGCAGGTGAGGCACCCTAAAAGTGTGCTTTAAAACATGAGATTAAAAAAAAAACATTTATAAGACAACACTAACATATATAAATGAGTTGTAATAATGAATTTTTAATGCATATGTTGCTTAATAACGTATATGGATGAAAATTGTGATGCTAAGTGAAGTGGCCTAGTGTTTTTCATGCTCTTTGCTTAGAATGCACCAGTTATAAAAGTCGGTGCAAAAATGCATAGCAATGAAGTACAAACTTCATATTTTGTAATATGATATTAGAGACTATATAATTTATAAATATTAAAAATGAATTTTTTAGGATGAAATTAGAAAAACGTGCATTTATATGTATACCGTAATACTTTGTGGTGGTAGGGCATTTCTAGCGTTAGCCATTTCCATGTAATAATAATTTGGGAAAATGTGTACATTCTTCATTTGAATTGATTTAATTTCATTATATTTGAGGTAAATGTTAGAGCTCATTTCATTTAAACATGCAATGATAACTTAAGGGCATTCTCAAAATGCTTTTTCTCTAGTGCTGACCTTTCCCCTGATTTAATACAATGGGTCGTTCTTCACAAGTGAAATGTTACTCATTTGTCTCATACATGTCTACACCCTGACATTCCTGAATGTTTCTTCAATGTGCACCATAAAATATTCCTGTGGGAATAGAATTTTAGCTGTGCCTCCGGACAGACTAATTTGAATCTTTTTTTATACTAGGATAGTGTGGACTCACAATTTTTCGTTTCTCACGACTGTCATGGGAAACATTCTCAATGTTTCAAGTGTCCTAGGTGGCACTATGTGAACATGTACATGTGATAGTCTTTTGAAGGTGGTGTGATGCCACGCCACTGGACATTGCTAAAAATTCTATAAAAGAAGAAACCCCAAAGGAGGGGCTACAATCACCATTCTGATTTTTTCCTACTTGACACTGGAACGCCATACTTTGTCTTTCCCCGTGCGAGAGGATGTATGCTGATCGATCTTTTACTTTAGACTGTTTGTCAATGCTACAATCGGTAGCTGATGGCCTGAGAGCTTCTTTGCTGAACTATTTCTATTTTTCATTTTTCCTTTATATCTTTAGCTGTAAGCTAATGGACTTGCCCCTAATGGACTTTAAATCTGAACCTTTCCCATTTTTCCATAGGACTTGAGCTGTTAAAAATTTGAACCATCCTTCTGCCTTCAAGAGTAGTGGGACTCTGTAACTCTGCATACGGACTTTTATAACCACTTGGTAAAAGATTTGCCTAAATGTTCGGTGCTTTAATGCAAGCTGTGATATTCTTGACCGAAGTACTTAAGAAATTGCTTATTTGAATGAATTTTGATTCTTTAATACAATAACCAAATGTATCTAAATCTATCTGAGTTTATTATCGATTCCTGTTGGTTCTCTCATTTAAACTGTGCTACTGTACTGATGTTTTGAATGCGTTGTAGGGAGAGTCAGCGAGCTCTATCGGAACATCAGGTTTTACTTCTTTTATTCTATGTTGCTATTGCAGAGCTTTTGGTTTATATATTTTTAACTCAACTTAACTTCTTAAGGAGTTTGGGTCTCCCAGTTGCTATTCTTTATTTTTTACAGCATGGTTTTTAGAGTGATGTACCTAAAGTTGAGTTCTAACCTGTGAGATAGCTCACAATTAATGGTCCTCATTCAACAGCTAGCATGGAGTTTGGTCACCCTGTAATTTCTACCCCTCCTATCTACGAACAATGATTCATCAGAAGATCATTGCCTCTATGGTAAATAAAATTGTTTCACTTTGTCTAATTGAAAAGGGCCCAGTGCGGCTTGAGGAGTAAATTAGAGTAAGCGTATGAATAAATATTTTGTGCACGCTTTACGCTACAACACAGTGATATCTGATCATTTGGGACCCTCTCAAAACTGATTTGGGTAATCCAATATATTCTCTTCAAGGTTGTAAAGTTACTGAAAACAGTCAGGCTGCATGACATGGTTGGCTTCACTTGTCACAGGTGCATGCACCAAGGTACACAGGTGAAACAATCAATTACAAGGTGACAACAACACAAGAGCTCACTCATAACAGGTTGTTTCTTTTCTAAAGCAAACTATTAACAATAATTCTGATTGTGTAGAGTCAGAGTTCAGTTTATATGTGTACTTCTGACACACATATTTACAAAGATAACATGCATATTTTGATGGCTGGGTCATGTGGAGAAAGGTAAGTCAATAAACAAAATAAATTAGTCCCGCCATTCAGGGTTCATCCCAGGTCCTTTGAAACATGCCTTTGTCACTCCACTTGTGAAAAAACCTTCCATGGGTACAAAGAACCTGCAGAATTACCGTCCCACTACTAGCCTTTCCTTCACCAGTAAGATTATGGAAAGGGAAATGCTAAGACAAATCAAAGATACTCAGAACTTAACATTTTTCTCCATGAACATCAGTCAGGATATAGAATTGTAAGTGACAGCTTTAGCCAATGACACCTTGACAGACAAGTTTCAGGATTTGATTTGCTCTGACATCAACCTCCACTCACTTTCTAAATAAATATAAATTCATTAAATCGCTACTTAAAATGTGTTCAGGTACCAATACACTGAGGGGTAAATTTAATAACATAAAAGTGACACAAACCTTGGCTCAAAGTGTTTTGTGGGAATTTGCTTTCCAATACAAATCTCATAATTTGCTTTGGAAAGTGTACCTAAAAGAATGCAAAGTAGCGCTATGCACTACTTTGTGCTACTGTAAGTCAAGGGGGTGTTCCATTGGTGGTAAACGGCTGTTCCTATGCAACCACCTATGGGTTTTGACATCAAGCCTTATCTGCTAACATTTGTGGACACGGATTTGCACCAAAAATGTACATCTCCTTGAGGCAGGTGTAACAGTGGAGCAAGTTTAAAAAATCTCCCAATATACTGCGCACATAGAAAGTGGAGAAAGTGTTAAACTTTGTGAAGGCATAGTATTTTGTAGTGGAAGGGTACTCTTGCTGTAAAAAGCCAATTTTTGACTTCACTCACAGACCCTTGCACTGTGGTGCAAGGGTGTAAGCGTTGGTGCACAGCAGCCTAGGGTACGTCAGTGCAGGGGTAAAGAAAGCATTGCCAAATCCTAGATAACATGGAATTTTTTTCCATCTCCCTTTCATGCAATTTTGGTTTCTGCACTATGCTGTGTCAAAAGTCAGTAAATATCCCCCATCGTTCACACAGGGCACTATTCAAAGATTATGCCATTTGCTTTAATGCAGTCAAGGTATCACTCACTGCATCTTGATTTGCATAGCTTGTAACATGATCACTGCTTTTTCTTGTATGTGAAAAATAGTTGATATGCTGCACATACACTTTCTAAATAGCTGCACAAGAAATGTGATGCAACCTAAGAGACTCTAGACAATCATGTATTGCAGGCCAACTGTATACCCTTTCGCAAAGAAGGTGCATTTCAACACAAACATTTACCACCACATATTTCTACTAATTTAAATGATATTTTCATGTTTTCATATTGTTGGCCCCACTTAAGGGCATCCTGCACACTGTAGCATGTTTCACACATAGCCTAAGGAAATATGACCACCTCACTCCATTCCTAACCCTTGCTGGCCCAAACCCAGCTGCATCATTTACAATGCCATCATACCTGCAACACCACCTGTCTAGCTGACAAGCGCTATGTCTCATTTTGCTCTTGTCACACCTGCAGTTGGGACTCCATCAGACTGGAGATAAAAGCATGGAAGAAAGAAAAAATCTAGACATCAGGCCTTCTCCATCAATGCAACCAGATCTGGAAAGCATCCATGTATCCATGAGGACCACTTATCCAATTTAGAGAACCGCTGAAGTCACACCTCTTTAAAGAACATTACAGCATGACCCAGTAGCAGAAAACGTCTGCTTCCAGAACCCTGCTACCTCTTCAAATATCTTTTGACTCTGTCTGTGCCTTTGACAATGTATATAGCTCCACTGCCTTTTAGCTAGGTTAATGCCATATATAAACATTCCTGTTTTTACTGTATTTTTCTAAATAGAGTTTTTGCAAAGCACTGCACAGAGCCTTTTGGCTACTTCTGAGAGCTTCAATGATGACAAGACTTACAGTCTAGCAAGTGGAAGGAATGGTTAACGTCTGATTGGATGGATGGATAACCACACCTGATTTTTTTAGTCACTGCTCTTGATCTCTGTAAGGATTAGTTGAAGGTGAGTTAAATTAGTTCGGTCTTCATGTTTACTTATCCACTTGTGGTTAGCTTCAGATCGTAGAATAGGAATGAGATATTCCACATTTTAGAGCCTTGAGCTCCTGCAGATCTCCTCTGTGTTTTATCTATTGAAGGATTGTTTGTTGATCAGGTGGGGCAATGCTGACTGGGGGTTTCTAGTAGGTATATAGTGTGGTGCCATTCTCTGCACTTAGTTAGGTCATTTGTCACAATGAGGCATTATGAATGGTGCAACGACCCTTAAATATGGTCTTAGCATCAACTCAGAGCTATTGGCTTGCAATGAGTGAGGTTTAATATGGTCACGCTTGCAGAGGTTTGGGCGAGCAAATTCCAGTCACTTGACTGTGTAAGCTTTGTAGTCTTGCAATGAGTTTCTCAGGGAGGACCCATGTAAATGATGTTACTTACAGTATTCTAATCATGCACTGACAAGACTCTAGTCAACTCAGAACCATGTTCAGTTTTGAGTAGAGGTAGAGTTTTTGAGAGTAAATTGAGCTGGAGAACGACACCTTTGATCACTGCGATGACTTGGGGTTAAAATAAAGTTTAATGTCGAGCAGTTTTGTCCAGGTTTCTTACTTTTAGTGTGGTGAAGTTGTTCAGGGTCCTTAGAGCCAGATAAAGGGTATAGCGATGGGATCAGTGGCTTTCATAACTGGGTCTTGGTTTTGGCTCTGTTCCTGCAGAAGAAGCTCAGTTTCATACAGAAGAAAACATGGTGCAAGCACAATGTAATGTGGATAAATTATAAATTATGTTCTCTAGGTGGCAATGGATCTGTGTGTCATCAGCATATATTTGGGAATTTGTATGGCAGTGTTCAAATAGCTATGACAAATGACATAGGCAAATATTGAATAGTAGACGTGAGAGGGAAGATCTCTGGGGAACTCTGCAAGTCACTTGTCATATGGATCATGTAACTTACCCAGTCCTAATTTTGTGAGTATTATTGCTGTGAAGCAATCACATCCATGGAGAGCTGGTCAGGATATGCATCCCTATTATTCTAGCCTTGCTAGTAGTATTGTATGGTCAACAGTATTATAAGCAGTGGATCAGGGAAGGTTGCTCTTTAGTCCTCATCCATGGAGAGATGTAGTTATTTTCTGCTATTGGCTAACACTGCCGCTCACAACTCTAAGTCCTGATTGATGGTCATGAAGAAGTTGTTAAGTTCTGAGTTTCTTGGATTTGTCTTGGCAGCTCACTTTCCAAACTCTTAATAGTGAATGGAAGGCTAGTGATGGGGCGGTAAATCTCCAGGTTCTTTGTATATGTTGAAGTTTTTTTCACAAGTGGAGTGAAAGTGGCAATTTTCAAAGGACTTGGGATGTAAGTAAGTCAAAAAAATGTAAGTCCGTTTTTATATAGCGCAGCTACTCACCCTTACGGGTCTCAAGGCGCTGGGGGCCGTCGTGGAAATTAAGTGAGCTATTGCCCAGAGTCACATGGTGCTGAGCTAAGCTGCCGCCGGAGCCGGGGATCGAACCGTGAACCCTGTGCTCCGAAGTCAGCTGCCCTGGCCGCTGCACCACACCTCTCCACTGGGATGGTGCCAGAATGGAGGGACTCATTTATTTTGTTTGTTGTATCCATCACAATGGATTGGAGGAGTTCTACAGGGTGCATAGTTGAGTTAGAAGCTTCTATCTGATTGGCAGTTATAAGTAACTTGTGGTCTCCAAGGATTTTATAAGGTAGAAATTGAATGGATTTGTGGGGGCAAAATCAGAGCGTAGAAAGAAGAGCTCTGCAGCTTTGAGTTAGGATATTAGGGATTTAAAGAACATAAGGATGTTTCTACAGTGTTGTGGAGATGTGTATAGGTTACTTGTCAGGGCACCTGGTTTGTTTATTGACAATAATCTTGCTTTGATTAGGTGCCTCAAAAATAGGCAAGCAGACTTTTTTGGCTCTTCTGCTGGATTAGTGGTGTCCTCTGCTGTGTTTCAAACAATTGCTTTTGTTTTCTGTGGTCAGTAACTTGTGCCATTTCCTTTCCAGCTCGCGCACACAGATCAGTGCCCACATTTATTTGCACCTGCCACCGTGAGCTTCATCATGCTACTTTTGGGGACTGGTGAGTCTTTTTGAAGAACTGTTAATTGACTCAAAATCCACTGAAATTGTACTTCTGAAGAGCCTGAAACGGATAGCAGGTGTGTTTTGCTGCTGCTGGGGATTTATTTGTATGTAAAGTTTGCAAGATTGAGAAAAATAGTGGTGTGTTCATATCAGCTGTTGAATCACCATGTTTGCGGATTTCGAGGTTGTGTGTGCAAATATGGTCCACTGTATGTCCAGCTAGATGTTTTTGGCTGCCTACCACGTTATGGAAGCGAATGAATGATATGCAAGTGATGAAGTTGCTTGCAGGTTTTGAGTTTTCAGTCCAGCATGACAGCCCACAAACTGTAATCTTCCAAGATTAAGAATTAGTTTTATGTGGTCTGTAGGTGGAATTACATTGTGAGGAATTCATCCAGAAAGGTTTGGTTGTGTATTGGCTGCGATGAATGAACTACTGGGAATAATGCAACTGCAGGAAGCTGTACATTTAATAAGAGACGTCAAGGATGATTTTGCATGCAGCGTTGTCTCTAAACCAAGTCTCAGTAAGGTCAACTATGTGACAGTTTGACTCTGGTGAGGGTTGTAAGTATATGCCTCAAGGCTGATTGAGTGCTAAGTAGGCAGTGTTTTATGTGATGGTTCGGCAGTAGTGGCAAGTAAAACTCCTTTAAAGGCCAGGGTTCTCCAGTTGCTCCATGTCTTTTTCCTCTTCCCTAACATTGATAGAGCATGCTCAGAATGCTCTACACATTTTCTATTAATTAAGTATGCAGTCCCATTTTGCACATGACACAACTAGTCTGGTTGTGCTCATGACGAAATAGGGTCTGCACCATGTTAAGTAAAGCCGCATCTAAGGTCTGTGTTTCCAAGTCTAAATATAAAAAGAATCTCCCACATCAACGTTAGATTTCGTTTGAATTTGTTTCTGAAAATTACCTGCTAAGTCAGGGCACAATAATAGCAAAATATATTTTTCACAGTTTGGGAATGTGTCAGGTCTACGCTGAATGCCAGATAGCTGTTTTAGAGGAGAACAGGATGTGCTTTTGCAGAGTATCCATCTACTGAAGATGTTTTTGTGCATATCTTATTTCTGTTTTGTAAACAATTTCGTTGGCATTTTCAGATTGCATTATTATTATCAATGTTTTTAAATCTGCCTTCATCCAGCGTGAGCAGTCAGTCATATTTTATTTACTTGTAAGTGTGTGATCAACAGTATTTAGAGATTTACCTTTTGTTCATTTACTTTCTGATGTCAGTTCTGGAACTACTGAACTCATTAAAATGTTGCGAATAGGCACTATGCGATTTGCTAAACTGAGATCTGATGTTTTAAAGATGACCAGGACAGTAGAGCCAGTAAGGTAGTCACTTCTTTAGAGCTATACAATGTGAACCAGAACAAGCATGTTTTATGTTACGCCTGATATTCCTGGTGTGGTATTCCCCCAAACCTTGTGTCTTCACCTCCTTACTTTGCTGAACTCATTTTTGTTGGCATTAGGGATCTGTGCTGAGGAGGGCTAAAGTGAATATGCTCGCTCCTTAAAACATGGTAAAATGTGCTTATGCAATATTGGCACACTAAATTTACTTGTAAGTGCCTAGTAAATGGTACTAGATGTACCCAAGGACTGCTAATTAAATGCTACTAGTGGGCAGCAGCAATCATTGCACCACCCACTCAAGTAGCACTATAAAACATGTCCATTGCCTGCCACTGTAGCCTGTAGTGCAATTTTAAACAGCTATTTTGACCTGCTAAAATGTACCTTTTGCTAGGCATAAACCTTTCTTTTTCATACTTAGAAATTATCCCTAAGTTAGGCCCTAAAGACTCATGGGGCAGGGTGCATGGTATTTAAAAAATGTGATATGCGTGTTTATTTATAATCAGTCCTGACATTGCAAACACCTGAAGTCATTTTTCACAGTTGTAAGGCCTATCTCTCTCACAGAGTACCACTGGGTTACCTTATTGCATTCAGTAGGTGTTAAGTTCAGATTGGGATCAGATAGAGATATGTTGTTTACACTCAAATGGATTATAATTTAAATTCCTCTTTAATGGTGAAGTCGCATTTTAAGTTACAATTGTGAGAATGTTACGTTTATAACGTTGGAATTTTCTTTCCGACGCCAACTGTCTCTTTCTGCCAGTGTCCTGGGTCATATGACTGTAAATGGCTCTGCTGTTGGTGATTGTGTATTGCTTCTAAACAAGACAATAAAGAAGGACCAGGTGTGAGGGGAGTGGGTCTTCATGACAGGGTGGCAGAAGAGGAGCTGTCCCCTGCCCTGATTGCACTTCCATTTGTCACTGTAGACACTTTGGAGCAAAACACAAGGATAGTGAACCAGAACTAGTTTTGGGGGCATGTCATGGCATTCCCCAACACAAAGGCTTGCCCCAGGTATAAAAATAGGGCCCCCCAGAACTATTCACCTGGACATGTGGAAGATTTAGAAGAAGGACTGTCCTGATGCCAAAAGGACTGACCTGCTGTCGTGTAGTTCCTATAAACCTATATAAGATCTGCACGTTTAGACAACATACACTTTAGGATTGGTGTCCGGACTGATTCTAGACACCCCTACCGGGTATGTTAGCCTGTATACCAGCTAGCTCACAGTGCCACTAGAAACCCCTCTTACTAAGGAGAGAGTAGTTCTTGGCGACTATTGAACATGACACCCTGATCCCTCAGGATCGTGGAAACAGTGTACTACTTTTCGCTCAGTCACTCGTGCTCACTTTGTCTCAGAGAGATACACAGAATAAACGGTGGGGATGTTTTTTTCAATTAGCATTTATTGAACCAGCATCATTCTTGTTAGAAATGGAGGTCTCTAGTTGGCAGAGGTAGATACCTTTGACCAAGTAGGGGCCCTTGCTTCTAGTCAGGGTAAGGGGGCTACACTCTACAATAACCCCTGCTCACCCCCTTGGTAGCTTGGCACGAGCAGATAGGCTTATCTCAGAGGCAGTGTGTAAAGCATTTGTGACCACATACAGTAATACAGTGAAAACACTACAAATGGACACCACACCAGTTTAGAAAAATAAGTAATCTGTATCTAGATTTACCACAAGACCAAACGACAAAAATCCACAATACAGTACGCAAATGGTAGAAATAGCTTAGTTCAATGTAGAGGGTAAATGCGACACTTTACTCTCAAAGTACCTTGGATGCGTAACGCAATATAAACAAAAGGGTCGCAGGGAAGGCGATGCGTCAGTTCCTCACTTCGGGGGAGGTGGCGCACCTTTTCCTTACAGCAGCGCAGGGGAGGCGATGCGTCTGTTCCTTACCCGAGAGAAAGCGAAGCGTCTGTTTCTTACTGCGTTCCAGTTACGATGCGACAAGATGGCGCCTCAATGCGACAAAATGGCGTCTTTGTTGCGATGCGACAACTTGGATGCGATGCGTGCCCGCCCGACGGCCGTGCGGCAAAATCGGTGGTTTCTTGAGCCGCGACAGGCCCTGCAATGCGCTTCTCCGGTGATGCGACGGCAACCTCTGTGGCGGCGGCACGCTTCTCCGGCGATGCAACGCGCTTCTTCGGTGATGCGACGGCAAACAGCTGCGGTGGCGACAAGCTTCTTTGGTGATGCGACTGCAACAGCTGCGGCAGCGACACGCTTCTTACTCGTTGCGTCGCGCTTCCAGCTCCCAGCAACACACAGTCTCTAGAGGGCCCAAAACAACAGCCGCCACCTCTCTGCAGGTAGAATTCCCAGCAAGGAAATTCAGGGGGAGCTGGGGGTGAAGTCTTTGTGTCCCTGAGACTTCAGAACAGGAGGCAAGCTCAGCTTCAAGCCCTTGGAGATCTTCCTCAAGATGATTAAAGTACACACAAAGTTCCTTTTCTCCTTTCCTTGGCAATAAGTAACCACTGCAGGCCAACCCCAAACAGTCACCAGCGCAGGGGCAGTCTCCTCCTTCCGCTTCCTTGGTTTCTCTCCTTGGTAAAGGTTTGTCTTGCTTCCCAGAAGTGATCTAAAGTTCTGGGGTCTGGGCCCCAATATTTATACTCCAAAATCCTTTGTTCTCTGAAGGCAGAGAGTGTCTGTGCCCAGCCCAAACCAGTTCTGTCCTCCCTGGTGCAGCTTCCTGGCAGGCGGTGGAGACAGCATTGTTGAAGGCAGACCTGGCCCAGGTAGCTGAAAAGAAATCTCCTCCCCCTACTCTCTATTCTATGTAGGCTCAGGCAAGTGAAAGGAAATCTCCTCCCCCTACTCTCTATTCCACCCAGGTCCTATTCAGCCCAGCCCTGACTCATCAGGCTGCTGGAGCCAAAGCCCTCTCCAGCCCCCGGTCACTCACAAACCAGACATGGAATACACAAACCTAGCAGAGGCATACTGGATGGTTTAGGCAAGAAAATACCTACTTTCTAAAAGTGGTATTTTCAAACACAGAATGTAAAAATCACCCCCACTAAAAGATGTATTTTAACATTCTGAGTTCAGGCATACTAAACTTTATTTCCCATCTTGTTCCTTGGGTCAGTTATGTTTATAGATGTTATAATCAAACTGCCCATTCTGGCCTATGGGAACAGATAGCCTTGCAATAGTGAAAAACGAAATTTACAGTATTTCATTATCAGGACATGCCACACACACCAGGGCATGTCCTACCTTTCACATACAATGCACCCTGCCCACAGGGTTACCTTGGGCCTACCTTAGGGGTGACTAACATGCAGAAAAGGGAAGGTTTAGGGACTGGCAAGTGGGTGCACTTGCCAAGTCGACATGGCAGTCCCAGACTGCACACAGGCTCTGCAATGGCAGGCCTGAGCCATATTTTACAAGCTGCTTCTGTGGGTGTCACAATCAGTGCTGCAAGCCCACCAGCAGCATTTGATTTATAGGCCCTGGGCACTCATGGTGCACTGTACTAGGGTCTGACTAGTAAATCAAATAAGCCAATCATGGAGTCACTAATCCATTACAACAATTTACAATAGGGAGCACTTGCACTTTGGCACTGAATTGCAGTGGAAAAGTGCCCAAAGCAACTAGACCAGCAAAAACAAAGCAAAAACATAGGAGGCACCAGTGAAAAATGGAAGGGAGTCCCACGCCAATGGTGCCAGGTCTAACAATTCTAGTGTAAAATAGGTGTGCTGATACAACCATTAGACAGTAACAGATATAAATGATTATCAGCACTAACAGAGTAAAAGGATGGTAGATTTCTACCATCGTGCTAAAACAATGAATACAGTCAAGTATATTAAATACATGACAGTAGAATGCATACTCCTACGATGCAACCCTAACTAGATGTACCTAAGTGTACCTAGCATGTATGTAGGTGTAAAAGCCAAGAATCCCTCTAGGATAAAGTCAACCCCATTACCTGAAGTGAGAGACTGTGGGACCCCTTCTTGGTCTTGAGATGGACACCCCGCAAGGGATGTCAGACCACTGCGAGCTGGAGTGTCTGCATGCAGGAGCCTCAGCGTCTCAAGTCAGTGTATCGGCATGGAAGTCCTTTTCTCCTCTGCCTACCTCAGCAAGATATGGTGTATATATACCCAAAGCAGTACCCCCTGGGGATATACTTTGCTGTGTCATGTCGGACTAGGATGACGGAAGGAGTGACCCTTACACGTAGGGCCCGATTCACAGAACTAACTTAAGACAAAATCCTAAACTTACTACCATTTGGTATTCACAGAAGGCACTTACTCATTTTGGTATTCACAGAAGGCACTTACTTACTCATTTTGAATAACTTACTCATTTTGTGTAACTTACTTATTTTGGTATTCACAGAAGGCACTTACTCATTGATGAGTAAGTGCCTTCTGTGAATACCAAAATGAGTAAGTTACACAAAATGAGTAGTTACTCATTTTGGTATTCACAGAAGGCACTTACTCATTTATGAGTAAGTGCCTTCTATGAATACCAAAATGAATAAGTTACACAAAATTAGTAAGTTACACAGAATGAGTAAGTTACTCATTTTGGTATTCACAGAAGGCACTTACTCATTTATGAGTAAGTGCCTTCTGTGAATACCAAAATGAGTAAGTTACATAACATGAGTAAGTTACACAAAATGAGTAAGTTACTCAAAATGAGTAAGTAAGTGCCGTCTGTGAATACCAAAATGAGTAAGTGCCTTCTGTGAATACCAAAATGGTAGTAAGTTTAGGATTTTGTCTTAAGTTAATTCTGTGAATCGGACCCATAGTTATTATGAAGGAGATGGTAGGCCTGCTGTCCTGCTGTGATTCCAAGAATCCTCATGCATAATGAATGAGGCTTAAGCTTTTCGGAGAAAACACCATGTCATCTTTGGACATTACCGTAACTAGGTAAGAACCGTTATGTAGTGTTATATCGGGAATGTAGGTGAAAGGTACATTCATTACCTGAACCGATAGTGGGAGTACCTATATGGAACATAACACCCACTCCTCATCCGACTGGACGACATATTAAAAATTCTAACATACGGCTAAATGTTGTACGCAAACTATTGAATAAGTCCATTAAAAAATAGTACTTTAGAAAACGTAAAATTTCAAAAAAATGTTAAAAAAGAAAAATGTTGCATGCGATAGAGGTCTGTACTAAATATGTTCGTATATATAATCCGAACAATGAGTGACTGAAAGCCATGCAGTTTAGCAAAAGTGTCTTGTTTAAAATTCCAAATTTTGTTGTTTAGAAAAAGCCAAATTTTCCCAGCACACGATGAGCCAAATGTTTATGTGTCCTGGCTGGGAGACGCAACATCACTGTTGCCTGCAATAGCAGATGACGGTCCCTGCAACAGCTCGCAGATCAGGTCAATCGAGCACAGATGTTCCTCCGTATTCACCACAGCTGCTGCTGGGGGTGTCTGGGGGTGTATGAGTGTCATCCAAGACCTGAGTGTTTGTTGAAGAGCTGGTATCCTTTCCGACAGGAGCTGAAGCATCCCGTGGTGGCTCTAAGAATGCAGACATCAACATTGGAATACGCTGAGGACACTGCAGAACATGGGCCGTTATCGGGTCCAGCAAAGCATCAACGTCCGGTGGCACAATTGTTGGAACTGTTAGACAGAGATCCAACATACATTCTTGTCCGCAGAACAGGCATCGGAGGACAGGCAGAATACAGTCGATCCAGACCGGTCTAAATGACAAGAACCAAGACTTGCTCAGTTCTCGAAGACGAGGTGTGCCCAGATGGATTACCATGCGATCACGGTATCGGCGTTCCAAGAGCGTTTTTTCCATCTCCTTGGTGACTGGGACGTCTATTGCGTAGCAGAAAAATGACAATGAGGATACCTGCTATCAGAAACAGGATCAGCGGAAACCCTCCAAAAATGCTTCCGAATACGGAGTGTATGAAGTTGGGAACGACTCCGAGGATTGTCTGAAAGGTGCTTAACAGTCCTGAACCTATGGTCTTAAATAGGTGGACAATACCCGTCGTATCAGACATATTAAAGATGTGTTGTACCATTTCTGTGAAATGGAAAGGGCAGTTTGTTCGTACTATTGCCTGTATCTCTGCCGAGGACCTTGCAACCTGGCGATCATAATTTTCTCGGGCGGAGGTTAATGGCACGGTTTGCTGTAGAAGCATGGCTTTCATTCGACTCAGAGTATCAAACCATTCAACAAAGGCCATAACGGTGCCACCCTGACTGTATGGGTCGGTGGAAACAATACTTGCACACAGCAAGTAACCTTGGAGCTTACAGTGACAAGATATGCGATGCCCGCTGAGCATCCCACAACAACCTTGATCATTCAACATCAAGTAACTCCCATTTGAAAGCCACCTGAACACCGGATTAATCACGGCAGCCGGGGACCCCTTCTAGTTACAGGATAAGTTAGCAACTGAACAATTACAGGCCCCCTGAAGCATTATATCCTGGCATATGAGAGATCCACTTAAGGAATTCTCACAGCTGGTACCGCTAAGGAACACTTCCATGTCCCCATTCCTACATCGAAATCTGTATGGTAATTCCCAAGATTCCTTGATGAATTCCCTACCCATCGCTTCATATCTGCCTGCCTGTTGTTGTTCTAGGCAATATTGAAACTGGAAAGTTTTGACCAGTAGTGTCATATGGCCATGGATTAACCATTCTGTGGATGGTGACTCTGCCACAGTAAAAGGTAACTTGTCCAGTTTTTCAATACGCAGCATTGTATATTTTGCTCCCCTTTGTGCCATTGTTATCTGCTTTTCAGTTAGATTATATGCAGAAAGTAGGGATGTGCTGTTGATAAATCGCCATGGCACATAACCAGCGCGCAATGATTGCAGTGTCCAGCTTAATCCCATAAGAGAACGAAGTTGAGATTGTCCGTGTTGTAGTATGGAGAAGTCTTGCTCTAGTATATCTATAACAGAAGATACAATGTTGCCCAGTGAATAAATCCTGGATGTTAATGTAGTCATACCATTGTCAACTACAGCTAACACCTTTTCTAGGTTAATTTTATCTATTTCAGGGAGTCTCTCCGCAGCTTCCTGTTGAGAGATTTTCCAGATTTCATTATAGACAGCATAATAAAAATATTTCTGACTTGGCTTTCGGGGACCTAGTAAACAATCCCTTAGATCCACCTCATCTGAGAGTAAGGATAAGTGCTGATTCACCTGGGACAGTGTCGAGGTTTTTAGCCAATCCAGGCACAACTTCCCAACACTGTATGATGTCACTACCCCCAGATGTTCTCTTTGTACATATTGTGGGTCTGGACTATGGATACTAAACCCTTCGGTTGTACCCTTGAATCTTGATTGACATCTGTTTGTGTCTGTGGGTCGAACTAACCATCCCTTCCAATTGGAGTCTGAAGTATTGTACTGCATGATGCCATCTATTGTTTCCCTTCCACATGATGTACAATTGATGTGTGAAGGTGTGGGAAACCGTGGTGTGTTCAAATCCTTGTTCTTGGCTAGTGCAAGACAGGAAGTCTGTTGCACTGTTTCATTCAGAAATATTATCTGTTGCAGAATGAGGCACGCTCTAAATAGTGCTTCTGTTCTTTGAACTTGCAATTCTTTAGAACCCCAGACTGATTTTGTGTCTATAGTGTCCTGCCATAAGTCGAAACCCTGTTCAGACAGTTGGGAAATAAAGGATGCAGAATATATCTGTTTGGTGTTAGTCAACATATTTTTCTGTGTAGGTGCAACCTTATAGAAATGTGAGGTCGGGTCAGAAGTGTTAAACCTTGAAAAATATAAGAATTTCTGTGCAAACGTTTTCGAACTACCTTTTGGTGGTGTCGGGCAATGTTCCTATTTGTGGTATGTGAAAACATTTCTTGGGATACTGGATTTGTGTAAAAAGTGTCTAACCATAATGTTGGTAACAGTACATGCTATCAAAGTCAGATGTGTCCTCTAACATTTCATTGTTTGAGAATGCAGCGGATTGTTCCAAATCAGACAACATATTACTCACAGTTTCAAAATCCCAATCATCAGAAAATGTACTGAGGTAATGATATAATTGAGAGAAATTTTGAATAAATGTGGAATCTTTAAAAGTTCAGTGGGGCCAAATACATCATAATCAACTTTGTCCCAAACTATACCATCAAGAATTGGAACAGCTGTAATGTTCACGAAAAACTGGTCTGTTTGTTCACGATGAGATGATGTATGAGGTTTCAGGACCAAGTTCACATTTGATACTGCAGAGGATTCTGGGAGATATTTTCCATTCAAGAGTAAGCAAAAGACAGTCACTAGGCCAATCCAGAACAGAACAAACAATATTCCAGATATTATCCAGAGCTGGAGCAAGGGTACAACTAAGTAAGTCTTTTTCAGAAAAGTGTAAAATTCACGAATTTGTTGCTTACGGGAAACTGGAGCTGGCGTTGTCTCAGGCAGTAGCGGCCCGTGGTGGGAGTGCTGCCGGGCGCTGACGTGGGGCGGGGGAGGGGCAGGGTGGGAGGTAGTAAACTACGAATTACGGCCGATTCGAGGTAAGTAAACATAAATAAATAAAATGAATTTCGTTGCGCGCGCTGCATCGCCAAATGTGATGCAGCGCGCGCAACTAAATTCATTTTATTTATTTATATGTTTACATACATCTAATCGGCTGTAATCCGTAGTTTACTACCACCCACCCTGCCCCTCCCCCGCCCCACGTCAGCACCCGGCAGCACTCCCACCACGGGCCGCTACTGGTCTCAGATTCACTGGGATCAAGAGAGAAGGTATCAAAATTGATGAAGTTGCCAGATGCAGTTCGATCAATGCTTGGTAGCTCGACAGGTTGTGTAGAACCGTCAGGTGTCTCTTGTTGAGGCATATTGATGTAGACATCGGTATTAGGCCGAATTGAAATTTGTCTTTTATTTGTGCTTTGAATTTCTGTTTCCAGAGGAACAAGTTCCATTTCATTGTTGGAAATTCCATCATTTCGTATTGGTGACTCTTCGAATGTAATGAGTCTTTCTGTCTGAACTTCCTGTATGGTAGTGAGAGGAGAGCGTCGGCTACCCAGAAGCCCACGAGGCCTACTATTCAGTAACGGCCACTGTGTGGTTTGATCAGATCAATGGAGACAAATCTCTTTTCTTTTTTTATCGGCAAGAGGCGGAAGAAGTACTGTTCTTGTACCTTCGACAGCCAGGACAGCTACAGGCTTTCTGTATGATGGCCCAAATTCTTTCTTGTCCTCAATCTTTTCTCTGACCAGATCCCTGACTTTAGGGATCCAGAAAGGTCTTGCTGTGACTGATTTGACTTCCCCAGTGGCGTTGCGTTTTACTTGCACGTGGCTTAGTAGTGCCCGGGATTCATTTAGATGCTGTAAAACAGCCAAACGTTTATTGATATCAAATGGTTTTTCATCCGCCACTGTGCTTTCATAATCGAGATCAGGTACCTACATTCTCGTCCCAAATAGGACCTCGTAAGGAGTGACACCCCCTAGAGAACTTCTTGACATATTGTTGAGGGCTCGTTGTACCCCATATAAGTGATTGACCCAACTACCACCCAAACCTAATACTCTTCTGTTAAAGATTGCTTTAAGTCTCGGTTTTTCCTCTCCACGACCGAATTTCCCTCGGGATGGTACAGAAAGGAGTACCGCAATGCTACACCCAAACCTTCCATGGCTTCATTGTAAGCCCTAGAGCTAAACGCCGGACCACGGTCAGAATGCAATGTGCCAACTGCGTATGTCCCTATAAAGACTCACAAATCTTTTATAACAGTTCGAGCATCAGCTGGGCGCTGAGGCCATACCCATAGGAATCTTGAGCATGAATCCACTGCCACCAAGATATACTTGTAAGCCCCATCTTAGTGTAAGGGGCCGCAGTGGTCCAAATAGACATAAGCAAGTGGTCTGTTCGATATTAGTAAAGGTGTCTGCGATGGACGCGCCGCGGTGGAACCCTTCATCTGCTGGCAGATGTTGCAATTTAGGACAAAATTCTTTGTCTGTTTTGTTAGACCAGGCCACCAATAGCGCTGTTTCAATAATGAAACCGTCGCGGTAATCCCTGCGTGTGCAGAACCTAGACCCCCGTGTGCAGCTAGTATTAAGCCTAAACTGCGATCCATGTTTGGTATTACTCTATCCCCCACTCCTGGAATCTTAGCATACAGAATGTTGTTTGCATCTAACTTGTAGGAGTATTTCAGTGGAAAACCTTTTGGTAAGGCTGGGCTGTTTTTGCGTGAGGCAATGACAGCTACCATTATCTGTCTGTCTATTCTCGTTTTCGAACAAGTGATTGCAGCTACGGCAGAAGTACGTACTGCCCCTTCAAGGCTTCATCAGCCAATGAATTCCCTTTAACGTGAACGCCATCACATTGATGACTCAGCATGTGTATCACGTGAGCTCTTGGTAGTTCGTTTTTCAACTCGGCTACCTGTTCCCATAGCATTTTATGCTTTATTGTGCCACCTTTTGAGTCTTTAAACCCATTCCTACCCCAGTAGTGGAGATATTCATTGTATAACTGGACACAATAAAAAGAATCACACACAATCAGTGTGGGGAATTCCCGATCCGTATTTATTAGTGCCAGTATTAGGGCTTTTAGTTCTGACAGCTGAGCCATGCAGTCTCCTAGAGACACTGGGCCCGATTCACAGAACTAACTTAAGACAAAATCCTAAACTTACTACAAATTTGGTATTCACAGAAGGCCCTTACTCATTTTGGTATTCACAGAAGGCACTTACTTACTCATTTTGAGTAACTTACTCATTCTGAGTAACTTACTCATTTTGAGTAACTTACTCATTTTGGTATTCACAGAAGGCACTTACTCATTGATGAGTAAGTGCCTTCTGTGAATACCAAAATGAGTAAGTTACTCAAAATGAGTAAGTAAGTGCCTTCTGTGAATACCAAAATGAGTAAGTGCTTTCTGTGAATACAAAAATGGTAGTAAGTTTAGGATTTTGTCTTAAGTTAGTTCTGTGAATCGGGCCCTGTGTCTTCGTATCGCTGGGATGGAACTTGCCATCCTGCAAGCGACCCTTTACAATCGCACAAGCGGCGCTGCATTGTTGTTTACTTCCTTCGGCCGGCTGAGCAGATCCGTCAGTGTAAATAATGTATTCATACTGATCTAGAGACATTATTTCATTTGGGAGAGGATATTCTTGTTCATATTGCAGGAATGCTTGTGTTTTTACCCTTGGGTCATATCTGTTTTCTACATCTGTTGCAGTGAGAGAGTTAGCCTATTGTATCCATCTTGGATGTAAGGCTTTAGCATTAGGAACGGTAGCCTTTCTAGAAGCCTCTAAGGCTGGTACTTGAGTTACGACTATTATTCATTTCCCCTGAGCCAGTGTTCTTTGACTCACTACAGCAGTCTGTACTGCTGTCAGTATTTTCTCTGTAGAAGCAAAGCGCATTTCAGTGTTTGTGTACAAATGTGATTTGTATGCTATGGGTACCGTTTCGCCTTCATTGAAGGTTAGGTAAGTGTACCCAGATTGACCCACTATAACACGGGTCACCAAGTTATGGACGTTTACACGTGTCTGCAAGTGTTTTGAAGCTATCATGTCAGCTTGTAGGGAACAAAGGATAACTGTGTGTTCCTGTGTCCAATACCTAACTGAAAAATCAGGTCTGATTAAGTCGTAGAAAGGTTTTACTCTTTCTGCGTAATCCAAAATGTATGTTCTGCCAAAATTTAAAAATCCCAATATAGATTGTAAGTTTTGGAGTTTGGGGCAGCGCACACTTTTCTAAAAAGTTAGCTGCAAGGCTTTTCCCTTCACTGGAAAGCTCGTATCCCAAAAATAGGACATTGAGGTGGGCTATCTTCGATTTTCTGAAGTTGAATTTGTAGCCCTCAGAAGCGAACCCCAAAATAATGATGCTCACGCTGGCCAAGGTATCCTTTAAATCATCATCCCTCAAATAAATATCATCTACATGGGACAATGCCTCTTCATCCAAATTCTGAAGTAATTCTGTTACCCTAGCGCTGAACAACCTGGGGCTCTTATACCCTTGGGGGGAGTCAACAAAATTGACCCTGAGAGACTAGCGTGGAAAATGCGGTTAAATACCTCCTTTCAGGTGCTTTATTTATTGCAGAAGAATCCATTTGAGCTATCTAGTGTTGTTTTGTATTTTTTCCGCACAATGTTATTCATTAATGCGGTACTGTGTGCATTCTGCACTGCAAATGTTTTTGTGCATTTGTTCAGATGTCTGTAGTCTAAAACTAGACAGTATGAATTATCGGGTTTCATTACGGGAAACAAAGGATTATTCATTGGAGAGGTGCAAGTTTCTATTACACCTTGGTATTCAAGTTGATCTAAGATCTCCCTGACTTGTTTTTTCGCTTCTTGTTTTATTGGGTACAGTCTCTGTGGAGTTGGAGTAGATTTTACTGGGATTACATGGTGTGGTGACTCAGCATCCCACCCAACATGGTTGCGATATAGGGCCAGAGCAAGGGCTACTGCCCACTCCTGCGTGTATGTGTGTTTTAAGTATACTGGAACGAGGTCAGAAAAAGCTGGTAAAATTGCCATTTCTCCCTTTGGGCAATCCATAACAATATCAGGCGGCCAATATTTTTCAGCTAATACGATGTCATAGCCAAAAGTCATGTTTTCCCAAAAGATTCCTTTAATTTTTCTGGGTTTGTCCCCCTCCATTTGGAGTGTTATCTCATGTAACCTATGTGGGACACTTACCCTTGAATCAGGTATATCCACCGTGATATGCTCATTCAACTCCGCTGTCACCAGAAATTCCATCAGGTTCTGGTGAGCTATTGTTTCTTCTGCTGCGCTGTCTAGCATCGTCAGAGCCCATTCCCCATTCAGAAGTTGAGTCCTCAGAATTCTAGGCATGTCTAACTTTAATACCTGCTACTTTCTTCTTTTTAAATTGAGGTTTTGATTTTGGCTTCTCTTCTTTTTTAGAAGTGTAGTCTGAAGCACGTTGCGTGTCTCTGGACTTCGTACACTCTTCTTTTCTGTGTTGTGACCGTCCTTCTCTCTCGGAGTTTCTTGGTGAACCCTGAAAGGAATGAGAGGAATGTGTATCAGTATCCTGATACCTGTCAGGTTTTCTAATGTTATCTCTATTCCTAATGTTGTATCTCTTTTCGGAGGGCTCCTGTTGAGGAGACCCACTTCTGGATTGAGATCTATTCTTTTGTTTTTTATTGTTATCCCATTTCTTCTTGGAAGAATCAGGTGCTTGCTTGCTATTATCCTTTTCAAGACCCATGAGTTGAGGTTTTGTTGCTCTAGCTCCAAAACAATCTCTACCGAATTCAGCATAGGTGTCTGTGATAATTTTAGGTAATTCACGTTCCTGTTGTAAAGGAGTGAAATCCCTCAGGCATTGGTGTATTGCCAATGCTGCCGCCTCCCCTTTTATATTTGCTAATATTATAGCTGATACCTGGGCAAAATTACCTAATAATTTCATCCCTAAGTTCAGAGCAGGTTCTGCTCCATACTCAGTTTGTATTTCTCTTAATACGTCTGGTATTACTGCTAATGACGGGATACCATGAGTTCTGGTATATATGGCAGCGAAAAGTGTACCCCAAGTGGTACAATCCTCTATCTGGGGAGCTATCCCCATTGGCAAGCAGATTGTTAGCATTCTGTGTTTTTCTTGAGGGCTTGTGTGTGGAAATACAGCCTCTAGCTGTGTTATTTTCTGAGCTATCCAGAATGGCATTTACTCACGTTTAGTGGGCATTTTACCCATAACTGCGTATAGCGTTTGTGGTGTAATTTTAGTTGTAGAACCCTGAATTTGACTTGTTTATGTAGCTCTTGTTGGCTGAAGCATGAGTGTTGTCATCACAAACTGAGTCAGGTTTCTGTGAAGTTTTATTATTTCTTTGTGAAGTGGACGTAAGTCTGCCACTGGCATTGAGTTAGCATCTGGATGCGGAGTGTAAGCCGCAAGGACTGGCCAAGTGGCTCCGTCTCTTCTGAGCAGACCTAGTCTTACTTTGTCTTTTGTGTGGGAGAGGGCGCCTTTAAACCAGTTTATGTGCTCCTGGTAGGTGAGCGGAACTTCAATGTCCTCATACGGACAGTATTCATCTGGTGTTTCATCTTCAGTGTAAGAATGAAATGTATTTGATTGTGCATCTGCTTGTGGGAATTTAACCCATGAATAGAATACCTCTGTTCTTTATGACTCGTGAGCCTCAATCACGAAGGTTACTGTCCCACCCCTAGCTGTGAATCCATAGTCTGTTAGTTTTTGAGTGAGGGCATTTCTAACATTTTCTGAAATGTTAATTTCACCTTCCTCTTCTTCTTCCCTAACTATAGCAGGCTGTGCTCACACAGTGGTGTTCTCTTTAGTCATTGTTGGGGGGAAAAAACGTTTTCTCAAGGAAGGGTTTCAAGGAAACTGAGATAAGGTTTTATGCACAATAGGAACTGTTTGTCTTACAAGCTTGATAAACCTACAGCCAAAACATAGGATATGCCTACTCAGCTGTGGTGGATAGTTCCCTTCCCACTCCAGATGTCTCTGGGGAAATGTGAGTAGTGGTCTCAGAGAATAGCAAGACTGAACCACTCCGATTTGGCCGTTAAATAAGTACCAAAACCAACGTTGGGGGCGCCATGTCGTGTAGTTCCTATAAACCTATATAAGATCTGTGCGTTTAGACAACATACACTTTAGGATTGGTGTCCGGACTGATTCTAGACACCCCTTCCGGGTATGTTAGCCTGTATACCAGCTAGCTCACAGTGCCACTAGAAACCCCTCTTCCCAAGGAGAGAATAGTTATTGGCAACTATCGAACATGACAACCCTGATCCCTCAGGATCGTGGAAACAGTGTACTATTTATCGCTCAGTCACTCGTGCTCACTTTGTCTCAGAGAGATACACAGAATAAACGGTGGGGACGTTTTTTCAATACGCATTTATTGAACCAGCGTCATTCTAGTGTAAAATAGGTGTGCTGGAACAACCATTAGACAGTAACAGATATAAATGATTATAAGCACTAACAGAGTAAAAGGATAGTAGATTTCTACCATCGTGCTAAGACAATGAATACAGGCAAGTATACAAAATACATGACAGTAGAATGTGTACTCCTACGATGCCACCCTAACTAGATGTACCTAAGTGTACCTTGCAAGTATGCAGGTGTAAAAGCTAAGAATCTCTCTAGGATAAAGTCAACCTCATTACCTGAAGTGAGAGACTGTGGGACCCCGTCTTGGTCTCGAGGTGGACACCCCGCAAAGGATGTCAGACCACTGCGAGCTGGAGTGTCTGCGTGCAGGAGCCTCAGCATCTCGCGTCAGTGTGTCGGCATGGAAGTCCTTTTCTCCTCTGCCTACCTCAGCAAGATATGGTGTATATATACCCAAAGCGTTACCCCCTGGGGATATACCTTGCTGTGTAATGCCGGACTAGGATGACGGAAGGAATGACCCTTATACATAGTTATTATGCAGGAGATGGTAGGCCTGCTGTCCTGCTGTGATTCCAAGAATCCTCATGCATAATGAATGAGGCTTAAGCTTTTCGGAGAAAACCCCACGTCATCTTTGGACATTATGTAACTAGGTAAAAAGTCAGTACTAAGAACCGTTATGTAGTGTAATATCAGGGGAATGTAGGTAAAAGGTGCATTCATTACCTGAACCGATATTGGGGTACCTATATGGAACATAACACTGCTGCTGGAAGGACTGCCTTACTGTCTGAAGAAGGAAGATTGTATCTGCTTGCCTTGATACCAGGCTTCCCACAGTGACTCCAAGTGTCAGTTGGCTGACCTCCTGTGTGACCTACATGGACTCAACAACATTCCAGAGGCATCCCTACAACTGCTCAGCTGACCAGCACCGACTGGACCTGCTTCTGGCCTCTTCTGGAAAATGTCCTGATTCCCAAAAGGTTCCCCCAGGCTCTGGACCCTTGACAGGCATCTGTGAGAACTCTTCCTTAAGAAAATGTGAAAATCTGGACGATTTGTGCTCCTCACGACAGCAAAATGACCTCTTCACACCGAGAATTGACCGTCTGGGACGACTACCACTGTGAAGCTCCAGCATGACCTGCTCTTCACATGGACAGTGACAATACGTGATGGCCAGCAACGCAAGACCTTTACTTTTTACCGACATAAACCGTCCGGTCCATTTTGATCAACCAATGCGAAACTCCAGTATCATGATCATGTATTGCTTGAGTCTGCTATGGTATGTTCAACTTGTTAATTCTTATTTATCTGTTGCTGGGGGAGGGTTTGAGCTTGAATCCACTGATTGGGAATGACCACCACAAATGCATATTTCACTTATCATTTTCTGTTCTTTGAGATGTACGTGTCTACGTGTATTTGGCTACAAAGATGTATAAATAGTGTCCCCTTGTGGATTTCTTTAAGAACGAGCCTATAGGTAAAGAGGGCAGTGTCCACACTTTTCTTAATATGCACTCACAACATATGGCGAGGGAGCGGGATTTTCTTTATCTCCATCTTTTAGTGTAATCATCAAATAACCACCGCCACTGGTCGTATGGACCTATGTTCGTTGACAAGGAGAAATAAGGAGCAATCATATACAAATCAATAAATCATTAAAGACTATTGGTACAGTCAATAAAGACAATTAGTGTGAGTTGCAGAGTTTTATTTTTAATTCTTTTAGTTTTCCATCTTTTTAATCATTGGGTATTAATCTTAGATAAAGTTAATGTAATCAATCAATCGATGTTCGATTATAAAATAGAATAAAATGTTTGTAAGCATCACAGTTAATATTGTAATAATACAGCAAGCATGTTCCATAAAGGAAAATCCCCTATTCTTATTAAATTGGAATGATGAGAAAAAAAGAAGGTGTCAGTTCAGATACCCAGAAAGTTCACTGATGAGAGAACCAATGCACAAGCATAACGCCTTTGCATAATAAGCAGGAAAGTATTCTCAGCTCAAGTTATCAGCAGACAATTCAGCAAAATTTAAGTAAGGCAACCTTTCATGAAGAAAGGCATCCAAACTCAAAAGCGAGTCTTGAGTCAAAAAGGAAATTCCAGAATCTAGTCCACTACTCTATGAACTTGCACTAATATAAACACACAATTTTCTATGTTGCGACATTATTTTATTTCTTCTTCTGATTCCTGCAATTGAATTCAGCAATCACCTGGCAATAGGTAAACTCCCCATTTTCCCATACAGGCACAATAGACCTTCAGACGTTAGACCTTGAAAGGTTACATCGTTGATATTTTGTGTGGGTCTGAACTGGGGTGGCGAAGTGAGCTAAAGATCCATGATGGATCCAACCCATATCTGTGACTGGGGGTGAGTGTCTGAAAAGTTTCAGCGCTCCGTCCATCATCTCCTTGTGTTTGCTTTATTTTGTGATCCAGACAGTTCATCTCAGGACTCATTCTTCCAGTCACCTCCTCTCCTCCCGGTTAGAATTCACTATCAGTTGTCTAAGACGAAACAAGTGTCTATTCACTAACTAACAGAAGGCTTCTGTAAAAATACAGCAACTGTAATAAAGAGAAAAACATTGTGTGCAAACAACTATTCAATGTGGAAAACAGGCCTTTTAGTGTTAATGCAATATTTTTCAGTTAACATGGTTTTGACAGTTAGATTAACTTAAATCAGCACTTTTCTGTATTTGCAGGCCTATAATATTCAAGTATGATTACCTACTACAGATTTAGGATTTAGAATATGTGTTACTTAAGCATAACCTTTTCACATTATGAATGTAACCCTTTTGTTAGCGATTGAAATTTGCTTTAACAGTTTTCCCCCTCTGATGTCTGAAAAATCATCACAATTTTATCTTCACAAATGAACCGTTAGAGTGAACTCTCATTCCTTACTGAGTCACCATTTCTATTTTTCAGGGGTTTAATTGCGTTCAACTTCTTATATTCTTTATTCTTTCTTTTTTCCAATTGCATTTCTTCTCTGACTTGTCTTTATCTTTCCTTCTTCTTCCTCTTTGTTAAATAGCATCTAATTCCATTATATAAAACGTATAAGCATATTAAGGGAATTTCAGTAATTAGCATAGATTTCAATATGACTCTAAATAGCCCTTCATCCACTGTTGCACACCAGTTACCAATGACTAAATATCCTTCCCTAAACCCTTAAACTAATACACTACTGGTTTCTAAAGTTTCTAATTCAGCTTTCAGGTCAGAAATATTCTTTACAAATTCTTCCATCTTTCTACTCTCGTCAAGAATGTATGAACAGCAATGTTGAGCTTTCAATATTTTGCAGACTCCGCCTTTCTTGGCTAATAACATGTCTAATGCTTTTCAATCTTGCAAACTATTGATCTGATAGCCACTAATTCTGTGTTAACTGCCACCAAGGCGCTAGATGTGCTAAGAGCCAGTTTATCTACTGCTGTTGATTGCTTTCTAATTTTCACATTGTTTAAAACTACTCCTAATGTTGGTATAATTGCTCCAAAGATGTCTCTCATTAATTGTGTCCAATCATTAGTGTCCCATCATTAGTACTACAGGCATGTCTATGAGGTGGCGTCATTGTTAAAGCATCTATGCTATTTGTATGGTACATTTTAGGAAACAATAAGGTTAAATAGCAAACACCATCCCAATCACCAGGTAACTGAAAATAAACATCCTGTCCACACACAAAATAAGCTCCTGGCATAACTGATTCTTCCCCTGCTAAAATATGTCCAGGTCCTCCCAAAACTTTGAATGTGTTTTCCAAATTACTTATCCCAATGTGTCTCTTTCTAAACTGGTCTTTCCATTTGTAAACACATAATTTCCCTTTTTGTCGTCTATCTAATTTTAATTTTGGTTAAATCATTTTCTCTTTGTATTCATCTTCTTCTTTCTTCAAAACATTTCTTAAAACATCTTTCCCTCTCTTAGAATTATGAAAAAGTGTGCTCTTCTCTCCTCTAATGTTAAAATGAACTTCTTTTCTAATGGCCTCATTTAACAGTTTAGAATCTTCTTGTATTCCTTAACTGTGTCTATAACTGTGAAAGAACTAAAGAAATGCCATGCTATTTCCATGTCTTTTGCTTGTGGATGAGGATTCATTCTTTTCTGAAGAGGAACATTGGAAAGAATCATGTCATAGTTATAAAAATAAAATTCAAAATGTTCCTGTCTAAAAAATAAACTAAGTAAAATACTACATGTAAGTGCACAAAAAGTGGGATGTGAGGATGTGTCACTTCTTCAGCAGCTGAAGAAGGTAAGTGTGCAGAGACATAACAGTCCTTAGTATCTAAAGCTTGAGTGTATTCTTGAACTAATCTAGAAAGACATTAGTCAAAAACTTTTTTTTAAATCTATAAATGAAGTCTTTAATTTTGTCTCATCTATTGTTTGTGCAAGTGATGTAGGTGCAGGTGTAAACCTAAGTGTTTATATCCCAGGAATAAAACTCATCCTAACTAAAAGGATTATAATTGCTAATAGTACAACTATTAATGTGACAATAATCCCTAGTCTCCACTTAGCTTTGGTAGGGACATGCATTTGGCTACAGTCAGACCTTTAGTAAAATATAGCAGCAGGCAGATTCAATATTCTGTGGTGATTTCTATGTGTGCAAATGTGTAAAATCTTTCAGTTCATTAGAAATTTGACCTGATGCATTTAGCAAATTCTCTGAGTAATAAATCCATTCAGGTGCAGAATACGTGCGACAAGGTACTCTCACTCTTCCTTGGATCTCCTTGATATCTGTTGATCTTCTTCATTTTCACTTATACCACTTGATTCTGTTTCTTCGATGTTGGTCTGTGGTATATGTTCAAATGATGCACATGATTCCAATTGCCTCCTACCATTTGGCCATCCCGATCTCAATGGGGGTCTTTGTGTGTCAGCCTCTGTAAAGGCTTGGCCACTAGGGAAAAGTTTAGTATTCACTGTCTACAGTAGCAACCATTCCCAGGAACAAACTAACTTCGCTCTGAGTTCTGGGTGTATCTTTAGAATTGCCTCTATTCTGTCCTGTGACATCTTTCTCATACCCCTCTCAATGAGATGTCCTAAATATAGGCCTTCTTTGTGACAGTATTGTAATTTGCTCGGGGACACTTTGGGGTCGATTCCGATTCGGGCCGGAAATCTCTCCGACCGAGCCGGACCCGGAGAGATTTCCGACCGATCGGACCCGTGCAGTCCGACCGAACGAGTCCGATGCATTCGTATGCCACCGGACACGAAGTCGAGTCGGACTCCCATTGAACTCAATGGGAGCCGGTCGTACAACGCGTACGCGGGCTCCCATTGCCTCAATGGGTGCGAGGCGGACAAGGGCGCCCCTACAGCGAGTACGCCGCGGAGCGCCCGCGGCGTACACGCACAGGTAGGGGGACCCATGGGTCCCCCTGTGTGCGCCTCGCACGGGTACGCCGTACAGGGGTCCGACACGGACCCCCAAAGTACGGCTCCGACAGCGAGTTCGAGTCGGACGGCGCGAGTCGGTCGGAGCGGCCGAGGTGCGCATCGTACTTACCCGGCCGGAAAACGTCTCCATTGCGCGGTGCGAATCGTGTCCGACCGAGTCGGTCGGAGCGGCACGATCCGGGTACGAGTCGGTCGGAGCGGTCGGGTCGCCCGGACGAGTCGGTCGGCGAATTCGCATCGTACTCGCTCGGCCGGACCCGCGTACGGTTCGGTCGGGAAACAGGGCTCCGAATCGGATCCGGTAAAGCCGAATCCTATTCGGAGCCCTACCGGCCGAGATCGGAATCGGCCCCTTTGTGTCCGTTCTCAGACAAATTATTTAAAAGAGCAATTGTGTCCTGTTTATAAACTTCTTGAGTACTTGATGCCACAAGCAGGCCATCAATGTACTGTACAAGAATTGAATTGCAATGCACCTGCAGAGTCTCAGAATTAAAGTTCAAAGTACTCTCTGGGGAACTCAACACCATGCCAAAACTCTACCTCTAAAAATTAATAAAAACAGAAATTGACTGTCCTCATGAAATGGAGTAGAGAAGAAGGCCTGGCAGAGATCCACAACAGTAAACCATTCTTCAGTGCAGGAAATTTAAAATAGTATTGTTGCTGGATTTGGAACCACGGGACAACATGGAACAACTATGCAGTTCATTTTTCAAAAATCCGGCCCAATTCGATATTTGTCATTGGGCTTCTGTAACCCCATAATGGGTGAATTGCAAGCACGTCCCTCAATTTCCTTCTAAACCCCTTATTTTAAAATGTTTTCATTCACTGGTGTTATTACAGCCACTATCCCTGGTGTTAGAATATAAGCTGGTGTTCTTGGGAAACCTGAATTTGGTTTTATTGTGATGCGGACTGATTCTACACATTTGATTAGTTTAATGCCTTTCCCTGAAAAATACCATACTTCTGATTTTACAGTATCTTGTAAATTGGGAGGTGGATCCTCTACCATTCTTACAGGAAAAAATCCTACAGCTATTTCTTGTCTGGCCATTTGAAATTCAATGTCTTCATCGTGCATTTGAAATTCAACACTATCTGGTGTGCAGTAAATGGTGCAATTTAACTTGCACAAAAGACCCCTTCCTAATAGATTTACCGAACTTGAATTGCATACCACAAACTGATGGTCTTTCTCAAATGAATCTATTTTTACAGGTAATTTTTTGAAACATGATTAGTTATTTGTTCATTTGTGACACCTACAAGTTGGATCTTTTTTCCCAAGAGAGGTAAGTCTGGGACTTCCGCTGTTCTAACAGTGGGACGGGTAGCTCCTGTGTTGATAAGAAATGACACTTGGTGTCCATTAACCTCTCCTACTATAAATGATCCACTTTGATCTACCTCTAACACCGCGCAAAGCATGCAATCTTCCTCATCCCTCAGCTCTGATATTCATATTCAGTGGGGCCATCAGAGCTTGTGGGACCTGCATCATAGGAACTTGTGATGGCGTTTGTATCTGCAGTCATTGGATTTGAACCTGAACTGGAACATTTTGCATTTGCATTTGATTTTCCCCTTGCACTTGCCCATCACTGATCACTCAATTTGGATTTTGTCCACACTCCCTCTTCCTATGCCCGAGCCTGTTACAGTCATGACAAGGAGCTGATTTCTTCAACGTTGTAATATCTATTCCTGAATTTGGATCAACCGAAAAACCTCAACCTCTACCCTGTAAAAATCATTAAGTCCACCCTGCGCAGTTTGACCTCCAACCTGAAAACCAGCACCTTGCAATCCACCAACATTTCCTCCATGCAATTTATTCTGAAATCCCTTTTGAGCCAGCTTAGTTTGCTCTAGCATAAACTTTTCTTTAAGTCTCTTCAGCTTCATTTCCTGCTCATCACTACAATATTTTGCATGCGTCAGGATCTCATCGAATAGTTTTGTGTGCCAACAAATCACATTCTGTTGTATGTGCATACTGATCTCTGGTCACAACCCAAGACTAAACTGTGACACAAAACTCCCCATATCTCCGTTTTCAAGATTTTTGTGTTCGCTATGCTGTTTAAAAACCTGCAACAACCATTCATAGTAAGCATGCACTGATTCTTTACCTTCTTGGGTAGTTCTGTTGACCTTTAATCAGCTGATGTCCCTTTCTGGAACTTTCCCTTTCAAAATGGTAATCACCTCTTCATACCTACACACATCTCTTGAGGGCTCTGAACATGGTTATTGCACAGCAATCTTACATTCAGCCCACAGACCACTCGGTACCACAATATCAAAGAAGGTATAAAGTCTGTCCACAAAACTTTCTCAATCTTTACAGATTTGTCTGCTTGTGTATAACACTTAGCGAGATTCTCTCTCAGCTTTGGGAAATTGTTTACAAATGTTGCTAGATCCCCTCAGCTCTACAGAACATGAACATACCCTCCACCTGGCATCTCCCTCCTAGAAAAAGCTAAAGCCTTGTCTTTCTTTGCGGGTGCTGCGGTGGCTTGCCATTTGTCTCTGTAGCATCTGATTGCTTCTTTTTCTTTCCCTGTTTCTTTGCCTATTTGCTCCCTAATCTGTCAAAATCGCTCCATTTGTGGATGGACTTTACCAATTACGCAATGTGTTACTCCATCACTGAAGATCGCATTGTCATAATAGCTTTATATTCTAAATGCTCCTTGAAACTTTTCTGTAATGGAACAGCTTTGGAGAGATCCATCTCAGATTTCCATGCCAATTCAGTTAATTTGTCATGGGTAGCAGCCACACGTCTTGTGATTTCTTTACTTAAATATATTATTCAATTTTTCTGGTATTGATTCAGATGTGAAACGTCTAAATATCCTATAATAATCTCTTCTAATTCCACCTTCAATTTTGGTACATCTAAGACCCTTGCTCTTTCCTGGATAGAAGATGATCTCTTTGTATCTCTCCATTCCTTTTATTTTCTGAAGTTTCTTCAAACCATTAGGGGGGGGGGGAAATCCCATTGTTAAATAGTCCTGTCTCTGCCTGTGCAATTAGTGTCAAGAAGACTTCTCCCTTCTCTTAACGATTGAACATTTTATGGTGGTATCCAAGCTACAATTTGTGAATTTTGCCGGGTTGAACCCTGTTGCAGCTTTTTATCCCACAGCACCTTCAACAACATTTGGAACAGTATTTATTGGTGAGGTTGCAACAGGCACTGCCAATGTCGAAGCTGATACAACTTGTGACACTGGGACAGGAACAGTCACAACAGAAGCAGTAACACCAAGAGCAATTACAGTCAGGGCCGCTTTAACAGCTGCAGGTGCAATCAGATGTGGTGAAACATGTCTTTTAATATGAATTGTATAAGAATCAACAGGGTTGTAGCCACTGTAGTACTAGCAGTTGTAGCACTCTCTGTGTTTGTTGTAGGGGCCACATATGGTGGTGGACATGAGGAGAACAAGGCATCTAAAATGTCATCCCCTGAATCACTATCAGTGTAATTTTACACTGCTCTATTTGCTCTATTCTGATATATTTCTGTCTCTTTCGTATGAGCTACTTGCTCCCAAGCATTAAATGCTTCATATTGTATAGGTCTAGGAGGTGGCTTCATTTCATATAATTTTTATTTTAAGTGTTTTATAATCTTTCAATCAAAATTAGTGCATTGTGGAAATGTGAATAGTCCTTCATTTTCAGAGATCTTGCACCATTGATTAAGCAACAAACATGTATGAATCCCTACATTTGTCGCCATAAAATGAGCTGGTGTACCTTCTGGTGGAGCCTCTTCACCCTCCCAAACTGAAACTTGCACATCACCCCTCATCAAATCTCTAAGTGCTTTGAAACATTTCATGATTGCAAGAATTCAACAATCAATGAACAGTAATCAAATTAAAAATGTCAATGTTTTTGTTCAGTTTTTAATTCCGTATACGTCAATCCGTTCCTCCAATCTTGTCACAATTCACATTCACAGGCCTATCACAGCTTAATACTTGATGACTCATCAACCAATCTCAGTGCAGCACTTCACACCTACTGACCTATTTCGCGCAGCACACTCTGATGTAATTCTTCGCTCCTTGCAGCCGTTCACCCTCCTTTAAAAAATTTCTCACACACAAATTTTACAACTCTAAACAAGTACAATAAACAAATAACTTTTGTCTGCTCTTGTAAAGAATTCAAAGTAGTTCATTCATACAAGAAACAAATCAGAAATACGTTTTGAACATCCTCTGACTTCCCTACACACATACATACACACAAATGAAATCTCGACCAGTGGGAAATCACCTTGATTGATATAGTTTCCCCTTTGTACAATAGGTTTCACTAACACCAACCAGTATTAGTACACGCACAACAATTTGTTGTATTCCCTATCCCAATTGTGCAATTGATGGTACCTCATAAAACTGCACCACAAAACCTTAGCATACAAATAACACCACCGTTTTGGATCTTGGACTACTCTGAGTCTGATAACAACTACAACTGCTCAACATCTAAGCATAAACAAAACTACTCTATCACTCTACCATAACACAAAAGCACAACTTCAGCTCAATGACAGACTCTTATTCAGACAATTGCGATGCATAACCCTATTGATACTCGCACCTCCACCAATGCAACTGCCTTTGAAACTGCAAACGCCCTCAGTCTTCAAGTTCAAGCTTTGGACTTGTGGGACACAGGCAAATCTAAACGTGAGCAATTTATTTTGGCTCCTTTATCCTGTGACATAAACCATCCTCTTGCTACCACTTGAGGAAGCTGAGTTTTCTATAACTTAGCCTTTCAAGTACAATCATCAAATAACCCCGTCACCTGTTATATGAACCTTTGTTCGTCGATGAGGAGCAATAAGGAGCAACCATCTACATATCAATAACTCATGAAAGACTTTTAATACAATCAATAAAGAGTATTAGTGTGAGTTAAAGAGTTTTATTTATTTCTTTTTGTTTTCCATCTTTTTATTCATTGGGTATTAATCTTTAGATTTCAGCATTAAAGGATAATATAATCCATGAATCGATATTTGATTATAAAACAGAACAAAATGTTTGTTAGCATCACAGTTAATATTGTTATAATACAGTAAGCGTGTTTCATAAAGGACAATTCCCTATTCTAATTAAGTTGGAATAATGAGATAAAAAGAAGGTGTCAGTTCAGATACCCATTAAGAGTAATGATGAGAGAATCAATGTATAAGCATGAAGCCTTTGCATAATAAGCAGGAAAGTATTCTCAGCTCTCAAGTTATCAACAGACAATTTAGCAAAATCTAAGTAAGGTAACCTCTCATGAAGAAAGGCATCGGAACTCAAAGGCGAGTCTATAGTCAAAGAGTTGGGAAGGAAATTCCGGAATCTAGTCCGCTACTTTAGTAACACACACTTATAGATACACACAACTTTTTATTTTGCAACATTATTTTCTTTCTTCTTCTGAGTGCTCCAGTAGAATTCAGCAATCACCTGGAAATAGGCATATTTCCCATACAGGCACAATAGACTTTCAGACGTTAGACCTTGAAAGTTTACATCATTGCTATTTCATCATCCAGACAGTTCTTCTCATGACTCATTCTTCCTGCCACCTCCTCTCCTTCTGGTGAGAACTCTCTGTAAGTTGTCTAATACAAAACAATTGTCTATTCACTAACTAACAGAAGGCTTCCTGAAAAATACAACATCTGTAACAAAGAGAAAAACATTGTGCACAAACAACTATTCAATGTAGAAAACAAACCTTTCAGAGTTAACGCATTATTTTTTAGTTAACATGGTATTGACAGGCTAACTTAAATCAGCACTTTTCTTTATTTGCATGCCTATAATATTTATGTATGATTACCTACTACAAATGTTGTGTTACTTAAACGTAAGCTTTGCACATTATTAATGTAAGCATTTTGTTACTAATGAAATTTCACTTATACTTTTCTGTACATTGAGATGAACATGTCTATGTATATTTTGCTACAAAGAGGTATAAATAGCGTTCCTTTGAATACCCCTTGTGGATGTGTTTCAAAACGGGCCTATTGGTAAAGAGTGCAGGATCTACACTTTTCTTAAATATTCACAACAACATATTGGATGGAGGAAATGGGGATGAAATGTAATTCATTTCTTCCCCAAAGTATCTCAAGATATGCAGGTGAATGTGTTTGATGATCGGTTTCACTTTCAATTTGGAAATGGTGCTTAACATGACCAGTATAAATTTGATTCTAAAATGTCAGAAATTGGTTTATTAATTAAGAGGGGTGGAAACCCTACTCAAATAATAAACCTACTCCTTGTCAGGGTGAACCACAAAAGTCAATAAATTAATCAGCGCTTAATCCTCTTGTAGCTTGACACAAAAGCAATCAGACTCAACTTGGAGGCAATGTGTAAAATATTTATGCATCACACAAATTGTAATAAAGTGAAAATACAAAATAAAAATCCCCACAATTTTGGAAAGAGAGAGAATATTTTAATAAATTGAATTAACGCCAAAAAGAATTTAATACAATTATTAGTACTGGAGTTATGAATTTTTAACGTTTTTAGTGAAATCTAGCACCTAAAAGTTCAAAGCACCAACTAAGGGTATGTGGTTGCTCAAGACTGGGACAAAGTCAAAAGTTAAGACCGACCGTGATGGAGTGCGGGTCAGATACAAGGGAGGATTGGGCCTGGTGTCTGCTTACCTTCAGATTTAGTAAAGTAGAGGAGAAGTTAAAAATTAGAGGCGCGAGGCAGGAGGATGTATCTGAGGAGGAGTCATCATTGCCAGGAGCCACTGGTCAAAGTCTCAGTAAACCCACCGACAATGACAGAAAAAAAGCTATGTGCAGCAAAAGCTGGATTTTTAGGAGGAGGAGGCTGTTGTCAATGGGCATTCCACTGCCGTCGAGCCCGGTGAAGAGTTTTACTTTTGCACTTAGACAAACTTTTGTAAGTTGAAAACCTCCAGTGGGACTTAGCTGCAGGCTGTAGTCGAAGAAGGCTCCACAAGGCTGGGCACCATCGCTGACAGGCCAAGCTGAAAGGGATTCATGCTGCTGTGGAGAAGAACGTAGCGGGAGCTACCACGAAGTCAGGCTGACCAACAAGGCACCTTGGGAAGATAGTCTGGAAGTAAATGCCCAGTCCTCAGTTGGTTTTCCAAGAATTTTTTGGTGAAAAATGTTCTAAGTCCCAAGTGTGGGGGTTAAGTGGGAACAATACCACCAACACCAAATCCAAGAGTCCAGGACCTTGGAGGTACCACTTGGGGAGCTAGGACTCACTTCAGCAGAGGTCAAGTGCAGTTCAAGGTTAAAGAGCTTGGTATGTCCCTGTAACTCATACAGGAGGCCAGACAACTAGACCATGGAGTCACTTCTGGTGGTCCTGGGTTCAAATAGATGGTCCAGTTCACCTTCAAGCAGCAAGGTAGTCCTCTGGTATCAGCGTGGCAGTCCTCTGGTAGCAGGACAGACCTTCTGAAATTTTCCACGGGTCTAGGAGTGTACTGAAGGGTACAATATTTATACCTGATGCCAGCCTTTGAAGTGGGGGATTCCGTATCGTGTTCTGGAAAGCTTATCCCTAGGCCTGTCGAGGCTCCGAGAAGTCTGGGCTGACAAAAGGTTGGTGTCAGGGTCATTTGTGCATGCTGGAGGCAAACCCCTTGAAGTGTAAATGGGGCAGCGAACAGCTCCCCCCAGTTATCCTGGCAGGATGGCCAATCGTACCTACACCTTGTCTCCTTTGTGTCACTCTCGGGGAGGAATACAAAAACCACAACAGCGAAGCCATTCACAGTCATGTGATCCAGGACACTGGCAGAAAACACAGGTTAGAACAAGAAAATGCCAACTTTCTAAAAGGGGAATTTTTATAATTGTTAATTAAAATCTAACTTTTCCATTACAGATGATTTTAAATTACAATTCATTTGAGTCAAAACATGACTCCTCTACCTGCTCCTAATCCAAAGTTAGCACTTATTAAATCTAATGAAGTAACCCTGTGTTAGTCGATGGGAGAGATGGGAGTTACAGTAGTGAAAAACGACTTAAGTAATTTTACATTGCCAGGACATGTAAAACTTAAACACACATGTCCTCCTTTTTAAATTCCATGCAAGCTGCTCTAAGGGTATCTAGGGCCTACCTTAGTGGTGACATAAAAGTATTAAAAAGGAAAGTGTAGGTCTGGCAAAAGGTTTATTTTGCCAGTTCGAAATGGCAGATCAAAACTTCACTACAGGCTGCAGTGGCAGGCCTGAGACATGTTTTAAAGGGCTGATTGGGTGGCACAATAAGTGCTGCTGGCCCACTAGTAATATTTAATTTGCAGGCGCTGGTTACATGTAGTACCGTATACTAGGAACTTATAAATAAATAAATGTGCCAAAAAGGTGTAGATCCATTTTCTCATGTTTTAAGGAGAGAGCACAAGCACTTATCACTGTTTAGCAGTGGTAAAGTACACAGAGTCCTAATTCCAACAAATAAAAATTTAGAATACGGGAGGGATGAAGGTAAAGGGTCTGGCGCACTACCACCCAAAGTTGTCAGGTCTAACACTCTGGGCCCGATTCACAAAGGTGAAGTTAGACAAAAGTCTAACTTTATGACTTTTGGTATTCACAAAGGGCATTTACTACTGATAAACACCCTTTGTGAATACCAAATGTCGAACTTTATGATTTTAGGTATTCACAAAGGGCATTTACATGTAGTAAATGCCTTTTGTGAATACCGAAAGTCGTAAAGTTAGGCTTTCGTCGAACTTTACCTTTGTGAATCAGGCTCTCTGCCTTTTACTGGCTGCTTCCTATGCTAATTCACTACTGCTTGTCTTTTTTCTTTCTCATCCAATGTCTCTCATTCACTAAAATCTCGCTGTAGGAAAGTGCCTTTTTGACATGGTTAGCTCCCACTTTTTGCCTGATGTCTGATGCAATTTCAAACTGTATCTCCACTGGGTCCCTGCTAACCAGTTTCCCAATGACAGATCTCATTCCCAACACACTGTACCATGATTGGCACAACTTCAGTTACCCCTGTAAGTCCCTAGTAAATGTCACCCCTGGTACATAGGGCATGGGTACTGAAGATAGTTCTATGGGGCTGCAGCACTGGTTGTGCCACCCCAGGCACTCCTCACCAAGGCTATGCACTCTGTCATTGCAGGCTGCATGTCTTGGTGCAGAGAAATCCGAAGAGTTGACATGGCACACAGCCCTGTGTACCTTGCCTCCCATACAATTCATGGGATATAGGTAAGTCACCCCTACTGCAGGCGTTTAGCCCTAAAGCAGGGTGAACTATATCCTATGTGTGGGCATATCAGAATGAGCAGCTATGCCCCTACTATGTCCAGACCATTCTGAGATGATGAAAGTGCACAGGGAAGCCATAAAAAGTAAATGGGCTGGATACTTGTCAGCACATGTTTTCTAGCTCCATGATGGCTTCACTGATTTCTAAGGTGTTTGGTACCAAACATCTTGTCCTAATAAATCCTCACTGATGCCAGTGTTGGATTTATTAATGATTTCACACAGGAGATGCTTTTAGAGGGTCCCCTGAAAACCATACAAAGCACTGGTGTGGTCCCTGACTTGTTTTTGCCAGCCTGCCACTACCAGACATGTTTCTGACCTCATGGGGTGAGAGGGCAGAGACAAAGCCTGCTCTGGGCGGAGGTGCTTCACACCTCCCCCCAGACAAGATGGCCTTCCTGAGCGGCAAACACCAAGAAGAAGAGTCCACTCCAGACTCCTGAAGCACTAGAAGCAAGCACCCTTTGAGGGATGATGAGACACCCAGGACCCACTTCCTGAGTGGCCCAGCTGTCCCAAGTTCACCTCTCCAAGTTGCCTGACCGCGAGGACCGTAAGTCACACGATGCCCAGCAGACCTGGTTGCTCTCCACCCGGCCCCACTTGCCCCAGCACTGACCAACCAACCCTGCTCCAGTCGTCCCCAGGCCCTTGTGACCTCCTCTCTCTGAGGGGAACCACCTGACTTACCTGTAAGTCCCTCTGTGCAGTGCTTTTTCAAGTGGCCCTCTTCGTTTTTGCACACCAACTTCCAAGACCTCAGCATATCTGCTCCCGGACGATCACAAACTTCTCCTGGTGGAATTTTGGACCTCGTCCCGACATCGACCTAAAATGAGAAGGTTAACTTCTTGAAAGCATTGCCTGAATTTCTTTGCATTTTTACTACTTTTTCTCTATTGTTTCCTATGGTGTGTAATTGCGCACAAAAGTGATATATTTTGTGAAATTTGAAAAATGTTATCTCCGAAAGTACTTACCTTAGAACTGTGTTTATGGTCTTATATGAAAATTGACATTATTTTTAAAAATTGGTCTCAGATTTATTCTTGAGTGTGTGTCTTATTTATTGCCTCTATGAGTACAACAAATGCTTAACACTACCCTCTGATAAGCCTAACTGCTCGCCCACACTACCACAAAAAGAGAGTTAGTATTATCTACTTTTACCTCTGCCTGCCTTTTGGGGATTTCTTCCACTTTCTACATGGTGTACTTCATTTTAGTACACTGTACAGAAAGGTGGTTTCCTACACTCACTCTGCCAACGTATCTCGGAAGTTAAGCATTCTATCACCCTAAATCTTTTAACATGTCTCCCTCTCCCGGTGTCTCTGTCATGCTATGAATCTTTCCTCATTTCTTCTTTAACATATACTCCGCACCTGTAGATCATCTTTCATCCATTGCCCATAAGTTTTTCTCACCCTGTGGTTTACAGATTTTATGCCCCTTTCAACCTATTTTTCTCTCACTCTATATTACATTCACTCCATGGCTCTCTCACCAAATTGCTATATATATATGTTGCCGCAAAACTACACCCTTCTCACCATTTGCCATTTTACCTCAATGCATTGAAATTGGATAGCATTGAACTAAACTTTTTTGATCGAAAGAACGTTTCTTTTATGTGAAACTATTTTCTAGTTTTCTGCCCTGCTAGTGGTCACAAGTTTGACTTGGCTTGAGTCTGTGTGGGCCTGTGCTACAATATTTATATTTATATTATTCGGTTTTACTCAAAATATGTTGGACTTTGAAAGGGTCAGATTTACTATTGATACTCCAACCTAAACAACAGCATCAAAAGTGTTGGGCAGATTTACTATTCCAACTCCAATCTGTTAAACTGTAGGGAAAGTGTTCGACTTTGAAGGGGTCAGATTTATCATTACTACTCCAAACTTAATGAAACTGCACAAAGAGTTGGACTTTTGAGATGTCATATTTGTTATTTCCACTTTAATGTACTAGACAAATACATAAATTAACATAGAATTGACTCTATGAAAATGGATTAGTTAAATATTTACTTTTCCTTTAAAATATCATATGTTAATTATAATTTCATATATTATACCTTTATTTTTCAAAAACTACAATGCAAATAATAACCAAATATATAAAAATGCATAAACTAAAAAATAAAAATAAAAAATACATTAATCTGCCAATTAATAATTAATACATACATTAGGAAATTAATAAAAAGTATTTTAGAACCTTTCCCATCCTACTTTCCTTCCAAGCCAACAACCCACTAAACATAACAATTTTAATAAAACTAAATATTATAGCAACGTACACAATAAACATATATAACTTCAAATATTCCTTAAAACACATAATACAAAATGTACATTTTATATCTAAGAAAATAAACACATATTTTACAAACCACATTTACATAATTAATAAACAAATTAACCAACTAAAAATAATAAATTAACAAATTAAAAAAATATGTAGTCTAAAACACTTTCGACCATTCTCCTCTACAAACCCACCAACCAACCATGCAATACAAATTATAACCAAATAAACAAAAATGTATGAACTTCAAAATGTAAAAAATATGTGAATCTACCAATTAATAATAATGGATACATGAAGAAATTTTTTTGAATTATTTTTTAACGCTTTCAATCCATATTCTCTACAAAACCAACAACCCACCAAACATATTAATTTTAATATAAATAAATATTATAACGTATCATACATAATAAACATTTATCATTTTAAATATCCCTAAAGACAAATAATACAAAATATCCCTTTAATTATTTTAGAAAATGATCAAATATTTTACAAAAGCTATTTACATCATTAATTAACACATTTGCCAACTAAAATGTAAGAAATTAATTAACAAATTAGAAAGATATATAGTCTAACACACTTCCCACCTTACTCCTTAACCACCCCACCAACTATATAATGGAATACAAAATAATATTCTAATATTTCATGATGCATAAAAAACATGCACAGACACATTTCACTGAAATATACCAAACAATTTAAAAAAATCAATACATTTAATAAATTAACAAAATAAACAAATAGGGAAAACTGTACTTATAAGAACTAAGCAATTAATTTACTTGACACTTACTTCAAATGTAATTGTTGTCTAGGTGCCTAATTCTATAAAGTTATACACGTTATAAATTACATTGCGTCATTCTTTGAATGGTTAACATGAACATTTACACTATAAATATAGATACTCACAAACCCACAGCCATCAAAAAATGCAAAATTAGTCAAATTAAACAAAATAAAATACTGTAAATATATATTACCTAACAAAAGATATAAACTCTACTAAAAAATGTCGTTCAAAGTAAAATATTTTTTACATATAATACTCAAACTGATGTAACATTACAAAAAACATAAATATACAACAACATTTAAAAAAATTATTTTAAATGCATTTATGTTTTAAAACAAAGTAAAAAAAAAATAACATTAAGTTACTCAAGTGTGGTAGGACCTTGAAGAGACAGACCCAGAGGCTTAGTTTTGAAATTTGAGAAGCTGTGCCTACACCTATATTTAAAACAACAACACAATCTTAGGTGGCATCTTGTAAGTAAGTGACTTCAGCCATTGACAGCTTATTTTTTGCTAACTCCGGTGGCAAAGAGTAGACATGTCATTCTTACAACTTCTTTAAAATAAATTATTTAAAGAAAATTAATCTCAAGTTATTTTTTTATAGGCTGCTCAGGTGACTTCTGTAAAGTTTTGGCATTTCTGCTTGTCAACTGACCAAATGTTTTGGCATTTCTGCTTGTCAACTGACCAGCTGTGTTGTTATAGCTTAATGATCTTACTGTGGCAGAGCCACTTGGGGTTATTCACTACTTCTTCTCTTGGAAGGGATTTGACCACATGGGACTCCTCTAAGGCCTCTAAATACAATGGTGTTACTGTCACATTTGCTTGCCAATGTGGAACCTTTCCACATATCTTCTCTAAAGGAATGGGTTCTCAAAAACACAAAGGGGCCCTTTACCACAGAGCAGATGAGCCCAGGAGGGGTAGGATGTATCTTTGATTGTCTGGAGACCAGACCTGGCTAAGTTAGAAAGAGAAGTAGAGGAATTTAGACAAAGGGGCTCATTATGATGTCGGTCGGAAAGCCTCTGACCAACAGTCGGAAGCTTCACGACCGACTCGTATCAGGGCCCCCTTGCCCCTGCGGCCTATGGTTGGTGGCTGCTGTGGGGGTACCTAAATTACCCCCCTGTAACACACTGCACTTTGTGCAGGGTTTTACACACACACACACACACACATTTCCCCATAGGAGCTTGTGTTATGGATGGTTTACGGCCGTAACACATGGTCCCATAGGAAACAATGAGAATCCGACCGAACAGGGTTTGGTTGCATCTTAATCCGGCAGTCAGAACCGCCGGCCTCCTGTCGGATGGTCCCGAGACGGTGTCTGTCGGACCCTTTTTGACCAACATCGTAATGAGCCCCTGAGAGGGAGAGAGATTTTAGTGAGACTAAGATCTATGATTTTGATTTTGAAGCTAGCCTCTTGTTGACCTATTTATTTACTTGACACTTACTTCAAATGTAATTGTTGTCTAGGCGCCTAATTCTACAAAGTTATACACGTTATAAATTACATTGCGTCATTCTTTGAATGGTTAACATGAACACAACAATCAGGAGTTGTACAAGTATATCTTGACTCCTTTTCTGAAGTTTAGTCGGATGTGTTAATGTTTACTATGATCTGGCAAGAAGTTCCAAATCTAATATCTCAAAGCTGCAAACCTCTAGTCCCTCTTCCCATGGAGATTGATTCTGAGGATTGTTAGCAGCATCTGGCAGCTTGATCTCAACAACTGTGTTGGCCGATGCTATAATAATTTCTCCAACAATCAGATTGGGGCATTTCCTTTTAAACATTTAAACACCAGACATGCCAACTTAAACGTAACATACTTTGCTGCTGGCAGGCAAGTAAGAACAAAGATTATCCCTAATGGATTCAGACTACCCAAGTTTTAAGCTTGTCCGGCTGCCCTGTTTTAAAAGAATTGTTGTCTTTCAATCTGCCTTTGAGTAGTCTTCTTGGAATTACATTGCTGTTTTACTGTTTTGAATTTATGAGCGAGCGTATGATTGATTTATGATGTTCATTGTCCTATAGGGAAGTGTGTGGCTTAACAGTCACAGGCAAGATAAGGCTGAACTGCTCACTTTCCCTGCATGCGCTTGAACATTTAGATTTCCATCCCATACCATCCAAAACTCCTTGATGTTTGGTGTAAAGACCAAATAGTTCAAGAGATTGTAATGAATATATTTTGGCTTAACTCCATGAGAACAACCTCCTTGTTGCCTCGTTGAGAGTCAATCCACTGTGTTTAATCCAGCAGGATACGTACTCCAGTTATTTTCTAAATATAGCAAAGTATTCACTTGGGCAATATATAAGCATATAAATGTGTTTATTGTCTGCATAGGGATGATACTGAAGTCATTTAGATTTGATGATTGAAAAACAGTGGTACTGGTGTGAAAGGGATCCTTGTAACACCCCATATCAATTTGTTGCATCAGATCTTGAATCTAGCACTTTCTTTCTGGCGTGATGTGGTATGATTCCTGACTGACAAGCATCAAGTCACTGATGAAAATCTAAGAAATGTTCAAGTTGAGATGACACTTTCCTTTCTATTACTTTTGATAGGCAAGCTAGGCTTGCAATAGGTGATAGTTCTGCAAGATGCCTACATACAATAAAACCGTTTTAATCAGTGGGATCAGAATTGACTTCATTATGCTATCTGGGAATAAATCTGTACATAAGGATTAAGTCACTGTCTTTGTGATGCATGGTGGAATAAAAGAAGCCATTCTATTGGCTACCAGCCCAGATAAGGCATAATACTCATAAGAAACTGGTTTGATTTAACAGTTTTTATATTTCAGCAACTTCTACTTTCTTCATAGAGAACTGAGGAATGGGACCATGTCTAGATTTGCATGAGTTTGGTCTGCGCTTAGCTATTTCATCTCTGTTGGTGGTTATAGTGGGATCGAATCACCAGTCAATTACCGGTAGACTTGAATATCAGCACTCTTTTAATAAACAAAATTTAGAAGTCTTCCACTTTCTCTTCAGATAAAACAGGAGAAGGCAGGAGGCATCTTTCCTTGGTGAAGTTCTGCAGTCCCTCAGAAAGTTATTTTTATTTATTAGCTACTCAATTGTATTATTGATTAATTGTTTTTACCCTTAAATAGAGCTTTTTTGTAAATCTACAGCTGAGTTTTAAAGTTATTGTGGCCTTTTCTGAGTTTAGTGTTCTAACACCTTTTTTCCGTTCCCTGCAGTTGTATTTGCACTCCGCAGAAAAGTTAAGTGTACAAATATATATGACACTTGACAAAAACACCTACTACCAGTACTTTCCCATTGGTGGAGTCCGGACCATATGTGCTCAGTTCAGTAAATGGGTAAATACTGCAAAATGGGCTTACGTGGATTGTGGCACTAACAGGATTGTTTTCTTCAGGGCCAAGATGCTGCTGTAAAGGGGGGCCCTGGAGGAGAATGAAGGGAAGAAAAGGAAATGGGTGGGTATTCACCTCAATTTCTTCGATTCCGCCACCTCGAAGCAGCTGGTCTTCCCACCATCGTCGGCTTGACGGAAAGCCAACTCGTATTTACGACTGCGGTGAACTTGACTGTGCTGCCTTCTCACAGCTGCTTTCGCCCTACCACCGTCGAGGTGGTTGGTGAATGACTGGCAGCGGTGCTTTGGCAGTCTTTCGTTCTGCAAACTTCAAACATCGTAATGCGGCGGGCAGACCGGCAACTAGGCGGCACAGTTTCCGAAGCCGTTTCAATGGCAGTTCCCATACCACCAAACTCAAAAGCAGGCCCTAAGTTTTCAGATGGATAACTGTGTTGTGAATGTCAGATATCTGTATTTTAAAAAGTGTCTTTACTCACTGGAAATCGTATATTGCAAAGGTTTTCATCAGCCCTTGCTAATTGGCCCTTTATTAGTTTGATTATATTTTGATGATCTTTTATTGTTTCTGCATTCATTTTCTACACATGTTTGCACATAGTTGCCCCCTTGATGTGATCAAAATGGTCTGACCAGCCAAGCCTACTCTTAGTTTTTTTGCATTAAACCCAAGTCCTCGAATATTAGCAGGCCCAGGCAGTACAGTTTTATATGCCAGGCAGCTTTGTTAAGCCGTGTCATTCTGTGGACATCCGTTCTTGCTTTCCTATTCTTTACATGAGAATGTGCATGAGAGTCTATCCATATATTAACATTTTTGCTGTTGAGGACATGATGCTCCTGTCCCCAACACTTCCTCCTCGGTGCGGAGGATGTGAACAATATGTCTTCCCAGTAAAGACAATATATCCCCCTAGTGCTCGCACCAAAGGGATTCCTTTTTTATACTCACTTCAGGCTATAAGGGTAGAGCTTAACTTGCAGCACATAATGTGTTTTTTTCTTCAGGTTTTGGTGCCATGAGCGTTGACATCGCTGAAACTGAAAGCACTAGGAGACTAGAGGCTGCGGCTGCTTTCAGTATGGTCAATGCACATTGGTAGAGCTCAGCCCCTGAGCACTGATGTGCACAGGAGAATCTCTCTTTTGCAGCGACCACCATGAATGACTTCAAAGGGGGAAGAGGTCCAATCCATCATCAATTACTTCTCGTCCCATGAAAATCATTGCAGTCTTTATGTTCCCTAGGAAGTGTGATTGCGGTTTTTACACCCCTGGGGCAGAAAGACCACCAGGCACCAAGGATATTCATTTTTATAAAAATAATGGGCTAGAGGACCAGCCCATTCTGACTTCTGACATCAGGCTGCATCCCCCAGCCCTAGTGCACAAATAGACTCCTTGCTTCCCCCGTGGGGGATACATTGGGGGGTTTACATCAAATCTACCCTCCCAGTGGAGCAGAATGCTCACTAGATAATAAAGACAGTCTTTGAGTCCTCTAGAGGGCAGGTTGGAAGACTTACCCCCAATCTGCCCTCTCAGGGAGTGTTAGAAAATGCACTAGACTTGGAGCACCATATTATAGAATGTGCCTTGGGAGAGCAAGAGGCTTATGCAGCGCCTAATGAGGCAAAAAGTCTGTCTGTTGCCTGAGGCTGGGAGCTGCAGAGGGCTTCACACTTCTTTCCACACAGACTGCAAGTAAGTAGAAACCGCAAAAATAGGACATATTGACTGCTCACAAAATTGTAAAAACTGTGGTAAAAGCACTTTTTTTGCAAGTCTGCCTGTTTCTGAATGCTAGCAAGAAGCTGATCATAGAGTGCATAACTTTTGTTGGTGCCATATTCAGAAAACAACACACACACACTTTCTTGCAGAGCACTTTTTCCTAATTTTTCCCAAAAAGACCCTGAAAATGTTGCTTCATTTTTGACAGTTTTCTCTGTTTCCCCTGGGGAATACTGAAACCCTGGGCATCTTTAGGATTCCCAACAGAAAAGGACACAAATGTTATGGTGGAAATTAGTTATGAAGGTTTATGTATAAACTGCCGCACATATTAAAAGAGGGCTCAGAAGTGGGAGGGGAAAAGCTTTAGCACTTAAGAAGGTAAAGTCCCAAATCATCAATAGCTGAAAGGAAGTCAGGTGTTGAGTTGCCAATATTTCCTTAAATGGTTCTCATGGGTTCATAAATTCTCAGGGGTGGCTGTAAATTGTCATAGTTTTAATAGTAATATATGGCTTTTTATTGGAACATTATTAAGAATTGCTTCTGCACTGCCTCGCTGCATGTCCAGTGAACATTCTGTAACTTTCAATGTCGATTTAAAAAGAAATGCCACTGTAATCCCTTTCTAATTTCGTCTATTTTGTGTAATGAATCTGGAACCATCGGGCAGAATTTGGCTGACGACTGCTGTGTCATTGCCTACTTCTCACAGAAAAACGGCATATAGACAGTCTAGTACACCTTGCAGCATAGCAAACGTGTATCATTTGACACAGCAGAGCACAAATTCAAAAGAACACAATTTACCATATTAATTGAGACGATGGCAGACGTTACTGCTTTTGTAAGGGAAAGACAAGAATCAGTGGAGAAGAGAGTTCAGAGTTGACTGGAAGAAGACAAGCTTCTGTGGAACTTCTTTCCTCAGAATGGGAATGCGTGGAAGATGGTAAGGGCAGAGATAGTTGCACCGGGATGGAAGAAAACAAGCAAAAAGCAAGAACAACGATAACTCGACCTTTGACTATGGACCTGACTAAAAAGGGGAAAATCCTTTTCTCTACTTGACCTCGCTGAGGGTGTCCAGAAACACATCCGTGAATGTTGAGGATTCTAAGCTTACACAACCAATATGAACAGTTAAAATGATGGGTTTAAAGGACCCCATCTTCCAAAATGATACCTTCTAAACTGGGCGGAGGTGATTTATGTTAGTGCTAATTATTTTGTCTTATATAGGCTATTTGTAAGACTCAGTCAAGCATTAGTGTGTTTATATTTAACTTCAAAATATATCTTTTGCTTCAAAAAGCATTCTAATTTATTTATATTAACTTCTGATCCCTAAACAGCTTTTCTCCATTTGGATGGTAATTTCATCATTGCTTATTACATTTTGCTCTGTTTAACTAAATTGATTTGGAAAATTTTACTTGATTCTATCTTCTTAACTAATATGATATTTTGGTATCGCTTTTCAGGTACCACTTGCAGATATCTCTGAAGAAGACCTTCCTGCTTGTGCCAGGATTTCAAGGGTAATCTATGGTTTCCTCACATAAATCTGTTTATTGACCCAGTGGATGCTCAGGCGCGGCCTACATATAGGGGCCGATTCCGATGTCGGACGGACTCAGGTCCGTCCGACATCGGTCAGGAGCCGTAACCGACCGACCTGCTGTCGTCGGTTACGGCCCTGCAAGTATGATGCGACCGAACCCTGTTCGGTCGCACTCGTATACTACACAATGGGAGCATGCATTCCGAGCGGAATGCATGCTTGCATTGTGGAAAGCAGGGGTGCAGTTCATCCCTGCACCCTGTGGCCGGCACCCCAAGGTGCCTGCCACCGGGGTGCAGGGATCAACAGAGGGGCACCATAGGTGTCCCCAGGCCGTCATTCGGCGGCCTCGCACCCATGGGGGCCCTACTGGGGGCCCCCAAAGACAGTTACCGACTGCCTTTTCGTGCCGGAAAGACCGGCACGAAAAGGCAGTGAAATACTGCCATCGTACTCCCTCGGTCGTGAAGAGGCGGCCGGGGGAGTACTGAAGGATTTCCGGACAGCAGACGGGCTCTCCGAGCCCGTCGTAAGCCATCCGGAAATCCCAGTCGGATTCCTTTCCGACCGAGCCCATCGGAATGGCTCGGTCGGAAAGGAATCCGGGCGGCACGTTCCGATTCGGTCGGAAGGGCTCCGACCATCGTTCGGTGCCCTTCCGGCCGAAATCGGAATCGGCCCCTAAGTCTGCAGCCTCTCTTCCCCATTCTTTAACAGTTTGGTTTCTAACCGTTATTAAGTTCTCTTTCCCAGTATTCTTTCCTGTGGATATTCATATGTGTTTTTTATTAAGAATCTGGAAAACTAATACTCAGGATTTAAGGAGAATCATTTGTGTAATTCTGCATTGATCAGCTTCTAAAATTCAGGGCTTAAGATCAACAAACCACAGTAGCTTCTAATGCTGCTCACAAAATAATTGTCATAGCTTGAATGGGATAGTGGGTGCTGTGTGTTGCTGAAATGGCAGATCTTCATGCAACTTGCTGTTTCTAAGGAAAGAGCATGTTTGCATTATATGATGGCAGCACAATTCTGAAAAGCCACCAAAAAAACACATCTCCTGAGACTCTCTGGCTGGGATTCCGGCACAAATTTCACAAGGGATGTTTCTCTTGATCCCTGTGAAAAATTGCATTTTGGTACAGGGAGGCAAAACCCTGTTCAAGCAACATCCACAGTTCCTGTGAAGGTGAACCACTAAAGTCACTAAACTAACCTGAGCTTAACCCTCTGGTAGCTTGGCACACAAGCCGTCAAGCTTAACTTAGAGGCAATGTGTAAAGTATTTATGCAGTTCACAAACAGTAATGAAGTGAAAGCACAACATAAGAAAATTCCCCCACCAATTGAAAAATAGATCAAATTTTGATAAAGTTTTTGACATCAAACAAAAATCCAATCAGTAGAACCAGTTATGCATTTTTAAAGTTTAAAGTGAAATCTAGCGCCTAAAAGATTAAAGCATTAACTGCGGACATCTAGTTGTGCGAGACCGGGGCAAAGTTGAAAGTTATGGCTGACCATAGAGGGGGGCACGGGTCGGATACAAGAAACGTATTGGGCCTGGTCTCTGCTTACCTTCAGACTTAGAAGAAATCTTGTAGAAAAATGTCTGAGAAGGTAAAGTTCAGAGGGGCAAGGGAGCTAGCAGTGTTCGTGAATGAGGCGTCATTGTCGGTGAGCCACTGTCCGAAGGTGCAGTGAAAAATCCTTTGTTCGAACATAGTCTTTTAGGCCTGGGCATTGTTAGAGGAGTTCTGCTACGCGGAACTCCAGGCAGTACCAAAAAAACTCAGCTGTGCTTCGTGGAGATCCCCAAGTGGCAGAGTGAGGTAAGTCATGCTTCTTGAGCTGATTTTTAGCACCGAGCATTTGCCCCGCGCTGTAATTGCACCATGCACAAGAGGACACAGCTACTTTCTGCCACTTGAGTAGATGTTCTACTTGAGTGGCAGCTTCCTCAAGGCGAGCAGCAGGTTTCTCAATCGAGCGGTAGCGACCTGCCACGACCGTCGGCTTTGAGAAATCTTGCCGGGAGGTGGTCTAGTGTTAGATTTTCCTCGCTTGTGCTTGCTATCTTAATGTTGGCAAGCCACGAGAGAGGAAAAACTCTGCTCCGTGCCACCACACTGAGTTTTTCGGAACTCTGCACACTACACGGAGCGCAGAGTGGGAAAAACTCCACAAACTCTGCAAGCAGAGTAGAGTTCACCACCCAATCCTAGTATTTCTTTTTCAAAAGTTGAAGATATTTAACAGGACGAAGCTGCAGGCTGTAGCTGACGAGGGCTCCATCAGGTCGGAAACCTCTTCTGCGAGGAGCCACTGAGCAGGATTTGCTGCTGCAGAGAAGAATGTAGCGGGAACTGCTGCAAAGTCAGGCTGACCGGCGATGCTCCTTGGGGGGATCGATGAGCAGGCTGGCCCTGGTCTCGTCTTGATTCTCAAGACACTTTTTATTCAAATATATTCTAAGTCCCAAGTTTTGGATTTGGACTATCTGGGCACCTTTAGCACCATTTCCAAGGGTCCAGGACTGAAGAGGCATCTTTTGGAGAGTCAGGACTCATTCAGGCTGGGTGCAGATGTAGGTTCAAGATGGTTGGAGCCTTTCCTTTCTCTGAGGCTCTGAGGCCAGCCAACTAGCCCTTGGAGTCATTATGGTAGTCCTGGGTTCAAGGGGAAGTGCAGGGCACATCAGAAGTGCAGACCACTGGAGGGTCAGGACAAGCTTCAGGCAGTCAAGCAGTCCCTCTTGGTGTAGCAAAGCAGTCTTCTAAAGTACACAGCAGGCCACAGCAGCAGGCAGTCCTTCTTTGAAGTCAAAGAAGTTTCTTGAAGTTCCCCTTTCAAATGTGCCTGGAATTTCCCACCTTCCTGCCCTGGCACCATCCTGGCTTACAGGCACGAAAGGCTGGTGTGAAAGTCTTTGTGTGAAGGCAAGGCAAACCATGTTGACTTGCAAGTGGGGCTGAGCCCAGCTCTGCCTCCATCCTGCCTGTAATGTCCCATCCAAGTACACCTAATCCCTCTATTGTGTGGCTGTCTGGGAGGAATATACATAGGGCAACTGCCACACACACCTAGTTCATGTGACCTAGGAACAAGCTGCAGACACCAGCTAGTTAGGGCAGGAAATGTCAACTTTCTAGATTTCCGTGTATACACAGCGATAATGCACTCTTTTTTCAGTGTTTGGCACAATAAAATGCGAATCACAATTTACAAAAATTGGTGTGCGCTTTCTGAGGTGGTTCCACCCTGCCACCTATATACAATGCAATAATAAACTAGGACGCAAGTCATAGACAGATTTTGTTTGAATTGCTGTGTATTTGATTAATCGTTTTCTAACAATTGTACATGATGTCAAAGGTTTTGAATATATTGACTTAATACACTCATTCTTGAGTTTTCAGGTAGTGCGCGATCTGTCTATGACTTGCGGCCTAGTTTATTATTGCAACTTTCTAGATTTGGCATTTGCAAAATTGTGACTTTCATTCTGACTTTACCATTAAAGAGGATTTTAAATTACAATTTCTCAGACACCAAATATGACTTTCCTACCTACTCTCAATCAAAAGTTAACACCTAATAAATGTAATAAGGTAACCTAATGGTATTCTGTTTCAGGGGATAGGCAACTCAGTAGTGAAAAATGAATTTGTGAGTTTATCATTACCAGGACATGTAAAACTTAAAAGTACAAGTCCATTTTTAAATTACAATGCATCCTGCCCAATGAACTGTTTAGGGCTACATTAGGGGTGACTAATATGTATTAATAAAAAGGGAGTTTTAGGCCTGGCAAAGAGGTTATTTTGCCAAGTCAAATTGGCAGTTTCAAACTTCTGGCAGGCTACAATGCGAGGCCTGAGACATGTATTAAAGGGAAACTTAAGTGTGCGGCATAACAAATTTTACAGGCCCACCAGTAGCATTTAATTTACCAGCCCTAGGTATATGGTATACCACTTGACTAGGGACTTATAAGTAAATTAAATATGCCAATCAGGTTTAAGCCAATTTTACCATGTTTTAGGGTGTGAGCACAGGCACTTTAGCAGTGGTAAAGTGCACAGAGTCCTAAGGGCAGCAAAAAGAATTCAGCAAAACTAAGAGGGGTGAAGGCCAAAGGTTTGGGGTTGACTCTGTACAGAGGGCCTGGTCCAACAAATCATCACACCACCAGTAGCGGCTCCTGGAGGGAGTGCTGCGGGGTGGTGGGGCGGGGCAGAGGAGGTGCAGGGTGGGGGGTAGTAAACTCCGGCTTACGTCAGAACTTATTTAACTACATAAATAAATAAAACGAATTACATTGGGCGCGCTGCATCGCCGATTGCGATGCAGCGCGCGCAATGTAATTTGTTTTTTTAATTTATTTATGTACTTAAATCAGTTCGGCCGTAAGCCGAAGTTTACTACCCCCACCCAGCCCCTCCCCGCACCGCCCCACCGCCCCGCAGCACTCCCTCCAGGAGCCGCTACTGCACACCACATGTGACGTGGTGCTTGCTGCTACTCAAGGAAAGGAAAATCTATGAACATTCACACATTTGAAATGTTTGCACATGAAATCCTCATATGTGAATACATATCCAAAAATTACGAAATTAATGGTAACCATCTCCGCATAAGGAATTAGCACCAAGGTGTTCCTCTTGTCAATAGCAGTTTCAAATCAAGTGAAAAGATTATAAAAACTAGTGAAAAACGCATTTATATCACTCATGAAACTAAACTTGAAGTAAATCCTAACTAACCATGGAAAATGAGCAAATTATGCCATTTTGAATTGAGGGAGAAATAAGTATTTATAACTGACAAAACTACATTTTAGGAAACAACAACACATGGGTGACTCAAGCTAGCCACAGGCTCGGCAAAAGCAGCCAACGCCGATAGCCACACATATAGGCCAAGGAGCAAGCACATTTAGCAGAGTACTTTGCCTTGCATGAGGTACAACTTCTGAATCTACAAGCCCTCGCCTATGTGCAAGAGAAGGTAGGGACACCATGCCAAAGAGAACAGGGCAAATGGAAGATGTAACAGAAGGTCTAGAATATTGTGCATGTGCAAAAGGAAGTGGGCATATGGTGATTTACTTTTTTGAGGCCCTTTTTGCCGTAGAACTTTTAAAATGCAGATCTCTGTTACCCCTAATCCTTGTTTTAATGATCTTGGTATCTTTTTGCTCATTAAATGCTTCTCTCAGTTTCTAAATGTTCTTTTTTTTACTATGTTGCTTGCTTAACTTAAAAATTGTTGATACTGCTTAAACTCACACAATTCCCTTGGGATTGCCTGCTACTTGTACTACAGCTACCAGGGGTTGAGGGAGGATTCTCTAGGAATTGTATTTTTGGCTCAACAGATTGTGCTTATTAAGGTGGTACTTATCACCTGGTGCTAATTAATTGCCCAATTTCTGGCATCTCTCTTTTGGTCATTTGCTCTACCAGGTCAATCTGACACTGCTTTTTATGTGTTGCAGGTCTCTGCTTCTCTTGTTGCTACATCACCAGCAGTCAACTTATATCGGATAGTGGCTGTAGGCAATTACTCACTATTAGGATTGATACTGGAGATTCACACAATTGTGCCTGCAGTGCCACATGTTCAGACTTCATGGCAACCCTTCAAGAGATTTGGTCGAATGTCTGAGTCACAATGCTTGTGAGCACAGACAGTATTTCTTCAGCTTATCTGTTGATTTGTCACTTCCTGTTGACACAATGATTTTGTGCATTCACATTTTTTCCAGGCTGTCAAACCATGTGTGGAAAAATCAAGGGCAGAAAAATTGCACTCAGGTCTATGTTTTTTGTGGGACCTGGTAAATGCTGTCAATTGAGCGACTTTGCAGATTTCATTGACAGATTTTCCATAAATCCTTTATAATTCTGGGTGTGATTTTACCACACCTGTTTCATTATCGGGGTCTAACAGTCTAGATACTTCCAGCTCAGTCTTGAGCAAACCCTCACTGATGCTACATGGTGAAGTACAATCATCAGAGGAGATTGTTGTGTCTCACCTCCACGTGCTTTTCCTCCAACCACTGTGTTGGTTAATAGGGCATATTTATCCAAGGCTCCTCGAGCAAAATCCAGATCCAGTCGGACCCTACTCCTGTCAGCCCAACCTCTGCCAATGTTACTTCTATGTCGCCCACTGCTGTCATGGACCCTAATGGGGGTGCATGGGCGTCCCACAGATTTGAAAATAGATGCAGAGGCATAGAGCAGAAAGGGTGAGAGCTGGCAACTAACTACTATGTGGGCTGGAGCAATGAAGACCAGCATGCCCATCAGCATGCCTCCAAAATCAGTCTGAGACAAAAGGAGGAGGAGCAATTTCAAAAGCTGCTAGCTTGCCCTGGTTATTGAAAGTCCTTGTGACGGCAAAGGATTACTTTACGAAAAAGAAGAAATCATCACTTACAACATTATGAACAGGAGCACTCCAGCATCACAAAATATGTCTCAAAGAGGAGAACGCAGGATTGATGGAACATTCTATTCCGGGCCAGAAATCTCTCACAGTGAGAATGGGGAGACGAGTGATGAGTCCCATGAGTCTGGCTCATGATATCGGATCAGAACCCATTCCTCCACGCTCGCGTTTCATATTTCCACCTGCAGTCTTCAGAGTCACTGTTTTGCAGTCCTGAGCCAGTAACGTAAAACTAGCCACATAGGCCCAGATGTAGGTAAAATCAAATTTGCGCGTCCTTAATAGCGAATTTTAGCGATTCGCTATTAAGGACTCGCAAAATTGAATGTAGGTAGGAATCGCTAAAATATTAGCGATTCCTTAATATTCCTTAATAACGAATCGCAAATTGAGATTCGTTAATAAGGAATACCTACCCATTCATTCCTATGGGTTAGGAGGTCCATAGGAATGAATGGGAAGATATTCACTAATTGCGATTCGCTATTAAAGAATCGCAAATAGCGGGAGCTATTTCAAGGGTGCCAGAGTGTCAAAAGGACACCCTGTTGCACCCCTGAAATGTGCATGTGTGCACATGTGGCGCACATACATGCCCTAAGGGCATGAATGTGTGCCACATGGCACTTTAAAATAAGCAAAAAGTGTTTTTTAAGGAAATGCTAATTACCACCAACTTGAAGTTGGTGGTAATTAGCGATTCCTAAGGCTAAAGTGCACTTTCTTTTGTGCTACTTAAATTGCATTTAAGGAATCGCAATTTGCGATTCCTTAAATGCAAGAGTCAAAATAAGGAATCGCAATTTTGCGATTCCTTATTTTGCTAGTAGGTTTAAACTCACCTACATTGCTCGCAGCCAAATAGCGAACGCAAACGCTGAAATTCGCACTCGCTATTTGGCCACCTACATCTGGCCCAAAGTGAATTCTAGTCAAGGCCCTTCATGTTAAACAACAAGCAGTGATGTCTCCACAGCTCAGTCCTTCTTTCGATTTGCTTCAATTAACCTATAACTCAAAGAAGCAAGGCAAAACTTTGTAAGAATCTACATAGATAAGCAAACAGTTCAAACTACTTTAATTCAAATTCAGCAGCAAATGTGAATGGCTAAAAGCTGGATTACAGAGATAGAAGAGCCTGAGGAGTATCCAGGGATGTCAACAGGAATCTCTTCAACACTAAGGGGTCGATTCCGATTCGGGCCGGAAAAAGCACCGACCGACTCGGATCCGGAAAAAATACCGACCGACACGTACCAGTGGCGCCCGACACGCCAAGTACGATGCAAGCCGCGATAAATCCGACCGACACGTCAGGAAACCAAGCCGACCGACCGAGCCGCTCGGAAAATAGCAATCCGGCCGGAAAAACACGCGAATCCAACCGACCGACACGCACCCGGAACAAATCCGACCGAATCGTACCCGCCAACTCCAACCCGCAGAAGTACGATGCAAGGCGCGAAAAACACGACCGAGTCGGACGGAGGACAAGCCGTACGACCGACACGCATACAAAACCGAGCCGAAGCAACACAATACACCGCGACCGACGCGTACGCAGCATACAAAACTGCACAAACACAGCGTGAACGAAACGGAAAACACCGTACGAGACCAATGCAGGGTCCGACTCGGTCACAAGAACGTTTCCAACATACACAAACAGCACAAAGGAAAAATCAACCAAAAAAAGGCCAAACAAGCAATTACCAAGCCAATAAATACTGGGGGGGTGGGGACAGAGAACAAAGACACACCCACAACTCCACCTATATAAAGGACACAAATCACTACCATGAGCCTTTGCAAATGCCATTCCACTGCCAGCACCCAAGAGAAAGCAACCACACACCCACAGCTCATCCCTCACACAAGCCACACACCATCAGCACACCAACAAATACCTACCTCACATACACCCAGCACAACACACACCCACACACACTCACCTGCACACCAACACACACATCACCCACCATCACCACCCATCACCATGCCCCCAAGAAGAATCCCAAGTTCCTAGATAGTGAATTGGAAGTCATGGTAGACGAGATCCTCAGGGTGGAGCCACAGCTGTTTGGCACTCTGGTCCAACAGACCCCCATGTCGCAGAAAACCAAGATGTGGGAGAGGATCATCAACAGGGTGAACGCCCAATCACCATGTCGGCGCACAAAGACGGACATCCAGAACAGGTGGTATGACGTGCGCAGGAGGGTACGGGACCTGCTGAAGATAGACTACATCAACAGCCAACACACCGGCAGTGGCCCTCCTGCCAAGCCAATATACCTCAGGCCCTGGGAGGAGAAGGTGCGGGCCATCCTTCCGCCAGTGAGCGTATATGGACTAGAGAACATCCCAGAGCCTGGTGAGTACACAACAAATGTACACAATAAACTGCCACAAAACACACACATCACTGTCAAGGGGAGAGTCAAACCATGCACTCATAGCAATTACACAGCAACTAGAACAGAATCATCCCAAAATGTGTATGTCAGTCAGATAAACACAACACATGCCATCAAAAATGTCACATCCAACTGTGCCAACACATGTACAAACACAACCACAACTACAGCTAGGCAGTGGCACAAATAGAACTAACAAACACATCCACACATGTAGCCACCACAACAACACCAACACACAGTGAAGACCACTCAAAGGAAGGAATTCTGTGTATGCTGGCCAAGTCAGTGTAGCCAATAGCATCATGGGAGTCGCAGTCACACATATTGCCCGCCCCAAAACTGTCCCATCAACACCACCATGAACCATGCGCACATCACAGGGAGTGGAGAAGGACTCACAAGATGGCTGACACTGGCTACTGCTGTGGGGAGCACAAGGCCCTGCTGCCAACTGTGCACCAACAAACAGCAGGACACCACTGACTGACATCCTGAGAGACAACTTCCACTCCCTGCAATGCAAGCACGTTCCATGGTGGGATATCTGGCTGGCTGGGTGGGAAGGGGGACTTGCAGCACTGACTATAGTCACCAGCACCTCCCCTCACACCCCCCCAACACAAACTCCACAGTACCCACCTGGTAGAATGCAATGCCCTCCATCCTAACACAAGATCCCACAAAGCACCACCACCCTGGGTTATGTTGTGTGAAGCACAGGGACACTCTTGGGACTCTTAGCCAAACAACTGCCAGGACAACACTCCCAGCCATCCTGTCAGCACAGCCAGCCCACCCCACAGGGAAGCAGAGTCAAAAGGAAGGAAGCATGGGCATGCTGGGAAGGGGGTGGAGGCAATAGCATGATGGGAGACGTAGTCACAGACATAGCTCACCCCCACAACTGTCCCATCAACACCACCCTGAACCATGCTCACATCACAGGGAGTGGAGAAGGACTCACAAGATGGCTGACACTGGCTACTGCTGTGGGGAGCACAAGGCCCTGCTGCCAACTGTGCACCAACAAACAGCAGGACACCACTGACTGACATCCTGAGAGACAACTTCCACTCCCTGCAATGCAAGCACGTTCCATGGTGGGATATCTGGCTGGCTGGGTGGGAAGGGGGACTTGCAGCACTGACTATAGTCACCAGCACCTCCCTCACACCCCCCCAACACAAACTCCACAGTACCCACCTGGTAGAATGCAATGCCCTCCATCCTAACACAAGATCCCACAAAGCACCACCACCCTGGGTTATGTTGTGTGAAGCACAGGGACACTCTTGGGACTCTTAGCCAAACAACTGCCAGGACAACACTCCCAGCCATCCTGTCAGCACAGCCAGCCCACCCCACAGGGAAGCAGAGTCAAAGGAAGGAAGCATGGGCATGCTGGGAAGGGGGTGGAGGCAATAGCATGATGGGAGACGTAGTCACAGACATAGCTCACCCCCACAACTGTCCCATCAACACCACCCTGAACCATGCTCACATCACAGGGAGTGGAGAAGGACTCACAAGATGGCTGACACTGGCTACTGCTGTGGGAGCACAAGGCCCTGCTGCCAACTGTGCACCAACAAACAGCAGGACACCACTGACTGATATCCTGAGAGACAACTTCCACTCCCTGCAATGCAAGCACGTTCCATGGTGGGATATCTGGCTGGCTGGGTGGGAAGGGGGACTTGCAGCACTGACTATAGTCACCAGCACCTCCCCTCACCCCCCCAACACAAACTCCACAGTACCCACCTGGTAGAATGCAATGCCCTCCATCCTAACACAAGATCCCACAAAGCACCACCACCCTGGGTTATGTTGTGTGAAGCACAGGGACACTCTTGGGACTCTTAGCCAAACAACTGCCAGGACAACACTCCCAGCCATCCTGTCAGCACAGCCAGCCCACCCCACAGGGAAGCAGAGTCAAAAGGAAGGAAGCATGAGCATGCTGGGAAGGGGGGTGGAGGCAATAGCATGATGGGAGACGTAGTCACAGACATAGCTCACCCCCACAACTGTCCCATCAACACCACCCTGAACCATGCTCACATCACAGGGAGTGGAGAAGGACTCACAAGATGGCTGACACTGGCTACTGCTGTGGGGAGCACAAGGCCCTGCTGCCAACTGTGCACCAACAAACAGCAGGACACCACTGACTGACATCCTGAGAGACAACTTCCACTCCCTGCAATGCAAGCACGTTCCATGGTGGGATATCTGGCTGGCTGGGTGGGAAGGGGGACTTGCAGCACTGACTATAGTCACCAGCACCTCCCCTCACACCCCCCAACACAAACTCCACAGTACCCACCTGGTAGAATGCAATGCCCTCCATCCTAACACAAGATCCCACAAAGCACCACCACCCTGGGTTATGTTGTGTGAAGCACAGGGACACTCTTGGGACTCTTAGCCAAACAACTGCCAGGACAACACTCCCAGCCATCCTGTCAGCACAGCCAGCCCACCCCACAGGGAAGCAGAGTCAAAAGGAAGGAAGCATGGGCATGCTGGGAAGGGGGGTGGAGGCAATAGCATGATGGGAGACGTAGTCACAGACATAGCTCACCCCCACAACTGTCCCATCAACACCACCCTGAACCATGCTCACATCACAGGGAGTGGAGAAGGACTCACAAGATGGCTGACACTGGCTACTGCTGTGGGGAGCACAAGGCCCTGCTGCCAACTGTGCACCAACAAACAGCAGGACACCACTGACTGACATCCTGAGAGACAACTTACACTCCCTGCAATGCAAGCACGTTCCATGGTGGGATAACTGACTGGCTGGGTGGGTGGGTGGGAAGGAGGTCTGGCTGTCAACCAAACACAATCAATGCAGACCATGTTCACACCCCAGAGAATACATAGAAATGCCCAAATAATGCAGGACAATGTGCCACACCAATATCAACCCCTGACTGTGACAACTTAGGACAATACAATGTACAGGCCCGCACCCCGAGGCACAGTCACAACTGTCAGGTGTGTCAACCACTGATGCCTGCAGAAACATGACATACATTGTTTGTGTCTCCCAAAAACAGGTGATGATAGGGACACAGCAGCAGACGCTGAGGAGTCCCAGTCCCAGGCTCAAGAGGATGCCGAGCTCACTGGCGTCGTACAGCCCCTGTCCTCCTCGGACGATGAAGAACAACCTGGCACATCCGGTGCAAGTCAACATGCTGCACCAGCAGGACCACCAGCTGCAGCACCAGCAGGTCCACCAGCTGCACCCCCTGCACCCACCCCTCCAACGACTGTCACCACGAATACCATCCCTGCCGACATGGACAGAATAAGGAACAACACCAGCGCAGTGACCCTGGACCAACCTGGGGCCATGGACACCACCACCACCACCAACCCCCAAGGTGGACCAGGGTTATCTGTGCGTGCAACTGCACACACTGCACATGTCAGCAGGGGTGGTGGGAGGGGTGGGAGACAGAGGTCGCTGCTTGCAGACGTTGCTGGTGTGCATGAAGACCCACAACTGGTACGCATAGCTGATGCGTACCAGTCCAGCACCGGAGAGCTCAGCCAGGTAGTGGGGCTCCTCAGAGACATTAAACAGCAGCAGGCTGCCCATCATGCCCGCTTGGACTCCCACATGTCCCAAGTGGAGTCACACATGTCACGTGTGGACTCCCACATGTCACGTGTGGACTCCCACATGACCCGCGTGGAGTCCAAGTGGGATGTACTACATGAGATGACGGCGGTGCACAGGGACATTTTACAATGCCTCCGCCAGATGAACAGCAACCAGTCCACACCTCCCTGTGTGCCAACAACATCTGGTACCGAACAAACTGCAACTGCCACAGGGAGGGAGGAGGACTCTGGCGGAGAGTCCCCTGCACCGCAGCAGCCTGCACTTGAGGGCCACCCCCAAGAAGAGGGGTCGTCCGAGGAGGGGAAAGTGAGAGGCTGATGGCCAAGCGCAACTCCCAGGAACCCTGAACCTGTTCTGGATTTTCGCCTTTGTGCACAGACTGTTCACCCTGTTGATGGCAACACTACTCCCACACATTGCATGGGGAGTATAAGTTGGAACAATGTGTCAGACAACAGTGGCCCCGATACTGGGGATCCTGTCTACCTGGACTTTCTATTCATCTAGGAACTTGGGATTGCAAGATTCATGTACAGCACAATCCATCTTATGCACTATTATCACAATAAACACACTAATACACCATACTTGCCTCTGTCGTGATTCCAACGTGGGTGCTGTTATGGGGATGATGAACTGCAAAATTACACAGTGTATGCGAACTGCAACAGCAAGGACAACACAGGCATGTGAGTACAGGCAACGTGACACATATGAGGGAGACACACCACCAGGGCTACACAACACATACACACCTAGGCCATCTGACTCATTGCCTACACTGATGTTGCCAGGGAAGACGGTGCAATGCACAGACACCACACCCATTCCCAGTTGTAGTCAAGTAGCCCACAGGTGCAGTAAGCAAATGGCAGTCAAATGTGTGACCACAGACAACGCACATCACTAAGTGAAGCACAGGTTTATTACACAGTAGCAACATGCCGTAACCACTACAGATGCAAGGTAACCCCACCTGGTAGCGGGCACACAGTCAACAACTGTAGACGGAAGGAAGTCCATGGGTGTGGCGCACATCACCTGTAGGGACACAACAGCTACCAGCCTGGATGTGCAATCACGTCGTCGGTGGACACAGTTGACCAAACGAATCTGAAAGTACCCTGTGAAGGACAGAAATGACACACAGTCAAAAGCAATGCAGTACAGGACAGAACAGCAAAACTCATGCACAATACATGTTACAAGATACCCACCCAGAACCAAGTTAGCATGTCAACACTGTTGGGGAGTACAGCCCACCTGTCACCACACATCGCAACACACATCCTGTCAAGTAGCCCATGGACACACTCCAACAGCACCAGAGCACCACCCACACATCATGCCAACTCACATCATTCACATGACACCTCAGGATACTCACATTCAGCTAAAGAAGTTGGTGATGAGCTGTGTGCGGACATCACCATCACCATCATCATCATCATCGTCACTGGCATCGTGGTCCAGGCCAGGATCCTCCACAGGTGGCGGATGTTGGTCATCGTCATCCTGGATGAGAGGCAACTCCTTCCGCACTGCCAGGTTGTGGAGCATGCAGCAGACGATGATAATCTTGCACACTTTCGCAGGGGCATATGGGAGGGACCCTCCGGTCTTGTCCAGGCAGCGGAAGCGGCTCTTCAGGAGACCAAAGGTCCGCTCAATCACTCTCCTGGTCCGACCATGTGCCTCATTGTAGCGCATCTGGGCAGGTGTCACAGGGTTCCTGAGGGGTGTCAGCAACCACGGCATGTTGGGGTATCCCGAGTCACCTACGGACAGACAAGTGCACATCAGCTGACTTGGAAAAGTGGGCGGAATACTACAGATCAGATCACACACAATGGCACAAAGTCAGTACACACCGACAAGCCAGGCACGCTGGTTCTGCATCTGTGCCATCAACCTGGGGATGCGACTACTCCTCATCACAAAGGCATCGTGTGCTGAACCAGGGAAACGGGCACACACGTGTGTGATGGTCATGTCTGCAAGACACACCACCAGTGCATTGACCGAGTGGTAGTGCTTGCGGTTCCTGTAGGCCTGCTCCTGGGCCTGTGGTGGTACCAAAGCCACATGTGTCCCATCAATGGAGCCAATGACATGCGGCATCCTCCCCAGGGCATAAAAGTCACTCTTCACGTCAGTGAGTCGTCGCAGTCTAGGGAAATAGATGTACCGGTTCAGGAAGAGCAACATTGCCGCCAAAACATCGCGGAGCACACGGCTGAACATGGTCTGTGACATCCCACCAGCAGACGCCACAGTATGTTGGAAGGTACCGGTGGCAAAGAAGTGTAGGGCTGCCATCACCTTCACCTTGGGGGTCAGCGCTGTAGGATACGGCCGGCCAGGCTGCAAATGTGGGGACAACTGCACTGCCAAATCCTCAATCAGCTGCCTGGTGAAGCGGTACCGTCGGATGCTGTCCCGTTCCACCATCGTTGCCAGGTCTGGGAATGGCCGATGGACAGCAGGAGCCCTGCAGTGCAGAGGAGAAGTAAGCAAGATCGTCAGTCACCCCACATATGCGGCATTGAACACACTCAAGATCCCAACATACATCATCATGAGGCACAACTACATGAAGTGTGCAGTACCGGAACGACATTTATGGTACATACATGGCCAACATCTGTCAACACGGTCCTACAGGTGGCATCAATTTGTCCCAGGTTGGCCCATTGGATATCATGATGCTGTGTCACAGTCACCCCCCAGTGACATGTGAGGACAGATGTGCCCCAGGCACCACAGCTCAACGACAGGCACATTCCCAGGGACCCTGTAATGCCACATGGACACTGGCATCACCTGGAGTATCATGTGTACACCACAACAAAACAAACATGACCCCCACAGGTAGTGGCCACACTTGCCATGGCAGGAGAGCCATGGACGTCTGTGACACACACGCACAACATCAGAGTCCATGCACACACAACGTGGATGTGGAGACTGTCTCCCATTGTGCACATGAAATCAGAGACATTGTAAACACTACATGCACAAAGACTGTGGAGGGCCATCACTATTGTGCCACTGGGACACCCTGGCTCAAACATACCGTCCCACATGGGACTCACGGGGTATGTGACATGACATACACAAACACCACTGTGAAATGTGACCATGGCACATGCACAGATATGAACAGTTGCACATCACAGTGGTCACGTACACGTAACACCCAGGATCCTGTCCCCATGAACACGTGCACAGCCTGGGGGTGGCTGCCCACAGGTGACACCCACAGGACAACATGTACACCAACATACACACAATAGGAAATGCAGCCTTACATGCCTTATGATAAGGTTTGGACAGGCTGTCGTGATGTAGGTGTGCCCCTCACTCCCTGGGAGCTATCTGTGGCTGGCATATGTCCATCTGAGACAGGCATGCTGACATATGCCAGTCACATGTACAGTGATGCGTTGTACTGCAATGGACCGATCGGTGCCTCCGGCCGGCCCATTGCATTCAATGTGTGCGGGTACGCGTTGTACCCCTGTGCGCGTTGAACAGCAATGGACCGATCGGTGCCTCCGGCCGGCCCATTGCATTCAATGTGTGCGGGTACGCGTTGTACCCCTGTGCGCGTTGAACAGCAATGGACCGATCGGTGCCTCCGGCCGGCCCATTGCATTCAATGTGTGCGGTGCAGCGTTGTACCCCTGTGCGCGTTGAACAGCAATGGACCGATCGGTGCCTCCGGCCGGCCCATTGCATTCAATGTGTGCGGGTACGCGTTGTACCCCTGTGCGCGTTGAACAGCAATGGACCTATCGGTGCCTCCGGCCGGCCCATTGCATTCAATGTGTCGCGGTACGCGTTGTACCCCTGTGCGCGTTGAACAGCAATGGACCGATCGGTGCCTCCGGCCGGCCCATTGCATTCAATGTGTGCGGGTACGCGTTGTACCCCTGTGCGCGTTGAACAGCAATGGACCGATCGGTGCCTCCGGCCGGCCCATTGCATTCAATGTGTGCGGGTACGCGTTGTACCCCTGTGCGCGTTGAACAGCAATGGACCGATCGGTGCCTCCGGCCGGCCCATTGCATTCAATGTGTGCGGGTACGCGTTGTACCCCTGTGCGCGTTGAACAGCAATGGACCGATCGGTGCCTCCGGCCGGCCCATTGCATTCAATGTGTGCGGGTGCGCGTTGTACCCCTGTGCGCGTTGAACAGCAATGGACCGATCGGTGCCTCCGGCCGGCCCATTGCATTCAATGTGTGCGGGTACGCGTTGTACCCCTGTGCGCGTTGAACAGCAATGGACCGATCGGTGCCTCCGGCCGGCCCATTGCATTCAATGTGTGCGGGTACGCGTTGTACCCCTGTGCGCGTTGAACAGCAATGGACCGATCGGTGCGCACCCATTGACAATGGGCTTGCCTGGCAACGGACGCGTTTTTGAATATTCGAACGAGTCGGTTGCTGGAAAATCAGTTGGTCACCCACAACAATGTTGCAAAATAATGTATGTCATGAAGTTGAAGATTTGAAGGATGCTGTGGGCGTGTTTTGGTGCTGCTATTCCATGGATTGGCCATATTCAGAAGATGCAAACGACTTGGACCTATCACTTTGGACACAAGGGACAGTATCTGCCTCTCCAGCACATATATATTGCTGCATGTTCCCCTGAGAGCCCACTTGCCTGCACTACATGCTCCAGGACGACATCTGCCACTGCACTGCTGCTGTCTCTGCCCCTCTGGACCCTGCAATGGCACGTACTGTGGAGAGAGCCCCAGCCTTCAGCCTTGAAGAGAACCAGGCCCTGCTGGACAGCCTACTTCCACAGTACAGCAAGCTGTATGGGACACCAGGGGAGCAGGTGAGTGTTCTGTGCACTGCCTTTCTGAATGTGCATTTTGTCTGACTAGCAAGGCTGAGAGTCAGCACACCACTGGCTAGCAGGCTCACTGAGTAGTTGTCACCCCCATAGTGTGTAGTGACTTGCACTGGACAGGTATGGTGCAGTGACAGTGCTTCTGAACAGGGTTTTACTCCCCATGCTATGATACCATGTAGTGACTTCTGGAAAACTGTCCATGGGCAGCCGTGCACTGCCTGGGTACACCATGTGCCCCTGTGATTGCGACATGTATATGCAACTGTGTCATGCACGGATATGTTGCATGTGTAGTAATGTCCTTATCACTTTGTCATCCTGACAGGCTTCTGCCCATCGGAAGCATGAGATCTGGAAGGACATCGTCCGGGCTGTCCGGTCCGTGGGGTCTACCAGCGCCGGATCCGCAACTGCCAAAAGAGGTGGCAGGACCTTCGGGGCTGGACCCGGAGGATTGCACGGGTCCAGCTGAAGCTGTCGCCTCCTCGCAGGAGGGGCGGAACACGGACCCTGACCCCCACATGCTCAGGATCCTGGCGGTGGTCTTTCCAGACCTGGATGGGCAGCTGAAGGCCAGAGAGCAGCAAGGAGGGGGTGAGTCAAAGACTGCACTGTGTACTCTGTCTAACATGTTATGTGCCCTCCTCGGGCCAGGTTGAACTGCCACAGTACAGCAGTCATGTTGTCCAGGAGCCATGTCCCTCTATTGTGCACTGCCCACTCCTCATCTGATACCCAGGTGTGGCCCTTACATGCAGGGAATTCTGTCACTTAGGACTGTGTCCTTGCAGTTTGCTTGACTCAAGGTGGGAGACAGCATCTGTTTCCCTGACTCTGTGGTGGGCATCATGGGTGGGTCCATTGCTTACACAATGCCTGTATTCTGACATGTAGGGTAGTGTCACAGGTCTCCCATATGTCCAATAGGTATGACCTGGACAGATGAGGGTTAAGAGGATGTGTTGTGGGGGGATGTACATGTGCACTTGTGCAGCTCCAGGACTTGCATTCCCCATGACCTACTATTGTGACACAGTGCAGAGTGTTGTTGTCTGGCTGCAAAGTCATACATCACTGAGACAGTGATGTATGACTTTGCAGTCATGCCTCCGCCATGGCATGTGTCTACTGATTGGTGATCCTGCAGGGGAGTGACATGTGCTACATGCACACCATAGTGGCGCTGGCTATCAGGACATGGGTGCATCATGGTGTCTGTCGCTGGTATGCATCACATGCATTTCCTATTTGACTCTGGGCATCCCTTACATCCGTAAACCTGTACTGACTCAGTGGCAAGAGCTGTGATGTGTCCACACCGTGTCCTCTGCACTGTCCAACTACTGTGTACTTGGTGCATGTGTCAACACTGGGGTGTTGCAATCCAACAGACACCAGACAGATGGGTGCAAGGCCATGTGGGATGTGAGTGCCATGCTTGGCATCAGACTGACAATTGACTTCTCCTGTTCAATTAGTGCACTTTTAGCAATGTACAACTAATGATGCCAGGGCTTGCTCTGGGATGTGCTGTGCTCACAGTGGTGTGTGCGTTATGTGCAGGTGACTGATGTCTGTCTGTTTCCCCATTGTTTGCAGATACATCCACGGCCACGGAAGGGGACAGCTCCACGGACCAGGAGGAGCCGGAGAGCCAGACTGGGTCAGCAGCCGAGGAGTGGTCGGAGGGACCCAGTGGCACGGAGGGCGAGGGGAGCCACACCGAGGAGTCCTCAGCAGCATCCACCTCAGCTGAGGACCAGAGCAACTCGGAGGATGACTCCCTTGTGGAGGCGGGTGTCAGCAGCCACCACACCCCAGCTAGTGTTGCTGTCCCCGCCACCACCAGCACCACCACCGCCCTCCCATCGGCTCCCATTCCCCAGGTCCGTGGAGGCTCCCATGTCCGGGAGCGTGTCTCCTTTGGGCCAGGCACCGCACCCCTGCCCCTGTGTCCCCTGCTGCCCTGAGTGAGGAGTCTGTGTACCTCCTTCGCCAGCTCCATGTAGGGCAGACAGCCATGCTGAGTGTCCTCCATGCGCACACCGCGCTGTTGACTCAGCTGGTGTCGTTCATGGAGGGCATCTCATCGGGCATGTCTGACCTACAGAGGGGCAATAGGTCCATGGACTCCTCCCTGACGGCAGCAGTGTCCCTCCTCAAACGGTCCCTCACCCCTCCTGCCTCTGCTCCATCCACACTCCCCAGCACCTTACCCATCCCAGGCACACACACACTGGCACACACCAGCACACACACATCCAGCACACTGACACACACGCCAATGACAAAACGCACACGCAAGCACATTCAGGGGACTGAAGCCAGACTCACAGGGGATGGGGCCCTGGAACACACACACGCATCCACATGCACTGCGCAGTCCTCAGTTCCCTCTCCCTCCAAAGCACCCTCCCTTGCCTCACCTGCAACCCCAAAGTCACAGCAGCTCTTCCTCTGTGACCTCGGCCTCTTCCCCACCGATGAAGCTGCTCCAGCATCCCGGGGAAGAGGAAGCCCACCCACACGGAGCAGAGTGCCCCTCGCCCCCGGACACCCTCCCCCAGGCGCAGACGGACTGAGGCCCCCACCCGCAAGTCCCCCGGAGTGCTAAGAGCAAGACCCCGCCACCGCCCTGCAGCTCAGGCACAAGGTCTCCGTCCTCCATCCCTCAGGCCCCCACTGCACAGGTGCCCCCACCACACCCTGCCCCAGGTTCCCCCACCCACAGATATGCCATCCCCAAGATGCTCCGGCCTTCTCCCCCTGCCACTTGCTCTCCCAGCACCACACCCCCCGCTGCGCTTGTCTGTGCCACTGATGTGGTGAGGGTGTCCTCCCCTCTGTCCAACCCACCTTGCCTGTTCCCCATTCTCCTCCCCTGGAGGTAGGCACTGCAGTGGAGTCCACTACCGCCCTGTCTGACTTGGGCACTGCAGTGGCGGACCTGTCCACCCCATCTGCAGGGTCCACTGCAGTTGTGCCGGCACCCACGACATCTGTGTCTTGCCCCCCAGTTGTGCCGGCACACACCATGTCAGACACCTCCACTGCAGTTGTCAGTGGCTCTCCAGCACCCACCACCCCTTCCCTGACTCCCCCTGGTGAGCCCTGATCCTGTCCCTGCGGTGCCTGGCCTGCCCCCCGGTTGCCCCTCCTAGTGGATTGTCCCTGGTATTGTGCAGGCATGCATAGGGTGACATCTGCCAGTGTCACCCTGTTTGAACTTTGACAATGGACTGGCCATTGGCCTTTGCTCTTTTTCAGGACTTCGTTTGGCCTCAACACATATGCTGAATAAAGCAACTTTCTTTTCTCTAGTGCTCATGCTTCAGATGTACATGTTGTTGGTGCAGCTAACCATGCCCTTGCTGCAGTGATGGTGATATCTGGTCTCATGATTATGAAGTGTTACTGTGCAGGAACCCATGTGGTCCAGGGGGAATGTGTCCTATCATGTGGTGTATCCATGTCATCAATAGCAGCATCTGAGGGTGTCATGTGTTCAGTATTTGGCAATGGGTTTCCTACTTACATTGGCAATTTCACATCTGTGGCTTCCACCCCTGCACATCTGTTGTGCCTGCCATCGTTGCATTTGTCTACTTCCCTGACCGTGTTGCCATCTCCAGTGGACATGCAGGTTTGGGCATCAATGGGGAGGGACTCATCCGTGTAGTCAGTGCAACATTGCTATACAAGTGTGTTGGATCTGTGCTGATGATTCCGTTGGCACATCCATGACCAGGCTGATGTGATGGGAGCCCTCATTTGGTGCTAATTGTTGATTGTGTGACCAAGTGCTCAGCTGACATGATGGGGCCCTACTGAGGCAACATATGGCACAGCTTTCCTCACACAGGAGTGGAGTCCCCTCATGGCAGTGTGTACACGTGTGACATTGCCTGCGCCCAAGGTGTGTGTTGTATGTGCATGTCTGTGTGTTCACTTCCATTCATCTGCGCATGCTGTGATCCCTAGTGTTGTACCTGTTTGTGATGCTTGCTGACTTGAGCTATGTTCCCCCAAAGTCTTCTCCCTGTGTTCTCTGTGATGTGGGTGCATGGCACATTACTGGTCATCAGGGTGTCACCCATAGGTGTGTTTGCTGTCAGGGCAGAGTTTGTGTGCTGACGCAGATGGGTCACAGTCAGGTTTCCCTTTGGCACTTGTTGTTTGCCCCTGTCATGTGATTTCCAGTTTGTGTTATCTTTCAGTGATTGTGACACGTTGTGTGTGTGACTGCTGGCACTCCTTAGGGTCCGGGCTGCAATGTTGGTTGTTGTCTATGTGTGTTCTTTGTGGGTGACCTTGGCTTCTTCATTGGTGTGTGACTGTGGCTGGGATCCCATTGGTCGGTGTGGTATTGCCGTCATGTCCATGTACAGCGTAGTGTGCAGTGTGTCAGACATTCAGGAGTCTTGTTGAGTGTCCATGTGTGATGTGTTTCTACACCTTGGTTCCCACCCACCACCCTGGAATAGTAATGGGTGCATGTGCAATGTCACCAGTGCATGTGTACTTCACTGCTGCACATTGTTGGAGGTCGAGGGTGTGGTGTTGAGTGTGTGCAGATGAGAGTTGTTGCCCGGCTAGTCCCCTGCCTCCATGTTGGCCTTGGCTTACTGGCCATGCTGATTGATTTGTGCTTGTGTAGGTGTGATGGTAGTTAGTTGCTCAGGACACCTGACTGTGGTTCACAGTGTGAACGACATTTAGCTTTGTCATCACAGTGGTATTTTTCTTCAGCCCAGGGTCACCACATTGTGGGGGCCCTGGGGGTGGTGCTGTGGTGTGTCTGTGACTTGCTGTGTCAGTTGTTGTTCCTACGTGCCTGTGTGACATGTGTGTTTTGTGCTCCCTCTCACCTGTCAATGCCTGCTTGCCCACATAGGGGATTTGGATCCATGAGTTACCTTAGTGTGGCAGTGTATGCACATCTGTATGATTGGTATTCAGCTCTCCTCATGTGTTGTGTTGTTGCCTGGGGACAATGGCACCCCCACCCCTCACCTGCTGTGTATGATGACAGTGTTGGTCTGCCTGTTTGTGTTTGTGCATCTGCACCACTGCATTGGCATATCTTGGGTGTGCCATTGGCTGTATGTTGTTTGGTGTGTTTCCCCTGCTGTCCCTGGGACTCCTAGGTCATCGGTCAGCACAGTGATCATGGTTTGTGTGTCCCATTGCTGCCATGGTATGGTATCTGTTCACCTCACATCTGCTGTCTCCACAGGGTATCTGCATTTGTGTGCCCATTGGTGCAAATATGTGGTTCTGCATTCTGATGGTCACTTCTGTCATTGTGTCATTGATGAATGTTGACAGTGTCAGCCCCCATGGGTGTTGTTTGTCTGCACATGGCCAAAGGTATGTTTCATTTGCACTGCAGTATTTGGCTCCCCCAATTTATGTTGCAATGGGACACATACACTACTTTGCCACAGATGAGTTTTTGGTTCTGTGACCAGGAATGATCCATGCAGTTTGGCAGTTGCAGCTCTTTCTTTGTCAACAATTACCTTTTGGTCACTGTGATGATGAGGGTGTAGACCCCATTGCCACAATGGTCAAAATGTGCTTCAGCTATGGACCCCACACTTGCCTTTTGGTCACTGTGATGATGGGGGTTTAGACCCCATTGCCACAATGGTCAAAATGTGCTTCAGCTATGGACCCCACACTTACCTTTTGGTCACTGTGATGATGGGGGTTTAGGCCCCATTGCCACAATGGTCAAAATGTGCTTCAGCTATGGACCCCACACTTGCCTTTTGGTTACTGTGATGATGGGGGTTTAGACCCCATTGCCACAATGGTCAAAATGTGCTTCAGCTATGGACCCCACACTTACCTTTTGGTCACTGTGATGATGGGGGTTTAGGCCCCATTGCCACAATGGTCAAAATGTGCTTCAGCTATGGACCCCACACTTGCCTTTTGGTCACTGTGATGATGGGGGTTTAGGCCCCATTGCCACAATGGTCATGGGCTGCTTGCATTGTGGGTGCCACACACATATATGTGTGGCACATGTGCTAGGGGGTCACATTGTATGTTCAATGTCATGTTCGGTGTTGTAGGCATTTGACACAGCCTGCTCACACGCTTGTCATGGTGGTGGGGGGATGTCTTAATCTTGCATTCCCTAGGTTGTGGTGTGCTTGTTGTGTCATGCATTGTCCATCCTATGAGTGGGGGTGGTAGTAGTGGTAGGCATCCAGCCCCCTGGCTAAGGGTGGTAGTAGTGGTGGGCATCCTGCCCCCTGGGTGAGGGTGGTAGTAGTGGTAGGCATCCTGCCCCCTGGTTGAGGGTGGTAGTAGTGGTAGGCATCCAGCCCCCTGGCTAAGGGTGGTAGTAGTGGTGGGCATCCTGCCCCCTGGTTGAGGGTGGTAGTAGTGGTAGGCATCCAGCCCCCGTGGCTAAGGGTGGTAGTAGTGGTGGGCATCCTGCCCCCTGGTTGAGGGTGGTAGTAGTGGTAGGCATCCAGCCCCCTGGCTAAGGGTGGTAGTAGTGGTGGGCATCCTGCCCCCTGGGTGAGGGTGGTAGTAGTGGTAGGCATCCTGCCCCCTGGGTGGGGGTGGTAGTAGTGGTAGGCATCCAGCCCCCTGGCTAAGGGTGGTGGTAGGCATCCAGCCCCCTGGCTAAGGGTGGTAGTAGTGGTGGGCATCCTGCCCCCCTGGGTGAGGGTGGTAGTAGTGGTAGGCATCCTGCCCCCTGGCTAAGGGTGGTAGTAGTGGTGGGCATCCAGCCCCCCTGGCTAAGGGTGGTGGTAGGCATCCAGCCCCCTGGCTAAGGGTGGTAGTAGTGGTGTGCATCCTGCCCCCTGGGTGGGGTGGTAGTAGTGGTAGGCATCCAGCCCCCTGGCTAAGGGTGGTGGTAGGCATCCAGCCCCCCTGGCTAAGGGTGGTAGTAGTGGTGGGCATCCTGCCCCCTGGGTGGGGGTGGTAGTAGTGGTAGGCATCCAGCCCCCCTGGCTAAGGGTGGTGGTAGGCATCCAGCCCCCTGGCTAAGGGTGGTAGTAGTGGTGGGCATCCTGCCCCCTGGTTGAGGGTGGTAGTAGTGGTAGGCATCCTGCCCCCCTGGTTGAGGGTGGTTGTGGTGGTTGGCATCCAGCCCCCTGGGTTGGGGTGGTGGCGCGCATTCAGGCCCCTGTGTGCATATGTGGCATTGGTGATGGGCATCCCGCCCCTATGGTGCTGCTGTTGCTGGTGTAAGTATATTCAGATTCCCAGTGTATGTGTGTGATGTGTCGTGTACGTGTTGTATGTGTTTTGTGGTTGGTGTCTGACTTACCTTCTGCGCCGTACGCGTCCGTGCCTGTTCCGGTAGTAGATGTAGAATATTGGTATGATCGGGACGAAGGGATTCATGGTTGGTTCGTGTCGTTCGTCCTTCTCGTTGCTTCGCGTCGTCCTCGTCGCTTGGCTTCGTCCTCGTCGCTTCGCGTCGTCCTCGTCGGTGCTGTGTTCGTCTCGTAGCCGTGGATCGTGTTGTGGCGCGATTCGGAGCTTATGTGCGCCTCTCCCGGATGCTTTGACGTGCCGTGCGTAGCGACGGGTTCGGCGCGTACGGAAAGCGCATCGTACTTGTCCGGCCGGACGGGGCTGCATTTTCCCTTCCGTGCGACTCGATTCGGCGTTTCCGGATTCGCCTCGGTCGGAGAACAGGACCTGGTTTGGGTGAGTACGGCTCGGCCGGGATTTTTGCTGTTGTGCGCATCGTACTTGCTCGTTCGGTGTACTGTACGGATCGGTCGGGAAACTGGCTTTCGCATGGCTTTTTTCCCGACCGAATAGTATTGGGTGCGCCTCCGACCGAGATCGGAATCGGCCCCTAACTGGTGAATTACAGCAATACCCGGAAAGAAATTAAGGATAAAAAATGCCAGTTATCAAGCAGAGACTCTGGCCAAGAAAATTGAGTCTGACAAAGCATGGAAACAAGAGCAATCATTTTGGTAATGAAATGAAATAACAAAAATCACCATCAAACCATTACCGATCATCACCGTCAAGAGATCACCACAGAAACAGAAGAAGAAACACCACCCAAGAGAAGAAATAGCCTTATCAATTTGGACAAGAACACACCCATCATGGCACATGTCCGGCCATAGGGCAGGCGTGTTGAAAGTGCAGCAATGTAAACCACTAAGAGAAGATGCGCAAAGGATCTAGCCGAGATGTCTCCTGGAAATTAGAAGACAAAAAGCCTAGGGGCATATTTGCGAGCCCCTAGCGCCACCAGAGTAACACCCCTTACCTCACATAAACGACATGATCATATTTCTGAATGGTGCAAATATTATTTAAGCTGCCACTCAACTAGGGCTTCATAAGAACCCATGATACATCACAATATCCACCAAACATCTGTTTGTTTTGATGACAGAGGACAGTGCAGCACTGCATGCGAAAACATATTGCAGGCTGCCCTCTACGTGTGTGCACATGCCGACAAAAATATTGACGTGCAGTTAAAAACATGGTGGTTTACTACTGCACTGCTTTTTGAACGGCGCACTACACCACACATCAGACCTGGTGCAAATTTAGGTGCTCATTTATGACACTGTGAGACAGTGCAGCACAGCAAGTCACCTTGCCGCGATGCGCTGCACTGCATGACAGGAAAAGGCAGGAATGTGCCGTATTTATTGGAATGCGGCACATTCCTGTTATTTCCCTTGCGCTGGTGCACTTTTGGCAGCCTAGCACCAATGCAGGCATTCTTGTACCATGGTGCAAATGTGCCTGTGTTGCATGCAGGATATTTTTGTGCAGGAAGGGATACCTTCCTGCACAAATACAATCCTGAGAGGCATATTCCTCTTTCTATGTGTGCTGAAGAATGCAGCTCTAGAGAGAGGAATAAATGAGGAGAAATAGAGATACTTCTCCTCGTTCGCCTCCCTTGGGAAGGTGTAGGATTTTGACGCATCCCAAGGTTTACAAGTTCTTGTAAATTTGGGGATGCGTCAAAATCCATGGGAGTTGCGTGGGTACACACATGCATCGCCCATGGAATGCCTTCCCAGGGTAATCACTGCATTGCGTTACTTCAGATTTTTAGAGCCACGCAAAGTGACTTTGCGTGGCTTCAAAAATCTGACTGAGAGGTTTGCGTCACACATGTATCACGTTGCATGGTGCAAACGTGACGCAACCTTCTCATATATAAACCCCTTAGTGCTCGATAATATCGATGCGGTCTAAATAACCGTACCTACCCAAACCAATGATGCCTTATGAGACTGAGCTGTAATGCTTTTTGTGAAATTGCTGTAAGAAACTGCACGCATGGTGTAGACTTCCTCCCTTAAAGAACAATACTCGTTGCAAGTCCTCCACCTTGAAATTGTTCTGCACAAGGTGGGGCCACGGTGTTTTAAGAACCATTGGTTGTGTTTCAAAAGAACCAGGATAGGCTCAGATAAGCTTTATTAAACCATCTTATTTGCAGGCATCGAGAAATGGAATGCACTAATTACCTCTTACCTTCTTTTTCGGGAGACTTGCAATTCCGCTATGAATTCTCTGCAAACGGTAAAGGTTTTGTCTCAGACCTTTAGTAATTGACCTTTCGCTATCCCCATTTCATTTGCCCTAAGTGTTAATTGACTTTGGAAAAGCAGTTTATTATCCTTTTAAAAAAAAATAAAAAAAATCTGATCTGAACATGCCAGCATCCTGAAGCATCAAAGGTTTGTTAAATCAGTGCTTTCAAAGGCTGGAAATGAGTTAAATGTGTGAGACGGATGTGATGTTGACGAAAGAGCACTGCTGCCATCTACCGGCAACTGCCTTCAACAATCAAATAATCTTTACTGTATCCTCAGCAAAATGTGCATTTTTTTCTCGAAATTTAGCTCTGAAAAATTAATTTTAAAGAAGTTATTTTCCCTTTCTTTGTCGGGTGTTTAAAGACGCCGCGTAAAAACTGTCGTTTGCAACAACACTGCATGCGCCACAGCACATGATTTCATATAAACCGGCTCCACTATTCCTAATGATATCGTGGTACAATGTTACTTGCAACTGTTTTGGTACTGTGAGAGAGGTGGTAGAATGTAACGCACAATTGCGCGATAAATGGCCAATGCTGTTTATGTAACACAATATGTGCTTGGTAGGTCGAGTCTGAATATGCACTAGTGTGTATATTTTAGTGCATGTAAGAAAAAAAAGTTAACTCAGAGATAAAGGGGCATATTTATGAGCCCCTTTGCGTCGCTCTTTCGCTCTTGCACCACGCAACGTGGTGCAAGAGCGATGCATATGAAAAATGAGATTTATGAAGCCAGGCAAGGCCACCTTGCTTTGCCCTGTTTGGCTTCATAAACGCCATGTAATGTAACGCTGCGCAATTCACTTCTTTGCATTACTCTGCGCCAGGGAGGCATTTCCATTGATGTTGCATGGGTGTTCCTGCGAAACATCCATGGATTTTGACACATTCCCAGATTTACAAGAACAGTTAAACCTGAAACCTGGGAATGCGCCAAAAAGATACGTCTCCCCAGGAGAGACGTAAAAACGAGATATATCTTTATTTCTCCTCCAGTTGTGTAACAAATTTTGAGGGGGCCCCCCCTGGAAAGTACAGGGAGGGCAACCCCCTTCCCCCAAATCCCCCCCACCGGGACCAAGTCAGAAGCAGGATGAAGCTGTTTCTCCAAGGACACTGTGCTCAGGTCTCAATATGCGTTTAACACCTAAATGCTGCCTCAGAATTAGAACTGTGCTGAGGGGTCCCCCTTGAGATCGGGGGCCTCCCCGCACTGCGGGGGCTAATGTTATGCCACTGTTTTCCTCGTTTTTCCCTCTTTCTCTGTGTGCTGCATTTTGCAGTACACAGAGAAAGAGGAAAAAGCCTCTCAGGATTGTAACAGCGCCAGTGCAGGGACAAGGAGAGGAATGCTTCGTATTCTTTTAAATATGGCGCATTCCTAGCCATTCCCTATCACACACAGCACAGCTCAGCAAGGTGACATGCTGCGCTACATGGTACTTTTTGTAAATATGCCCCTAAATGAAAATCTGAACCTTGTCCTTGAAACAGCACCATTATGGGAGAGCACAATCCAAAGGGAAGTCATCATTTTCGAAAGCACCACAACAGCAGGGCAGATTGCCTAAGACTTTGTGGCTGAAAGTCACGCAAAGCAGTACCAAAGTGCTGAAAAGGTGCCCTACTGTTGCGCAGACTGAAGTGAGAATAGTAAATCTTACCCCTCCGAAGTCCAACGCTTTCCCTACTGTTGCACAGACTGGAGTGGGAATAGTAAATCTTACCACTCTGAAGTCCAACACTTTCCCTATTGTTGCACAGAATGGAGTGGGAATAGTAAATTTAATCCCTCCGCAGTCCAACGCTTTCCCTACTGTTGCACAGAATGGAGAGGGAATAGTAAATGTAATCCCTCCGCAGTCCAACGCTTTACCTACTGTCACACAGACTGGAGTGGGAATGGTCTATCTTACCCCTCCAAAGTACAACGCTTTCCCTACTGTTGCGCAGACTGGAGTGGGAATAGTAAATCTTACCCCTCTGAAGTACAACGCTTTCCCTACTGTTGCGCAGACTGGAGTGGGAATAGTAAATCTTAGACCTACAGAGAAGAACAGCCAAATCACAGCTGAAGGAAGCTCTCCGTAGGTACCTGATGTGTACATGTGAACACTGGCGATGCTGGACACAAACAACTTGATCCTGACATCCCTGTTAATTCTGCCTGCAACTCAAAGCTCACATGGAAATGTTGGAAAGCGTCTAGAATGTTGCTGTGTATAAGAAAATAAGACGTCATCAATAGAAATAGTGCCAAACATGATACTAAGAAGAAAAGTCTTGAAACGTATACTTCTGACTATGGCACTATTCTTATGATCATGAAGATTAAAGGCCTGAAATAAGTGTGTGGTATTTACAAGCAGACATGATATTTAGGAAAAAGGGCTCAACTCAAGCACAATTAGGTTTTACATTCTTACATTACCCTCCCTGATGTCCGGCTTCGCCCATCAGTGAGTGATTGTACCTTTTGGCATGTCAGTATGAAAAAGGAGTATTGTGATTAGACTTGAGAGCTAAGATGAACTAATTTTTCATGCAATCTATTATACACATTTGCACTGTGTTGTGCAAGGTGGAAAACACAGTTCTGTGCCGTATCTACAAAGATTGGTGTTTTAACAGACCGCTTCAATGGAAAATTGGAAGCATTCATATACATTAGGATTTAAGCGCACTACTTACTGATTTGAATTTCTGTATGTATATTGCATCTTGATTGTTACCCGATTGAACAAATTTTATCTTCCGTGTGGAGTAAGCATTAGAGGATTCGTATTCCTGCAGCACTCTGTCCCTGTAGATGGTGCAGCACAATTGTTTCCTTCTGCACTCTTTATATACTTTTGTTTCCCAGGTGCAACGCCCAACATGGTAATTCCTTATAACCTAGACGTGCTTATCTCCCTGGAATGGTTTTCCAATGACAAAAGTAGATAAAATGATTTCCTGTCTACGAGGTAGCAGATTCAGTTTCTGTACACTGCTTTTAACGAAGGCTCCCAGTTTTCTGTTTTTATAGACTGGCTTGACAGCACAGCGGTCGCCATATGATTATGTGAGCAACAGTAGAGAGGGGCATTGGCTCCGCCCACATGTTGGGGGCCAGAAGTACATATTTTGATTGGGCAGAAGTTGTGTGCTTTCACAAAAAAAATGATTGACCTCCACGCAGTTGTCATTTTGTTTATTTATCCAGCTGCCTGAGCTAGAACTTCAGGGATACACACATGACATTGGAATGATGTTAAAGTGTCTTAGACAGCAAGATAATTTAGCTTGTTTTTCTCTGGCAGCGGCACAGATGGGAGGAGTGCAGTCATTAACCTAGTTGAATTTTTAGGTCTGGCTTGACAGTGCAACGGTCACCTGACCTTTAAGCTATGCCAACATTATTCCACAGTTTTTTGCTTTCACCCAAACATATCTATTCCCATTCTATTTACATGTAAGGCTTCACATTACCATACAACTTTCCTTTAATGCCTGACATATTGGCATTGCCAATGCTTGTTACAGATTTTTACACATAAATACGGAGAGAAAAATACTGCTCCCTGCAAGTGTTTATTTTTAAAAGCAGAAACGTGCAGGACTTAACTCTTCATTTGACTCCCAACATGCAACTAACCGTTGCTGCTAGGTCAATAGCTGTGAATATTCACAGCTTAGTATGTTTGAAAAAGGACGATGTATCATAAGCAGATGTAGATGTGTGCAATGTGGTAGAACAAAATGCTAATGTTTTCCGGTGATAATACTTTTTTATTGTCTATGGCAACTTAGAGCACTAAAATCCAACACACATCAAATTGTGAGCGCACGTTTCTCAGTTAGATACATGTGAAAATATATATGTTCAGGTATCAGAAAATGTATTAAATAACTTAAAGGAGGCCCCTTGCGCTGCCAGAATGTCACTTTTTGTGACGTTCTGTGGACCAGGAGCCTGCTCCATATTTGCGAGGCTGCACTAAGCCACTTTTTTGGGCTTAATGCTGCCGCGTGCAATGGGTGTTGCTGGCGCCGCTCCCAGCAACATCCATGGCTTTTTAATGCCAGAACCAGAACAGCAACAGGGTAAGTTGCAACAAGGGGCAATGTGGGTAACTAGGTCATGTCGTGCACTGCAGGCAGCTATGTCCCAGCTCTCTCCGACACTGTCTGCAGGCCAAAGAGTAGAATGCTGGCTCATTTATAGTTAAACATAATGTGAGAAGTTGGCCTGGCATATGCTGTCCACTAATTATAGTGGGCACCTTGCACCAGTCCAAATCGACTCTTATGGTAGGTAGGTTAAAGACAACCTTATTGAAAGCTATCCTAGTGGTAGCTATGGAGAGCAGCCTTCAGGCTAAGTCTTGAAGGAATGTAAAGCAGCTTGTTTTACCAGTCTATAATCTCTTGAGTGACCAAATGAAAGAGCACCACACCAGGTATATATTCAAAATATATGTATTTATTACTAAACACACCCCTCTAGTCTCTTTATGAGGCTAGAGTTCGAAGTACATAGGTTATAAGATCTTAAATCACAATAATAGCACAAATACACGTTTGGGCCCTAGGGGCGTACCAAACCATATACCAATAAAGTGGTATGCGAACTTGCTCTGCAAAGGTTGAACCTGGCCTCCTCCCACAAGGTGGCCCAGGTACACAACCTGACTCTGCCCTATCTGGCACTTAGTGGCCTTGATAGTCAGGCCTGCCTTTTGCAGGGCCTGTAAAACATTCCTGAGGTGGACCAGGTGATCCTCCCAGGTGGAGCTAAAGACAGCAATATCATCTAGATAAGCTGCACTATAGGCTTCCAGTCCTGTGAGAACTGTGTTCACCAACCTCTGGAAAGTGGCAGGTGCATTCTTCAGACCAAAGGGCATTACCACAAATTGATAATGCCCACTAGGGGTTGAGAATGCTGTCTTGGGCTTTGCAGTATCAGCTAGTCTGATCTGCCAGTAGCCAGCTGTTAGGTCAAATGTGCTGAGATATTTGGCAGAGGCCAAAGTATCTATGAGCTCATCTGCCCTGGGTATTGGATGGGCATCAGTCCTAGTGACTGCATTGAGACCCCTGTAGTCTACACAAAACCTCATCTCTCTTTTTCCACCACTGGTGTGAGGTTTCGGTACTAGGACTACTGGACTAGCCCAAGGGCTATCTGAGGGCTCAATTACTCCCAATTCCAACATTTTCTGGACTTCAGTCCTGATACAGTCCCTGACATGGTCAGGTTGCCTATAAATCTTGTTTTTAATAGGCAGACTGTCCCCAGTGTCCACTTCATGAGTGCACCAGGTGGTCTGACTGGGTGTCAGTGAAAACATATGTCGAAACTGATTGAGGACTTGCCTGCAATCAGTTTGTTGCTGGGTAGTGAGGCTGCCTGCCAAGGCTGCACCATCAACTGACCCATCGTCAGGGTTCTGTGAGAGCAGGTCAGGAGTGGGTCACTCTCTTCCTCCTGCCCTTCATCAGTAGCCATGAGCAAGCCCATGTCTGCCCTGTCCACATATGGTTTTAACCTGTTGACATGGAGAACCCTGTGGGGACTCCTGGGTGTTCCTAGGTCCACTAAATAAGTGACCTCACCCTTATGCTCAACAATAGTGTGGGGTCCACTCCATTTGTCTTGGAGAGCTGCTGGGGCCACTGGCTCCAACACCCACACCTTCTGTCCTGGCTGGTAAACAGTCAGAACAGCCTTTGGTCATGCCAGGCCTTCTGAAGTTCCTGGCTAGCCTCAAGGTTTTTGGTTGCCTTTTTCATGTACTCAGCCATCCTGGAGCGGAGACCAAGTACATAGTCCACTATATCTTGTTTTGGGGGCTTGAGAGGTAACTCCCATCCTTCCTTCACCAAGCACAGTGGACCCCTCACAGGGTGGCCAAACAGAAGTTCAAAAGGGCTGTAACCAACCCCCTTCTGAGGCACCTCCCTATATGCGAATAAAAGGCAGGGCAAGAGTATGTCCCATCTACGCCTAAGCTTTTCTGGGAGCCCTTTAATCATGCCCTTCAAGGTTTTGTTGAATCTCTCAACTAAACCATTGCATTGTGGGTGATAGGGTGTGGTGAACTTATAAGTCACTCCACACTCCTTCCACATTGCTTTTAAGTACCCAGACATGAAGTTAGCACCCCTGTCTGATACTACCTCCTTAGGAAAGCCCACTCTTGAGAAGATTCCCAGGAGGGCCCTTGCCACCACAGGTGCTGTAGTGGTCCTTAGGGGAATAGCTTCTGGGTACCTGGTGGCATGATCCACTACCACCAGGATAAACCTGTGCCCAGAGGCTGTTTGGGGATCCATGGGACCAACAATGTCCATCCCTACCCTCTCAAAGGGCACCCCCACCACAGGTAGTGGTATCAGGGGGGCCTTTGTAGTGCCACCTGCTTTGCCACTGGCATGGCAGGTTACACAGGAGCGACAAAACTCCTTACTGTCTTCAGACATGTGGGGCCAGTGAAAGTGAGGGACAATTCTGTCCCAAGTCTTGTTCTGGCCCAGGTGTCCTGCTAAGGGAATATCATGGGCTAGGGTCAATAGGAAGCCCCTGAACTTCAAAGGTATTACCAACCTCCTGGTAGCACCAGGCTTGGGGTCTCTACTCTCGGAGTACAGGAGTCCATCATCCCAATACACTGTATGGGGACCACTAGCTTTCCCAGCAGCCTCAGCAGCAGCTTGCTGTCTGAGGGGTTCAAGGGAGGGGCAGCTCTGCTGCTCCTGGCTCAGATCTGCCCTAGAAGGCCCCCTGTCCCCAAGAACTCAACCTGGTCAGGTTCCAGTTCCTCTGGGACAGTTCCTTCTTCAGGGCTGAGATCATCCCCTCAAGGGACTGATCTTCCTCCTGAGCCAAGGGGAAGGCACTGCCTTAACCCTACTACTCCTCCTCTTGGAAGGCACTTGGTCCATTCTTCCAGAATCCAAGGCCTGTTCAGTGCTAGACATTTTGGCTTGTGACCTGGTCACAGCAAACACATCTGCAGGGATCCCCAGCATTTCTGCATGGGTCCTGAGCTCCACTTCTGCCCAAGCAGAAGTCTCCAAGTCATTGCCAAGCAAGCATTCGACTGGTAGGTTTGCACTTACCACAACCTTCTTAAGGCCAGTTACCCCTCCCCAGGAGAAGTTAACAACTGCCAGAGTATGGTCTGTTCTGACATTGCTAGCATTGGTCACTTGGTACATTTCACCAAGCATAACTTGCCCAGGTAGCACAAGGTCTTGTGTCACCATTGTGACACTTGCCCCTGTGTCCCTAAATGCCAAAGCCTCACGTCCATTAATTAAAGGCTGTTGTCTGTACTTGCCCAGATTACTGGGACTCACAGTGGAGGTCACATCCATGCCTCCATCACAGACTAACACAGCCTGAGTCAGTTCCCTGACTAAGTCAGAGCCCAACTCAGTTCCCAGGGTGAACCCTACTAAACCCTTTGCTGGAGCACTTCCACCAACTGTACTAGGGGGAACAGGTGCCTTAGGGGCATTGGTGGGTGCTGGACTGGAGTCTTTGGACTTGGTGCAATCACTGGTCCAGTGGGTCTTTTGCTTACAGACCTTGCACCATGGTTTTCTTTGGCCTTTACCCTTGGTAGACTGGGAATCCCCACCAGAAGAAGATTTTTGGGGGCCTGATGAAGACTTTTGATCTTTACCCTTCTCCCCACCCTTGTCAGAGTTCTTAGCATCTTGCTTCTTGGTTTCCCCACCTTGGTTCTGTACCTTTCTGCTTCACCCTGGTTCTGACCCATTTGTCTGCCTTCTTTCCCAATTCTTGGGGAGAGGTCAGATCAGAGTCAACCAGGTATTGATGCAACAGCTGATTTTGACAGTTATTAAGAATCTGCTCCCTCATTATCAGATTATACAATCCTGAGAAGTCACACACCTTACTGCCCATCAACCAGCCTTCCAGAGCCTTGGCAGAACAATCCACATAGTCTACCCAGTCTTGAGTCTGTGCTTTTTGGGTGTCTCTGAACTTCAACCTGTACTGTTCAGGGGTTAGGCCAAACCCATCAATAAGAGCACTCTTCAAGACCTTGTAATTGTCAGCATCCTCCTCTCTAACAGTGAGGAGCTTGTCTCTACCTTTGTCAGCAAAGGAGAGCCACAAGATTGCTGCCCACTGCTCCTGAGGGACCTTCTGTACTTTACAGGCCCTCTCTAAAGCAGTTATCCATTTGTGGATATCATCCCCACTCTGGTAGGGAGGGACAATCTTGCTCAGGTTCCTATGGTCATAGGACCTTTCCCTATCTCTAGGGACATGGCTGCCACCATGGGACTCTAGTCCCAACTTTCTTCTCTCTCTAAGGCGATCTAGGGATTCTCTATCTAAAGCTAATTGCTTTTTTCTGAGTTCCAGCTGAGTTTCCTCATACTGGACTAGCCTCTTTCTTCTCTCATGAGAGGATTCTCTCCTATGAGATGAGACAGAGCTCCCTATAGAGGTGTCAGAGTGGTTAGACTCCTGAGAAGGAGACCTAGACCTTCTGGGCACACTCTTAATCCTTCCTGGGGGACAAAGAGGGCATCATTTTGATCATCCTCATCATCATCCACAGGAGGGATTGGGTTTTCCAGGTCAGGGTCATTGTCACCCTCCTGGCCAGTTTCAGAGGGGGGGCTGGGGGTACTGGTACCCCTAGCGTCCTCCTCTTCTTCTGCCCCACCCTCAGCTCCTACCCCTTCAGTCCCTACAGGCTTACTAAGGTCATAAGCCACCAACAACTCCTTGAGGTGTTGGGTTTTGGGGCTTTGGCCTGTCCTTATTTTTCTCAAGTTGCATAAAGCTCTCAATTCCAAGAATGGGAGTGTATCATACTTGGAGGGTGGAAGCTCACTGGCTTCCTGCAAGGTTTCTTTGGATCCTCCCTTTAAAGACATTACTAGTGTGGTGTGGTGTATGCACTACCTACTCTAGTGTGGCCTACTAAACTCTCTTGAGTTGTAGAAAGGGTTGTGCTATCCCTTAACACACAACTCTAAGTTCAGTAGAACTTACTGTTATTCTAAGCTTAAATTATATGTACCTTAGGTACCTTTAGTGGTTTTCAGTTGATCAATTCAATTGAGATTATCTGGTAAAACAATAGCAAGCTGGAATCCCACACGCTGCACACCAATGTGAGAATTTGGCCTGGCATATGCTGTCCGCTAATTATAGTGGGCACCTTGCACCAGTCCAAATCGACTCTTATGGTAGGTAGGTTAAAGACAACCTTATTGAAAGCTATCCTAGTGGTAGCTATGGAGAGCAGCCTTCAGGCTAAGTCTTGAAGGAATGTAAAGCAGCTTGTTTTACCAGTCTATAATCTCTTGAGTGACCAAATGAAAGAGCACCACACCAGGTATATATTCAAAATATATGTATTTATTACTAAACACACCCTCTAGTCTCTTTATGAGGCTAGAGTTCAAGTACATAGGTTATAAGATCTTAAATCACAATAATAGCACAAATACACGTTTGGGCCCTAGGGGCGTACCAAACCATATACCAATAAAGTGGTATGCGAACCACGACTGAACTAGACACTAGGCCTAGAGCCTCTAGAAGTGCTTGGACCACAAGGAACCACCCAAGGTAGTGACACAGGGGACCCACGGGAGACGCGTGCAGTGTAAATACACAACCGCGATACGCCGTTAACTTCTATGGAGAAAGTCGGGATCGGGAAAATAGAGGAAAGGGACACTTAAAAGAGGACTAGGACAAAACCCTTTGCGATCTAGGACTTTGAAGAGTCTCTACCCACGGGAGCACCGGAGTACTCGTGTTACCTCACCCAGGGAAGCCGGGTGCATAGGTGCCTTTCGGGGTCGGGTTTCGTCATCGATTCGAATGGCGATCTGCTGCAAAGTGCTGCTGGCGGCCAAGAGAAAAGTGTCCGGGTGGATCCAAGAGTGGATCGGAGTTCTGGTGAACCTGAAAGCAGAGGGGACAGAGTCTGGGTCACTAGCCAGTGACCAGGAAGGCGATGGACAGATGCCCACCGATGTCGAGTGCTTCAGGTGCGTTGACGGTCGTCTTGACTCTTCAGCCACGAGGTCCGGGAGGTGTTGTCGGCAACCAGGAGCAGGATTCGGGCTGGTGCTCGATGTCTGTCGAGTGCTGAGGTGTCGGCGACCGGATTGGACCCAACAAGCCTTGGCAACGGCAAGTCTCGAGTAAGATGAAGATCGTCGATGGTGCAGACCAGCAAGGTCTGTGGAACTCACCCAGCGAAGGTAAGTGAGGGCAGGCCTGGAGCAACCAGGATGCCAAGAAAGGAAAAGATTGGCCTTCGTTAAGGGCTACTAGCCAACGGGCTAGCGACCGCGAAGGAGCCTCGTGACGCCGCACGTGGAGCTGGCTTACAGGACACTCGTGGAGTGGGGGCCAGTGATCTTCGGTGCAGGTGGTGCTGGAGGCTAGGGCTACTCGGAGCCCAAAGCACGACTTCTTGGGAGACCCAGAAGATGGTGCACTTGCAAGTGTGCTCGGTGTCCAGGGGTCACGGTCTCAAGTCACCCACGATAGCCACGGGCCTCAGCTTTGCTGGGGACTCAGGGTAGCCTCGGGGAAGTCTGAGAATCCACCTCTGGTGATGCGATGACTTCGGCGTCCGACGGGAGCTTCAGTAATGCGAACTGGACAGATGCTTCTTTGGTGCCTGCCAAGCAGGGGAGTCACTCCTTGACCCCAAGGGAGATTCTTCAGTCCTCTAATCTTGTCGTAGAGCGTCGAAGGTCCAGGATTCAGTTTCAGAGTTTCGTCCAGGTATAATCTAAAGTCCTAAGGACTGGGTTCCTACCTTTATTCTAAAAATAGGGGTTGGACTACTATGGGTGGGTCAGGGCAGAGGGGTGGCTACACCCCTTTCCCTTTGTCCAGTTCGCGCCAAAGCAGGGGCTGCAAGCCCCTGATCCAGTTTGAACTGGGGTATGCACAGGGACACCAAATGTGCCCCCAGTGCAGGACTTCAAAGCACCCGAAAGTGCTCCCGCCCAGCCCCAATACACATTATCCTGTCTGGGGAGGTGGTCACACCTCCCTGGGACAGGAAACCTATTGTCCAGGCCTCCCCTGCCGGAGTTTCGTCCAGCAGCAGGAGGCCAGACTCGTGTCTGTGGCAGCAGCATCCATTTTGTGATGCCAGGGCTCTGGAAAGAAGTTACCGGACTCGTCAGAGTTAACATGTCTTTCCCTCTAGAAGGGTGGAATGCTACCCCCGCCGCCAGGATTTGCGGGGGGTAGTATTCCAAGATGTTTGACACCAAACACGACATGTTTAGGTGCAGCCATTCCAAAGTTAGCATTTTACCGCGAGGATATAATGCGCTTAAGAGTATATGGTCAGGCTGCACTACAAACAGCATCAGAGATGGTCTCCGAACGCTGCAGAGGGGCCCTGCTCATGCAGGGGCACCCTCTCACATAGGAACCATGCACTCTGCCTTTAGGATTGATAAGGCCTGCCTTAGGAGTGACTTATAGGTTTATATGTGTGTATGTATTTCGTGATATAGGTAACCTATATCACAGTAAGGAGTGCATGCACCACCTTACCCAGGCTGCAGTAGCAGACCTGTGGTATCAGTTTGGATGGCCTTCCAGGGGTGGCATAATACATGCTGCAGCCCCTGGCAGGCCTCTGAGGTACCTATGCCCTTGGTACATAGTATACCATATACTAGGGACTTATAAGGGCACTCCAGATCCCAATCAGAGATGTGCCTAAGGCACATGGAAACCATTTTAGAGAGGAAGCAGCTAGGCTGGGGTTCTGATTAGCAGGGCCCCAGCCAGACTAATGTCGAAAAACAGTGAAGCATCAGCAAAAAGTGGGGGTACCCATGTGAAGCAGATCCTACTCTCCTACACATAACACAAATGGAGTGCTCACTGCCCAGTTACACAATGCACAGCTCAGTCTAGCTCTGTCACCTTTATCCCTTCCATTTGTGAAGTACAGCACCAGTCCACTTCCCCTTTCTCTGCATACCGGCATTTGCAGTTGAATGTACATCAGTCACTAGAAATACAAGTCCCAGAATACAAAGGAAAAACATGGAGGCATATTTACAAGATAATGATGCAGCACTGCAAGCCATCTTGCTGTGCCGAGCTGTGTCACTGGAAAAGTCCAGGGATGCATCGTCTTTACAGCAACACGATGCTTCCCTGTGCTTTCCTCTGCTCTGGTGCACAATAGGCTGCATAGCGCCAATGCAGGCACCCTTGCCGGTTGTGTGGGCTGGCTGGTGGAGGTGCTGTGTACCGGTCCCTTGGGGTTACCTTTGCCTGCCCAAACATCTTTGCGCTTGCTTGACCTGTCCAAATTTTGGTGGTTCTGAGGGAAGAAATGCCATTTGCCAGCTGCCTTCTCCTTCGCATTACGCTTCCTCATTGCCTTGTGCACCTTTGCCACTCATTGTTGGTGGAGTCCTTCCTGATATTGTGCTGTCTCAACTGCTCTGGGGTCATGTTGTCTGTTTAAGCAAAAAGGAAAATTGTCAGTCAAAGGGTGGCTAGGAACAGGTACACACATCATGAAACAATATTTTCAAAACATCAAATGTAGCAGCTTCAACAGCCTAATATCATTGTGCAGCCTTGAGTGAGCATACACATGCCTATTATCTATCATCTCAGATTTACTAAGCCCAAAGTACAAAGGCATGGCAAATGTTGCACAATGTAATTGCACCACCTTGGCACATCTAGGTATGACCATGTCAGTACATAGTATGCTTAGGAAAAATGCTGTTGTATACCCATGAATGGTACACATGTCCTCTTTACTGAACATTAGTGTGCCTTCTGCATCCTGCAATGGCCTTTATATCACTGCATTTGCCACAGTAAGAAGCGCAATGTCTGCAAAGTACATGTATCGTCTCACCATAGTGTACCTGATACGGCAAGGACCCATATTAGGACACATTGCTAACTATACTGAGCACTTGGCAGATATGATATGTAACAATTCATGCTGGATAAGTAACTCACATCACACAGTGAAGTATAGCACATCTCCTATCTGAACTCTTCTAAGTCTATGGTGGACCATGCCACTGGTCATTACATGCTCCCAATGTCATAGCATGTGCAACTGACATACATTTCACAGTTTTCACATCCAATGCCATGTTCAGATGCGTATCTACTACCTCATATTTTCACATAGTCAGCCAGTGTGATCATGGCTCCCCTGTCAAGCTTCTATCATGTGGTCCATCCCAGATTGGGAATGTTTTTTCCTTGACATTAGTCAGAGGCTGATGCATATGCCACAATTAACATCCATTTTCCGGACCTATTATTCATATTCATAATACAACAGTTTCTTTGAGATAGGGATGCACATTGAATCTGGCTATTCACACAGTATCTGACATCACGCACAATCCTTACACTACACAATTAGCATTTGCGAAGGCACTCACTGGTAATGATGGGGTCCTTGAAACCCTCCACCTCACCAACTGCATATGATGCAGGCCCAACTACAAGACATAACATGTAAAACAAATCAGTTAACTTAGAACACATATATTATGCGCAACAGAAGCACAGTACATATGCGTAGCTATTGGCTATGTAACCTTTCAGGTTGTAATGAATCTAATGGCACAGTTGACATGCCTGAATGATACACATTAGTAGGGCATGCTTAATTGTGCACACATATGATGAGCCATAACATGCACCTGTTGGCCAATTTGCTGAACCAGTTCTTAGACCTCATAACTACAATATTTCACTATGGTACCTGACTTTGATGAGTCTCTGCACCTACTTAACTCAAATACCATACTCAGCAAGGTATTGCAATACCCATGCCCTCTTAATTTTTACACCAGGAAATGAGTACACAACATTCATCACACATTATGCGGCGTTGTTCCTTAAGTTAAGTGCGTTCTGTACCTGTCAGTGCTGCAGAGTACCAGATATTGTTCAGACATGTCCTTTGCATCCCCAATTGTGTTTTTGGATAAATGAACACCAACATGTATGGGATATGTTGAGATGTGTCACATTCAGGCTGGCATACCATTGAATACAGTACCATGTGAGTGTGTTCCCCTGTGACATATATTGGGCCTCTTTTACAAGAGGCATGTATAACTAGAGTCTCATATGTAAGAACAGTTCCAGTGGCTCTGGCCTCAAAATCACCTCCATGAGGCCATGCAAAGCCAGCATGCAGGACTTGCTATGCATTCAGAGATATGGAGTCAGGCAAGCCAGTGCAAAGCACAGTGTAGCCATAGTGGACATCAGGGAGCCATACCTTTTATGTTGGAACTGCTGTTCAAGACCAGTGAAATGTGTTTTGCCACATTCACAGGTTAGCTAAGCTGCGTAAGCCTTGGCAGGCCTCATTAATGCCTGACTACCCAGGGGAGGTATGTCAAGGAGGATCATCGACACATCACCACGTGTCATTCAGTATTGTATGTGTGCTGCATTTCAATGCACACATACAAACGTTTTATACTCAGCCTTTGTATTTCTTTGTGCTTTGTGCTGAGAGCTGTCCCTTCCAGTATAATACCAATCATGTCAACAATGCACAAACATGTGCACCATAGGTCAAGGGTGCATGTGTATGCTAAGAATACCAATGGGCTAATTTGCAAGTCCCTTGCACCGCCTAGGCCTCACTTTTCTACATATGAAATGTGACACCCTGGCGCTGCAAGAAGCATCTAAATAAGCACCGTAGTTGGTAAGGTGGCCCGCTTTAACTCAATGGACTGCCCCTTCTTCAATGACTTCTGCCCAAATCTGCATTTTCATAGTCTTGCTGACCAGCACAGGACAAATCCTAGCTGAGCTTTGCAGCACCATTACTTGCGATTTGGACTCCCACAGAGTTTTGCAGAAAAACGTTATGTGTAGCGTATGTTCTGTAATGGCCCGTCACAACTGCACCTGAAAAATACTTGTGGTGAAAGAAGCACCTCTGGAGCTGATCTGCACTACCTGGTTTGTATTCATATGAGTTGTCTGTAGGGGTTACGGGCATATGCGTCAGCTCTGTGCTTCCGTTGGACTCAATTGTATCATCTAGAGGGACACTAACACTTGTGTGGCTCTCTCAGTGTCACAGATAGCATTGGTGCACAGATTGTGTCTGCGCTATTGCCACAGCATTTGCCTCATTTGCATGGGGGCATGGCTATTTTAAGAAAAAGGCTATATGAGCCATACTTACTCTCACACTATTCATCAATGGGTAAATGAGACATGTAGGAAAACACACAAATCATTTTTACTTACCAACTTCTCCACCAACTCTAATGCCAATGCAGTCTTGGAGTTTTGACTCATGGCCAACCACATCCACCCAGCGATGTTTCAACTGATGGACGGTCAGGTCGATGTCAAAAAGCCTCTTCATCTGTGCCCACACCTTCTCCCACTGTTGCCTCCGCACCGCCATGGGGTAGCTCAGGAGTACATGTCCACCACTGGCTACCATGTATGGCAGGTAGAAGTTAACCAGCCACAGGAAGCTCCCAAACTCCTGGTCATTCATGAGGTGTGCTCTACCCTTCCCAGGAATGATCCAACCCAAACACAGCTAACACCCAAACAAAACAGAACTCCCCAAAAACCCACAACTAGCCCTATTACAATAATACTCCAAAAGACAAACAACCGACTGAACACAGGACAAAACACACAATACACAACAAGAAAGCACAAAAAGGACTTTAGGGACATGACAGGGACAGCAGACAAAACTAAACAGCTCTAGACACAACAAAACACTCTCCAGCACAGCCAAGAAACAACCACTGAGAAGCACAGGCAGTTAAACTGTGATTTAAAGTGAAAATGATAGTAACTTCACAGGTCCTGGATTACAGCATGCATGATCCATGACATCACTACCTTTGCAAATGCGTCATGTTTTCAGCAGATGCAACATCGATTTCACAGAAGGCCTGACAAGGCACCATGCAGTCATTTAGACGAGTCGGCTAGGAAGCGTCATTTTTGAGTGACACGGTGGCTGCAAAATTCACGCTTTAGGCTCATGCGTCTTGTTTTTTAAGCAATAGGGCAAATGTGTGTGTTTTTGGTGCATTGTGAAATGCATGTAATCATTTACAGGGATTGCTGTGTTGGGTGTGAATAGTGGAGTTGACCTGCTTACTGTCTTTGCATGTGTTTACTATGTATGTTGACAGTGTACATATGTGTGAGCTCATGATTTTCAGGGATCATACTACGAATAGGGCCCAATCCCTCTGGTAGCACAAGGGCACACTTAACAAGAGGTGCCCCGTGTGCTAAATTAGTATTAGCACCCAATTACATTGCTTTAGCTTCCCAAGGGATGCCACAAACTAGCATTGCCTTGGGGTCAGTATACTCACATCTACCATAGTGCAGCCTACTGCCAATCTGCGCCGTGTACCATAGTGCAGGCATCAGGCTGTGGGGTAACTTGGGAGGATTACATTTTCCCTTGCAGGCAAGTGCTGCGATTGGCTGCAACCACCTGGGAGGGGATGTATAGATAGCCCCATATGATTGGCTGAGTATAGGCCATTCATATTCAAGGGTCATACCCCACAAGAAAGTAAATTTCATCATTTGTGGGCTACATGATTCTCATTCATGCTGATGATGCTATGCTACATCACCATGCATGCCTTGGCCTGAACTCCTACATATTGCTGACAGTAAGGCTGCATAAATCACACTGTAACTACACTCTGCATCAAGGTGGTGTTGCTTGCACGTAGCAGTGGGTGTTCACGTGCAACACTCATGTAGTTTGACACTGAGACAGGTGATGAGACTCACACGGACCTGGTACAGTCCAAACCTTGACAGTCATCCCCAGTAGAGCCAGAACAAGAATGTATCAATTGATGTAACCTTGGCTCATCTGTTTCCATGTGTCTTGCATGCTGTTTCTCAAATTGGCCATGTAGAACTATTACATGAATGGTTTATGTGCACGGAATTGTTGAGAGAACCCACCATATCATGTTGTGTTAAACACACATCAGCTGTATGGCCTTGTGTCTGGAAGGATATGAGTAGGCGGTGCACATTGCAATTGCACATAGTCTTTGCCACCAAGCGTAGCCTATGATTTGTGGATCACAAGGCCAGCTTGTCTAGCCACAACTAGTCAGGTGTATTACAATCATAAATATGTATTGACATTGGGACCCATCACAATATATTTCTAGGTTGTGTGGTAACCTGAAGTTTGGTGATCGCTATGAAGTCAGACAAGAAGTTCCCCTGTGATTTTCTAGCCACATTGGAACACTTTAGCTTGGGATGCATCGGTGCATGGCACCCTGGCTGTATTGACCTTGCTTTATGTGATTTCTGATGCTCAATTGTTACATATTCTGAATCTGGATGTTTTGTCTTCACATTTGCACTAAGACAGTACTGATAGGAGTGAAGTTATTTTTTGTAGCTGAGGTCAATACACCAGCATGGTAGGCTACATCACTGTTTGTCCCATTGGTATCTTAGCCTAGTTGGGCAAGTGTGGCTACATTCTCAATAGGTAGACACTCTTGCATTGACAAAGTATAGTATGTAGCATTTGTATGTATAATATGAGATCTCCTAAAGGATTTCATATGTGGAGACAGTTTTTGATGTAGCATATGTAGACTGTAGGTTTGGGACTGTATTCCCATGCACATACTATGTGGATCACTTCACTGTCTTCATACTATGAGTGGACTCTACTATCGTCCACAAGTATGAGGCCGTACAAATGGCTAGCTGTAGGAGAGACACACACACAGTCATAGCACACTATTTGCTTTACAAAACCATGTTAATTGTGGTTGGCAATAAAGGAAAATGTGCTACAAGTAGTTGGCATGCACACTATTTTGATTGTATTAGATCTTGTTCAATGCTATTTGTTACACATGCCTACATACAGTTTATGTGTGATAATTAGTAGCAGGTGTTATTTGAATGTTTTGCCGTTTACTGTGACTATGAAATCAAAATGCAGGCACACTTTTAGTGCTCATATTTATGTACATATATATGTACACAGTTTCATGTAATCATCAATTTGTGACATCATGTAAGTCACTCATGCATCAGTGAAATCTTTTTTAATGATATGGTCCCTCTGCCGTGTTGGTGCTACTGATGGAACAGTTTGATGCGGCTCCTCATCTTCCTCATCCTCATCGTCCGGCACTTTCTGATCCTCATTGGCATCAGCCCATGGTACATTTGTCCACACACAAATATTGTGCAATAATCAGCTAATGAGTATAATTTTGGATACCATTGGTGGCGAGTAGCACAATCAGCCCCCAGACATATCCAGACTCCTGAAGTGGGATTTCAGTACGCCGAATGTCTACTCTACTATGGACTGGGTCCTGCATAGGGCATGATAGTACCTCCGCTGGGGTTCCATCTGTTTTTTTTAAGAGGAATCATCACCCATGGCTGGAGAGCATGTCCTTGGTTAGCTGCAAAGACAGGAGGAGTAACAATAGCTAAGAGTCATGACAGGAGATGGCCCCACATTCATGTACATTCTGTTATGTGTCCTGAATGCCTCATACACTTTGCCTACTGTAAGAGACATGCTATGACATTGTGTGGCATACACACAAGTAGGAATTGGATATGACTGGCACTGTACTACACATACAGGTGTTCTATTCTCTGTGATTCACTTACTATTTGTCATACTTGTGAGTGCCGATGCCATGAAGGTGATGATTTTTCACCAGTAAGGCGAGTCAATCAGCCATTGAGTAGACAAATCTCTCACACTCATTTATTGTCTGTTATTGACTACTGTTGCCGTTTTGAACGGATACATGTCTGATTTTACAGCGTGTAGCTGGAGCAGGTGATGTTGCGTACTTCAGTCCCACATATTTGGCAGTGAGAGTTGGAGTCAATATTGTTAAATGTGTACTGCCATGGGGTGGGTAGTGCATGGATATCAATGTGGGGCATGATAGTGTGCAAATGGAAGTGCACTGTGTCTACTATGTTGACAGTACATAAGGGGTTTGAGTTATGTGGGAGTCTTGTGCAGTACAGTGCAACTGGTAGACTAATCACACTACACTGCCACACTACTTGGGGACAGTGTAGGGCATAATTGCCACATGATTCTGTGTCCAGGGTTGGTGCCTGCACTGGCAGAAAATGTGCAGCATTGTTCCAAGACAGGAACATTATTCCCAAGATGATTGTGTTGTTGCTGTCATGGGATATGTAGTTTGGGAATAAGGCTGTACTTTACTGCACAGTCTGGAGCCGTGGAGGACTGATAGAGTGGTTTGTGCACTGCAAAACGGTGTGCACATAGGATGGGATGTGTGTATATGATGACTAATGTAATGTAGCATGCTAGATAAGATCTTGCGAGGTTAAAAAATAACTATATTTCTCAGTTTTACAGGTCCTGGATACATCATATGCCTCATGACCATGGGATTTACATGTGGACTCACAGACTAAAGAAAGGGAATCCCTTACTTCAACATGGTGTTTGGACACAATATTTCATATAGTGTTGCATTAGTGAGGCTCTTTCAAAAAATTGAATGCACACACAGGGCCTCATTTAGCAGTTGTTGCCACAGTGCAGCACTGGATGTCATCTGGCTGCACTGACCTGCATCCAAAGTGAAGGGCTGGAATATGCCATATTCCTAACATACAGCACATCCATTGTTCATCCACATATGCACCATCACATATTAGTGACTAGCCTCAATACCCCCCCACCTCGTGTGTCAGCGTTGTGTCCTCAAATAACTTAATGCCTTAAGGGACACATTCCTGCATCAAAAGCAAACAATGTATGCAGTTTCCTATACACTTTTTGCAAACAGTCCCAGGGTCCTGATCCTTGGATATGTGGAAGTGTGTGAGATTTTCATTGGTGTTGCATGGGAAAAGCCATCGCAAGGCCCATGGAACACATCTTTGACATAAGGTGAATCAATGCTGCCCTTTGCTCTGGCTTGCCTTACTGCATAAATATGAGGCCATGCAAGGGCGTGCAAGCTGACTTTGCATTGCCTCATTGATATGAGTTGGAGACATGCTCTACCAGAGCATCATGAACCTTAATACTCCAGCAGCACAGTTCACTTGTACATGTTGCCCACAGTGGCGTAGGCGGTCTCAACATGTGTGACTTGAAGGATTGTGTTGCACATATCCCATGTAGTATGGTGCAAGTATGTAGTCTCCCACCTACTACGTATGCACTGTCTCATTCAGCCCAACACTAATATGTCAATGTATTCCAACCCATTTGACTGTCATGTGCTTCAGAAGTACTTACCAACCCGTAGGCCATTCCCATATGTCCCATTCTGGTAGAGCTCATTGGTGGTGAAATTACAGAAGATGAAGAAATCATGACACTGCCCATGTACTTTGCGAGGACATTAATGAAGGGGCCCAGATGGTCCACGATTGCCTGCACATTCATAAATGTGTTCTTCCTATTACAGTACAGGTGTGATGTAGCCTCTTGAGGCACAAGTTGCACATGTGTGCAGTCCATTGCCTCCAACACATGTGGAAATCCTGCAATGGCATAAATGCCTTGCTTGTTTTCCTGGTGTTTCTGTGTTGTGTTGGGGAAGATGAGGTACTTGGGTGTGAGGCCTATGATGGCATCTAGGACAGAGGGGAGGAATGCTGGTAAGGATGGCTGGGATACTCCTGCCACTCTGGCTGTGGTGGGTTGGAAAGTTCCAGATGCCAGCATGTGTAGGACAGCTAGTAGCTTGGCCGGCGGAGGGATGTTGGTGCACCACTGCGATGTTGGCTGCAGCCTGGTGCAGGAGGCAGACCATGGACTCTCTCCTGAGCCTGTAATGGGCAATGACATCCTCCTCCCTTAGGTCAATGAGAGTAATCCTCTGGCGGTATGTCCACTCCCTTCCCCTGCGCTGCCTCCGGGGTGATGGTAGAGTTGGTGGTTGTGGTATTTTTGGTGCTCCGAGCTTCAGTAGGAGTAGGTCCATGGTGCCGTAAAGCTTGCCAGAGTGATTTAGGTATGTTCTGCTTTTATACCAGAGGACATGCGTCATTTTCATGCCTGGTTTGCCATAGCGTTATATTTTCACACTTTTGTGATTCTGCTCATCTTTTTCCAAAGTAGCGCCATTTTCCAGAATCGTTGTAAATGCAGCATGACTTTTTAAGGGGGAACATATCATTATTGCTATCTGCCACATCCGGATCTGGTGCTGTGAAACTATGCAGAGAAAAGGTAAAAGTGATGCTAAAGACTTCTAGCGTCACTATGGCACCAAACAAAATGACACTGCAGTGGTGCTAGCTCCTTGTAAATATGCCCCTGAGTGCTAACTGTGCACTCAGTACATACCGATAACACAGAATACAGTATTTACCGGGTACACAATTTTCAAATTATTTCAGACCTTGGAATGGGAGATAACATGCCAACTGTGATTGTTTTTACTAACTTCAAGGTGCATAATCTGGGGTTTCATGCAGTTTGTTAGCACATGTTCCCTCAGGTCTTACCTGTCTTAAATTTTGCGGGCAAACACCCCTCTGGTGTGCAGTTAGCAAACTGTAATTCCTAATAAGGTGCAATCAGAAGTTTTCATCCAAATTTGAATATGCACCCGAGTTGGACTGAAGGCCAAAGCATACTAACTTTATTGTTGAAAAAGTCTGGAAGTCATTAGAAAGGTGCTATTCTAGTCAAGTACACAGTTATCATAAGTCGCTGGAAAGACAAAGAAATTGCAAAATTCTAGCACTTTGTAATATTTATCGAATACAAAAAATATCCCACCAAAGGCTTTCAATTAAACGATGGCTAGCTTTATACTTCAGAAAAATCTAGGGTCTTTTCAAATCAGCTTAGCAGCTGCTTAGCTAGAACAGTTCCTGTATCAACACAGCAAATGGGAAGAGAGTAGGTGTTAGGTGAGAGGTGTAATGCAGACTCCTGCAGCACCTGCAGTGCAGGAGGGGCAACCCTTCAGAGACCCTTCAATCCTTCAGGAGGCCTCTATTCAGCCTGATGGCCAATGAACATATGTGAGATATAGGAGAGTCTGGGGCCCCCTCTTCACATTCTGTGGGGGGCCCCATCATTTTGCGATATGCCTCTGTGTTTATCTCTGTGTTGAGGATAGATTTAAACTAAGGACTCTTAACTCAGTCGCTAGCTGGCTGATGTCCGACGTAGATCTATCAGACTGGTTCTCAAGACACCACTTAGAAATAAATTATTCATATCTCTTTTTACCTGCTGGGTAAAAAAAAGTGCCTATTGGTTTTGTAAAAGCTCCACAATGACTTAAAGAGGTCCTGTGCTCCTAGGCCAAATTCCTCTGGCCTGTGACCTTGAGTTAATGGTGTGCAAAGAGCTCATTGAACAGGTGAAGTATCCAGTAGATCACTATTATTGGGCTAGCCTAGTTTGCATAAGTTCCTGTTTTTCATATGTTAAGGTGCTGGTGTAATTTTTCTGCAAACATGCAATATTGGCTTGCAAGAGCTGTTTGGCGCTGAAAATGGATGTGTCATCTTCCCACAAGTTAACAGACCTTTTCCATCAATGCACCCAGGTTCTGGAACAACAGCCCCATAGCGATCAAAATTGCCCCAACTCTGCTCTAATTTAGCAAAGACTGACCTCTCTAAAGAATAGCACATCACAATGCGTTTGACATCCACAACTCAGCCTCCTCTGCTATTACTTGCTGACTTTAAACCTTCCTTTGAGCATGTAGAGAGCTCTGCTACTTTTTTTTTTTTTTTTTTGCAGATTTATATAGCGCAAACTCGACCCGAAGGTATTGGAGCGCTTTACATGAGCACCAGTTACGTTACACAAGGACACATTCATTTTTTTGTTTTTGGTAGGCACGGGGAGATTAAGTGATTTGCCCAGAATCACAGGATGTGGAGTCGACCCCGAGGCTCGAACCTTGGTTTCCAGCTCCAAAGTCGGCAGTCTAGCCGTAAGACCACATCTCATCCTTGCGACTAGGTTCATGCTATAGATATAAACTCTACATACGTTCATTACTTTTTAAACTGTTCGACTTGCATCTTTGAAACTGGATGAATGTCGGTAGTTATTTTTTTCTGGGAACAAACGGAAAGTGGCGTTAAAGTAATAACTTCAAGGGAAAATCTACATGAGAGAACTTTCACCCTACAAGTAGTGATCATGGCATTAGTAAGAATTACGTTAACCTTACAAGAGAAAAACGTCACAACTTCACACACCCCAACCAGGAGAGGACAGAGGTGTGGCGCAGCGTACAGAGCAGCAGACTCCAGAGCACAGGGCTCCCGGTTCGATCCCTGGCACTGGCGGCAGCTCAGCTCTGCACCATGTCACTCTAGGCAATAGCTCTCTTAATCTCCCCCACGGCCCCCAGCACCTTGAAACCTTAAGGAGTAGTATGTTCGCGCTTTACAAATATGGTTTACTTACCAACCATAAGTATTGAAGAAAGGGGATTTCACATACCAGAGTTGAATGCTACTTGGATATTCTTGGTATTGCCAGATTGCCGAGTGATGGGAAGGCTAAAATACCTGAATTCTTAGACAATGAACACACCACAGAAGTAATCTACCACTTGATCAATGCCACTACCAGCCTCAGATAACCAAATTAAACCACAATTAACTACTCGAGCAACCCCCAATGCTGCTTTTTCACATTGCTGCTGCAGACTCCGGTGCCAGTTTAGAACAAATTTGGTTTCTTTCCAGTATTGTCAACAGAATGGAGAAGGCTGATAAATAACTGTAATAGCCACTAATAAGTTCTGTGCAAAGGTGAGAGCACAGAGTATGATTTCTGGAAGAGGCAGATGGGACTGGTTTTTGGGTTGGATGCAGACATAAAAGTAGATAGGGTCTCTTCCTCACTCTGCGCATGGTACATAATATCTTCAAGTGGCTACCCCTACACACAAGATGTCCCATGACACAGACCTTCATCACCAGCCGGCTGTACTTCGGCAATGCCCTCTATGTAGGAATCACTGCACACTTCCTACAGAGACTTCAGATCATACAGAATGCCGCAGCCAGGCTCATCCTGACCCTTCCCCGACAAACCCACATCACACCCCACCTCAAACAACGCCACTGGCTCCCTGTACAGAACAGATGCCAATTCAAGCTGCTGACCCATGTGCACAAGACTCTACACAACCAAGGACCCACCTGCATTAACCAACACCTGAGCTTCCACCAACCATTGAGAAGACTATGCTCCGACTCGCTCTCACTTTCCCATACTCCCCACATCTACCGAAGCAGAAGTGGGGAACGCTCCTTCTCCCACATCACACCAAATACCTGGAACAGCCTCCTCATGCAACTCCAGACCATCACCTCACTTCTGGAATTCTGAATGGCCCTCTAGACCTAGCTGTTCGAATACGTCTCCAGGGCCTGCAAGCTCCTGGATACCCTGTAAGGTGATTAGCTGTGCTGTATAAATCCTGTTTGATTGATTAATAGGGCCTCTTGATATAGGTTAGCGTCTAGTCCCGCCTAGAAATCAGGAAATATTTAGATGGACACAAAAAGGGAAAAAGGTACTGATCCCAGTAAGGGAAAAATGCTGTCCTTTAGATATAAGAAGTAGACAAACTATGCTTCCTTTTGCTTACTGTCCATGTCACATCTATGCTGTCATTCAAATATTCATCTACACAATGTGGAATACTGTGCAGAGAAAACCAGTGCCTCATATAACCTGTGCAATGGAAAAGAAAGATTTACACAATAAATAAGAAAAAAACGTTATGGATGGTAATGTGAATGTCTAATTAAACTCCCACCTATGGAGCTTCAAACTTTGCAAAACACTCGTATTTACTTTAGGTTTGCAATGATGCTTGTGTGATGCACAGCAATGCCAAATGGTGCTAAGCGCCACAAGCAGGAGTGATAATCAGCTTCTGTACACAAAAGCTAGTTTGCTCCAAAAGGTAACCCCCAAAACTTCCTTGCAACAAGCCCCTGGTAATGTATGCAGGGGGGCATGTCTAGATGGGGTGAGCATAAACAACATTGGCACAAAGTCATATCTAATAGACTGATCTGGATTAGCCCAAAAAATACTGTCTAATGATACCAAGCACAAGAAAGGGTCAAGTTGTATATCACCAGATAGACCTATATGTAGCATGTGTGCTTTACACAAAAGCACACATTTCACATATCTGGCCCAAGTGCAATTGTCTACATGCAGTAATTTGTACAGAGGGTGTACCTCGAGTACATCTCCAAGGATAGAGTGCTAGCTCCCCTTTATGCCATAGCGTAAGTCTTAGGGTCACGTAAAGCAGGCAGATTTTGCATGAATGCCAAAGATGACATAATTTGTGCTAAATCTGGTGCTACCCATATTTGTGTCATTCATCCAACAAAGTGGCAACATTTGTTACACAGCACTCTTTTTTGTGAAGGAGAGTACATCTAGTCCTTGGTGTCACCTGCTGCTGAATGAGGCAGGAGGGGTGCATTTAAGTGTTTATGGGGGATCAATTTCGAAGAATTACTTATATGGCATGACTCATTTCAAGTCTCAAAATCAGAGGTGATTCTGAAAATGGTCTGTTTTCACCCCTCAATAGATTTTTAAATTGACTTTTCTTCTGCCTCAATTGGACAAGAGCATGTCTGCGACATTGTTGACTTCGGAGATATGTCATCCTGAGTTGTCTGACACTGGATGAAAAGATTGCATAGGAGTAGCAGTCTCAAAAGAAGAAAGATCTGCAGGGAAATACAGGATAACACACACGCTGCTTTTGCACACCTTATGAACACCATAAGGGGTGGTCACGCTTCCCTGATTGTAATTACCTGGTAAGGCTATGTCATTGAAAATTGTAGGATATTTTAGAAAGCTGACCAACGCACCTCCATCAAACTGGTAAATATGACAGGATGTGTGGGAAGCCTTTTTTCTCTCCATGCTCTCTTCTGAAAATACACTCGTGTGTGACTCTATGGAGGCACACATAAAATGAGTGGGCATGCACAGGAGACATTCCTAGGGATCAACACATTGGTATTACCAGGATATTTTCAAGTATATCTCTTATTACCTCCTCATTACTTCCTTTTTTCAGTCCACTTCCTAGACAGGCACTTTCTAGCTTAAAACCCTCCTAAACACCTTAAGCAACTCACACACTTTCTGGTAGGCGTACATTATGCCTCATCTCCACAGATGAAAACCTGTTTTTTTCATCTCTGGGCATGTATCCCTGGTCCTAGTTAGCAGGGTTACTTTTTAGGTCAAGCCTAGGCAGTGCATGTGTTGTCTCTTTGAGACATGCTGTATTCACTCTGTGGGTTTACAGCCCGTCCATTGCCTTTATATTCATCCCTTCGATTGTTGTTCAAAAATGCTTGCTTGATAATGGGTAATCCTTCCTCTTTCTCCCTACTTTTTGTGTTTGGTTTTCTCCCACAGAGCACCGCCCAATTACAGTTAACATTATGCTTCTGTGTTCATTTGGCGGGCTATTTTTTTCTTTAATTCCTGGTTTGTTACTGTTTGCCCGTCTTCAGTGGCTCCCGTCACTTCATCTCATCATCCTGTTCAAATACCATGATGAAATGTTAGACGCTTCAGAAGCTGTTTTAGAAATCACCTCTGTAATTTTCTCTGACTTCAAAGTATGAGGATTTCCCTCAAACCGCTCCCACTTCGTTGCTAGTTGCTTTAGTGAGCCTCGGTCACAGGAACTTTAGCAGCCCAACCTTGCAGCACAGTTATGGGCAAGGCTTCGGCAACTCCTGTCGCATTTTCTCTGACACTTGTTTATGTAATGTGAACTCAAGCGACCTGAAGATGTTGGAACACTTTATGTGACCACTAGTTATATTACACAATGTCTGAAAACATTTTGGGGGCATTTTTATAGAGCACAAACTCGACTGACCGGAAGGTATTGAAGCGCTTTACAAAAGTGGCAGTTCCATTACACAAAGTCATGTTAATGTTTTTGTTTTTGGGTGTGCGAAGATTAAGTGATGCAGACACCGCCCCTGTTTGTTCATTATTTCCTCTCTATCTGCTAAATGGGAGAAGCCCACCTCCTCCCATGTCACAGCATGCCTGCCCCACTGCCTCTTCCTGTCGTCCTCCTCATCTCAGAGCTCAAATTTCAAAGCACATTCACATCAGCTCCCCAAGGACTGTGAGGCATTTTTTATTACATAATATGAACTCGAGCAAGGTGGCACTATGCACCGAGTTGCACCACTTTGTATTTACTAAACCAACCAAAGCCACGCAAAGGCATTGCGTGGCTTAATAAATCCAAAAAGGATTTTGCTTTCGGGGCTGTGCTACAAAAGTGGTGCAAATTTAATGCAAGATCCCTCACTTCCTTCTTTTGTGCACAAGATTGCACTTTATGCTGAAGCCGCAAGGGAATCATTCCTCCTCCCAACAGTTTCCTTCCTGCTTTTGGTATCATTACAATGACGCTGAGCACATCCCTCCCTTTCTTTTACAAAGATGCATTGAACACTGAAACCACAGGAAACCTGCTAATCCTCCCGGCAGATCCTCAAGATGCTTCCGTTATACTGACCCAAAGGTATTGAAGCGATTTACAAAAGCGGCAGTAACATTACAGAAGGTCAGCTTAATTTTTGGTGTTTTAGGTGTACGAAGATTAAGTGACGCCGACGCCGGGCCTTTTTATTGATTTTTTTCCCTCTACATGACAATGGGAGCAGCATTCGTCCCTCCCACCTCCACCCATGTTGCTGCATGCCCGCCTCACTGCCTGTTCCTGTTGTCCTCCTCCTCTCAGACCTCTAATTTCAAAGCACATTCACGGCAGCTCTCCAGGGACCGTGAGGCATTTTTTATTACATAATATGAACTAGAGCTACCTGAAGGTGTTGGAGCACTTTACATCATCGTTAGTTACTTTACACAAAGTCAGATACATTTTTGGTGGCAATTTTATCGAGCGGGAACTCAACTAAGCCTATGGTATTGGAGCGCTTTACAAAAGCACGAGTTACATTACACAATGTTAGCTTAATTTTTCTGTTTTTAGGTGCATGGAGCTTCAGTGATGCCAACGCCATCCCTGTTAATTTATTATTTCCCCTCTACCTGTCAAATGGGAGCATTTTGTTGTAGCTGCTATGTCCAGTGCTTCTATACCCAGAGGGCTGGGACAGGGGGCAGGGCCGGGAGCTAGCTGGTAAACAGATGGCGTTATCAGTGTTTTGAATGGAAAGCTCTGGAGAAGGGTGCCTGGGGGAGTAGGGATGTGATGTCTCCGCCATTGGAAAGTATTTCACTGTTTTTTTTTCATACGCTGTTCAATACTCTAATGATGCAGTCACTCAGAATGTTTTAGTGCTGTTGACTTACATCGAAGCACTTATCTTTTTGTCTGTGCATTAAAAAGCATCGGATTATGTTCATAAATGTTTACTGAAGTAAGCATGTATTTCTGAATCACACTACATGACCTAGCGTGAAGTAATTGTATAATTCTTCAATTCCTGGTAGCACAGCGCCCAGAATAATGTGCTGCATGGCTAAACATTTATAAGGTGCCAAATGGAGACCTATTTGCTATGTAAATGCTTGTTGAGTTTTTTCCACCTTTTTATGTATATCTCATTTGTTTATTTTTTAATATTATTTTAGGTTAGCCTAGCGAAAAGTATGAGCTAATATATGCATTTTTTGGCATCTCCCTTTCTCTGCTAGACCTGGACCTGGAGGTGATTGATCCAAGGGGGCACAGCTTTTTCGGAAACTCTTTAGAAGTCCCTGGGTCAAAGAAATGGCAGCAATCTTTGGAGCTGACCCGCTGCCAAGGTCTAGTATAACGGAAGCATCTTGAGGATCTGCCGGGAGGATTAGCAGGTTTCCTGTGGTTTCAGTGTTCAATGCATCTTTGTAAAAGAAAGGGAGGGATGTGCTCAGCGTCATTGTAATGATACCAAAAGCAGGAAGGAAACTGTCGGGAGGAGGAATGATTCCCTTGCGACTTCAGCATGAAGTGCAATCTTGTGCACAAAAGAAGGAAGTGAGGGATCTTGCATTAAATTTGCACCACTTTTGTAGCACAGCCCCGAAGCAAAATCCTTTTTGGATTTATTAAGCCACGCAATGCCTTTGCGTGGCTTTGGTTGGTTTAGTAAATACAAAGTGGCGCAACTCGGTGCATAGTGCCGCCTTGCATTCATTTGAATTGGGTAGGCATTACATGGGTAAAGTATGGGCGTTCCCATGCATCCAGCCATGTATTTTGACACAACCCAGATTTACAAAACTTGTAAACCTGGGTTTGCATCAAAATGGTGAGCCTACCAGACAGAGGCATAACAAGGAGAAATATCTTTACTTCTCCTTGTTACTTCCTCTTTCCATGTGTGTGCAGCACACATAGCAGGAAAAATATGCCTCTAAAGATTGTTTTTGTATGGGAAGGAAGCACAAACACAATCCTGCCCACGCCAACCCCACGGGTCAGGTGCTGCATTGGTTCTCGTCCTTCCTGCAGCACAGGACCCAAAGAGTTAAAGCGAACCACTCTCTCTCCCAGCCATCCCCAGTCAGCATGGGGGTTCCCCAAGGGTCCTCCTTATCTCCCATTCTCTTCAATTTGTTCCTGGAACCATTAGCTAATGTTCTAAAATCATTGGACATTCGCTTCCATATGTATGCAGACGACACCCAACTCTATCTGAAAATCTCCTCCCCGGATGATATCACTTCACTCAACTCTACCCTACTGACAACCCAAAACTGGATAACTGAGAACCACCTACTGCTAAACACCTCCAAAACAGAATTCCTCCTCATTTCTCTCCCGAAACATACTCCTATAATCGACCTATGGATGAACCAACTCACCGCCTTCAACTGCTCCCCCCGCACTATCGACTCAGCTAAATCTCTAGGAATTACCCTGGACAAGCATCTGAATATGAAGGCTCACATTAGCAACGTGTGCAAGGGAGCTAACCACCTTCTGAGAACACTCAGGAATCTCAAACCTTTCCTACCTCAAGCAGATTTCAAGCAAGTGGTCCAAGCACTTGTCTTGCCGAGACTTGACTATGGCAGTGCTATGCTATGTGGCCTCCCCAAATACACTTTGGCCCCCCTAAAGGCTTCACTGAATGCGGTGGCCAGATTGATTACGGGCACTAAGTGAAAGGCACACATCTCCCCGGTTTTAAAATCTCTAAACTGGCTACCTTACAAAGCTAGAATTCAACTGAAGATTGCCTGCCTATCACACAAAGCCCTCCACTTCAAAACCCCCATCTACCTTGCACAAAAACTAGAACTATCCGGGGGTAGACTGTCAAGGAGTGCAAATTCCCTCCTCTTAAAACCACAGATCTTCCACAAAAAGAGAACTTGCCAACGAGCCTTCTCTGGCTCTGCTCCAAAAATTTGGAACTCTCTTCCACCTGAAATTCGGAGGATCTCTTCAAAGGATGCTTTCAAACTGGAAGCAAAAAGATTCCTCATGAATAAGTTCTTACCTTAACATGAGGGACATTTGTTAGCTCTAAGCGCATCGGACATACCATAGCATTTGTTATTATCCCGGTATATGTTTATTAGTTTGTTTTGGTTATTATTCCTGTACATGATTATTGTATTTACTCCCCTTAAGTCATTATGCCCCATCGTCTAGCCCATTCTTCGTTCACCCAGGTGTATAAATGATCTGGTAGGTGTTCACCATCTGATTCAATGCCTATTAGACTCCCCATTTGACTCATGTTTTGATTATTGTTTTGGTATTGGTTTTTATTCCTGTATATGATTATTGTACTTACTCCCCTTATGTCACTTTGCTCCATCGTATAGCCCATTCCTCGTTCACTCAGGTTTATAAAGGATCTGTTATGTGTGCACTATTTGATTCAATGCCTATTAGATTCACCATATTAGACTCATGTTTTGATTTGTACCTTCCTTTCCCTCAAATTGTAAAGCGCTCTGATATCCTTCGGGATCAAGTTCGCGCTATATAAAACTTTATAAATAAATAAATTAAATTAAATAAATGAGGCAGGAATCTTTGCATCAAGTGCACCAACGCAGGGAGAGAGCTGAAGAGAGGCATATCCTAGTAGATATGAGGCTGTTCAACTCTCTCCTGTTCAAGCAAGGTTGCACACCATCTCTACTTGCTGCCCTGTGTTACATGAACTTTTAATAAATATGTCCTTCAATTCTAAAAGCAGGGGAAAAGCTGTGGGGAGGGGGAAAGATTTCTCAAGGCTCCAGTGTGTAGTGTGTCCACATATACCTTGGAAGGATGTGAAGAACGCTTCGGACTCCGACGGTCTTCTTGGTAAATTAAAAGGGGCAATCTTATTTGAAAATTCAGTGTAGTTTGAGGCACTTGTAAGTGAAATTCCAAATCGTTGGTGGATTTTTCCCCAAAAAAGCAAAAAGGTGTCTATAGAAAGAAATTAGAAGGTATTTCTTAAATTGAACTGGAAGTCCCTTTTTCATGCAGCATTTACTGCCTTTTGTTTGCCCTCATTTCTGGTTAGTCTAGAGTATTTAAAAGTCGCATATCATTAGTTTATGGTCTACCATGATAGAAGATAAACGGTAGCAAAACAATAACATGTTAGGTCTGAATCCTCTTCCCAAGAAGAGGTAAAGAAGCATCGTAGAAGCAGGTGAAGGCACTTTTGCTCTCCTTTTAAGGTTTCTTTGCATATGCCTTGTGGTATAGAGACCCTTGACCTACAGAGCATGATTAACGAAATAGTGTCAAAAGCTGAGGTAGCTGAGAAGTATAGCAGGAAAAAAAAAAACATCATCAAGAAATAGGTCAGGAGTCCAATTCACCATCATGAAGCTTCCTCAGTTCTAAGGAGATGGGTCCTTCCATCTGAATTAAATGTGTATCTCATAAAAGCCCCTGCCTACCATTCTAGGATTTCCTGATGCAGACCAGAACAGGGTTCCTCTCCAACCCTTTTCCCACCATGTGTTAAGCCTTCAGTCCCTCAGCGGACTTGAGGCAAAGAGGGTCTTTACCCAGTACTAGCCTATACCGTAAGGAGTGAGTGATGCCTTGTTAGCTACATTGACAGGGCATGCATCGGTGACTCCATAGGCCTGTCCTCAGTCAGAGGCAGTGGATAAATGGAATGAGACTGCCATGAAAATGCATATGCAGGGAATAATCTACCGCAAAATAACTAGGACATATTCTTGATTATACAGCTTAGCCTTCAGTAAAGGGTTTTCAGCCTCATGCGTGAGCCATGCAAGGGGGTGAATACTGCTCTGCACTATTGGAGGAGATGGAACAGCAGGTGAGGTTCTTATCAGACATTTCAGGCTCAATACTCGGCTTTATCTTTAGCTGCCTTAGTACTAGCTTGTTGCCATTTATGGATGAGAGAATGGAAGGCAGGACCAGCTAAAAAGGCTGTCTTGTAGAAGTTTCCTTTTATTGGGAATCAAGCGTTTCAGAGACCAATTGGAGCTGATGGTTACAAAAGCATTTAAAGATTGGAAGCATGTGCTTCCTTTTAAGATTAAGGATTCAGTGACATCCGGCCTGAGTTTGTGGACAAAAAGTACCATCCATCTTGGAGATCTTCTCACTGGAAACATTCTTAACCAAAGAAGGTTAGAAAAAGTCACGTACTATGACATCTGTGGCAGGGCAGAAGCATCAGCATTCCTGACTATGGAGAACAAAGAACCCAGGGCCGGTTGTAGGGTGTACCCGAAACTTTGATTCAGTCTGGAAGTGCAATATTTCAGAACAGACAGTGTTGTGGTGAGGGCAGGCTATTTTACCAGCTCCGTCTCCCATGCCTCAAGATTCAGCTCTCACCCCATATTTCTATCTCCAGAAGCAGGATCAATGATCCAGCATAATGGGAAGGCATTTCATTTCACCTACAAAAGGCAGTAAGTCACTCCCAATGCATAAGAAGGACAGGGTAGAGGGATTTATTACATGCTGTCTCTTGCGAAGAAGGCAAAGGAATGTTTCTGGCTAGTACTCGTTCTAAAGGCTGTTAACAAGTGTGTGCAAACTGTGCACTTGGGACTGACTGCCTAAAGAGGATTATTCTGTTGTTCCAGCCATGGGAGTTTCTAACAAATATGGATGTACAGAATACCTATTTTCACATGCCAGTGAGGAACTGTTAACAGAGTTTCCTGAGGTTTGCAGTTTAAGGTCAGCACTGATAGCTAAATGAACTACTTGTCAGCTTCAAATCATGGCCTCTTAGAATATTGAGTTTCTAGGGTCCATTTTCAAACAGATATGTGTTACATGATTTTATAGGTTCGCAAAATTCAGAAAATACAGGAGCAGGTCTTATCTCTAATGAGACAAGAAGTGCTCTGGGCCAAGGGTGGTGACAGGTACAAAGAGACATGGTATCACTCCTGGCCATGGCATCAAGGGACAGGTTCCATCTGGGTATGGTGTTGCAACAGCTTCTATCAGCATGGAAACCAGTCTTTCTGGACCTTATGTATGTGATACACCCAGACTCAAGATATCAGGCAATAACTACTTTGGAGAATGGACAATTATTTTCTTTGGTGGATGGACAATCTTCTTCTGAATCAAGGACTGTCACTTTTTCCCCTTCTCAAGGATTTGTGATCACGCATGCCAATGGTCATGGCCATGGGCCTGGCAATCCAGGAACAGACATTGGAGAGTCATGGGTTCCTTCATGAGGCAAGGAAGCACTCTCCATGTTGGAAGGACTTAGAGGCAATCATGCTGGCTCTCTTGCGATTTGCTTCTTTGATGTTGGCAACAGCAGTGTTTTTCTGGAAGGACAATATGACAGCAAACTCTTACATCAACCATCAAGGACAAACTCATTCAAGGGCCATACAAGATATTGCTTGCTCCAATTTCTGTTATGTAAAGGAGTGTCTTCTGTCCCTTCAGGATGTTTATATCAACGGTGTGGACAATGTGAAACAGGACAGACTTGAAGAGTCTTTACATCCTATGAAGATTTATGTCTGAGTCTGCATGTTTTCAAATCCCACTGCTAGAGGTGGGGTGTTCTGGTTCTGAAATGTTTTGCAGGCCGAGAGAATGCTCTCTTTCCATTCGTTTAGTACAAGAACATTGATGAATCAAACTTGAGGAGAAGGTGGTCTGGCCTGCCCATGGCTGACGGATCTTCTCTATACCTTTCCCCATTTTCCTCTGATTAGGAACGTTCTTTCACAGATTTCAATTGAGAGTGCTACTTTTGATTCTGACTGTGTTGGCTTGGCCCCACTCACCTTGGTATCCTCCTTGGATCTAATGCTGACAGCTCAAGAATGGTTAATTCCATGTCACTCCTTTCCTCTCAGGCTCGCCATTCTGTCTCCAGACAGTCTGACTCGCTTCCACTTATTGGTCTGATGGTTGAGTTGTTTAGGTCACAAAAAACAGAATTTATCTATTGCTGTTTATGCATCTTGAAGAACTTCCACTCTTCATTCTTATTCTAGGCATTTCAAGTTGATTAGGAAGTGATGCCTTTCTAATGGGATGAATCCTTTTTCTGAGAAGAGTCTACATATTGTCCAATATTTTCACTATGGCTTTGACATAGGGTTGACTTCATCTACATTTTGTCTTCCGCAAACTGCCATTAAGGGTTTTCTGTAGCCCAGAGGAGGAGTTTCAGATTGTGATATATTTGCTCTTCTCATTTGAAAGGTTTCTCTACCTCTCAGTCCACCCATAGGAACTCAGGGGGGGATTTGGATTTTGGCGAACAGTATACTCTGTCACAAACGCTATGGAGTACCCTGTCTACCAAACGTTGGGTCTACCCACCTCATTTATAGTTGAGCGGACTGGCAGCTTTTCATTAAAGTCCCCATTGGCTCCATTGACTGAAAGCTTTCTCCATTGGCCCAACGAAGTAAAGACCATCAGAGGAAGGGTATTATGCCGCCCACCCTACTCATAACAAACAAAATACAACATTTTTTAAACTGTTTAGTGGATGGCTGTCAATAGCTATGATGGCCCTCAATTAAAGTTTACATACTTTGATAGGAACCACCATGACGTAGGTTCTTGTCAAGGTACAGGGATCACTGCTGGGCTATCAGTGATCTCTAAATTTTGCTGGTGGTAGCTTCTAAGGGTAGCAAACATAATGTCCTCCAGCACCCTGATGTACAGAGTACCACTCACCAAACTTTAAATCTGTCCCTTTGTCCCTACTTGGGATATGGGTCTGGTTCATCTGCTTTGCAGACTGCCTTTAGAATCTTTAGAATCTGGAGGCCATAGGTGTCCGACCTTAAAGCTATTGTACTTAGTGGCTATCACTTATGTCAGGCGATTGAGTGAGCTAGGTGCTTTATCCTACAGATGTCCTTTGCTTCTGTTTTTCCCAGACAGATTTTTATTCTGGTTGGGTGTTTCTTTTGTTCCAAAACCTTCTTCCTCATTCTGATTGAATCAGGCGATTGTCTTGACAGAATTTATTTCAGATCTTTCTTTTCCTGAGGAGGTTTTTCCTCACAACCTGGAAGTACAGCAAGCAGTTATGTTGTGTTTAACTATGAGTAAACCGGAGGATTCCCTTTTTATGAACTTGGTCCAGCTACTCAGTGGCTGCAACCTTGCTCTGGGTAGAACTCTAGCACACTGGGATTACTCTCCTATTCCTCTTGCTTACAAACTGCGGTTCCCAAGAAGTTCCTGTTTCTGTGGGGGTGCAAGGGTGGTCAACTGAAATAATGGAAGCATCCTGGACAGAGTTTCAGGCCACTTCCTTGGTTGAAATCTGTAGGGTAGCACCATTAGGGTGTTCTTTTCACATTTGTGTGCCATTACTGTTGTCAGTATGACAGAATGGGATCAGCAGATGTTGGCACTATTGTTCTCTCTTCTGCCCAACTTTGAATTTTGTTGTTGAAATCTGCAGATGACTTACTAAACTTCAGCATAGTTAATGCACCAATTTTGTGACACAACCCAACACAAAATCTATTTTGGCATTAATTAAAACCCACTTAAAGTTGGTTTTCGTGGCTTTGCCTGGTTTACTAAATAGAAAAGTAACGCAAATCAGTGCATACCACTGCCTTGTGTTACTTTGCATCGGGTAGGCATTACCTGGGTGGAGCATGGGCATTCCAGTAAATCTACCTATGTATTTCGACGCAAACCAAGATATACAAAGATTTGTAACCCTAGGTTTTCACCAAAATGGTGCGACTACCTGAAAGAGGGAAAATGAGGAGAAATATCTTTATTTCTCCTTGTTACATCCTCTTTCTATGCATGATGCATTCTGCAACATGTATAGAAAGAGGAAATTGTCTCTTAGGATTTGTTTATATGTAGAAGTTATCCCTTCCTGCACAAATACAATCCTGCCTGTAAAACAGGACCCCATGCAGCATAGTGCATGGGTACCTCCATTGGCGCTGGGCAGTACACAGTGCAACTGCACAGGAAGAGAGCTGAAGAGCACCACATCTTAGCAGATATGGTGCTCTTTAGTTAGCTCCCATGTACTCAACTCAGTGCAGCAACTTTGCTTGCTGCCCTGAGTTGTTTCAATCTTTACTGAATATGCCCCGATTTTCTAAGTAAGGAGGTGAGTGGTATATTGGTGAGGGTGTTTGTGAGCGTGTGTATGTGCACCCTGTGTGTGGTTATGTGGTTGTTTGAATGCATGTGTATGTGTGTGTGTGTAAAAGCTTTCTTTTGTCACTGTTCCTGCTCATCTTTAGCCACAAAGAGAATGTATCACCTGATCTTCACAAGTGTTCGGTCGAGAGAAGGGGGTTATGTGTTTAAATGACTTAGATGAACTGTTAAGTGATACGAGCATTCGTCGACTCATAGAAATACGCTAGTGTCCCCCGACTCAGGTCAACATCTGAGAATGTTCTGTTCTATGTGTTTGCCTTTAAGAGAGAGGATGCTCAGATCAGAATCCTATCATATACCTGCCTGGGAGGAGTACGGGATTATGACAATTTGTTTTGATCCGGATAAGGCGCTGTCCAGTAGAGAGTGTAAAAGCTCTATAAGGGTTTTTACGATGCTAGCTTTATACTTTCAGTTTTACATGTGAAATGAAACAAACACGGATCACATCTATTTACAGGAGAGTGTACTCAGTAAGTAGAAGTCATAGTTTAAAATTGATATGCTCCACTTATAATAAAAAATAAAAAAAATTAAAACCTTATGGATTCCGCTCCAATGTACCCTGCTAAGCTACAAATTGTATTACCAAAGTCGTGTTGTCTGCAAATGCATGACTGATCCCGTTTCTAGAATTCTTCACACAGTAAACCAATCTCTCGGGAAAGCCATATGCAGTAAATACAGTATATGCTGGGATTGTGGGAGGGTTCACATCTGCAAGTATCGACAGAAATATCAATTTTAAATTGATTTGATAGAATAAAGGTAAGAAGAGAAGCACTGCAGGTGTAAAGAAATAGAAAAGTTCACCGCAAGTAAAAATTGCAAATGTATATGAAATCTTCTGGTAGTAATATTAAAAGCTTCATGAAGAGGACGATGTTGTGCACGGTTCTTCTGATGTTTTGCGCTACTCCAATTTTAGGGATGTGTGGCAGACCATTTATTTCCCACCAGAGGGAGACCAGAGTGATAGAATGTGTATGTGTGTGTGTATGAGCATGTGTTTGTGTGTAGGGGGGTATGTGTACAGCCCAAACCACGGGGACCGGATGGGTCACGTGTGTGTGTGTATGTGTGTGTGAGCGCTCATGTCGTGTGCGTATGTTAACGTGTTCAATGACTGGGTGCAAAGGAACGTGCAGTGTCTGTGCGTTTGTTTTGCTTGTCCCTGCGTGTACTTTTTGAACATATGTAGAATCTGTGCACCGTTAATTTATCGCTAGGCTCGGTCGTTTAATTTGCTATGCATTCTGCATTCCACCTGGAGCTAAACTGCATTTTTAAGAACTATTTCTACTCTGGGAAGAAACAAGTTTCCAGCTCATTCCGGCCTCAGGGGGAAGACACTCTGTGGATTGCAGAACTGCTCCAAAGCCTGTAGGTTCTTTATTTAGAAAGTAATTAAAGTGTCATTAAAAACTGAAACCCAGAAGAAGCATGCCCCTTAATGTATTCTTGAAAAATGCAAAACCAAACAGTGCTCTTTGTATTATGAAAGATTTAGCTAGTGCGGTAGTGTTTTATTTCTGCCTGTTGCACTCCTGCTTCGACATATCTGGCATCCATGTGTTATATCACTCTGACAAAACAGTGAGCTGTGCATTGCGTGAGTCTCCATGACATGGTACCTTTTTATCACACTTGCGTAGCCCAAAGATTTTTACCTGCACAATTTTTGCCAAATCTAACCTGACATAAAGTATGTGCGCGGATTGTGCACATTTCACTTTTGGCGCTTTGAACATGGAAAGCCATGTTCAATTATCTTCGAGTTTTCCCTGTTCCAAGGACTTAAATTAAACTCAGAATGGTGTGCATATTACAAACCTGGTGAATACCAAACCCTGGTAGTGACAACAGACACCTATGTGCGTGTGTGTGTATATATGTACATATACATGTATATGCATGTATATATATATATATATTCACTGAAAAACCATAGGTTTCAGAGACGTTATAGTTAGAAATTAGCATTTAAAAATCCTTTGAAATTCACTGAAAAACCACAGGTTTCAGGGACGTTATAGTTAGTTGGACATTTCACTCGTACAAAACCAGAGAAATTCGGCTGTTATAGTTAGTTGAGCTAACTATAACATGCGCGACCGCAATGCACTGTTGATGAAGTCACATATTACATCACTCAGGACATGGTCAGTGACATGACTGATGACATCTCAAATGACATGACTGATGACATCATCCACATGATCATCTGATGCACCTCCTCACACCCTAATAAAAACTTTGATACACCCACTCTAAAATACAGACTACCAATATTGAAACCATAGACAGACCAATAGCAGTTAGTACATATTCGCTCAGTGATTCATATGTCTACACACACATCCACTCACTAACCCATACAGTCACTCATACACGCAGTCATTCATCAATACAGCCACTGATATATCCACTCATACACCCATATAGACACTTACACACTGCCACTCACCCATAGAGTTACTTAAACACCTAGTCAGTCACCCAAAGAATTAATTACACTGCCATTTACTCACCTATACAGTTATACACACACACAACCTCACTTATTCATACAGATAGTACCATATACGTACTCTCTTCAACAATTACTGACATAAGCACACACTTATCATGCAGCCACTATCACAATCACTCACTATCACATATACTCACTTATATACTCCAACACTCACATATACTGCCTTTTACATATGTAGTTACTTGCACATATATCAATAAGATATCCATTCACTCACCAACACAGCTATACGTACACTCACTCACCCATACCGTCCCTAACACACGCACTCATAAACCCATACACCCAGTGAATCACCCACTCACACATCCATGCGGGGAGTTACACCCCCACCCACCCACACAGACACTCAGGCACCTATACAGGTACTCAGACAACCAATCATTAACCCATATAGACACTGATGTAGCTACTCACCAACCCATGCACTTACACACCAACTGACAGACTGATACAGACATTCACTTATACAGTCAGACACGCACCCACAAAATCATCCATACAGACACTCATACACCCACTCATTCTTCGAATACACCTTAGCGTATATATAGATAACATTCTTAAACTTTTCAGAAACACTCAGTCACTGGATGATGTCATCAGGGATGTCATCAGTGATGTCATTTGAGATGTCATCAGTGATGTCATCAGTGATGTCACTGACCATGTCATGAGTGATGTAATATGTGATGTCATCAGCAGTGCATTGTGGGGCGTGAGTTATAGTTAGCTCAACTAACTATAACGGCCGAATTTCTCTGGTTTTGTATGAGTGAAATGTCCAACTAACTATAACGTCCCTGAAACCTGTGGTTTTTTCAGTGAATTTCAAAGGTTTTTTAAATGCTAATTTCTAACTGTAACGTCCCTGAAACCTATATTTTTTTCAGTGAATTTCAAAGGTTTTTTAAATGCTAATTTCTAACTGTAACGTCCCTGAAACCTATGGTTTTTTCAGTGAATTTAAAAGGTTTTTTAAATGCTAATTTCTAACTGTAACGTCCCTGAAACCTATGATTTTTTCAGTGAAATTCAAAGGTTTTTTAAATGCTAATTTCTAACTATAACGTCCCTGAAACCTATCGTTTTTTTCAGTGAATTTCAAAGGTTTTTTAAATGCTAATTTCTAACTATGCCTACATGGGTAGGACATGTGCAGAAAGAGGAAGAAAGGCGCAGAAAGAAGCAAGAGAAATGCAGAAAGAGGCAACAGAAGTCCAGAAAGAGGAAGAAAGGTGCAGAGAGAAGCAAGAGATGTGCAGAAAGAACCAACAGATGTGCAGAAAGAGGCCTTGTTGCCAAGTCATCCTGTGCCCTGGGCACCCCCCATCTTTTTGCTGACTGATACTGGTGGTAACTGACTCTGACTGACCCTGGGCTCTGCCTAACCAGGCCCGGAGCCAGTGCCATTCTGAAAGACAATTAGAATACAGTAGAAACACCTACATACACTAGGGTACACTATGGGTTGGGGTACCCCTATGATTGGCATGACCTCCCCTGTAAGGCCCTAGTACATAATAGGGCAGGGGGATTAAAACTACCTCTAAGTCCCTAGCATATAATAGGTCATGGCAGTTTAGAGGCCAGCAGCCCTTTTCTGCACTTGCATGTGTGCACTGCTGAGCCTGAGGTCAATTTAATAGTAGCCCTGTGTGTGCAGAAAGAGGCAAGAGAGGTGCAGAAAGAAGCAAGAGAGGTGTAGAAAGAAGCAAGAGAAGTGCAGAAAGAAGCAAGAGATGTGCAGAAAGAAGCAAGAGCAGTGCAGAAAGAACCAACAGAGGTGCAGAAAGAGGCAACAGGGGTGCAGAAAGAGGCAAGAGAAGTGCAGAAAGAAGCAAAAGAGGTGCAGAAAGAGGCAAGAGGGGTGCAGAAAGAGGCAAGAGCAGTGCAGAAAGAACCAAGAGACATGCAGGAAAAGCGAAGAAGGGTGCAGAAAGAGGCAAGAGATGTGCAGAAAAAGGGAAGAAGGGTGCAGAAAGAAGCAAGAGAAGTGCAGAAAGAGGCAAGTGAGGTGCAGAAGGAGGCAAGAGAACTGCAGAAAGAGGCAAGAGAGTTGCAGAAACAGGCAAAAGGGGTGCAGAAAGAGGGAACAGGTGTGCAGAAAGAAGCAACAGAGGTGCTGAAAGAGGCACAAAGGGTGCAGAAAGAGGCAGGAGAAGTGCAGAAAGAAGCAACAGAGGTACAGAAAGAGGCAAGAGAGGTGCAGAAACAGGCAGGAATGGTGCAGAAAGAGGGAACAGGGGTGCAGAAAGAGGGAACAGGGGTGCAGAAAGAGGCAAGAAAGGTGCAGAAAGAGGCAAGAGAGGTGCCGAAAGTGGAAGAGATGAGCAGAATGCGGCAAAAGAAGTACAGAAAAAGAAAGAAAGGTGCAGAAAGAAGCAACAGAAATGCAGAAAGAGGCAAGAGAGGCGCAGAAAGAAGCAACATTGGTTTGCACACCATTAGTACCAATTTAATACCCACATTTAGCAATAACTAACAGGTGACCATTCTAGGTTTGCAAAGGGCCTTCCACCACGCTGTAACACTTGTAGCTGCATTTTTGGTAACGTTTGAACCGTTTGAGCTAGAAACAAGGTTGTTTTTGTTAAAATCTACAGATTATGCAGCAGATGATGGATTATGTGGCAAATGCGGAAAATGTATAATTGTGCAAAAGTCAGTGCAGCCAAACAGTCGCATAATTCCAGTGGCCCTGCTCATACCTCTGACTAGGTCCAGAAGTGCTCCTAAGTGTTTCCTTCTTTTTTTGTCTCATTGAGTTCATAGTTTAGCTTCTATGGAAATGAGGAAGACTAAACCTGAGGTTACCACTACACAACACCATACCACATAATTACTCTCCATAACACATAATCTCACTCTACATAATTCCAAACACTAAATACCACATACTTTCTATCCACATCAAAGTCAAAGTCTATCCACATAATTTCACTGCACATCATACCACATAATTCCACTACACACAACCTACATCCACTCCATTCCAAGAAACATTAGTAAAACATTTTAGAGTCGATTCACAGAACTAATCTGAGATAAGATCCTAAACTTCCTACTATTGGTATTCACAGAAGGCATTTAGTAGTAGTAAAGTAAGGACTCCTAACTTTACTACTACTAAATGGCTTCTGTGAATACCAAAAGTAGTAAGTTTAGGATTTTATCTCAGATTAGTTCTGTGAATCGGCCCCTGTTACATTTACAATGCCTATAGCTCTAACTCTCGCAAATGTGAAACCTATTCCATTGCAAATGCTTCTTTAACTAGTAGTCGCGTTTGCAGAGAGGTGGAGAAAGGGGGCTGGGCCTCCGACCAGCGCTCAGGAATTCTGCTACGCAGGACTTACAGGAGGTACCAGGAGGGTTTCTTGGCCCCCAAAGTCCCTCAGGAGCAAAGTGGACTACATCCCCCAACCCATAGTGTGCCAGGAAGTGCGTTTGCAGAGCGGTGGAGAAAGGGGGGCGTGGTCTCCGAAGACATCCTACCAATACCACTGTGTGAGACTTACTGGAGGTAACAGGAGGGGTAATTGGCCCCCAAGGACAACATTAGGGGCCAACTACCCCTCCTATTACCTCCAGTAAGTCCCACACAATAGCATAGCTAAGTTCTCATTGCAGGCCACGCCCCTTTTCCCCACCACTCTGCAAACGCGCTCCCTGGTGCGCTCTTGGGGATTAAAGTCCACTTCACTGCTGGGGATCCTTAGGGGCCAAGTAGCCTACCTGATACCTCCAGTATGTCCCAGATAGTGGGATAGCTGACAGGTGGCCACAGGCCACGTCCCCTTTCTCCACCACTCTGCAACCACGCCTCCTAGCATGTTCTGGGTTGGGGGATTAAGTCCCCTTGCCTCCTGAGGGTCCCTGGGGGCCAGCTAGCCCACCAGGTACCTCCAGTAAGCCCCACACAGCTGGATTGCTGAGAGTGGTCCGAGGCCACGCCCCCTTTTTTACACCACTCTGAAAATGCACCTCCTGGCGCACTGCTGCCCGTGGATCAAGTCCACTTTAGTCCTGAGGTCCTCAGGACACAAGAGGACCTCTTCGCCCCACAAGCAATGCGCCAAGAGTTGCGTTTGCAGAGTGGTGTAAAAAGGGGTGTGGCCTTTGACCACCTCTCAGCAATTCCATGGTGTGGGGCTTACTGGAGGTACCTGTTGGGCTAGTTGGTCCCCAGGGACCCTCAGGATTCAAGGGGACTTAATCCCCCAACTTAGAACGCACCAGGAGGTGCATTTGCAGAGTGGTACAGGGAGGGGGCGGGGCCTCCGGGGAGATGCCGGCTTTTCTTTTTTTTGTTAGAAGGGGGGTTGTGTGGGCCCCTTCTCTTAATATTTTGAGGGCCCTGGGGACCCCATCCCCCAGGGCCTTAGCCATTTAAAAAAAAAAAACAATAAGGGGCCGCGCGGCCCCGTGCCCGAGGCCGATTTCGGCCCCCGGAAAACCCCATCCCCCGGGGCATGGCCTCGTTTATTATTATTTTTTTTAATTATTAAAACGGAAGGGGGCCGCGTGGCCCCCCTTCCCTGGGCCACTATTGGCCCCGGGGACCCCATCACCCAGGGCCTGGACTCATTTTTGATATAATTACGGGAGGGGGCCACGAGGCCCCCCTTCCCTGTGCCACTTCTGGCCCTGGGGACCCCATCCCCGGGGCCTGGCTAGCCTTTATTTTCAATTTTAGAGGGGAGCCACGTAGCCCCCCTCCTCAGGCCAATTATGGCCCCGGGGACCCCATCCCCCGGGCCGGCCTTATTTATTTATTTTTTTAATTAAAATGGGGAGGGGGCCGAGTGACACCCCTCCCGGGCCACTTCTGGCCCCGGGGACCCCATCCCCCGGGGCCTGGCATCAGCATTGGGGACCGTGGGGGGAGCCCCAATGCCCCCATGGTCCCAGGCGGCTCCCCGCCTCCTGCGGGAGCCGGCATTGCTTTTGGGCAAGGGGAGCTGCTAACATGCAGCTCCCCTTGTCCAAAAGCAATTCTGCTTTGCTTCTTGGAAGCGAGAGTAGGTTTCCTGCTCTCGCTTCCAAGAAGGAAAGCAGTTTTGCTATGACAGGGCGGGAGCCGTGCTCCCACCCTGCCATAGCAAACGGCAATGTCCCAGGGTGGGCACCCCAGGACATTGCAGGAGCTGGCCCTGGGGGGTGGCGGTCCCCAGGGCCATGGAGGGCTCCTTCAGCCCCCTAATACATTATGAACATTGCCCCCGGGACCTGGCCCACCCGGGGGATTATAGAAAACGAAGCGCAGGAGCCCGCGCTTTGTTTTTTAAATATTTTTTCGGCCGGATTCGCGCACCCAGCGCGAATTCGGACTTTCTTTTTTAAATGCTTTTTTAGGCCCTGGGGGTCCTTGTGGGACCCCCTGAGCAGGCCTAGAGGGTCAGGGTGTTTCTACCCTGCCCCCTTTTCCCTGTTTTTTAATGTTTTTTCTACTGTTTTCTTGTGACTCGGTTACCGAGTCACAAGATGGCTGCCAACACATTCTGGTTTGGAGTGTTGGCAGCCAATCAAAATTAAGCTCGTGCTCGGGAGGGTTCGCGGATCCTCCTCGGTGCTCAGAAATATAAATTTTTATGTTTTGAATTTTTCAGCAACTACTGAACGGATTTACACCATTTAAAAAAAAGGTCCAAGACCTACCTTTTTGCCAAGTTTGGTGTAATTCCGCTCAGCAGTTCGGGCTGTAGCTTTGTCTGAAGTTCCTATGGAAATTAACATGGGGAAAACATTTTTTCTCGGCCCCCGCTTGATGAATCACCCCGAAGCTTTCAAGACTGGAGCTGACCCGAGTGAACCATTAGTTTTGAAAAGTTCTCGAAGATTCGTCAAACGGCGCCAAAGATATTGGCAAAAGACAAAACGCTTTTTGAACAGAAACAAGGTTCTAACTATAACTACCTACTGGCCAGTAGGTATATATATATATATATAATATATATATATATATATATATATATATATATATATATATATATATATATATATATATATATATATATATATTTTACATAAAAAGCAAAGATGGAAGGCAAGTTATAATTAACCAAAACCACTGAAATTCACTAGTTATAGGTATCTCAAGAAACAGTAATTTGTGCACTAAAGTAACTGTAACTTAACCCTCCACCATGCACAGTATTGTCATCAATGATGTATTTCAGATGTTGCAGTGATGTTATTGATAATGTCATAGTACATGTCATGAGTGATGTAATATGTGAAGTAATTAGCAGTAAATGGTTGGGCGCAGGGTGGAGGTTGGACACAAGTCCTTCATCTAACTACCTGCTGGAGGGGGGGTTGGGCACAGGGGCTGGTGGCCACACCCCCGCAGGTGCGCATGGCTATATGATGTTGCAATATAAAGGGTGATATTTTGAGTAAGGCAGACCTACTGACTCTGTCAACAGGCAAGAATACCAAAATATAGAAAGTGGGTCTATTGGCTTTATGAAGGAGTCAGCATATCAACATATATAAAGCACACCTATTGTCTTTGTCAAATAATCACCTCTAATCACAATCAAATGTGTATTTCATTAATTCACACAGTGCAATGTTTATTAAAATGATTGTAATAAAAAATTGATAAATAGTTATAAAGAAATTCAAAATGATTTTGAGTCGTTTTCTAAGAGCTTTCAAGGTACACAGTGTAGCCATAGAACCAACCACAAAGGGTCTCTGCACTCCAACTGAAGAGCATAGAGCTCCAGGTAGTAGTTCTTTAAAAAAAATATGGTAAGCTCTCTTGGAGTCATGGATGTAATGACCCAGGAGACATACTTTTGTAGTGTTGCGGATGGTTGCACTCTCTGCAGCCCCCTGACATTATTAAAAAAGGCTTGGTGGTGTATTTGCCCTCCTAGGAACACCACCAGGTTCCAAAAATATATTTTAAAAGCCCTTGTATGGCATTATGGGGCACTCCTTGCCAAAGCAGTGAATAACAAATGAGTGGCTCCTTATTGGGTTTATTTTTTTCTGGGATGTGTCCTAGTGCCTACTCAGGAAACCCAAATCTTTAATTTTCCTTGAGACCTGTGGAAGGGTGGGCTTCAGTGCCCCTGCAACTCTAGCTGGCTCCTCAGCTATCACCTATCACATTATTCTCTGCTCCTGCTTGACGGATCACCCCAAACGTTTCCAGTTAGGAGCTGAGGTAGAACATTTTTTGGGGAAAGGTTTATGAAGATTTGTCAAACAATGCTAAATCTATAAGCAAACCAAAAGATGCTTTTCCTATGGAAAAGTGGTCCTAACTAAAACTACACAGAGGCCACCACCACAGAGTAATATATAAATATGTATAGTGTAGTTCTAGTTAGATCTGCATTTCCATGGGGAATGCCTTTTTGGGTTTAGTAATAACTTTAGCGCAGTTTGAAGAATCTTCACAAAACTTTCCAAAAAAGAGTTCCTTTTGATCAACTCCTTCCTAGAAAGATTAGGCGTGATCTGTCAAGTGGGGGTCGAGAAAACAGGGGGGGTCCCAAAACGCAAATTCCCCATGCAATTTCCATAGGGATTTTTGAACAGTGCTACAGCCAAAGTGACTGAACGGATGTACACCAAATTTGGCAGGAAGCAAGATCTTGGTCCAGAAAGTGTGCTTTTTGTGATTTGGTGAAAATCCCTTCAGTAGTTATTCAGAAATTGAGGTTAAAAATATTTATATATCTGGATATTTGGCTTTGAGGGAATCTTACGAGAGTACCGTGAGCACAACTTCAAAAATAGAGCATTCTCATTGACTGAATTGGCTTTTTTCCCCTTGGGCCATCTCGCTCCCACGGGAGTGAAGGTCCTGCAGGAGCGAGCACTCTGGTTGGATGGCCGCAAAATGAACAAAAATGACACGACTCAGAGGAATTGGTCTGCTGTCCTAAAAATGTTAGAAAAATATAAGGGGGTGGGGTACAGATACCCTGCCTCCCCCAGAGGGACTCCCCAGGCCAATATTGAGAAAAAGTCATTCTTGCTGCATTTCCACGTTTACTCCTGTAGAATTACAGCAAAAAAATGGTGACCTCCATCTTTTATTTTTAAATTATATGACCTCTGGGATGGTCCAGGCCCTGGGATCAATATATATTAAATTATTTGGGCAGTGTGGCAAGGTAATTGGGGCACGCGTGCCCCTCCCTGAACCTCAAAAGGCCCAGGGGACGCCATCCCCCCAGGCCTCTATATTTTAAAAAAAGGGAGCCTCCTCAGGCACAAGAGACCCCACCCACCGGAGCCATATGCTTTTTAAACGGGGAGGGGGCTCGCAGCTACCCTCCCTGAGCCTCCTCAGGCCCCATGGACCCAATCCCTCGGTTTGTATGTTTTGTAAATTGGAGGGGGCACACATCCCCCTTCCCCGAGCTTCCTCAGTGCCTGGGGACCCCATTCACTGGAGCAAAATGTATTTTAAAAAGGGAAGGGGCAGCACGCCCTGCTCCCTGAGCCGATATCAAACCTGGGGACTCCCTCCCCCTTCGGGCCCTAAACTTAGAAGTATCCCTGGTAGCCCACCCCTAGCCAACCTCCGAGGCAATGTAGTTCATTGCCCAGGAGATTACGGGCATACTCTGCCTGCATTCTCCAACACAGGGAACAGAACTTTGCTGCCACCCAGGCGGGATCAAAGGAAATGTGCCCGCTCCCCCAAGCACCCAGAACGGTGTTGGTTGGGGATGTGGTTGAGGCCTTAGCCACCCGGGCACCCTCAAATATGTTGAAAAAGAGCCAGCTCCTGCCAGGGGCACTGGCTGGGGATGGTCGGCTTTAGGGTCTGGCGCTGAGCTCAAAGGGTTGATGTGTTTAGAAATAACTTATGGGTTTAAATGCACCTGCTGCTGAACTCCTTGTGTATCCTGCAGTTATCAGGCAGTAACAAAAATGTCAGGATAACTGGTGATTAATGTTCCTGCTGGAAAGAGATCAGGAGTTTTGTCTAGTGGCAGTTTTCACTCATCATAAAGTAGCGCAGAGGGTTAGTATGCCTGCTGCAAAGAATGTGTACCATGCAGACCACATTTATTATGCATCGCTCAGTGGGTGACTACTTTTGGCACAGAGATTCTTTGCTTACTTGCAGTTCATAACCTACAATCGTAATATAGCAAAGTGACATACGAACTGTCATTAGAGAGATGCATGCCACTGGATGCTATAGTTTGGAACTTACTATGGTCGTTTTCCCAAGTTTTTCATTATCCTAATATTGCTAAAAAGGGCTCTTTGGGTAGAAATACATTCTTATTAGTAAAACCAACCCAACCACTGTGTTACATTTTAAATCCAGAGTTTATGCTTTTCCAAACCAAACACTCTTAAAGTATGCTGCCAACTAGTATGGAAGATATACCTTCTAATCCTCATTGTCTTATGTAACATTTCCTATAGACTGATTTACTCATGTATGATTCATTGTCCCTGTATAATGTGTGTGTTATGTAAAGTACTGTGACACCCTACACTTGTATGAGTAGCGCTATAAAACAAATGAAATGTATGTGGAGGAGGGGTTATGGAGAGATGAGAGGCACTATTGGAGGGTGGTAGTGAGGGTATCTGTGAAGAAGGTCATTGGGGGGTGCCCAAAAAAATATCACAACGGCTCCATCAGCACTAAAGCCAGCACTGGGCTGGGGCCATGGGCCCTTGGGCTCCCCTCCCAGGCTTCCCCAAGAATTGGAGCTGTGGGAGCCCTCAGTGGGCACCAGAGCACCCACTTAAGGAACGGAAATGCCAGCTCTCTTCAGTACACACTATGGATATCAGTTGGGGGTCTGGCTGAGGTCTGGGAGCCCTGGGCTCCCCAGCAGTCTTTAAACACAATTTGAATTGTGGGTGTCTCAGGTGGGCACTGAGACACCCACAAAAACATTTAAAAAGGAAATAATAAATGAGTGGCAACAGCTGTATATTTATTATTCACTGGTCCTTGAAGGAGCACCCCATGATGCACTGCAAGATCTCTTTACCGGTATATATATTTTTTTTTTACAGCTTGGTGATGTCCATAGAAGGGCAGGGGCACCACAAAGCATGTTTTATGTTGAGGGGGCTGCAGAGAATGCAGAAAACCCCCAGCAACCATAAAAGGGGAAAAAGTCTACTGGGTTATTAAATCCAAGATCCCAGGAGAACTTACGATATTTAAAAACACTTTCAGCTGAACCTCTATGCTCTTCAGCTGGAGTGCAAGGACCTCTTGTGGTTGTTTTTCTGAAAAAAAACAAGGTGTCTCTGAGTTTTTCTTCTAACATTTTTCAGTCCACAAAATGCAAACACATAAACTATGTTAAAAGAAAGACTCACACACATGTTGATATTATTTTTGTAATTAAAACTTTATTAAACATTTTACTCACTGTTATTAAATATGACATGGTGTGAATTACTGAACTATACATTTGATTAAAATATTAGTGATTTTTAGACAAGGATGATACATCTGCTTTACATATATTGATATGCTGACCATTTCATAAAGCCAATAGGCACACTCTTTATATTTTGGTGTTTTGACTCTTTGAAAAATTAAAAAAATCCGGCTGAGTGTGCCCAGGACCTGCGAGACCAACCACATGCTGTGCATGCCAGAAGCTCATGTGCTGTGGGAGGTCGGACGTTTGAAGAGAGTTGGGCACAGGCCGGGTACAGTGTGTGGTTGACTACCCTTGAGGGGTTCGACGCAGGCCACGTTCTTCGGCCAACTCCACACCATTGGTGTTACGTATGGTAGTAAAATATCACTTTGTGTTACAAAAACACTATAGAAATTCACCGAAAGACACAAAGGTTAAAGTGGCGTTATACTTAGGTATTAATACTATCTCACTTTCCATTAAAACACCCTTAGAAATTCATTGTAAAACAAAATGGTAAAGGGCCGTTAGAGTTAACGGAAAATGTCAATTGAAACATACCATTTTAAACTAATAAAACACAGAAATTCGCCAGTTATATTTATCTCAAGTAACCATACCTAGCTATAATATCACTTTAACCTTTGTTTTTTTCAGTAAATATTGTTCAATAAACATTTATTCTATATATATATATTATATATATATACACATATATCCATATTCACTTAAAAAACAAAGGTTACACAGTCAAGTTAGTAAGCAAATACACTTAAAAAAAGTAGAGATTCACTGCAAAACCAAAAGGTTACAGGGACATTTTAGTTAGCAGACAGAATAAAAAAAAACCTTAGAAATTCACTGAAACAACAACATTTTACAGGGACATTATAGTTAGGTTCAGATTTAACACATAGAAAACCAGTGAAAATCAGCAGGTATAGTTACCTGAACTAACTATAACTTGCGCTCCCACAATGCACTACTTATGGCCTCACATATTACATCACTCATGACACGGTCAGTGACATCACTGATGACATCACTCATGACATCTCAAATGACATCACGGATGACATCACTGATGGCATCTTCCACAGAATCACTAACACACCCACTCACACCTCCATAGAACCTTTCATAACACACTCCCACTCCCACATAACCATTCACAGACCCATACCAGTACTTACACACCCATTCACTGATTCATATATCTACACACACATCCACTCATTCACCCATACAGCCATTCATACACTCACTCACTAATACAGCCACTGCCATATTCACTCATACACCTATACAGCCACTCACAAACTGAATCAGTCACCCATAGAGGTACTCACACACCTACTCACTCATACATACAGTAAATCACACAGCCACTTACTCATCCATACAGTTACAAACACAGCCATTCACTTACTCATATAGTTACTAACAAGTACTCACTCACCTATACAGTCACTGACACTAGCACACACTCACCCATACAGTCACTCATATACCCCATCACTCACCTATACTGCCTTTAACATACCCAGTTACTCACCAATATACCACTGACAGCCACTCACTCACCCACACAGCCATACACACACTCACTCACCCATACAGCCCCTCACACATGCACTTACTAACCCGTACAGGCACTGACTCACCCTCCCACTCACTCATCCATACAGGCAGTCACCCACCCCCTCACCCCCTCACCCACCCACACAGACACCCATGCAGGCACTCAGACAGCCAATCAATCACCCATACCGCCACTCACGTACCCACTCACACACCAATTGACAGACTGATACAGACATTCACACAACCAGTCACTCATCCATACATTCACTGAGACACTTAATCACTCACTTATACAGTCAGTCACACACCCTCTGATTCATTCATACTGGCACCCATATACCCACTGATTCACCAATGCACCTTGGTGTGTATATATTTAACACGTAAACGTTTTAAAAAACACTTACAGTCACTGGAAAATGTCATCAGTGATGTCATTTGAGTTGTCATGAGTGATGTCACTGACCATGTCATGAGTGATGTAATATGTGAGGTCATAAGCAGTACATTGCGGGGGCACGAGTTATAGTTAGCTCAGGTAACTATAACTGCTGAATTAAACTGGTTTTGTATGAGTGACATCTGAGCCTAACTATTACATCCCTGTAACCTTTGTTTTTTTCCAATGAATTTCTGCGTTTTTTTAATTCCATTTCTTAACTATAACGTCCCTGTAACCTTTGCTTATTTCAGTGAATTTGTAAGGTTTTTAAAATGCTAATTCCTAAATATAACATCCCTGTAACCTTTGAGTTTTTCAGTGAATTTGTAACATCCCTGTAAACTTTGGTTTCTTTAATTTATATATATATTCACCTATTTACAACTACCTAGTAGTGAGCACCTCTTAGTACTATACATACATAACATTAATCTCCACATTAGTAACATACCTGTGAAATAGATTTGTAGATTCTTACATTTTTACACAGGTAATTTTCTTTTCACACACAAAATGTTAAGTATCACTTTCAGTAAGGAAGAACCAACACTGGCACATTTTCTCCCTCTTTTTCCACTGAAACCAATGTAAGTAGCAAATCAAAATATTCCTATCATTTTTTCAAAACATAAAAATACTTTCTATTGGACAGTTATATTAACCCTTTATTACTGTCTTCTAAATAAGCACAATTTGGTAGTGTAATTTGCTGGATTCGCGACCCCCAATGTAACTTTGCAGCGGGGTCGCGAATCCTTACGGTAGTTCAAAAATACATTTTTAAAAATACTACTATCATTTTTCATCAACATTTCACATTCAAGCATACCACTGAATTGGGAAAATTCCATTTTAGATGATATAACACATGTAAAGTACTTCATTTTATAGTTTTAAAGCACACTGTACTTGTAACCTTTCACCCACACTTCTTGACTTCAGTTTCCATAGCAGCGGTTTTTGAAACATTCTATTGTACCAATAAGTCAAAAATGTAGACACTTTCTAACTGCAGCACACCAGCTTCCAATTGAACAGTAACAGGTTTGGTTGAGTACTTGAAAATGTAAGCATATCCACAGTATCGCATCTATTGAAGATTTATCTACAAACACAAATGTACTTGTTTCACAAAGTAAGATACTACCTATTTTTAAGTACATATTGTTTTCTCAACACCCAATCACATATGTCTTTTTTTAAACCAGGTTCTCTCCTCCATTTTAGGTGCCTTTCATTATACCAACTGTCACATTCAGCTACAAACTTCTTCTTATTCCTGCTGCTCCTTCATTCAAAAAGCTTACAGTATGGATTGTGTGTCACAGCTATGTTTTCTGGGGCAGAAAGTTTGTTAGAGACAGTGTCATTGACAAAGACTTGGCTTTGCAAAATGTGGATATTAAATTGATTGGCCAGAAAGGGTAAAAGTGGCACCAATTGCTGTCTTTGGTTAAAAGCATTTTGTATTTCCAACCCCTGATTGTGCACAGTGTTGGCAATGACCTAGACACACTAACTGGGCTAGGGCTGGAAATCCTAATGAAGGATACCTTTGCACAACTAATTTCGCTTTTCCCTCAGACTGTCTTTGTGTACTCTAATATATGCCAATGGCAGAAATGGAATTGGTCAAATCAATTCTGTCCACAGATTGACAAAGCCAGGAAACATGTTAATACAACTGTTTCTGCTTATCTGAGAGACTAGACTATACATGGGCTCTATCTACAATAACAACTTGCATTTTGACATGCATGGAATCTATAGAAAAGATGGAGTTCACTTCACAAATGAAGTCAACAGGGTTTTTCTCAGCAACCTGAAACTGCATCCGCAGTTACATGTAGGTGTCACAAACCCATAATGAACACAAAGGCTCTTCTTAGAGCCACCCTATAGCCCACACTAAAAAGTATATTTTTTTAAATCTATTTTCCCGAAAATATTTTCTGAAGTCTCGGCCCGTTGCAGATCCACAAGCCAAAAGCATGAGTTCAATGCACAACAGCACATTAAAACATGTTAACTTTAATTTTAACTCTATACATATTTCAAACAGTTTTCAAGTAGTTTTGTGAGTCTATAAGGTTGAATTTAACTTTGCACTTCAGTCTCTGAGTAGATCTGTGACAGGGTCCATGAGTGTTTCAGTGGGTTTGTGACTGGGCGGGTCAGTGTCTGAATGGGTTTGTGAGTGGGTGCATCAGTGTCTGACTGGATTTGTGACTGGGTGCATCAGTGCCTGACTGGGTCTGTGAATGGGTGCATCACTGTCTGAGTGGATCTATGACTGGGTGAATCAGTGTCTGTGTGAGTCTCTGAGTGGGTGCATCAGTGTCTGACTGGATCTGTGAGTGGGTGCGTCACTGTCTTAGTGTGTCTGTGAGTGGGTGCTTCAGTGTCTGAGTGAGTCTGTGAGTGGGTGTGTCAATGTCTGAGTGGGTCTGTGAGTGGGTGCATCAGTGTATGAGTGGGTCTGTGAGTGTGTGTGCCAGTGTCTGAGTGGGTCTGCGAGTGGGTGCATCAGTGTCTTAATGCATTTGTGAGTGGGTGCATCAGTGTCTTACTAGGTCTGTGAGTGGGTGTGTCACTGTCTAAGTGGGTCTGTGAGTGGGTGCACCAGTGTCTGAGTGGGTCAGTGAGTGGGCATGTTAGTGTCTGACTGGGTCTGTAACTGGGTGATTCAGTGTCTGAATGGGTTTGTGAGTGGGGCCATCAATGTCTGAGTGGGTCTGTAAGTGGGTGTGTCACTCTCTGAGTGGGTCTGTGAGTGGGTGTGCCTGGGTCTGAGTGGGTCAGTGAGTAGGCATGCCAGTGTCTGAGTGAGTCTCTGAGTGGGTGTGCCAGTGTCTGAATAGGTCTGTGAGTGGGTGTGTCACTCTCTCAATGGGTTTGTGCTTGGGAGCATCAGTGTCTGAATAGGTTAGTGAGTGGGAGGATCAGAGTCTGACTGTGTCTGTGAGTGGTTGCATCTGTCAATCACTGGGTCTGCGAGTTGGTGTGTCACTCTCTCAATGGGTATGTGCATGGGTGCATCAGTGGCTGAGTGGGTCTGTGAGTGGGTGCATCAGTGTCTGTGTGGGTCAGTGAGTGGGCTTGTCAGTGACTGGCAGGGTATATGAATGGATCCATCAGTGTCCGAGTGGGTCTGTGAGTGGGTGCATTAGTGTCTGACTGGGTCTGTGAGTGGGTGCATCAGTGTCTGAATGGATCTGTGACTGGGTTTGTTAGTGTCTGTGAGGGTCAGTGAGTGGGCATGCCAGTGTATGAGTGGGTCTGTGAGTGGGTGCGTCAGTCCTGAGTAGGTCTGTGAGTGGGTGCACCACTGTCTGAGTGAGTCTGTAAATGGGAGCGTTAGTGTCTGAGTGGGTCTGTGACTCTCTCACAGGGTTTGTGCATGAAAGCATCAGTGTCTGAGTGGGTCTGTGAGTGGGTGCTTCAGTGTTTGACTGGGTCTGTGAGTAGGTACATAAGTCTGTGGCTTGGTCTGTGATTATGTGTGTGACTGTTTGTGTAACTGGGTGACAATACATTATTAAGTGAATTTATATTTGAATATTTTTTATTTATTTATTTTTGGGTAGGTCCACGACTCTGTCGCATGTTACATGGGGGGGGGCGTGCTGAAGGCGACAATAGGGTCATGACTCCGTCCACATTGGAAAAAAATATTATTGACTTTCTGAACTCATTATAAATCCACTAAACACCACTACAGTACACCCCTGAACTGGTCCTCCCATCCTGACCCTTTCAATTATTTTCTTTGTTTTCATCCATCCCCCGGAACCAGCTCTGCTTCTTAAAATGGCGGTCTAATTCTGGAGGTTCACGCTTCCAGCATGATGTAAGAAGGGGCGCTCTGAGCACCGCAATGGAGTTGCGACTCCGTCCATATGGGAAAAATATATTATTTACTTTCTGAACTCATTATAATTCCGCTAAACACCACTACAATATACCCCTGGAGTCAAGGTCCTTCTATACTAACCCCTTCTATTGTTTTCTACATTTTTATCCATCCCTGGGACAGCTCCGCTTCATGAAATGGTGGCCGCAACATTTTACACAGCTTGCGGACAGCCAATTACAGGCTCCTTCTGGCGCGTAACTGAACGTTGGAGTCACGAACCCTCTGCATCCCTATATATCGATATTTGAATTTTGAATAATATCTCAAAAACTACTGAGCAGGATTTACTCCAATCCACAAAAAAGCACTTCCCTGAACCAACATCTACCTTCCTGCTAAATTTGGTGTAATTCCGTTCAGCATTTCAGGCTGTAGCCGTTTCTAAAGGTCCAAAGGGAATGAACATAGGAAAAACGCGCTTTTAAGCCCCTCCTTGTTCTTGGCCCCTGCTTGCCTGATCACCCCGGAACTTTAAATACAGCAGCTGAAGTTAGCGGCAAACCAGTTTTGAAAATGTTGTGAAGATTCATCAAACGGCGCCAAAGTTATTAGTAAAACAAAAAATGCTTTTCCTATGGAAACTAGATCTGAACTATAACTACCTACTGGCGATCCCCTCCTTTCTAATTTGTAGGGCCTGCCCTGGGGAGGTGGCGGTTCCCGGAGTCAGAAATGGCCCGGGAGGGGGGCCGTGCAGCCCCCCTTCCAGTTATATTTCAAACAAGATGGCCCAGGAAGTGGTGGTCCTGTGGGCCCCGGGGAGGTCAATAAGGCCCACCAATACTAATTTATTTTGGCCCCAGGGAAGTGGTAGTCCCTGGGGCTGGGGAGGGTCTGAGAGGGCCTCTCATAAAATATAGTAGCCCCGGGGAGGTGATGGTCCCCAGGGCATGGGGGTCTCAGAGGCCCCCCTGATTACTTTGTGGCATGTGGCTCTAGTGAGGTGATGGTCCCTCAGGATTGGGGGTCTGAGAGGCCGTCCGTTTATAAATCAGTAAGCCCCAGGGAGGTGGTGGTCCCCAGGGAAATATTAAGCCCCAAGAGGGGCGACCCATGCACCCCCCTCCCTTATTACCAAAACACCCCTAGGACCTGACCCACCCAGGGGCCGATAACTAACAAAGATCAGGAGCCTGTGCTTTGTTTTTATTTTAAATTTTTGGTGGGATCCACGGATCCTGCCCAATTTTAAAAAACAAATTCTTTTTGGGCCCTTTGGGGGTCCCAGGGTATTTCTACCCTGCCCCCTTTTCCTTTTTTTTGTTTTTTCGGGAACTCTGCTCAAGTCAAGTCCCAAGATGACTGTCAACACTTCCTGGTTTGAAGTGTTGGCAGCCAATAAGATCTCAGTATGAGATTGGGATGGGTTGCGGAGACTTTGCGTCCCTAAATATACAAATACACCTTCTGGACCAACAGCTACCTTTCTGCCAAATTTGGTATAATTCCGTTCAGCAGTTGGGGCTGTAGCCGTGTCTAAAGTTCAGATGGAAATTAACATGAGGAAAACACGTTATTGGACCCCCCTTTTCCTCGGCCCCCCACTTGTTGGTTCACTCCAAAACTTTCAAGACAGCAGCTGAAGTGAGAGTCAAACTGGTTCTGAAAATTTTGCGTGGATTCATTAAACGATGCCAAAAGTTATTGGCAAATGAAAAAACTCTCTTCCTATGGAAACTACGTCCTAGCTATAACTACCTACTGGTGCTTGCCAGTAGGTTATATATATACATAGATATATATATATATATATATATATATATATATATATATATATATATATATATATATATATATATATATATATATATATATATATATATATATATATATATATATATATATATATATATATATATATATATATATATATACTACTGGCGGTCGCCAGTAGATAGTTATAGTTAGGACCTATTTTCCATAGGAAATCCGCAACATTCTATTTGAAATAACTCTTGCGTCAATTGTCGAATCTTCGCGAAATTTTCAAACTTTATGGTCCGCTCCGGTCCGCTCCTACCCTGAAAGTTTCGGGGTTATTCGTCCAGCGGGGGCCGAGAAAAAAGGGGGGTCCCAAAACGTGTTTTCCCCATTCATTTTCCCATAGGAAACTTTAGCCACGGCTACAGCCCGAACTGCTGAACGGAATTACACAAAATTTGGCAAAGAGGTAGTTCTTGGTTCAGAAAGAACCCTTTTGTTAAATGGTGTAAATCCGTTCAGTAGTTGCGGAGAAATTAAAAAAATAAGAGTCAAAAATCAATTTCCCATAGGAAACTTTATGCAAGGCTACAGCCCGAACTGCTGAACGGAATTACACCAAATTTGGCAAAGAGGTAGTTCTTGGTTCAGAAAGAACCCTTTTTGTTAAATGGTGTAAATCCGTTCAGTAGTTGCTGAGAAAATCAAAAGTAAAAACACATATATATCTGGGCGGAGCCTAACCACACATGTCATCGTGAGATCTGATTGGCTGTCAGCACTTCATCCTGGAATTGCTGGCAGCCATCTTGGGACCAATATAAATGATAGTACCCCATTGAAATGCATTGTAGTGAATCGAAGATTTTGAGGGTTACCAAAAGGAGAACTATAAAGGGTGATAACAGACTTTAGTTACATTAGAATTCATTTGTTGATGGTACCATACTAATTTCAGGAATTGTGGTGTGTTCTAAGGTGATTTTACCCTGTGAAAAACCTTCTGCTGGGATATCATGAATCATGTTTGAGAGAAAACTATTTTCACATGCTTGTCCCATACAGTTTTGGAAGGTGCTCCAGAAGCTAAAATGAGAGCATATTTTCTGTAAATTCACATTATCTTTCTCAGTCATGTGAGAATGAAGTCTGACATTCTCAGTAAAACATGTACATCCAACAAGGGCAGAGACTGTCAGTTGATTCCTTTGTGTTCTACTGCAGCTTCCCAGAGTGTTCTAAAGAACAACTAGAGTGCTAACAGCCTTACTTATGACAAAAGTATGGCACACCTGAAGCCATCTTGATTGGAATAAACTGGTAACACTTAACACATTTAATTTAACCCCTTGACCGCGATCGGAATTCCGCTCGTATGCGGGACATTCCGATCGCGGGTGGAGTCGTGACGAGCTCAGCTCGTCATGCGCACAGCGCAACCGCGCAGCATGACGAGCTGAGCTCGTCATGAGCACGGAAGGGGTTAAAAAGGAACAAAATGATGGGGTTCATTTTGTCATAGAAATTATGGTTAGTGCTGTAGAAAGAAAAATTAGGACATGTTTCAAGTGTGATCTCAAATATCTTCCTGTTATATTTCAACAGGAGCAGCCTGTCAGTTGATGCCTTTGTGTTCTACTGCAGCTTCCCAGAGTGTTCTAAAGAACAACTAGAGCGCTAACAGCCTTACTTATGACAAAAGTATGGCACACCTGAAGCCATCTTGATTGGAATAAACTGGTAACACTTAAAACATTTAATTTAAAAAGGAACAAAATGAGGGGGTTCATTTTGCCATAGAAATTATGGTTAGTGCTGCAAAAAGAAAATTTAGGGCATGTTTTAAGTGAGATCTCAAATCCTCTTCTATTTCATTAGAAAATTCTGACATGCAGACTGAAACAATCACTTTCAATACCAGCAGTAGACTTCCAGTTAACTCCTTGGTGAGCAGTAGCTTTACTACAGTGATCTAATGAACAACTAGAGTGCTAACATTCTGAATTTATGGCAAATGTGTGACACATCTGAATGCCTTCTTGATGGAATCAAAGTAAAAACTGAAAGCATTTCCTACTGAGGAGACTGCAGTAAATGAGGAAATTAGGAAACTTCATAACAAAGAAGTCTTCCAAGATGGCCACCAGTGAAAAAAGAGCCCAAATGTAGCACAAATATCACCCAGTGGTAGCCCACGTATAGCCCAATGACAGAAGTGTGCAAAACACTTTTTATTTTTTGTTTTTTTGCAGTTTTATATAGTGCAGACTGGTCAGGTATTGGAGTGCTTTACATGAGCATAGGTTACATCACACAAGGACAAATTCATGTTGGTTGACCCCTACACTACCCAAACACCACTGCACTACCCTAAACCCTAAAACACTACCCCCAGCACGACCCCCTTCACTACCCAAACACCACTGCACTACCCTAAACCCTAAATCTACCCCCTACACTACACAAATACCACTACACTACCCTAAACCCTAAAACACTAGAACCCAGCACGACCCCCTACAGTACACAAACACCACTGCACTACCCTAAACCCTAAAACACTACCCCTACACTACACAAACACCATCGCACTACCCTAAACCCTAAAACACTACCCCCAGCATGACCCCCTACACTACACAAACACCACTGCACTACCCTAAACCCCAAAACACTACCCCAGCACGACCCCCTACACTACCCAAACAGCACTGCACTACCCTAAACCCTAAAACACTACCCCCAGCATGACTCCCTACACTACACAAACACCACTGGACTACCCTAAACCCTAAAACACTACCCCCAGCACAACTCCCTACACTACCTAAACACCACTGCACTACACTAAACCCTAAATCTACCCCCAGCATGACCTCCCACACTACACAAACACCACTGCACTACCCTAAACCCTAAAACACTACCCCCAGCATGACCCCCTACACTACACAAACACCACTGCACTACCCTAAACCCTAAAACACTAACCCCAGCATGACCCCCTACACTACCCAAACACCACTGCACTACCCTATACCCTAAAACACGACCCCGTACACTACACAAACACAACTGCACTACCCTAAACCCTAAAACACTACCCACAGCATGACCCCCTACACTACACAAACACCACTGCACTACCCTAAACCCTAAAACACTACCCCCTACACTACACAAACACCACTGCCCTACCCTAAACCCTAAAACACAACCCCCAGCATGACCCCCTACAATACACAAACACCACTGCACTACCCTAAACCCCCTACACTATATAAACACCACTGCATTACTCTAAACCCTAAAACACTACCCCCAGCACGACCCCTCACAACACAAACACCACTGCACTACCCTAAACCCTAAATCGACTCCCAGCACGACCCCTACACTACCCAAACACCACTGCCATACCCTAAACCCTAAAACACTACCCCCAGCACTACCCCCTACACTACACAAACACCACTGCACTACCCTAAACCCTAAAACACTACCCCAGCACTAACCCCTACACTACCCAAACACCACTGCGCTAACATAAACCCTAAAACACTACCCCAGCACAACCCCCTACACTACACAAACACCACTGCACTACCCTAAACCCTAAAACACTACCCCCAGCACGACTCCCTACACTACCCAAACACCACTGCGCTAACATAAACCCTAAAACACTACCCCAGCACGACCCCCTACACTACCCAAACACCACTGCACTACCCTAAATCATAAAACACTACCCCCAGCATGACCCCCTACACTACACAAACACCACTGCACTACCCTAAACCCTAAAACACTAACCCAGCACAACCCCCTACACTACCCATACACCACTGCACTACCCTAAAGCCTAAAACACTACCCCCAGCACGACCCCTACACTACTGCACTACCCTAAACCCTAAAACACTACCCCCAGCACGACCCCCTCCACTACCCAAACACCACTGCACTACCCTAAACCCTAAAACACTACCCCCAGCACGACCCCCTACACCACCCAAACACCACTGCACTACCCTAAACCCTAGAAAAGAAACCCCACCCCATGCCCAATCCCCTTACCTCTCACTCCTCGTGGTTCCTGCTTCACGTCGTCTCTGAGGGGCGGTGCACGTCGTTGTGAGGAAACGGAACAGCCTCTGTTTCCTTACAACGACATGGATCGTCTACATGTTTTTAGAACGCATGGTCATTTACCATACATACCTTTACAACAAAATTCGTTGTAAAGGCATGCGTGGTAAATGACCATGCATTCTAAAAAATGCGTAGTAATAACTTTGTGATGTACAACGCATGCGTGGTAATGCATGCGTTTTAATGGTATCGCAAAGTAAAAAGTCATTGTAACGGCTGTTTACCGATCGAAGCTGGCCCCTGTTCTTCAGTGAGACGTTTATTTGATTAATTAGGAGGAAGGAATGTGGTTTTTTACCGAAAAGTGCATTCCCGGCTGTTGTATTGTGAAAGTGTCCGCGTGGCCTGGTTTCACTTCCGGTGAGAGAGTGGAAGAGTCTGTTTGGATCTAAAGGAGTTCTGTTGTTGGACGGGGCCGGCGCGACATGTCATCAGAAAACATAGCTAATGGAAAGCGTCCTCCCTGAAGTGTGGAGCAGTGCCATGAGAGGTCAACGAGTAGTGCGTCCCACCGCAGTATGACCGTACCGCGTGACCCATGTGCCACCTCCAGGGTACGGGAGGCAGAAGCGGCATCGCAGGTCCTCTTGAAGACCGTTGTAGCACTAATTCTACATTTTGGTACTAGGGCATTTTAACTTCGTTGTTCCTGCCAGATACAAAGAGAAGATCCTGTGTTATTCAGTGCCCTCGTTACCTTTTTTGTGGGTTGTGGTGCTTGTCACTTCGCTGCCCCGCCGGTGCACACGACTGGGCACCCCACCTCGTGTGCCATCTGCAGGGCCTCTGCCCTCGGATCACTGGTTTCGGTTTCTGGAGTGGCAACATAAACAGTTGCTCTCAAAGGACTAGCCTGAACACTTAGGTGAATATCCCCTGCACCAGCATTCCACTGAAATTCTTTCCTAGCTCTCCCACGTCAACGAGGACGTCATAATAGCACGGCTCCGCTCGCGACACCGTATGACGTCATCGGAGCCATAAGAGAACCTCGTCGGCGTGCTGACGTCAGTTCCACCCATTTTTTCCGTGCCACCGAGGCAAACAGGGGACCGAGACATTTTCACATGTATACATAGTATAATAAATATATATATATTCACTGAAAAAACCATAGGTTTCAGGCACGTTATAGTTAGAAATTAGCATTTAAAAAACCTTAGAAATTCACTGAAAAAACCATAGGTTTCAGGCACGTTATAGTTAGAAATTAGCATTTAAAAAACCTTAGAAATTCACTGAAAAACCATAGGTTTCAGGGGTGTTATAGTTAGTTGGACATTTCACTTGTACAAAACCATAGAAATTCCCCCGTTATAGTTAGTTCAGCTAACTATAACTCGCGCGCCCGCAATGCACTGCTGATGACGTCACAGATTACATCACCCATGACATGGTCAGTGACATCACTCATGACATCACTGATGACATCTCAAATGACATCACTGATGACATCACTGATGACATCATCCAGTGAATGTGTGTTTTTCTGAAAATTAAATATGTTTTATATATGTATATCTCAAGGTCGATGGAAGAATAAATGGGTATATAAGTGTCTAAATGGATGATTTTGTTTTGTAAAATTGATTGTATAACTGACTAAGTGTATCTTAGTGAATACATGGGTTAGTGAGTAATGTTTAAATATGAAAATATCTGTATCAGTCTCTCACTTTGTGTATAAGTGACTGCATGGGTTGGTGAGTAGCTACATGAGTGTCTATATGGGTTATTAGTTGGTTTTTTGAGTATCAGTATGAGTGTCTGAGTGTCTGTATGGTTCGGTGGGGGTATTACTTAGTGCATAGATGCATGAATGAGTGACTCACTGTTTGTATGTGTTGAAGACTGCATGTGTGCAGGACTGTATAGGTGGATGAGTATGTGTATGGGTGTGTTAGTGAGTGAATGACTGTCTCAATAGTGTCTTTATGAGTAACTACATATGTTTTAAACTAGTATATGTGAGTATTGGTGTATATAAGTGAGTATATGTGAGAGTGAGAGATTGGAAGAGTTCCTGTACAAATAAGTAGGTGTTTCTATAAGTGATTGTTTAAGAGAGTAAGTATGTGTAAGTTTCTGTAGAAGTAAGTGTGGTAGTGTGTGTATAACTGTATATGCAAGTAAATGGATGTTTGATACTTTGTTTGCATGTGTGACTATGTGTGTGAGTAACTCTATGGATGAGTAGCGGTGTGTAACAGGATGTATAGGTGTATGAGTACATATGATGAGTGAGTACATGTATGAGTGACTGTATAGGGACTGTTGGTGAATGAGTGGATGTGTGTGTAGATCTTGGAATTACTGAATAGGTGTGTTGTAACTGGTATTGGTATGTCCATTGTTTTGAAAATGTTAGTTTGTATTTTTGAGTGTGTGTATCAAAGGTTATATTAGGGTGAGAGGAGGTCTGCCACTCTATCACAAGGATGATGTCATCAGTGATGTCATTTGAGATGTCATCAGTGATGTCATGAGTGATGTCACTGACCATGTCATGAGTGATGTAATATGTGACGTCATCAGCAGTGCATTACGGAGTGCTGCGAGTTATAGTTAGCTGAACTAACTATAACGGGGAATTTCTATGGTTTTGTACGAGTGAAATGTCCAACTAACTATAACACCCCTGAAACCTATGGTTTTTTCAGTGAATATATATATATATATATATATATATATATATATATATTTCACAACACTTTTCCCCAAAGGGGGCTTCTCACCGCACTCACGGCTCCGTGCTTCTCTGTGCAAACCAAATAAAAATCCATCCACTTTGTGCAGTTCAAGGGTGTTTAATCATAGCCTGCCAACACACCCCTACGCGTTTCAGTCTCCGCCGAGACCTTGTTCACGAAGATAAACGACAACACAAAGCGGCATTCAGTTTCTGCAATATTTAAACCACTTGACATCACTTCCTGTGTGTGAATGCATTGCATTTTGGTAATCGTAGTCATACTACTTCAGTGCTATGATAATTATCGTAAAAAATTGTTGAACTACTTTTTTTATGTAAAAACCAGTTATTAGCAATGAATTTCTCACGATGTATCATTGTATTTGCATAAAAATTACTTTCGCTCTTCATACAGTGACTCAGAAAATACCGCTGTGATTATATTACACATTGTTGCTAATATATCCTGCTATTCCTTATGACACCATTTACCTTACAGGTTTAGAAAACATGGATTTCATCTTCGCTTGGGATTACAAAAATTAATTAAACTCAACTCATTATGGGGGGTACAGGTTTTGAAACACTTATTTCAATCCATGGGTGAAAATCGAACCCCTGGTTTGTTGCTGAACTTAAGGCGCACAAGTGCGCTGCGCTATTTAATCGATACTGCCCTCCAGTGGGCAAAACCATTATATCCGGGTGTCCCTTATGGCTCCAATTCAATAATCTAATGTTACCATTGCCGTCGGCTGTATAATGCAACCCACAATTATCTCGGCATGGTTGTTATTATTATACAATAGTACCATTAAATGGAAAAGTTCCCACCCTTGGCATTCTTCCATTTATTTAGAGAGCCCACCCTTGGCATTATTACATTTGAAGAGCGCAGTCCCCTACATTTCTCAATGAGTTAAATTACTCCCCCATAGGGCACCATTATGCCCAATCTCCCATCCTAAATCTAGCCCTCTAGTGGGCCCGTACTTCCCAAGGAGGATTTCATGTATGTCCATTTCATTTTGAAATCATCCTAAAAAGACATCTATCATTTCGGTGCCATTTATTTCTAACCAATGTGTACCTGGACCAATTATACCTCATTCGGCATCTCTGACGCCAACCATTTGAGTCCTGGTACTCATTGGAGCCCCATTACCCTTACACAGTTGCATTCTGGGGCAAGTTAAAATTCATTGCCATCTAACTACCTATTAAAATTAAATACAGGGAGGATGTATTGAATGACAGTTGTTTTACATGATGTAATGTCAATTAATACATTCATCTATCGAACCAATCTGTAAGATGTCCTAGGTCTAATAGTGTCCAACATAAATGCGAATGTAACTCCTCGTCTTGGTTGAGCCCTCTCGGGGTCAAAGTTCGGAAATTCAATATATGTCTGGATTCCTTTTGGCGCAAGATTTTTCTCTGTCTCCACCGCGTGCCTGTTGTTCCACAGCAAAAAATGTCAGCAGCTTCCAATTCCCACCATGTTCTTTTTCCATATGTTTAGCTATGGCATTACTCCTGTCGGTGTTGATTGTTGCCCTGACATGTTCCAATATTCTTTTCTTTAGATCACATAGTGTGCTGCCCACATATCTGAGAGGGCAGGGACATTCCACCATATAAATTGGCTTTTGAAGTTAATTAGTTGTTTGATCTTCCAAACTTTTTTGTTGGCCATTTCAATTTCTTTTGTATTTTTAGCTATAGCGCAGACTTTACAATTTGTACATTTATAGAATCCTGTGGGTTTCAGCCAGGTCGCCTGTTTGTTTTTATTTGTGAAATGGCTGTGCACCAATTGGTCTTTCAAGTTGGAGGCTCTGCGGAATGTCACACTGGGAGCATCTCCCACAATTTTTGTAACAGTGGAATCTAGTTTGAGAATGTTCCAATTTTTTCGTAATATGTGTCTAATCTGTTTATTTTCTGTAGAATATGTGGTTATCAGCCTTATTTCCTGTGAGGTCACATCACTGTTCAGAGGAGGTTGTTTTTCCATAATCAATTCCGAACGGGCTAAGTTTGCTGTTTTTTGTTGGCATGCCAAGATTAGTTTTTTGTTATAGTTTCTTCTTCTGAATCTTTCAGCTATTAGTTTGCTGTTTTTTTGCCACTCTGGTTCCTGTGAGCAGATCCTTCTTGCCCTTAAGAATTCACTGTATGGTATGTTGTTAATTAGACTCAGTTGGTGACAGCTTTCAGCATGAAGAACAGCATTAGTGGCAGTTTCTTTAAGGTGTAGTGTGGTATGGACTTCACTTTTACTAATGTAGACTACTGTGTCCAAGAAAACCACTCTATTATCACTGATGGTATATGTGAATTTGAGACCCGTCTCTGTGTTGTTGATGATAGCGAAGTATTCTGCAAATTCTTGCTGTGATCCATCCCAAATATTAATCAGATCATCAATGTATCGTAACCATTTGACTATTTTGTTCACGTACCGATCATTATTAAAATTCCATGCTATACTCCGTTCCCACCATCCCATTGTCAGACAGGCGTAGCTTGGGCTGAATGAAAAGCCCATCGCCGTGCCTTTTACTTGACGGTAAATCTCATCCCCAAATATGAAGATATTTTCAGTTAGGCAGATCCGTATCATCTCCAGCAGCATTTTATTGTGGTCGGCAAATTGGATATTCCGCTCTTGTAGGAAGGACTCAATAGCTGTTAAGCCTATCTCGTTGCGAATATTAGTGTAAAGGGATATCACATCCATTGTAACCAGATGGTATGTTGTTGCCCACGGGGTTTCTTGCAGATGTCGTAGCAAGTCCCCTGTGTCCCGAAGGTATGATGTTAATTTCGTTACATATGGTAGGAGAAAGGTATCCAGATAGTTTGCTATTGGTTCTAGTAAGGCCCCCTTTGCCGAGATGATCGGTCTGCCCGGTGGTCTAGTGGGATGTTTTTGGATCTTTGGGAGGAAGTACATGGTTGCTGTTTTGGGATGTTCTATTGTCAGGTATTTTACTTCATCATCATCCAACAAATTACAGTTTTTCCATGTTGTTAATTTCTGATCTAATTCCAATTTGAGTTTCTTGGTGGGGTTTTCCTTGAGTTTTTCATAGTATTCTTTATTTCTTAGTTGGGAATGTGCTTCCACTATGTATGCTTCCTTGTCCATGATGATGATATTCCCACCTTTGTCTGCCATCTTTATCTCGATCTCTTCGCATGTTTTCAATTTTTTCAATGCTTCTCGTTCTTGTTTTGTCAAGTTATCCGATTTTTTCATCCATTTTAATTGGTAAAGCTCTCTTATAACTGCTTCGTGGAACATATCGATTTTATTCCCAGGTGGGAGTTGGGGATAAAATTTAGACTTGGGTTTCTTGCCACTTGTTCCTGCTCCAAGTTGTGTACAGTGTGCCCCCAATCCCAGGCTTGGACAATCTGGATCTTGATTGAGTTCCAGTAGGACTACAAAGTATGTAGAATCTTTTGCTGGTAATTCCATTGTTGGGTGTGGTGGTTTTTTCTTATGATTTGCAATTTTTTCGTTTTCCGCGAATATTTTGGCCAACTCAATTTTGCGGATATATTTATATAAGTCCATCCTGACTTGAGATAGGTCCATTGTGTTTGTTGGACAAAAATTGAGGCCCCACTTGAGGAGCTTCGTTTCAGCTTCTGTTAGGGTTTTTTTGGATAGATTGATTACTTCAAGTTCTTGTGATTCCATAGCCGAGTTTATGTCCATTTCTGTCTCATGCTCTTTGTGGTAGTTCCTACTATTTTCGAGTCTGTGGAGCCGCTTGCCTCTTGTTGTTGGTTTTGGCGTGCGCGTCCGCGCCCTCTGCCTCTTCCCTGGTTTCCTGTCGGTTGAGCCCCTGTTGTTTTCTCCCAGTTTTTTTTGCTGGCGGGCCAACCGCATTTCCCCTAAAAAAGTATTCCTGGGTGATCCTGTTGTTTGTTCTTGTTCTCCCTCGCTTGCATCAGTAGAGGTTAATGAAGATATACTGCCTGTAGATGTTGTTGCGGAGTCCATTTTATCCTGAGATTGGAATCTATTGAATTTTCTCGCATAGGTGAAGATTCTTCCCTCTAGATAATCTTCTTTATCCTGTTGAAATTTGGTTTGCTTTCTTAATTGAACTGTTTCTTCATGTTTTTCAATATAACCCTCTAATTCTTCTTTAAATTTTGCTTGCTCTGGGGTGAGCTCGATTGATGCCAATTCCTTCTCCAGTTCTTCAAGTTGCGAGGTCGTCTTTTCTAAGGCAATTTCAATGTGTTTGATCAAAATTTCCATTAGTCCTAGTGATGACTTTAGTATGTATTCACCCCATTCATGGAGCAGCTCATTGCTGGTTTCCTGATGGTTAGGCATTAAGTGTATCCGTAAGCCACGTGGGACTCGTTTAACTTCCAAATATTTTTTTAAGGATGTAATCTCCCACCATTTGTTAATCTCTTTTTTTGAGAGCTTTTCCCAATTTCGCAATTTATTTTTTGTATCCAACATCCTTGGGTTGTTTATTGTGTCATTTCCTTTAGCTTTCATGACACCTTGTTCAAAAAATGTACTTAACATTGCTGATCTTTTAGCCTCCATTTTCTCCATTGTGTTGGCTTTGATTACTTTGATTATTAAGATAATTTAAATTTGTGCCCCTGTTTTACAAAAGTTCTCCTGCACGCATCAGAGCTGTCTCACTGAAACACTTCTTAACTTGGGTTATCATACAAAGAACAGTTCGCAGGGTTATTCTAACCACTGTTTGCAATTTTGCCCAATCAAGTGTTTCTCATGTGAGCCCAACCGGTGATTTCACTATAATGCAAAGTATTCAATGTTCATACCGTTGCTCACTCACCTAATCCAAGGTTAATCGATGGAAAGTTCAGCCCTCCGGTTGTTCTTCGCACTTTTCGCCTTGTTTCGGCGATTCCCGTGAGTTTAAGTGATTAGATGATTCTCTCTCCGGCGTTCGCCCGGGTCAGAATGAGTACTCCTTTCTGCATGGTCCCATTTTCCTGACCAGGAGGGCGCTTCTTTGGTGGTGCGTGACGAGTACGGCAGGACCAAGCCGTTTGAAATTTCACAACACTTTTCCCCAAAGGGGGCTTCTCACCGCACTCACGGCTCCGTGCTTCTCTGTGCAAACCAAATAAAAATCCATCCACTTTGTGCAGTTCAAGGGTGTTTAATCATAGCCTGCCAACACACCCCTACGCGTTTCAGTCTCCGCCGAGACCTTGTTCACGGGGATAAACGACAACACAAAGCGGCATTCAGTTTCTGCAATATTTAAACCACTTGACATCACTTCCTGTGTGTGAATGCATTGCATTTTGGTAATCGTAGTCATACTACTTCAGCGCTTTGATAATTATCGTTAAAAATTGTTGAACTACTTTTTTATGTAAAAACAAGTTATTAGCAATGAATTTCTCGCGATGTATCATTGTATTTGCATAAAATAACTTTTGCTCTTCTATATTTATGTATGTATATATATATATATATATATAAATATGTATATATATACGTTTCGGGGTGATTCGTCAAGCGGGGGCTGAGAAAAAAGGGGGGTCCCAAAACGCGTTTTCTCCATGTTAATTTCCATAGGAAATTTTAGAAAAGGCTACACCCCGAACTGCTGAACGGAATTACACCAAATTTGGCAAAAAGCTAGCTTTTGGTTCAGAAAGCGACCTTTTTTTTAAATGGTGTAAATCCGTTAAGTAGTTCCTGAAATATTTATATTTGACATATTTATATATCTGGTGACTGAGGAGGATTCGCTAACCCTCGCGAGCACGAGCTTGACTCTGATTGGCTGCCAACACTTCAAACCAGGAAGAGTTGGCAGCCATCTTGTGACTCGGTAGAACCAAGTCACAGGAAAAAAGGTTAAAAATGAAGAAAAGGGGGCAGGGTAGAAACTCCCTGACCCTTCGGCCTTCTCAGGGGGTCCCACAGGGACCCCCAGGGCCAAAAAAAGCATTTTTTAAAATAAATTCAGTGGGATTCGCGCATCCCGCTGAATTTTTTTTTTTTCAAAACGAAGTGCGGTCTCCCGCGCTTCCTTTTCTAGAAGCCCCCGGGTGGGCCAGGTCCCAGGAGCTATGCAGATTTATAATGTGGGGGCCCGATGGTGCCCCCAAAGCCCCGGGGAGCACCACCTCCCCAGGGCATGATAAATATTATGCGGGGCACGCGGCCCCCCCGAAGCCCCAGGGACCACCACCTCCCCGGGGCATCTGTTTAATTATGTGCGGGGGGCCTCGCGGGCCCTCTCAAGTCCTGAGGACCGCCACGTCCCCAGGGCTTTGCTATTGAAATGCTTGGTGGGGCTCCTTCCCCCCATGCTGTCCCAGGGACGCCACCTCCCCGGGGCTTCAAATTAAATAGGGCGGGAGGGCCTCACAGGCCCCCCCAAGCCCCAGGGACCGCCATCTCCCCAGGGCTACTTTATAAAACTATGTGTGGGGGGCTCGAGCCCCCCCACACTGCCCCGGGGACCACTACCTCCCTGGGGCATACTTTATTTAAATATGGGGGTCCGTTGCGGACTCTGGCCCCGGGGACCACCACCTTTAAACCTTTAAACTTGTTGGAGGGGGGCCGCGCGGCCCCCCACGTGGAGCCCTATATGGCCCTGGGGATCGCCACCCCCCAGGGCCGGCTCCAGCTATGTCCTGGGGTGTCCACCACTTCTGCTTCGCTTCATGGAAGCAAGAGCAGGAAACCTGCTCTCGCTTCCACGAAGCAGAATTGCTTTTGGGCAAAGGGAGATCATGTCAGCAGCTCACTTTGCCCAAAAGCAATGCCGGCTTCCGTAGGAGGAGGGGAGCCGGCTGGGACCACTGGGGCATTGGGGCCCCCATGGTCCCCAACATGAGGCCAGGCCCAGGGGGATGGGGTCCCCGGGGCCATAATTGGTCTCATAAGGGGGGCCACGCAGCCCCCCTCCAAAACATTTAAAAAAAAAAAGAAAGGCTGGCCAGGCCCCGGGGGATGTGGTCCCCGGGGCCATAATTGGCCTCAGGAGGGGGGCCACGTGGCCCCACTCCAAAACTAAAAAATAAAAAAAGAAAGGCTGGCCAGGCCCCGGGGATGGGGTCCCCGGGGCCATAATGGGCCTTGTGGCCCCCCTCCAAAACTAAAAAATAAAAAAAGAAGGGCTCGCAGCCTCCCTCCCGTAAACTTTACACACAAAAAAGAGGCAAAGAACCGGGGTCGAAAAAGGCCTTGGGAGAGGGGGCGCGCGGCCCCCTTCGCATTTTTTTAAATTAAAAAAATGGCTCATGCCCTGGGGGATGGGGTCCCCAGGCCCCAAAAAGTGTTAAGGGAAGGGGGACCCCGCAGCCCCCCTTCCACAAAGAAGAGAAAAAAGAGAAGCCAGCATCTCGCCGGAGGCCCCGGCCCCTCCCTGCACCACTATGCAAACGCACCTCCTCGCACGTTCTGGGTTGGGGGATTAAGTCCCTTTGAATCGTAAGGGTCCTTAGGGGCCAACTAGCCCACCAGGTACCTCCAGTAAGCCCCACACAGTGGGATTGCAGAGAGGGTGTCCGAGGCCACGCCCCTTTTACACCACTCTGCAAACGCGCCTCTTGGCGCACTGCTGGTGGGGCAATGAGGTCCTCATGTGTCCTGAGGACTTCAGGACTGAATTGGACTTCATCCCCCAAGCAGCAGTGCACCAGGCGGCGCATTTGCAGAGTGGTGTAAAAAGGGGGCATGGCCTCGGACCACTCTAAGCAATGCAGCTGTGTGGGGCTTACTGGAGGTAACAAGAGGGCTAGTTGGCTCCCATGGACCCTTAGGAGGCAAGGGGACTACACCCCCCAACCTAGAGCATGCTAGGAGGCACGTTTGCAGAGTGGTGGACAAAGGGGGCATGGCCGGTGTCCACCTCTCAGCAATCCCACTGTGTGGGGCTTACTGGCGGTAACAGGTAGGCTAGTTGGCCCCTAACAACCCCCAGCAGCAAAGGGGACTTTAATCCAAATCGAAGAGCGTGCCAAGGAGCGTGTTTGCAGACTGATGGGCAAAGGGGGGCAAGGCCTGCTATGAGAACTTGCCAATGCTGCTGTGTGGGACTTACTTGAGGTAATAGGAGGGGAAGTTGGCCCCCAAGGTTGTCCTTTGGGGCCAACTACCCCTCCTGTTGCCTCCAGTAAGTCCCACAGAGTGGGATTGCTAAGAGTTCTTCGGAGGTCATGCCCCCTTTCTCCACCACTGTGCAAACGCGCCTCCTGGCACACTACGGGTTGGGGGATGAAGTCCACTTTTCTCCTGAGGGACTATGGGGGCCAAGAATCCCTCCTGGTACCTCCTGTAAGTCCTACGCAATGGAATTCCTGAGTGATGGTTGGAGGCCCAGCCCCCTTTCTCCACCTCTCTACAAAAGCGACTACTAAAGAAGCATTTGCAATGTATTAGGTTTCGCATTTGTGAGGATAGAGCTATTGGCGTTGTAAATGTAAAAGTGTTTTACTGATGTTTCTTGGAGTGGAGTGGATGTAGGTTGTGTGTAGTGGAATTATGTGGTATGTTGTGCAGTCAATTATGTGGATAGAAAGTATATGGTATTTAGTGTATAGGAATTATGTAGAGTGGGATTATGTGTTATGGAGAGTAATTGAGTGGTATGATAGTCTGTGTTGTGGAGTGGTAACCTCAGGTGTAGTCTTCCTCGTTTCCATAGAAGCTAAACTAAAAACTCAATGAGTCAAAAAAAGAAGAAATCACTGAGGGGCACTTCTGGACCTAGTCAGAGGTATGAGCAGGGCCACTGGAATTATGCGACTGTTTGGCTGCACCGACTTTTGCACAATTACACATTTTCCACATTTGCCACATAATTCATCATCTGCTGCTAGCTCAAATGGCTCAAACGTTACCAAAAATGCAGCGACAAGTGTTACAGCGTGGTGGAAGGCCCTTTGCAAACCAAGAATGGTCACCTGTTACATATTGCTAAATGTGGGTATTAAATTGGTACTAATGGTATGCAAACCACTCTTGCTTCTTTCTGTGCCTCTCTTGCCTCTTTCTGCATTTCTGCCGCTTCTTTCTGCACCTTTCTTTCTTTTTCTGCACTTCTTTTGCCTCTTTCAGCTCATCTCTTCTATTTTCTATACCTCTCTTGCCTCTTTCTGCACCTCTGTTGCCTCTTTCTGCACCTCACTTGCTTCTTTCAGTACTCCTCTTGCCTCTTTCCTCACCCTTCTTCCCTCTTTCTGCACCTTTTTTGCCTCTTTCTGTCCCCCTTTTCCCTCTTTCTGCACTTCTCTTGACTCTTTCTGCACCTCTCTTGACTCTTTCTGCACCTCTGTTGCTTCTTTCTGCACTTCTCTTGCTTCTTTCTGCACATCTGTTGCTTCTTTCTGCACCTCTGTTGCTTCTCTCTGCACTTCTCTTGCTTCTTTCTGCACATCTGTTGCTTCTTTCTGCACCCCTCTTGCCTTTTTCTGCACCTCTGTTGCTTCTTTCTGCACTTCTCTTGCTTCTTTCTGCACCCTTCTTCCCTCTTTGTGCAACTCTCTTGCCTCTTTATACACCTCCCTTCCCTCTTTCTGCACCCCTCTTGCCTCTTTGTGCACATCTGGTACTTATTTCTGCACTTCTCTTGCTTCTTTCTGCACATCTGTTGCTTCTTTCTGCACCCTTCTTCCCTCTTTGTGCAACTCTCTTGCCTCTTTCTACATCTCTCTTCCCTCTTTCTGCACCCCTCTTGCCTCTTTGTGTACCTCTGTTCCTTATTTCTGCACTTCTCTTGCCTCTTGCTGCACCCCTCTTGCCTCTTTCTGTACTTCCTTTGGTTCTTTTGCACTTGTCTTGCTTCTTTCTGCACCTCTATTGCTTATTTCTGCACCCCTCTTGCCTCTTTCTGCACCCCTCGTCCCACTTTCTGCACCTCTCTTGCCACTGTCTGCACCCCAGTTCCCTCTTTCTGCACCTCTTTTGCCTCTTTCTGCAACTCTCTTGCCTCTTTCTGCAGTTCTCTTTTTTTTAGATCTCATTCGCCTTGGATGACAAAAGATATAAAAAACCGTACTCCGGGGTCTCCCTTTGTGTAGCACCGGCCAGAGATCTTTGTTCAGGACCAGGGATGGATCACTTTACACCTTGCTTCAACTTCTCCAACCGTAGATAGCTCAGTCTCACACAGCCACCTGTGGAGCTACCGCAGGAATAATCAAGCAAAATGGTATAAATGCCTAATCATTGGACTATATCTGGGCAGAGGAATTCACTCAGTTCTCATAGGGTAGTCAAAACTCATTCCGCTTACTTTCAGATGCCCTATCTAACCGGATAGTGTATTTTATTGAAATCATCCATTCCGTTTTATTTGGGGGGTGGATTTTATCTAGTTCTTACATATCTCTCTACTGGCAAGCAGTATCAGATAGAATATCAGCTTTTTAGTGTTAGTTAGCAAAGATTCATGATATTTTGGAATCTCAAAGAAAACAAGAGTTTTGCTTACCTAGAGCATCTCTCCAAGTATTACAGATATAATATTACTCACGTACGACCAGAACCCTTGGACCTCAGGACATTCCAAAAACATGTGTATGTCATCCCCCTTTTCCTTGCCGCATTTTGGACATCTCGGAGTAGCACCTTTTCCTAGTTTAGATAGTTTGAGCGGAGTCCAATAGACCCTGTGAAGACACAAAAGGTGGTTCTGCCTTAAATTTGCAGCACGCACCGTGGAGTATAAAATGTCACAAGATACTTGCCATAGGTCCTCCGTCTGCAACCCCGGCAAGCTCTTCTTCCACAGTGTCGTTGGCAAGTTGAAGTCTCCCTCCGATAGATCTATTAACAGCCAGTACCAGTTCGCCACTTCTTTTCTCCTGGTAACACTGCTAATCATCCGAGATTCTAGTTCATTTGACAAACCCATGCCTGGACCAGCAGAGAGACTCCAACTCTTGATTTGAAGGCATTTAAATCTTGACAGCCGGTTGTTAGCTATCTCTTGGCCCTTATTCCAAGAGATCAGGATTCCATCCTCTACCAGTTGACCCCATGTTGTTATTCCTGCTTCTCTTAATGGAAGAGCCAGGCTGTCTTTGGACCATTCCGGAGACCCAGGGGAGTCCCAGATTGGTGCCAATCCACTGTAATAGCTAAGTTTTAGTTCTCTCCTGATTTTATGCCACGTGACTGCAAAACACTGCAAGGTCTTAAGTTGCACTTTTTTAAAGAATCGGGGGTCCCCGAATTTATGTATAAAACCTAGCTCACCCCCCTTCACATCACAGAGCATTGCCCTGAACATTTTTCCGGTATTGGAGCCATCCGGTGTACTGAATAGCATCTTCCCTCCTTTTAAAAGAAAAGCCCAGGCATAATAGGATAAATCCGGCAATCGTATGCCCACTTTATCATATTGCCATCTAAGCTTCTTCCATGCAATTTGGACCCCCTTCGAGGCCCAAATAAAGCTAGTGATTTTGGACTGCACTCTTTTAAGCCAATCTTCCTTAAAGGCCATGGGGATATTCTGGAAAAGGAAAGTAAGCTTAGGGAGAATTGTCATCTTCACAAGATTGACCCGACCGTATATTGTCAAGGGGAGATGGGACCAGATTCTCTTGCCTCCTTCTGCACCTCTAATACTTCTTTCTGCACTTCTTTTGCCTCTTTCTGTACCCCCTGTTGCTTCTTTCTGCACCCTGTTGTCTGTTTCTGCACTCGTCTTCCCTCTTTCTGTACCTCTCTTGTCTCTTACTGAACCTCTCTTGCCTCTTTCTGCACCTCTCTTGCTTCTTTCTGCACCTCTCTTGCTTCTTTCTGCACCCTTCTTCCCTTTTTTGCATCCATCTTGCCTCTTTCTGCAGTTCTCTTGCCATTTTCTGCACCTCTCTTGCCTCTTTCTGCTCCTCACTTGCCTCTTTCTGCACTTCTCTTGCAGAAAAAGGTAGGAGAGGTGCACAAAGAGGCAACAGAGGTACAGAAAGAGGCAGGAGGGGTGCAGAAAGAAGGAAGAGAAGTGCAGACAGAGGCGAGAGAATTGCTGAAAGAAGCAACAGAGGTGTAGAAAGAAGCAAGAGAAGTGCAGAAAGAGGCAAGTGAGGTGCAGAAAGGAGCAAGAGCAGTGCAGAAAGAACTAACAGAGGTGCTGAAAGAGGCGCAAAGGGTGCAGAAAGAGCAAGAGTAGTGCAGAAAGAGGCAACAGAGGTACAGAAACAGGCAAGAGATGTGCAGAAAGAGGCAGGAAAGGTGCAGAAACAGGGAACAGGGGTGCAGTAAGAGGCAAGAGAGGTGCAGAAAGAGAAAAGAGGGGTGCAGAAAGAGGAGAGAGAAGTGCAGAAAGATGCAAAAGAGGTGCTCAAAGAGGCAAGAGGGATGCAGAAAGAGGCAAGAGCAGTGCAGAAAGAACCAAGAGAAGTGCAGAAAGAAGCAACAGAGGTACAGAAGGAGGCACGAGGGGTGCAGAAAGAAGGAAGAGAAGTGCCGAAAGAAGCAACAGAGGTGCTGAAAGAGGCACAAAGGGTGCAGAAAGAGGCAAGAGAGGTGCAGACAGAAGCAACAGAGGTACAGAAAGAGGCAAGAGTGGTGCAGAAAGAGGGAAGAGAGGTGTAGAAAGAGGCAAGACAGTTGCACAAAGAGGGAAGAGGGGTGCAGAAAGAGGCAGAGGGGTGCAGAAAGAAGCAACAGAGGTGCTGAAAGAGGCAAGAGAGGTGCAAAAAGCAACAAGTGAAGTGCAGAAAGAGGCAACAGAGGTGCAGAAAGACGCAAGAGAGGTGCAGTAACAAGCAAGAGAAGTGCAGAAAGAGGCAAGAGAATTGCTGAAAGAAGCAACAGAGGTTTAGAAAGAAGCAAGAGCAGTGCAGAAAGAACCAACAGAGATGCAAAAAGAGGCAAGAGGGGTGCACAAAGAGGTAGGAGAGGTGCACAAAGAGGCAAGAGAGGTACAGAAAGGGGCAGGAAGGGGGCAGAAAGAAGGCAGAGAAGTGCAGAAAGAGGCAAGAGAATTGCTGAAAGAAGCAACAGAGGTGTAGAAAGAAGCAAGAGAAGTGCAGAAAGTGGCAAGTAAGGTGCAGAAAGAAGCAAGAGCAGTGCAGAAAGAACCGGCAGAGGTGCAAAAAGAGGCAAGTGGGGTGCAGAAAAAGGTAGGAGGGGTGCACAAAGAGTCAAGAGAGGTACAGAAAGAGGCAGGAGGGGTGCAGAAAGAAGGGAGATAAGTGCAGAAAGAAGTAACAGAGGTGCTGAAAGAGGCGCGAACGGTGCAGAAAGAGCAAGAGAAGTGCAGTAAGAGGCAACAGAGGTACAGAAACAGGCAAGAGAGGTGCAGAAACAGGCAGGAAAGTTGCAGAAAGAGGGAACTGAGGTGCAGCTAGAGGCAAGAGAGGTGCAGAAAGAGAAAAGAGGGGTGCAGAAAGAGGCAAGAGATCTGCAGAAAAAAGCAACAAAGGTGTTGAAAGAGGCAAGTGAGGTGCAGAAAGGGGCAAGAGATCTGCAGAAAAAAGCAACAGAGGTACTGAAAGAGGCAAGTGAGGTGTAGAAAGAAGCAAGAGGGGTGCAGAAAGAGGCAAGAAAAGTGCAGAAAGAGGCAACAGAGGTACAGGAAGAGGCAAGAGAGGTGCAGAAACAGGCAGGAAAGGTGCAGAAAGAGGGAATGAGGTGCAGAAACAGGCAAGAGAGGTGCAGAAAGAGAAAAGAGGGGTGCAGAAAGAGGCAAGAGATCTGCAGAAAAAAGCAACAGAGGTGCTGAGAGAGGCAAGTGAGGTGCAGAAAGCGGCAAGAGATCTGCAGAAAAAAGCAACAGAGGTGCTGAAAGAGGCAAGTGAGGTGCAGAAAGAAGCACAAGAGGTGCAGAAAGAAGGAGGAGAAGTGCAGAAAGAAGTAACAGGTGCTGAAAGAGGCACAAAGGGTGCAGAAAGAGCAAGAGAAGTGGAGAAAGAAGCAACAGATGTACAGAAAGAGGCAAGAGAGGTGCAGAAAGAGGGAACAGGGATGCAGAAAGAGGCAAGAGATCTGCAGAAAAAAGCAACAGAGGTGCTGAAACAGGCAAGTAAAGTGCAGAAAGAGACAAGAGATATGCAGAAAAAAGCAACAGAGGTGCTGAAAGAGGCAAGTCAGCTGCAGAAAGAAGCAAGAGATGTGCAGAAAGAGGCAATAGAAGTGCAGAAAGAAGCATCAGAGGTGCAGAAAGAGGCAAGAGAGTGCAGAAAGAGGAGAGAGAAGTGCAGAAAGAAGCAAAAGAGGTGCTCAAAGAGGCAAGAGGGATGCAGAAAGAGGCAAGAGCAGTGCAGAAAGAACCAAGAGAAGTGCAGAAAGAAGCAACAGAGGTGCAGAAGGAGGCACAAGGAGTGCAGAAAGAAGGCAGAGAAGTGCAGAAAGAAGCAACAGATGTGCTGAAAGCGGCACAAAGTGTGCAGAAAGAGGCAAGAGAAGTGCAGAAAGAAGCAACAGAGGTACAAAAAGAGGCAAGAGTGGTGCAGAAAGAGGGAAGAGAAGTGTAGAAAGAGGCTGGTGCAGGAAGAGGCAAGAGGGGTGCAGAAAAAGGCAAGAGAATTGTTGAAAGTAGCAACAGAGGTGTAGAAAGAAGCACGAAAAGTGCAGAAAGAGGCAAGTGACATGCAGAAACAGGCAAGAAAGGTACAGAAAGAGGGAAGACGAGTGCAGAAAGAGACAACAGGGGTGCAGAAAGAAGCAAGACAGATGCAGAAAGAAGCATGGAAAGTGCAGAATGAAGCAACAGGGGTGCAGAAAGAGGCAAGAGAAGTGCTGAAAGAAGCAATAGATGTGCAGAATGAGGCAAGAGAACTGCAGAAAGAGGCAAGAGATTTGCAGAAACAGGCAACAGAGGTACATAAAGAGACAACAGGGGTGCAGAAAGAAGCAAGACAGGTGCAGAAAGAAGCATGGAAAGTGCAGAATGAAGCAACAGGGGTGCAGAAAGAGGCAAGAGAAGTGCAGAAAGAAGCAAGTGAGGTGCAGAAAGAGGCAAGAGAGGTGCAGAAAGAGGCAAGAGAGGGGCAGAAACAGGCAAGGGAAGTGCAGAAAGAGTCAAGAGAATTGCTGAAAGAAGCAACATAGGTGTAGAAAGAAGCAAGAAAAGTGCAGAAAGAGGCAAGTGAGATGCAGAAACAGGCAAGAAAGGTACAGAAAGAGGGAAGACGAGTGCAGAAAGAGAAAACAGGGATGGAGAAAGAAGCAAGACAGGTGTAGAAAGAAGCATGGAAAGTGCAGAATGAAGCAACAGGGGTGCAGGAAGAGGCAAGAGAATTGCAGAAAGAAGCAACAGAGGTGCAGAAGGAGGCGAGAGAACTGCAGAAAGAGGCAAGAGAGTTGCAGAAACAGGCAAAAGAGGTACAGAAAGAGGGAACAAAGGTGCAGACAGTGGCAAGAGAGGTGCAGAAACAGGTAAAAGGGGTGCTGAAAGAGGCAAGAGGGGTGCAGAAATTTGCAAGAGAGGTGCAGAAAGTAGCAAGAGCAGTGCAAAAGAACCAACAGAGGTGCAAAAAGAGGCAAGTGAGGTGCAGAAGGAGGCAAGAGAACTGCAGAAAGAGTCAAGAGAGTTACAGAAACAGGCAAAAGGGGTGCAGAAAGAGGGAACATGTGGGCAGACTGAGGCAAGAGAGGTGCATAAAGAGGGAAGAGGGCTGCAGAAAAAGGCAAGAGGGATGCAGAAATTTGGAACAGAGGTGCATGAAGAAGCCAGAGCAGTGCATAACGAACCAACAGAGGTGCAGCAAGAGGCAAGAGGGGTACAGAAAGAGGCAAGTGAAGTGCAGAACAAAGAAAAAGAACCAACAGAGGAGGAAAATGAGGTAAGGGGTCTGCAGAAAGGGGTAGAAGAGGTGCAGAAAGAGGCAAGAGAGGTACAGAAAGAGGCAGGAGGGGTGCAGAAAGAGGAAGAGAACTGCAGAAAGAAGCAACAGAGGTGCTGAAAGAGGCATGAAGGGTGCAGGAAGAGACAAGACAGGTGAAGAAAGAAGGAACAGAGGTACAGAAAGAGGCAAAAGTGGTGCAGAAATAGGGAAGAGAGGTGTAGAAAGAGGCAAGAGAGTTGCACAAAGAGGGAAGAGGGGTGCAGAAACAGGCTAAAAGGGTGCAGAAAGAAACAAGTGAGGTGCAGAAAGAGGCAAGAGAGGTGCAGAAAGAGGCAGGTGAAGTGCAGCAGGAGGCACGAGAACTGCAGAAAGAGGCAATAGAGGTGCAGAAAGAGGCAAGTGAGGTGCAGAAAGAAGCAAGATAAGTGCAGAAAGAAGCAACAGAAGTGCAGAAAGAGGGGTGGAGAGAGAGGCAAGAGGGGTGCAGAAAGTAGAAGAGATTTGCAGAAAGAGGCAAGAGAAGTGCAGAAAAAGAAAGAAATGTGCAGAAAGAAGCAACAGAAATGCAGAAAGAGGCAAGAGAGGCGCAGAAGGAAGCAAGAGTGGCTTGCACACCATTAGTACCAATTTAACACCCACATTTAGCAATAAGTAACAGGTGACCATTCTAGGTTTGCAAAGGGCCTTCCACCACGCTGTAACACTTGTCGCTGCATTTTTGGTAACATTTAAGCCGTTTGAGCTAAAAACAAGACTTTTTTGGTCAAATCTGCAGATTAGGGAGCAGATGATGAATTATGTGGCTAATGCGGAAAATGTATAATTGTGCGAAAGTCGGTGCAGCCAAACAGTCACATAATTCCAGTGGCCCTGCTCATACCTCTGACTAGGTACACAAGTGCTCCTCAGTGATTCCTTCTTTTTTGTCTCACTGAGGGGCATATTCACAAGGATTCAACTCCGATTTATTTCCACCTTAACGCAACAAAAGTGGAGATAGATTTAACACCCCATTCACAAGATGGTGCAAACTGCAGACAACGCCAGTATTCCTGCGATAACTGCCCCAAAATCTAACACCACGGCGGACACCACCAACTAACCCTAATGAGATGCAGAATAGGCATTCCTGTGCAAAAACACACGAAAAAACAACAACACCACTTTCACAACGAACTGACAGAACTGCAAAGCGAACCAAAAACAGGAGGCGATAAGCCGCGGTAGCCGCAGGTATTTAACACCTGCCTCAAGCAGGTGTAAAGACAGACGTCTACCTGCAGTAGGCAACGGAGCCCCGCACACAGCCATACCCGAAGAACAAACGACGCCATGGAGCTACTCATCATGCAGCTCGGAGCCCCAACAGGGCCACAACACCCACCGCCACCACCCCCAGGACTGCCACCACCCCCCCCCGGACCACCACAGAGGCAGCGTAGAGTAAGACAGCGGACCTACCAAAAATGCACCACTCTCACAGACCTAACGCCTGCGGAAGTCATTGCCCACTACAGGCTCAAATGGACAACCATCCTACGCATCATGACCCACATCGCCCACAGGCTGACGGTCCCAACACAGCGGAGAACAAACATCCCTCCGTAGACAAAGCTGCTGGCAGTGCTGCACCTGTTGGCCTCTGGTACCTTCCAACCAACAACTGCCAGAGTCGGAGGGGTCTCACAGCCAGCCCTATCAAAGTTCATCACACCTGTCCTGGATGCCATCATCAGCTTCATACCCCAGTACCTTCGCTTCCCCAACACTGCGCAGCAACAGCTGGAGACTAAGCAAGGCTTCTACGCCATAGCCGGATTCCCGGCTGTGTTGGGGGCAATCGACTGCACACATGTCCCACTTGTGCCCCCTGCGGATACTGCACACCACTACTGCAACAGGAAGCACACGCATTCCATCAATGTGCAGGCAATAGTGGACCACCGGGGACTCTTCACCAATGTCGTCGCCAACTACCCAGGCAGTGTGCATGATTACTTCATCTTCCGACAGTCCATCATCAACCAGCGCTTCCAGGATGGCACATATGGAACGGGACTGCTCGTTGGTAAGTACCAAATCAACACACCACACATCCCACAGCCACCAACGCACAAAGCACAACTGTGGGGATGCACACGTGACCAAACCACATCCGACATGTCAAACTACACGACCACCTACCAGACACAACTACACCACTCCATGGTCATCCTGGGCTACCCCTGCACCCAATACAGACTTCACATGGCACCACAGCCACACAACAGCTAAAGGTGTGGAGATGCGGAATGCAGCCATGACACATGTGAGGCACTGCTCTGCCCTCATGACCCTACCCCAGTCTCCCGCAGGTCAGTGTCCCGTGGCGGTGGGCCCGTGTCGGCCGCTGTGCATCCGGGGCAACTAGCCCTGTGCGACTCAAGTCATCCCCCCTTGTAGTTCTGACATTGCATGTCTGTGTGCCTGATGACTGTTGGTGTAGTTGCCAGCACCAGCTACTCCCTGAGGGCTGGCTTACACTCACCCCACACACAGCCAGCACAGGCGTCACTGAATTGGTGGGCCTGCCATCACATCCTGCCGAACCAAGTATTGACTCTTTTCTCCCTGCACTGTCACAGGTGATCAAGGAAATGCACTCTGCCCTTGGATGATGACACCCCTCCGGGACCCGAACACACCCGCCCAGAGGCAGTACAATGTGGCCCACATATGCACCAGGGGCATCGTTGAACGCACATTTGGTGTGTTGAAGTCACGTTTCAGGTGCCTGGACGGCACTGGTGGGAAGCTCCTGTACAGCCCGGACGTCGTGTGCAAGATGATCGTTGCATGTTGTGTGTTGCACAACATCTGTGTTTGCACCAGGGCCCCATGGATCCCAGTTCCAGAGGTACCAGACGATGATGGTGGTGATGGGGCAGGTGGCCCACATCCCACTGCAGCTGTGGCAGGAATGGCCCGTAGGGACTCCATCAGTGACACTTACTTCTCATGAGCACTTCACATTGTGACCGTCCATGGCATTCATGGGACAGTAGTGGATGTCCAATTGCACTGCATGTGTGAATAAAACATATTTGCAGGTTACAGGTTGGAATTGTACATTGTCATGTTACATATCCCTGGGGTTTCAGATGTGATTTGCCAGGTTGTGCACATTTTCCGAACCAGTTGTGTCCTGTGTTCAGTTGTGGAGGTGTTGCTGTTTGTACCGGGATGTTGTCAATGTCGAGGTGCACTTCTGCTTATGTGCGTATGCTGCACGGTGGGTGTGTCGCTCCTGCGGCTCTGATTTGTCTGCCACTGGTCTCTTTCAAGCGGTGTGCCTGTAGGTTCTGTTCTTCCACGGTGCTTGGATGTTGTGGTGTGCATGTTGTCCTCTGCAGTTGACCAGGGTGCATCCGTGGTACGCCGCTGTTGATGTATTTTGTTCTGTGGCATTTTCCGTATGCTGTTCTTGTGCTTTTTCCCGCATTGCGCGTGAGTATTGCTGCCCTTGCGCTGGTTGTCACTGTTTTCTTATCGCGCTTTGGCCCATCGCAGCTTTTTTCGCATTGTGGTTTGTGTTTTTATCTCCGTTGAGGTGGTTGTATCGCGAGCATTGGCCGCGGTGTCGGCCAACTATCGCATGCTACCGCCGTGTTGTGAATTCCACGTTGTCACTGGGTTATTTTCCCGCGGTAGGCTGCGATGCTGAAAGTTGGGTTGCGCTACTCTTGTGAATATACCCCTGAGTTCATAGTTGAGGTTACCACTCCACAACACAGACTACCATACCACATAATTACTCTCCATAACACATAATCCCACTCTACATAATTCCTATACACTAAATACCACATACTTTCTATCCACATAATTTCACTGCACAACATACCACATAATTCCACTACAATCAACGTACATCCACTCCAAAAAACATTAGTAAAAAATCTTTACATTTACAACGCCAATAGCTCTAACTCTCGCAAATGCGAAACCTATTACATTGCATACATTTCTTTAACTAGTAGTCACGTTTGCAGAGTGGTGGAGAAAGGGTGCTGGGCCTCTGACCAGCGCTCAGGAATTCCGCTGCGTAGAACTTACAGGAGGTACCAGGAGGGCTTCCTGGCCCCCAAAGTCCCTCAGGAGTAAATTGGACTTCATCCCCCATCCCGTAGTCTGCCAGGAGCCGTGTTTGCAGAGTGGTGGAGAAACGGGGTCATGGCCTCTGAAGATGTCTTAGCAATCCCACTGTGTGGGACTTACTGGAGGTAACAAGAGGGGTAGTTGGCCCCCAAGGACATCCTTGTGGGCCAACTACCCCTCCTATTACCTCCAGTAAGTCCCACACAGCAGGATTGCTAAATTCTCATAGCAGGCCACGCCCCCTTTGCCCACCACTCTGCATACGCGCTCCCTGGCGCGCTCTTGGATGGGGATTGAAGTCCCCTTCACTGCTGGGGGTCCTTTAGGGGCCAACTAGCCTACCTCTTACCTCCAGTAAGCCCCACACAGTGGGATTGCTGAGAGGTGGACACAGGCCATGCCCCCTTCCTCCACCACCCTGGAAACGCGCCTCCTGGCATGCCTTTGGTTGGGGGATGAAGTCCCCTTTCATCCTGAGGGTCCCTGGGGCCAACTAGCACTCCTGTTACCTCCAGTAAGCCCCATACAGCTAGATTGCTGAGAGTGCTCAAAGGCCACGCCGCCTTTTTACACGACTCTGCAAACGCGACTCATGGCGCACTGCTGCTCAGGGGATGAAGTCCACTTGTGTCCTCAGGACAAAAGAGGAACTCATCGCCCCACCAGTAGTGCGCCAAGAGGGGCGTTTGCAGAATGGTGTAAAAATGGGCATGGCCTCGGACCACCTCTCTGCAATCCAGCCGAGTGACGCTTACTGGAGGTACCTGGTGGGCTAGTTGGTCCCCAGGGACCCTCAGTATTCAAGGGGACTTAATTCCCCAGCTTAGAACACGCCAGGGGCACGTTTGCAGAGTTGTACAAAGAGGGCTGTGTGGCCCCCCTTTTTCTAGTATTTTTGGGGCCCTGGGGACCCAATCCCCCAGGGCCTGACCCTTTTTAAAAAAAATAATTTAAACAGGAAGGGGGCCATGCGGCTCCCCTCCCGAGGCCGATTTCTGCCCTGGGACCCCATCCCCCGGGCATGGCCTCCTTTTTTTATATATATTTATAGGGAAGGGGGGCCGCATGGCCCTCCCTTCCCTGGGCCACTTTTGGCCCCAGGGACCCCATCCCCCGGGGCATGGCCTCTTTTCTTAAAAAATATTTATAGGGAAGGGGGGCTGCGTGTCCCCCCTTACCTGGGCCACTATTGGCCACGGGGACCCCATCCCCCGGGGCTTGGCCATTTTATATATAAATTTAAGGAGGGGGCCATGCGGCCCCCCTCCCCAGGCCAATTTCGGCCCCGGGGACCCCATCCCCTGGGGCCCAGCCATTTATTTATTTTTAAATAAAGGGAGGGGGCCACGTGGCTCCCTCCCGGGCCATTTCTGGCCCTGGGGACCCCATCCCCGGTTCCGGCCCTCATCGTTGGGGACTGTGGGGGGAGCCCCAATGCCCCCACAGTCCCAGCCGGCTCCCCACCTCCTGCGGGAGCCGGCTTTGCTTTTGGGCAAGGGGAGCTGCTAACATGCAGCTTCCCTTGCCCAAAAGCAATTCTGCTTTGCTTTGTTGAACTGAGAGCAGGTTCAACGAAGCAAAGCAGTGTTTGCTATGACAGGGCGGGAGCCGTGCTCCCGCCCTGCCATAGCAAACAGCAATGTCCCGGGGGTGGGCTCCCCGGGACATTGCAGGAGCTGGCCCTGGGGGGTGGCGGTCCCCGGGGCCATCAAGGACTCCAGGAGGGGGGCCGCGTGGCCCCCCTCCCATCATTTCAACAGCCCCAGGGAGGTGGTGGCCCCAGGGCTTGGGGGGTCCGCGAGGCCCCCGCAAATAATTTCTGAAAGCCCTGAGGAGGTAGCGATCCCCGGGGCTTGGGGGGTCCGTGAGGCCCCCACCCACAAAATAAAGCCCTGGGGAGGTGGCGGTCCCCGGGGATGTGGGGGGGCCACATGCCCCACTGCACATAATTAAGTAAAGCCCTGGGGAGGTGGCGGTCCCCGGGGCTTAGGGGGTCCTGGGAGGCCTGCCCCACATCAAATTAAACAAGCCCTGGGGAGGTGGTGGTCCCTGGGGCTGTGGGGGGCCATGTATCCCCGCATATAATTAGCATAGCCCCGGGGAGGTGGCAGTCCCCGGGGCTGCAGGGGCCCCCGCAGGCCCTTGCTATGCAATTTTGGCATTGCCCCCAGGACCTGGCCCACCTGGGGACTCATTAAAATGAAGCATGGGAGCCTGCGCTTCATTTTTTTACATTTCTCGGCAGGATTCGCGCACCCAGCGCGAATTCTGTCGATGTTTTTAAAAAAAAGCTTTTTTAGGCCTGGGGGAACCTGAGCAGGCCTAGGAGGTCAGGGTGTTTCTACCCTGCCCCCTTTCCTTCATTTTTCAGTTTTTTTTTCCTTTTTCTTGTGACTCGGTTACCGAGTCACAAGATGGCAGCCAATCAGAATTAAGCTCGTGCTTGGAAGGGTTTGCGACTCCTCCTCGGTGCTCAGATATCGAGATTTTTATTCTTTGACTTTCTCAGCAACTACTGAATGGATTTACATCATTTTAAAAAAAGGTCGCTTTCTGGACCAAGAGCTACCTTTTTGCCAAGTTTGGTGTAATTCCGTTCAGCAGTTCGGGCTGTAGCCGTGTCTAAAGTTCCTATGGAAATTACCATGGGGAAAACGCTTTTTGGGACCCCCCTTTTTTCTCTGCCCCCGCTTGACGAATCACCCCGAAACTTTCAAGACAGGAGCTGACCTGAGTGAACCATTAGTTTTGAAAATTTCGTGAAGATTCGTCAAACGGCACCAAAGATATTGGCAAAAGAAAAAACGCTTTTTGAATAGAAACAAGGACCAAACTATAACTACCTACTGGCGATCGCCAGTAGGTAATATATATATATATATATATATATATATATATATATATATATATATATATATATATATATGTTCAAACGAAGGTGTCCCCCTGCGAGGCTGCACTTGAAAAAACAAGCACTGTGATGTCCGATTTTTAAAGAATAAAGAATGCTGCTTCAAGGTGCAGGGTTCGCCTGTTTCTTCAAGTGCGTCCTCGCAGGGGGATACCTATGTTTGAGCATATATATATATATATATATATATATATTATCTACTGGTATCTAGTTACAACCTATTATCCATAGGAAATCCGCGACATTCTATTTGAAATAACTCTCTTGCCGGTTGACGTATCTTCGCGAAATTTTCAAACTTTGTGGCCCGCTCCAGTCCGCTCCTACCCTGAAAGTCTCGGGGGATTCGTCAAGCAGGGGCCGAGAAAAAGGGGGTCCCAAAACGCGTTTTCCCCATGCACTTTTCCATAGGAAACTTTAGACACGGCTACAGCCTGAACTGCTGAACGGAATTACACCAAATTTGGCAAAGAGGTAGTTCTTGGTTCAGAAAGAACCCTTTTTGTTAAATGGTGTAAATCCGTTCAGTAGTTGCTGAGAAAATGAAAAGTAAAAAGTTAGTGATATCTATGGCCGAGTAGGGTCCGCGTACCCTCAGCGCACCCTGCGCGCACCGTCCCGATCACGAGCTGCATGTTAATTGGCTGTCAGCTGGCTGTCAACATTCCGATTCAGGAAATGTTGGCAGCCATTTTGTCCCTTGGTAGAACCGAGGGACAGAAACAAGTGCGCAAGCGCACAAAGGGAGCAGGGTAGAAACACCCTGACCCCCTAGGTTTGCTCAGGGGTCCCACAAGGACCCCCTGGGCAAAAAATAAAAACATTTTTTTAAATCGGCAGGATGCGCTCAGGGTGCGCGAATCCTGCCCAAAAAAACAAAAATCAAGCGCGGTCTCCGCGCTTCGATGTTAATTGGCCCCGGGTGGCCCAAGTCCCGGGGGCATGGTGGGTGGGGGGATAATTTAATGTGTGGGGGCCTCAAAGGGCCCCCAAGCCCGGGGACCGCCACCCCCGGGGCTTTTTGAAAAATGGTGCGGGAGGGCTCTGAGCCCTCCCGCAGCCCCGGGGACCACCACCTCCCCGGGGCTTTTTTTAATTAAAATAATACCAGTGTGGGGGCTCCAGCCCCCACACGCCCGGGACCGCCACCTCCCGGGCACTAAACATTTTAATATGGGGGTCCGTTACGGATCCCAGAGCCCCGGGACCACCACCTCCCGGGGCTGTGTACTGAATGGGAGGGGGGCGCGCGGCCCCCTCCTGGAGCCCTTGATGGCCCTGGGGACCACCACCCCCAGGGCCGGCTCCTGCAGTGTCCCGGGTGCCTACCTCGGGACACTGTAGTTTGCTATGGCAGGACGGGAGCCTCGCGGCTCCCGTCCTGCCATAGCAAACTGCTTTGGATATTGGAAGAGAGAGCAGGGAAACCTGCCTCTCTTCCAATATCCAAGGCGATTGCTTTTCCACATGGGGAGCAGCATGTCAGCTGCTCCCCATGTGGAATAGCAATGCCGGCTCCCAAGGGACGTGGGGAGCCGAGCGGGACTGTGGAGGGATTGGGGACCCCCACAGTCCCCAACGGAGAGGGCCAGCCCCGGGGATGGGGTCCCGGGGCAAGTAGTGGCCCGGGAGGGGGCCACGGCCCCCTCCCCAAAAAAGAGATTTTTTTTTTTTTTTAAATGGAAAGGCCGGCCCCGGGGATGGGGTCCCCGGGGCCTTAAAATGGCCAGAGGAGGGGGCCACGCTGCCCCCTCAAAATAATAAATATAGAGGCCATGCCCGGGGGATGGGGTCCCCAGGGCCCAAAAAGAGAAAAAGGAAGGGGGCTACACAGCCTCCCTTCAGGGACAACAAAAAAAACGATCGGGCCCGCAGGCCCCGCCCCTTCCTTCACCACTCTGCAAATGCGCCCCTGGCGCGTTTGCAGAGGGGGAACAAATTCCCTTGAATACTGGGGGTCCCTGGGGGCCAACTAGCCCACCAGGAACCTCCAGTATGCGCCAGGGGCTGCCTTGCAGAGACGTGTAGAGAGGCCACACCCCTTTACACCTCTCTGCAACGCAGCTCTGTGGCGCTTTTGGAGGTATATGGTGGGCTAGTTGGACTCCGGGGACCCTCAGGATTCAAGGGGACTTAATCCCCCAACTTAAAACGCACCACGGGGCGCGTTTGCACAGTGGTGAAGGGAGGGGCGGGGCTTCAGGTGACATGTGTGCAAACAGGCCCCGTGGCGCGTTTTAAGATGGGAATTAAATCCCTTCAATCCTGAGGGTCCCTGGGGCCAACTAGCCCAACAGGTACATCCAGAAAGCGCCACAGAGCTGCGTTGCAGAGAGGTGTAAAGGGTGTGGCCTCTCTACACGTCTCTGCAACGCAGCCTCCTGGCGCATATTGGAGGTTCTTGGTGGGCTAGTTGGCCCCTAGGGACCCTCAGGATTCAAGGGGACTTAATACCCCAACTTAAAATGCGCCACGGGGCGCGTTTGCACAGATGTCACCTCAGGCCCCGCCCCTCCCTTCACCATTGTGCAAATATTCCTCTAAAATCAGCCGAAATACGAATTCCGATTTACTCACCTGTTATAAGGAGAGACCTCAGTGCTGTATCTTTCAGCCCAGTACTGGTCCTGAAAAGTAATTTTAACCGTACTTACCAGTAACTTGAATTTCCTTCCATAGGCTAACATTGACTGGTTTCAATTGGAAATTCTTCTAAGTGTGGAGTTTTGGAACTTTAAAATATTCCTGTAAAATCAGCCGAAATACGAATTCCGATTTACTCACCTGTTATCAGGAGAGACCTCAGTGATGCATCTTTCAGCCCAGTACTGGTCCTGAAAAGTAATTTTAACCGTACTTACCGGTAACTTGAATTTCCTTCATAGGCTAACATTGACTGGTTTCACTTGGAAATTCTTCTAAGTGTGGAGTTTTGGAACTTTAAAATATTCCTCTAAAATCAGCCGAAATACGAATTCCGATTTACTCACCTGTTATCAGGAGAGACCTCAGTGCTGCATCTTTCAGCCCAGTACTGATCCTGAAAAGTAATTTTAACCGTACTTACCGGTAACTTGAATTTCCTTCATAGGCTAACATTGACTGGTTTCACTTGGAAATTCTTCTAAGTTTTGATTTTTGAAACATACAAATATTCCTCTAAAATCAGCCGAAATCCGAATTCTGATTTACTCACCTGTTATCAGGAGAGACCTCAGTGCTGCATCTTTCAGCCCAGTACTGGTCCTGAAAAGTAATTTTAACCGTACTTACCAGTAACTTGAATTTCCTTCCATAGGCTAACATTGACTGGTTTCACTTGGAAATTCTTCTAAGTGTGGAGTTTTGGAACTTTAAAATATTCCTGTAAAATCAGCCGAAATACGAATTCCGATTTACTCACCTGTTATCAGGAGAGACCTCAGTGATGCATCTTTCAGCCCAGTACTGGTCCTGAAAAGTAATTTTAACCGTACTTACCGGTAACTTGAATTTCCTTCATAGGCTAACATTGACTGGTTTCACTTGGAAATTCTTCTAAGTGTGGAGTTTTGGAACTTTAAAATATTCCTCTAAAATCAGCCGAAATACGAATTCCGATTTACTCACCTGTTATCAGGAGAGACCTCAGTGCTGCATCTTTCAGCCCAGTACTGATCCTGAAAAGTAATTTTAACCGTACTTACCGGTAACTTGAATTTCCTTCATAGGCTAACATTGACTGGTTTCACTTGGAAATTCTTCTAAGTGTGGAGTTTTGGAACTTTAAAATATTCCTCTAAAATCAGCCGAAATACGAATTCCGATTTACTCACCTGTTATCAGGAGAGACCTCAGTGCTGCATCTTTCAGCCCAGTACTGATCCTGAAAAGTAATTTTAACCGTACTTACCGGTAACTTGAATTTCCTTCATAGGCTAACATTGACTGGTTTCACTTGGAAATTCTTCTAAGTTTTGATTTTTGAAACATACAAATATTCCTCTAAAATCAGCCGAAATCCGAATTCTGATTTACTCACCTGTTATCAGGAGAGACCTCAGTGCTGCATCTTTCAGCCCAGTACTGGTCCTGAAAAGTAATTTTAACCATACTTACCAGTAACTTGAATTTCCTTCCATAGGCTAACATTGACTGGTTTCACTTGGAAATTCTTCTAAGTGTGGAGTTTTGGAACTTTAAAATATTCCTCTAAAATCAGCCGAAATACGAATTCCGATTTACTCACCTGTTATCAGGAGAGACCTCAGTGCTGCATGTTTCAGCCCAGTACTGATCCTCAAAAGTAATTTTAACCGTACTTACCGGTAACTTGAATTTCCTTCCATAGGATATCATTGCCTGCTTTTTGCTGAAAAAGATTCTAAGTGTTGATTTTGGAACTTTAAAATATTCCTCTAAAATCAGCCGAAATCCGAATTCTGATTTACTCACCTGTTATCAGGAGAGACCTCAGTGCTGCATCTTTCAGCCCAGTACTGATCCTCAAAATTAATTTTAACCGTACTTACCGGTAACTTGAATTTCCTTCATAGGCTAACATTGACTGGTTTCACTTGGAAATTCTTCTAAGTGTGGAGTTTTGGAACTTTATAATATTCCTCTAAAATCAACCAAAGTACGAATTCCAATTTACTCACCTGTTATCAGGAGAGAACCCAGTGCTGCATCTTTCAGCCCAGCACTGACCCTGAAAAGTAATTTTAACCGTACTTACCAGTAACTTATATTTTCTCCATAGGAATCCTTTGTCTGGTTTTCAGCAGAAAAGTTTCAAAGTGTCGATTTTCACAAACTACAAATATTCCTTAAAAATCGCCTGTATGACTTAAACGCATTCTTTCAACTGTTTACAGGAGATGCACCAGTGCTGGATCCAGGATCCAACACTGAGTAACAAAAAGTAACGATAACAGTTTTTACCTCCTAAGTGAATTTCCTTCCATAGGATAACATTGGTCATTCTATGAGAAAAAGTTTCTAAGTGTCAACTTTTAAAGTACAATAATATTCCTTAAAAATCACGACTGTAACCAAAACGCTTTTACTCAACTGTTTACAGGAGATGTCCCAGGACTGAATCTAGGATCCAGTCCTGTGGTTAGAAAAGTAATCCATAAAGTAACTAATTGCATTTAACTAGAAATTCACATTGAGCTGAATGTTGCATTGTGTTTGAAAATGTGTTGCCCATTGCAACAACTGTAACTACTGTACTTAAAAGTCTATTGCCTATGTGCAAAGTATTTAAACTAAAGTAATTCATTCTGAGAAAGTATTTTTTGTAATGTATAATATAATTACAATGTAATTTAAAAAATAAAATATGTAAAAAAAAATGTTTTCTAAAAAATTTCGAAATCGGTATGAAAAAAATGTATATAACAATTAATACATTTAAAAATTGTCATTTACAAAACCTTTGAAATTCACTGAAAAAACCGTAGGTTTCAGACATGTTATAGTTACAAATTAGCATTTAAAAAACCTTTGAAATTCACTGAAAAAACCATAGGTTTTAGGGACGTTATAGTTACAAATTAGCATTTAAAAAACCTTTGAAATTCACTGAAAAAACCATAGGTTTTAGGGACAGTTATAGTTAGTTGGACATTGCACTCGTACAAAACCCGTGAAATTCCCCGTTATAGTTAGTTCAGCTAACTATAACTCGCGCCCCGCAATGCACTGCTGATGACGTCACATATTACATCACTCATGACATGGTCAGTGACATCACTGATGACATCACTGATGACATCTCAAATGACATCACTGATGACATCATCCACGTGATAATCTGATGCAGCTCTTCACACCCTAATATAACCTTTGATACACCCAATCTAAATTACAGACTGCCATTCGCAAAACCATAGACACTCCAACACCAATAACTACATACCCACTCACTGATTCTTAGGTCTACACACACACATCCACTCATTCACCCGTACAGTCACTCATACTTATGGTCACTCAATACAGGACTATCATATGCACTCTTACTCCTATATAGACACTCAAACACCGCCACTCATCCATAGAGGTACTCACACACCTAGTCAGTCATGCAAATAATTAAACACACTGCCATTTACTCACCTATACAGTTATACACACACCAGCTCACTTAATCATACAAATACTAGCACATTGTTACGCTCTTATACAATCACTGATACAAGCACACACTCATCCATACAGCCACTATCACAATCACTCACTCTCGCTTATAGCTATTTATATACTCCAACACACATATATACTGCCTTTCACATATGTAGTTACTCACACATGTACCACTGGGACATACATTCACTCACTAACACACTCTTACACACACTTACCCACCCATACAGTCTATCACAGATGCACTCTTGAAACCATCCACCCAGTGAATCACCCACTCACACATCTATGCACAGTCGCACACACCCCATCCACACAAACACTCAGGCACCCATACAGATACTCAGACAACAAATCAATAACTCTTATAGACACTCATGTAGCTATTCACAAACCCATGCAGCCACTTACACAGCAACAGACAGATACATACATTCACCCAGTTTAGTCACTAACCCATGCATTCAGTAAGATACGTTTAATCACTCACTTATAGAATTAGTCACGCACCTACTAAATCATCCATACAGACACTTATACACCCACTCATTCTTCAATACGCCTTTCCCTATATATATATAAAAATATTTAAACTTTACAGAAACACACAGTCACTGGATGATGTCATCAGTGATGTCATTTGAGATGTCATCAGTGATGTCATCAGTGATGTCACTGACCATGTCATGAGTGATGTAATATGTGACGTCATCAGCAGTGCATTGCGGGGCGCGAGTTATAGTTAGCTGAACTAACTATAACGGGGGAATTTCACGGGTTTTGTACGAGTGCAATGTCCAACTAACTATAACTGTCCCTAAAACCTATGGTTTTTTCAGTGAATTTCAAAGGTTTTTTAAATGCTAATTTGTAACTATAACGTCCCTAAAACCTATGGTTTTTTCAGTGAATTTCAAAGGTTTTTTAAATGCTAATTTGTAACTATAACATGTCTGAAACCTACGGTTTTTCTGTGAATATATATATATATATATATATATATATATATATATATATATATATATATATATATAATTTCTTTATTTATTTATTTTCTCTGAAACAAAAAGTTACAGGGATGTTAAAGTTAGGCTCAAGTTTCACTCGGACGAAACCAGTGAAATTCAGCAGTTACAGTTAGCTGAACTAACTATAACTTGCGCCCTGCAAAGCACTGCTATGACCTCACATATTACATCACTCATGACATGGTCAGTGACATCACTCATGACATCACTGATGAAATCTCAAATAACATCACTGATGACATCATCCAGTGACTGTGAGTGATTTAAAAAAGTTTGAGTGTTAAATATATATACCAAGTTGTATTGGTGAATCAGTATCGTTGCCTGTATGGATGATTCAGTGGGTGCGTGATTATGGACGATAATGTGGAGTTGGCGAGGAGATACTATGCTTCTGCATGGGTAGTTAACCCTAAAAGATGGAGGAATTTGGTCTCAACTTCTAATGCACCATGCGTGACTTCCAGGAAAAGAACACACTCATCAAATGGTGAGCAGATGTCCTTTCATGTTGGACAACATCGTTGCGGCCCGAGAGTGTGTGGAGAAAGGGTCTGAAGGCCAGCATAAAGCAGGGAAAATGCATTTGAGTGGACCTTGTGTTGTGGACATATGGATTTAAAGACTGCCTAGATAAAGTTGCACTGAGCATGCCTCTGGCAGTGCAGCATCCTTAATTGAGTGAATATATACATATATATATATATCCTTTGTTCACAGCTCGTATACCCTCGTATACCGCCAAATTTTCGGCTTAAGCAGGCGCGGACCACAGGTTGGTGCTTCAATTTTTGTTTATTGCTTGGACGGCCATTACGCGTTCCGGTCCAGCCGGACCTTGATCACATGACAACGCCGATGTGGTTTTTTTCCACATTTAACCCCTTCGCTGCTAGGCCTTTCCCCCCCCCCTGTGCTAAGCCTTTTTTTGGCTATTTGGGGTAGTTCACGCTTAGGCCCCTGTAACTTTTTGACCACATAAGGTATCCACGCCAAATTTACGTCCTTTTCTTCCAACATCCTGGGGATTCTAAAGGTATCCAGGGTTTGTGGATTCCCCAGGAGGGGACCCGGAAATTAGCCAAAATACAGCTAAAGTTTGGTTTTTGTGGGAAAAATTTAAAAAAAGTGCTGCAAATGAAAGCGTCTGGGTTTTTTCCTACCAATGGTATCAAAAAAGGGTTTGTGGGGCTGAAATCACCATTTTCCCAGCTTTTAGAGAATGACAGACTTTTGTCAGAAAACCAAAATTTGTTACACAGTTTTGGCATTTTTCTGGGACATAGCCTATTTTTGCTATTTTTTGTGCTTTCAACCTCCATCCAGTTAATGGTAGACATGGGTATGAAAGCAATAATGGATCCTAGAAAGCTATACATTTTTGAAAAGTAGATAAAATTCTGAATTAAGCAAGGGGTCATTTGTGTAGATCCTTCAAGGTTTCTTTATACAAACAAACAGTTAAATATCGGAAAAATTGAAAATTAGTTGAAAAAAACAGCCTTTTGTGTCAACGTTTTCACCTGTAACTTCTTCTAATTATGACAGCTGTTTGAAAGCAATATACCGTTACATCCGCTGGACCTCACTGGTTGTGGGGATATATAGGACTTGTAGGTTCACCAAGAACCCGACGAACCCAGAGCCAAAAACTGAGCAGCGACTTGCAATGGTTTTTTATTATGTACAGGGTATATAGCAATTATTGTGGGAAAATGTATGCATGGAAAAATCGGTATGAAAGACACCTATGTATTTCTGAAATGGGAACAAAATATAGAGTTTAGAAACAGTAGATATTTGCACATTTCCCAAATTGGGAGTACTCATACTAGCATGAGAATTATCGGTCATTTTTCAAAATGACTTCTTTTTTACACATTGTCTTTCATTTGGAAGGCAGAAATGCATCGAAAGTCAATAGGTAATAACAGTTGCTTTACAAATCTGAATTACCCTAAGTCTCCCGATAAAAATGGTACCTCACTTGTGTGGGTAGGCCTAGTGCCCGCGACAGGAAACGGCGCAAAACGCAACGTGGACACACCACAATTTCACAGTGAAAAATTACCCTTTTTTTGCAAAGTGCCTAGCTGTACTTTTTTAACCCTAGCTCTGCCGGCACCTAGGGAAACCTAGCAAACCTATACATTTTTGAAAACTAGACATCCAGGGAAATCCAGGATGGGGTGACTTGACTGGCTCTCACCAGCTTCTGTTACCCAGAATCCCTTGCAAACCTAAACAATTGTCCAAAAAAACACATTTTCCTCACATTTCTGTGGTAGAAAGTTCTGGAATCTGCGTGGATCCACAAATTTCTACCCACCCCGCGTTCCCCAAAGTCTTCCGAGAAAAATGGTACCTCAATTGTGTGGGTAGGCCTAGTGCCCGCGACAGGAAACGGCACAAAACGCAACGTGGACACACCATGAATTTCACAGTGAAAAATGACCCTTTTTTGGCAAAGTGCCTAGCTGTAGTTTTTGAACCCTAGCTCTGCCGGCACCTAGGGAAACCTAGCAAACCTATACATTTTTAAAAACTAGACACCCAGGGGAATCCAGGATGAGGTGACTTGACTGGCTCTCACCAGGTTCTGTCACCCAGAATCCCTTGCAAACCTAACAAATTGTCAAAACAAACACATTTCCCTCACATTTCTGTGGTGGAAAGTTCTGGAATCTGCGTGGATCCACAAATTTCCACCCACCCTGCGTTCCCCAAAGTATTCCGAGAAAAATGGTACCTCACTTGCATGGGTGGGTCAAGGACCCGCGACAGGCAAGGGCCCAAAACCTATTGAGGCGACATCAAAATTACCTATCACAAACCAACCTGGTTTTGCAAGGGGGGTCCCATGAGTTTTTGGCCCTGGGCTCGGCGGCCATCTAGGGAAACCTACCAAACCCACACATTTCTGGAAACTAGACACCTGGGGGAGTCCAGCGAGGTATGGCTTGCGTGGGTCCCCCAACATTCTCCTACCCAGAATCCCCTGCAAACCTCAAATTTCGCTGAAAAAAATCACTTGTTTCTCAAATTTCTGTGTGGGAAAGTATAGGGAATCTGCGTGGATCCACAAATTTCCTCCCACTTAGCGTTCCCCCAGGTCTCCCGATAAAAATGGTACCTCACTTGTGTGGGTAGGCATAGTGGCTGCAACAGGAAATGGCCCAAATCGTACTGTGGAGACTTCAAAATTACCAATAGCAAAACTACCTGGTTTTGGGGGGGGCACCTGAGATTTTGGCCCTGGGCTCGGTGGCCATCTTGGGAAAGTACCAAACCCAAACATTTCTGAAAACTAGACACCTGGGGGAGTCCAATGAGGTATGGCTTGCGTGGATCCCCCAACGTTTTACTACCCAGAATGCCATGCAAACCTCAAATTTTGCTGAAAAAAATCACATTTTCCACATATTTGTGTGTGGAATCACCGTGCCGGCACAAATGTCCTACCCCACAGCATTCCCCTGAGTCTCCCAAGTAAAATGATACCTCACATGTGTGGGTGGGGCAAGGGCCTGTGACTGGGAAGAGTCCAAAACATAGGGAATAAGGGTATAGCACCGAGAATTCTAAGCGCTGCATTTTTTTAAAAATATGTTTTTAGCCAATTCTGCATTGGACAGCCACACAAGTGAGGTATTATTTTACTCGGGACACTAAGGAGAATGCTGTGGGGTAGGACATTCATGCCGGCACGGTGATTCCACACAAAAATGTGTGGAAAATGTGCTTTTTTCAGCTAAATTTGAGGTTTGCATGGCATTCTGGGTAGGAAAACGTTGGGGGATCCACGCAAGCCATACCTCATTGGACTCCCCAGGGTGTCTAGTTTTCAGAAATGTTTGGTACTTTCCCAAGATGGCCGCCAAGCCCGGGGCCGAAATCTCAGGTGCCCCCCCCCCAAAACCAGGTAGTTTTCTTATAGGTAATTTTGAAGTTTCCACAGTACGAATTGGTCCATTTCCTGTTGCAGCCACTATGCCTACCCACATAAGTGAGGTACCATTTTTATCGGGAGACCTGGGGGAACGCTGGGTGGGAGGAAATGTGTGGATCCACGCAGATTCCCTATACTTTCCCACACAGAAATTTGAGAAAAAAGTGATTTTTTCAGCAAAATTTGAGGTTTGCAGGGGATTCTGGGTAGGAGAATGTTGGGCGACCCATGCAAGCCATACCTCACTGGACTCCCCCAGGTGTCTAGTTTCCAGAAATGTGTGGGTTTGGTAGGTTTCCCTAGATGGCCGCCGAGCCCAGGGCCAAAAACTCATGGGACCCCCCCTTGCAAAACCAGGTTGGTTTGTGATAGGTAATTTTGATGTCGCCTCAATAGGTTTTGGGCCCTTGCCTGTCATGGGTCCTTGACCCACCCACGCAAGTGAGGTACCATTTTTATTGGGAGACCTGGGGGAAGGCTGGGTGGGAGGAAATTTGTGGATCTACGGAGATTCCAGAACTTTCCCACACAGAAATTTGAGAAAAAAGTGATTTTTTTCAGCAAAATGTGAGGTTTGCAGGGGATTCTGGGTAGGAGAATGTTGGGGGACCCACACAAGCCATACCTCGCTGGACTCCCCCGGGTGTCTAGTTTCCACAAATGTGTGGGTTTGGTAGGTTTCCCTAGATGGCCGCCGAGCACAGGGCCAAAAACTCATGGGACCCACCTTGCAAAATCAGGTTGGTTTGTGATAGGTAATTTTGATGTCGCCTCAATAGGTTTTGGGCCCTTGCCTGTCGCGGGTACTTGGGCCTCCCACACGAGTGAGGCACCATTTTTATCGGGAGACCTGGGGAAACGCTGGGTGGTAGGAAATTTGTGTCAGCCCAGTGACGCCACAACTTTCCCACACAAAAATGTGTGAAAAAAGTGATTTTTTCAGCTAAATTTGAGGTGTGCAGGGGATTCTAGGTAAGAAAACGTTGGGGGATCCACACAAGCCATACCTCCCTGGAATCCCCCGGGTGTCTAGTTTTCAGAAATGTGTGGGTTTGGTAGGTTTCCCTAGCTGGCCGCCGAGCACAGGGCCAAAAACCCAGGTGACCCCCCTTGCAAAACCAGGTTGTTTTGTGATAGGCAAATTTGATGTCGCCTCAATACGTTTTGGGCCCTTGCCTGTCGCAGGTACTTGGGCCGCCCACACGAGTGAGGCACCATTTTTATCGGGAGACCTGGGGGAAGGCTGGTTGGTAGGAAATTTGTGGATCCATGGAGATTCCAGAACTTTCCCACACAGAAATTTGAGAAAGAAGTGATTTTTTCAGCAAAATTTGAGGTTTGCAGGGGATTCTGGGTAGGAGAATGTTGGGGGACCCACGCAAGCCATACCTCCCTGGAATCCCCCGGGTGTCTAGTTTTCAGAAATGTGTGGGTTTGGTAGGTTTCCCTTGCTGGCCGCCGAGCACGGGGCCAAAAACCCAGGTGACCCCTCCTTGCAAAACGAGGTCGTTTTGTGATAGGCAATTTTGATGTCGCCTCAATACGTATTGGGCCCTTGCCTGCCGCGGGTACTTGGGCCTCCCACATGAGTGAGGCACCATTTTTATCGGGAGACCTGGGGGAACGCTGGGTGGTAGGAAATTTGTGTCAGCCCGGTGATGCCACAACTTTCCCACACAAAAATGTATCGAAAAAGTGATTTTTTTCAGCTAAATTTGAGGTGTGCAGGGAATTCTGGGTAAGAAAACGTTGGGGGATCCACGCAAGCCATACCTCCCTGGAATCCCCCAGGTGTCTAGTCTTCAGAAATGTGTGGGTTTGGTAGGTTTCCCTAGATTGCCGCCGAGTCCGGGGGCAAAAACTAATGGGACACCCCTTGAAAACCAGGTTGGTTTGTGATAGGTAATTTTGATGTCGCCTCACTAGGTTTTGGGCCCTTGCCTGTCGCGGGTACTTGACCCACCCACGCGAGTGAGGTACCATTATTATCAGGAGACCTGGGGGAATGCTGTGTAGAAGGAAATTTGTGGATCCACGCAGATTCCAGAACTTTCCCACAACAGAATTGTGAGGAAATTTTTTACAAGGTTTGAGGTTTGCAAGGGATTCTGGGTAGCAGAACCTGGTGAAAGCCAGACAAGTCACCCCATCCTGGATTCCCCTTGGTATCTATTTTTTAAAAATGTACAGGTTTGCTAGGTTTCCCTACGTGCCAGCTGCGCTAGGGCCCAAAATCCTCAGGTAGGCACATTGCTAAAAAAAAGTCAGAGCCTAGTGGGCTTTCTGCCACCCTAGGGGGGAATCGGGGGAGGGGGGTTCGCCCCGATATGCCCCCAAGGGGGGGCAGAAAGACTGTGGCTATTTTTTGTGGGGCTGGGGGCATTGGTATGACCATTTTGGGCAGCCCCTACGCATAAAAAAAGCCAGCGTAATCGCTGGTGCCTAGGGGGCTTTCTACCCCCCCAGGGGGCAGATCAGGGGCCACTGCCCCCATCTGCCCTCCCGGGGGGCTGAAAGACTGGAATTTCTCTGAGGGTGGGGTGGGGGTATTGTCATGCCCATTTTGGGCAGCCCCTACCCCAACACGAATAAAACAAAAAACTCCCTGGTTTCTAGTGGGCCTTCTGCCCCCCCAGGGGGCCAGATTGGGGGCTACAGCTCCCATCTGCCTCCCGGGGGCAGAAAGACTGTCATTCTTGTGTGTGGGGGGTGTGGGGGCATTGGCATGCCCGTTTCGGGCAGACCCCAACCTAAAAGAAATTGCGCAAAAAAATCCTTGGCGTTTAGTGGGCTTTCTGCCTATATGTGATCAACAGATTTTCTGGAGTTACTTTTTTTAGAATTGGATCTGTTCGAAGAATATGCCAGTTTCTTTTAAAGATCTGCACTACTTTGGACGATTTGACATTGTAGCGTGTGATCATTCTCACAGGGGTGACTGTGGCTGTATTGACAGATTTGTGCGTTTTAGGTATTAAAAGTTGCAGTCTATCTACTTTCTCTACTTTTTGGGATGCTTGTTTTAGTACACCTGAAGAGTAGCCCCTATATCTAAATCTTTGGAGAGCCTCATCTTTGGCTTTTTCGTATTCTCCGGGGACTGTACAGTTTCTCTTTAATCGGAGAAATTCTCCGTACAGGATATTATTGATCATACTCTTCGGGTGAGCACTGTTGGCATGGAGCAGGGCATTGCCCGCTGTAGGTTTTCTGTATAGGCGAGTTGCAATCTTAGCATTGTCTATATAGACTTCCACATCAAGATAACATACACTGGTATTGCTAATTTGGCCGCTAAACTTCAGATTGAAGTTATTGTTGTTCAGGGAGGCAACATATTCTTCTGCAGCTAGACGGGTGCCCTTCCACACGATGAATAAATCATCTATGTAGCAGGGCCCACAATACGATGTGGTCAAGCCATCGTGCCGGCGAATCCTGCCAGGCCACGTGCTTCTCCCACCAGCCAACAAAAAGGTTTGCATAGCTGGGGGCTAAGCACGTGCCCATCGCTGTCCCCTGATGTTGTTGTATAGTTGCCCTGAGAAGATGAAAATATTATTCTCAAGGCAAAAAGTGAGCATGGTCAAAAGCATCTCATTGTGTTTAACATATTTGAGGGGTCGTTTATTCAGGAACCACTTAACAGCCTCCACCCCATCCTTATGTCTGATACATGTGTAGAGGCTGGTGATGTCTAGCGTGATGAGGAGCATGTCCTCCTCCCAAATGACACCCTCAATTGTTCTTAAAAAATCGCCAGTGTCTTTTATGTAGGAACTAAGATCTCTCACCCACGGGGCCAAGAAGAAATCTATGTAGGTAGAGCAGTTCTCCAATAAACTGCCCATAGATGCAACAATTGGTCGCCCTGGTGGTCTACTGGCATTTTTATGGATTTTGGGGAGGTGGTAGAACGTAGGGACTACAGGATATTCACAGAATAAGAAGTTATATTCCTCTGTGTCAATCAGACCCTCCCCTTGCCATGTCATCAGTAGTTGATGGAAAGTTTTTATACAATTAGCATACACAGTTTTAGTGGTTGGTATATATATATATACACACACATATATATATATATATATATATATATATATATATATATATATATATATATATATATATATATCTACTGGCGGTCGCCAGTAGATAGTTATAGTTAGGACCTATTTTCCATAGGAAATCCGCGACATTCTATTTGAAATAACTCTCTTGCCGGTTGACGAATCTTCGCGAAATTTTCAAACTTTATGGCCCGCTCCGGTCCGCTCCTACCCTGAAAGTCTCGGGGTGATTCATCAAGCGGGGGCCGAGAAAAAAGGGGGGTCCCAAAACGTGTTTTCCCCATTCATTTTCCCATAGGAAACTTTAGACACAGCATGATTTCGATGTCAATAATTCGAAAACAAGAAACAGGTACTAGACCTTTGATAACATCTTTTATCAATATAGCCCACGCTTTACAAACAGGTACTTGACAGTTAAAAGTGCATTTATTAACGTTAAATCGTCACGAAATGGATGTCGGAGACATTACTACTTAACTTAGCAATACAATGTATAAACTCTTGAAAAGTACATTTCAGTATAATATATTCCACCGCTTTTCTTCGCTGTCTTGGTACTATGTACATATTTCATTATCTTTCTAATTTTTTGAATTTAAATGAATTATATATACAGCACTATGTAAATGATACAAATTGTTTGGTAATACTCACTTAATTAGTGGTGACGATTAAATTGTAAAGTATTTTCTTTATCTCTATGGTAGAGTATAAAAAGTCTGAACTTTGAACTAAGGTCATGTGACCAAGAGCTGGATAGCTCGAAACGCGTCTTTTTGCCCTGAAATAAAATTATATTTTGTACCAAACTGGATCGGTGTGGCTCGTGCTTACGAGGATTAGTAAGCTGTCTGGTGGATTTACGAGAGCGGTGGCGCCCGCTCAGAGACGAGCCCCAACCCGCTTGGAAGGGAGGAGATTAGCGCCATTTCACGAGGATTTGATGCGAAATCAATTATCTCCGCCCGCCGGCAGCGTTATTTACTCGCCAAAGCATATATCAACGACTCCGTGGAAATCATCTATATTTTCCTCTGAGAAGATAAACGATCGAGTCTGCTTGAGCGAGTGTGTTGCCAGGGTACGTCAGGGCAGTTGCCCGGAAGACGCGATCCAGTTTGGAAGCGGTCAGTGGACCGAAGTGCATTGTGGGCAATGGAGTTCTTGAAGGGTCGGGAGGCCTCAGCAAGTTTGATTTTCAAAAAAACCTCAAATGCGAGTAACAGAGAGGAAACAGGCACAGACCACCCGCAATCTGCATCAAGTATTAAACAAAAAGGAAATTTACTTGAGAAATTGCGTAAAAAAGAGCTGAGTCGGTGGTGGGAGGCTACATCTCTCCAAAACTATCTGGAGGTAGAACGGATACCAAGAGGTCTGAGAATCTTTATCGTGCCCACACTAAGCAATCCGAAACAAGAAGTTTTGAAAGCATGGCTTGATAATACCACCGCGTGTTCAAGAATGATGCTACAGATTCTAATAAAAAATGCATGGGATGAACACAAAGATCTAGTTGAACAAATACAAAAAGTACTGGATGATATGGCAAAAGATCCGGATCAAAATGAAGTAAAAAAGATCCTGGCTGCAGTTAATGATCGCATTGTAAATTTTGAGAAAGATATCATTGAAAGAAAGCAAAGAAAATTTGAAAGAGATGAGAGAGACTATCGGTCAGGAAGAATTCTGACATTCGCCAGGAATTTTGACAAATTGCGCACCAATCTCACCAAGGATCGGGCATTGGGGGTTGTTGATAGAGAGAGATGGGAATCTGGTACAAGCTTAAGCTCGGATGTTGGATCAATGGATAGTAGTAGCTCTTTTGCGCCAGAAATTTCGTCTTTTTCCGAGGAACTGCGCCTCATGCAGGAGGCAAACGAACACTCAATAAGAGGCAGAACAAGATACCAAGGAAGAGGAGGAAAAACAGCAGCAAAAGGAGGCGAGACCGGCGGAGCAAAGAACAGCAATACTGGCGTGGGAACCAAAGGCCAGAACCAGAAGGGAAAATAATGGATGGACAAGAACTCACGGTAATGAACCTAACCAATAGAACTTTAAATCTCATAGAAGAACAGGTTCTTAAGCTTGGTTTAACTTTTTGTCCAGATTTACCTATTGATTATACCCAGACACGTATTGATATGTATTTATTTGTACGGAAATTGAAACTGTTTAAAATTCATACATCTAGACAACAGAATCAAACAACACTGGTAGAAAATACACTCCCCCAGGCCCCACGATAAATGACATTGACATTTTAAGAACACTAGTGAGCTTAGGAGAAGAACAAGAAGCACACGATACACAGATGATTGCTCTGTCTGATCCCAATATAGTTACTGTGGTTGAAAATCTTGGACTAGACCCTGCTAGATCTGTGGTCACTCCTTTCAGAGCAAAATCTAAATATAGGCCACAAATTCCCAGAGATAACATAGATGTCTTCCATGAGCTGGTTAATCGTGATATTTTACAACTTCTTAGAAAACCTATGAGCAGCTCTAATCTCACTATAGCACAAAGAGAGGCCATTAAGGGTCTTCAAAATGATGATAGTATCATCATAAAAGCGTCCGACAAAGGCGGCAACATAGTTTTATGGGACAAAAAGAATTACATTTACGAAGCAATGAGACAGCTCAACAACACCACATGCTACACTAAGGTTGACAAATCTTATATTTCTACACTACAGGTTAGATTTTTCGACCTCCTGCAGGGATGGGCGGATGACAACCTATTAAATTGGGATGAGCAGAAATTCCTGAGAAATGAGACACCAACTGTACCAACCTTTTACCTTTTACCGAAGGTACATAAAGACCCTTTACATCCTCCTGGCCGACCCATAGTGTCATCTAAAAATAGTCTGCTCGAGAATGTTTCCATTTATGTGGACCATTTTCTAACAGACTATGTCAAAGATCTTACCTCACACATTAGAGATACGAAAGACTTTTTACAAAAAATTGAGAATATCCATTGGGACAAAAAATATTGGCTGGTTTGTTTAGACGTAGAAAGTCTATATACTAGTATAAGGCATAGAGATGGACTAAAAGCATGTGAACATTTTTTGAAGACCAGAAGTATACACCTTTTAACACATACTAGGATGTTACTACAAATGATCGAAATTTGTCTCTTGGAGAATGTATTCACATTTAATGGAGCCTTTTATAAACAAGTACAGGGGACTTCGATGGGAACCTGCTTCGCTCCCAGCTACGCGAATCTTCTGGTAGGCTGGTGGGAGAAGCAGGTGCTCTGGAGTGAATCTCTGGAACATTGGACCAACAAGGTCAACATCTGGCTCAGATTCATTGACGACGTCTTCTTTGTTTGGGAAGGCGAAGAGGGAGATCTCCTTGATTTTGTGAAAGAACTCAATGAGAATTCTGTAAATCTTAAATTTACTATGCAACACAGCCAACAAACTGTTGATTTTTAGATATCAGATTAACTGTGACAGGTAACAAACTAGAGACAGACTTATTTAGGAAGAGTACAGCAGGCAACTCAGTCCTACACTCAGCCAGTTGCCACCCTCCAAATTTCAGGTGGAGTATACCTTTCGGAGAGTTCCTTCGAGCTAAGAGAAATTGTAGTTCCGAAGAAACATACAGAAAAAACAAGAAGGAAATGTCAAACAGATTCAGAGCCAGAGGGTATCCCCCTAAAATGCTTAAAATGGCTGAAAAGAGAACAGACAAAATTGAGAGAAGTGAAGCCTTATACAAAGCACCCAAGATCAAACAAACTGAAACAGATGCCCCCATAAGACTTATCACTACCTATAATTCTCAGTCCAACGAGTTCTGCCAGATAATCAGAAAGAGATGGGACATTCTAACACAAGATAGATTACTAAAAGAAAAACTGGGTTCACACCCAGCGATAACTTATAGAAAAGGTCCCTCGATTAAAGATAAAATAGTCAGAAGTCACATGGAACATCGCAAAGTGACATGGCTGGAAAAAATGGGGGTTTCCATAAGTGTGGAAAATGTAAGGCTTGCAGTCATAGTGAAAACGTAAAGGAGGTTGTACTACAGAGAACCCGTAGAAAATGGTGCATCAGGAAGAACATACAGTGTAGCACTGACTTTGTAGTGTATGTCATCACATGCCCTTGTGGCAAGTGGTATATTGGTTCAACTACCTTCCCTGTCAAGAAAAGAATATTGGAGCATTGGCGTGCCATCACTAATAAAGATTTTAGCTATGGCACGGCAAAACATTTTCACCAAGAACACGATGGTGATTGGACACAAGCGAAATTCTTTGCTCTTGATACCATCCCCAAAAATCCTAGAGGTGGTAATAGAATTCAAGCTCTACGCAGAACTGTCTGAAAAAGTTGTGGGCACAGGATGATTTTGCAACATGGCCTCTTTCTGCTCCTCTGTTGGTTCTTTCTGCACATCTTTTGCTCCTTCCTGCACTTTTCTTCGTCTTTGTGGACTTCTGTTGCTTCTTTCTGCATTTCTTTTGCTTCTTTCTGCGCGTTTTTCTTCTTTCTTCACATGTCCTACCTCTGTAGGCATAGTTAGAAACTAGCATTTAAAAAACCTTTGAAATTCACTTAAAAAATCATAGGTTTCAGGCACGTTATAGTTAGAAATTAGCATTTAAAAAACCTTTGAAATTCACTGAAAAAACCATAGGTTTCAGACACGTTATAGTTAGAAATTAGCATTTAAAAAACCTTTGAAATTCACTGAAAAAACCATAGGTTTTAGGGACAGTTATAGTTAGTTGGACATTTCACTCGTACAAAACCATAGAAATTCCCCGTTATAGTTAGTTCAGCTAACTATAACTCGCGCCCCGCAATGCACTGCTGATGACGTCACATATTACATCACTCATGACATGGTCAGTGACATCACTGATGACATCACTGATGACATCTCAAATGACATCACCGATGACATCATCCATGTGATAATTTCATGCATCTTCTCACACCCTAATATAGCTTTTGATACACCCACTCTAAATTACAGACTGCCATTCTCAAAACCATACACACTCCAATACCAATAACTACATACCCACTCACTGATTCTTAGGTCTACACACACACATCTACTCACTCACCCGTACAGTCACTCATACTTACAGTCACTCAGTACAGGACTATCATATGCACTCATACACCTATATAAACACTCACACACCGCCACTCATCCATAGAGGTACTCACACACCTAGTCAGTCATGCAAAAATTAATCACACACCCATTTACTCACCTATACAGTTATACACACACCAGCTCACTTACTCATACAAATACTAGCACATTCTTACGCTCTTATACAATAACTGATACAAGCACACACGCATCCATACAGCCACTCTCACAATCACACACTCTCACTTATAGCCATTTAAATACTCTAACACACATATAAACTGCCTTTTACATATGTAGTTACTCGCACATGTACCACTGAGATATACATTCACTCACTAACACACCCATACACACACTCACCCACCCAAGCAGTCCATCACAGATGCACTCTTGAAATCATGCACCCAGTGAATCACCCACTCACACATCTATGTACAGAGTCACACACACCCCACCCACACAAACACTCAGGCAGCCATACAGATACTCAGAGAACCAATCAATAACCCATATAGACACTCATGTAGCTATTCGCAAATCCATGCATCCACTTACACACCAACAAACAGACGGATACAGACATTCACACAGTTTAGTCACTAACCCATGCATTCAGTAAGATACATTTAATCACTCACTTGTAGAGTCAGTCACGCACGTACTAAATCATCCATTCAGACACTTAAACACCCACTCATTCTTCAATACGCCTTTCCCTATATATATTAAACATATTTAAACTTTACAGAAACACACAGTCACTGGATGATGTCATCAGTGATTTCATTTGAGATGTCATCAGTGATGTCATCAGTGATGTCACTGACCATGTCATGAGTGATGTAATATGTGACGTCATCAGCAGTGCATTGCGGGGCGCGAGTTATAGTTAGCTGAACTAACTATAACGGGGAATTTCTATGGTTTTGTACGAGTGAAATGTCCAACTAACTATAACTGTCCCTAAAACCTATGGTTTTTTCAGTGAATATATATATATATATATATATATATGTATATATTCTGCTCCAATGCACTGCTGATGACGTCACATATTACATCACTCATGACATGGTCAGTGACATCACTGATGACATCACTGATGACATCTCAAATGAAATCACTGATGACATCATCCAGTGACTGTGTGTTTCTGTAAAGTTTAAATATTTTTAATATATATAGGGAAAGGCGTATTGAAGAATGAGTGGGTGTATAAGTGTCTGTATGGATGATTTAGTAGGTGCGTGACTAACTCTATAAGTGAGTGATTAAACGTATCTAACTGAATGCATGGGTTAGTGACTAAACTGGGTGAATGTCTGTATCTGTCTGTCTATTGCTGTGTAAGTGGCAGCATGGGTTTGTGAATAGCTACATGAGTGTCTATATGAGTTATTGATTGGTCGTCTGAGTATCTGTATGGGTGTCTGAGTGTTTGTGTGGGTGGGGTGTGTGCGACTCTGTGCATAGATGTGTGAGTGGGTGATTCACTGGGTGGATGGTTTCAAGAGTGCATCTGTGATAGACTGTATGGGTGGGTAAGTGTGTGTAAGAGTGTGTTAGTGAGTGAATGTATGTCCCAGTGGTACATGTGTGAGTAACTACATATGTGAAAGGCAGTATATATGTGTGTTGGAGTATATAAATAGCTATAAGCGAGAGTGTGTGATTGTGAGAGTGACTGTATGGATGAGTGTGTGCTTGTATCAGTGATTGTATAAGAGCGTAAGAATGTGCTAGTATTTGTATGAGTAAGTGAGCTGGTGTGTGTATAACTGTATAGGTGAGTATGCATGACTGACTAGGTGTGTGAGTACCTCTATGGATGAGTGGCGGTGTTTGAGTGTCTATATAGGAGTATGAGTGCATATGATAGTTCTGTACTGAGTGACCGTAAGTATGAGTGACTGTACAGGTGAGTGAGTGGATGTGTGTGTAGACCTAAGAATCAGTGAGTGGGTATGTAGTTATTGGTGTTGGAGTGTCTATGGTTTTGCGAATGGCAGTCTGTAATTTAGAGTGAGTGTATCAAAGGTTATATTAGGGTGTGAGGAGGTGCATCAGATTATCACGTGGATGATGGCATCAGTCTTGTCATTAGTGATGTCATTTGAGATGTCATCAGTGATGTCATCAGTGATGTCACTGACCATGTCATGAGTGATGTAATATGTGACGTCATCAGCAGTGCATTGCGGGGGCGCGAGTTATAGTTAGCTGAACTAACTATAACGGGGGAATTTCACGGGTTTTGTACGAGTGCAATGTCCAACTAACTATAACTGTCCCTAAAACCTATGGTTTTTTCAGTGAATTTGTAAGGTTTTTTAAATGTTAATTTCTAACTATAACGTGCCTGAAACCTATGATTTTTTCAGTGAATTTCAAAGGTTTTTAAATGCTAATTCCTAACTATAACATGTCTGAAACCTATGGTTTTTTTCAGTGAATTTCAAAGGTTTTGTAAATGACAATTTTTAAATGTATTAATTGTTATATTTATTTTTTGATACTGATTTACTACATTTTTTTAAACTATTTATTTTTACATATTTTATTTTTTAAATTACATTGTAATTACATTATACATTACATTACAAAATATACTTTCTCAGAATGAATTACTTTAGTTTAAATACTTTGCAAATAGGCAATAGACTTTTAAGTACAGTAGTTACAGTTGTTGCAATGGGCAACACAATTTCATACACAATGCAACATTGAGCTCAATGTGAATTTCTAGTTAAATGCAATTAGTTACTTTATGGATTACTTTTCTAACCACAGGACTGGATCCTAGATTCAGTCCTGGGACATCTCCTGTAAACAGTTGACTAAAAGCGTTTTGGTTACAGTAGTGATTTTTAAGGAATATTATTGTATTTTAAAAGTTGACACTTAGAAACTTTTTCACATAGAATCACCAATGTTATCCTATGGGAGGAAATTCACTTAGCAGGTAAGTAGTGTTATCGTTACTTTTTCTTACTCAGTGGTGGATCCTGGATCCAGCACTGGTGCATCTCCTGTAAACAGTTGAAAGAATGCGTTTAAGTCATACAGGCGATTTTTAAGGAATATTTGTAGTTTGTGAAAATCGACACCTTGAAACTTTTCTGCTGAAAACCAGACAATGGATTCCAATGGAAGGAAATACAAGTTACTGGTAAGTACGGTTAGAATTACTTTTCAGGGTCAGTGCTGGGCTAAAAGATGCAGCACTGGGTTCTCTCCTGATAACAGGTGAGTAAATCGGAATTCGTAGTTCGGCTGATTTTAGAGGAATATTATAAACTTCCAAAACTCCACACACAGAAGAATTTCCAAGTGAAACCAGTCAATGTTAGCCTATGGAAGGAAATTCAAGTTACTGGTAAGTACGGTTAAAATTACTTTTCAGGATCAGTACTGCGCTCAAAGATGCAGCACTGAGGTCTCTCCTGATAACCGGTGAGTAAATCGGAATTCGTAGTTCGGCTGATTTTAGAGGAATATTTGTATGTTTCAAAAATCGACACTTAGAAACTTTTTCAGCAAAAAGCAGGCAATGATATCCTATGGAAGGAAATTCAAGTTACTGGTAAGTACGGTTAAAATTACTTTTCAGGATCAGTACTGGGCTCAAAGATGCAGCACTGAGGTCTCTCCTGATAACAGGTGAGTAAATCGGAATTCGTAGTTCGGCTGATTTTAGAGGAATATTATAAAGTTCCAAAACTCCACACTTAGAAGAATTTCCAGGTGAAACCAGTCAATGTTAGCCTATGGAAGGAAATTCAAGTTACTGGTAAGTACGGTTAAAATTACTTTTCAGGATCAGTACTGGGCTCAAAGATGCAGCACTGAGGTCTCTCCTGATAACAGGTGAGTAAATCGGAATTCGTAGTTCTGCTGATTTTAGAGGAATATTTGTATGTTTCAAAAATCGACACTTTGAAACTTTTCTGCTGAAAACCAGACAATGGATTCCTATGGAAGGAAATACAAGTTACTGGTAAGTACGGTTAGAATTACTTTTCAGGGTCAGTGCTGGGCTAAAAGATGCAGCACTGGGTTCTCTCCTGATAACAGGTGAGTAAATCGGAATTCGTAGTTCTGCTGATTTTAGAGGAATATTTGTATGTTTCAAAGATCGACACTTAGAAACTTTTTCAGCAAAAAGCAGGCAATGATATCCTATGGAAGGAAATTCAAGTTACTGGTAAGTACGGTTAAAATTACTTTTCAGGATCAATACTGGGCTCAAAGATGCAGCACTGAGGTCTCTCCTGATAACCGGTGAGTAAATCGGAATTCGTAGTTCGGCTGATTTTAGAGGAATATTATAAAGTTCCAAAACTCCACACTTAGAAGAATTTCCAAGTGAAACCAGTCAATGTTAGCCTATGGAAGGAAATACAAGTTACTGGTAAGTACGGTTAAAATTACTTTTCAGGATCAGTACTGGGCTCAAAGATGCAGCACTGAGGTCTCTCCTGATAACCGGTGAGTAAATCGGAATTCGTAGTTCGGCTGATTTTAGAGGAATATTTGTATGTTTCAAAAATCGACACTTAGAAACTTTTTCAGCAAAAAGCAGGCAATGATATCCTATGGAAGGAAATTCAAGTTACTGGTAAGTACGGTTAAAATTACTTTTCAGGATCAGTACTGGGCTCAAAGATGCAGCACTGAGGTCTCTCCTGATAACAGGTGAGTAAATCGGAATTCGTAGTTCGGCTGATTTTAGAGGAATATTATAAAGTTCCAAAACTCCACACTTAGAAGAATTTCCAAGTGAAACCAGTCAATGTTAGCCTATGGAAGGAAATTCAAGTTACTGGTAAGTACGGTTAAAATTACTTTTCAGGATCAGTACTGGGCTCAAAGATGCAGCACTGAGGTCTCTCCTGATAACAGGTGAGTAAATCGGAATTCGTAGTTCGGCTGATTTTAGAGGAATATTTGCACAATGGTGAAGGAAGGGGTGGGGCCTGAAGTGACTTGTCTGCAAACACGCCCTGTGGCGCGTTTTAAGTTGTAGAATTAATTCCTCCTCAATCCCGAGGGTCCCTAGGGGCCAACTGGCCCACCAGATACCTCCAGTATGCGCCAGAGAGCTGCGTTGCAGAGAGGTGTTCAGAGGCCACGCCCCTTTTTACAACACTCTGCAACGCAGCTCCGTGGCGCTTACTGGAGGTACCTGGTGGGCTAGTTGGCCCCCAGGGACCCTCAGGATTGAAGAGGATTTAATTCCCCATCTTAAAACGCGACACGGGGCCTGTTTGCACACATGTCACCTGAAGCCATGCCCCCTCCTTTCACCACTGTGCAAACACGCCCCGTGGCGCGTTTTAAGTTGGGGGATTAAGTCCCCTTGAATACTGAGGGTCCCTGGAGTCCAACTAGCCCACCATGTACCTCCAAAAGTGCCACAGAGCTGCGTTGCAGAGAGGTGTAAAAGGGGCGTGGCCTCTGTACACCTCTCTGCAATGCAGCCCCTGGCGCATACCGGAGGTTCCTGGTGGGCTAGTTGGCCTCAGGGACCACCAGTATTCAAGGGAATTACTCCCCTTCTTAAAACGCGCCAGGGGGCGCGTTTGCAGACTGCTGCAGGGAGGGGGCGGGACCTCCGGCATGATGACGGTCTTTTTTTTTTTTTTGTGCTTTTTTCTGCCCAGGGGTCCTTGTGGGACCACCTGAGCAGACCTAGGAGGTCAGGGTGTTTCTACCCTGCCCCCTTTGTGCGTTTTGCGCACTTGTTTTACTGCTTTCTTGTTCCTCGGTTCTACCGAGGAACAAGATGGCTGCCAACACTTCCTGGTTTGGAGTGTTGACAGCCAATTAGCATACAGCTCGTGGCCGGGAGGGTGCGCGGATCCACGCGGTCATAGATATCGAAACATTTATTTTGGATTTTCTCAGCAACTACTGAATGGATTTACACCATTTTTAAAAAGGGTGCTTTCTGAACCAAGCACTGCCTTTTTGCCAAATTTGGTGTAATTCTGTTCAGCAGTTTTTGCTGTAGCCTTGCATAAAGTTTCCTATGGGAAATTGATTTTTTCACTCTTATTTTTTTAATTTCTCCGCAAGTACTGAACGGATTTACACCATTTAAAAAAAAGGTCACTTTCTGAACCAAGCGCTACCTTTTTGCCAAATTTGGTGTAATTCCGTTCAGCAGTTCGGGCTGTAGCCGTGGCTAACATTTCCTATGGGAATTAACATGGAGAAAACACGTTTTGGGACCCCCTTTTTCTCGCCTCCGCTTGATGAATCACCCCGAAACTTTCAAGACAGGAGCGGACCGGAGCGCCCCACTAGTTTTGAAAATTTCGCGATGATTCGTCAAACGACGCTAAAGTTATTGGGAATAGAATGTTACGGATTTCCTATGGATAATAGGTCCTAACTATAACTATCTACTGGCGACCGCCAGTAGATAATATATATATATATATATGTATATATATATATATATATATATATATATATATATATCACGAAACACTCCACACCATCGTTTTTGAACAAATAGGAGCATGGACCACCAGATGAGTGCTACAAAATTTCTTTATTGCTCCTTGTGCAAATCAGCCATTACGCGTTTCAGCCCCCAAGGGGCCTTGATCACATGACGCGCTACACAGGTTGGTTTCGTTTATTATACCATTTTTTTCTTCTTTTTCATCTCTTAAAGTGGTAAGTGCATCTAGAAACTATAGTCATGGACATAGACAACATACCACACATGGCTGTTTACACTGGTAAGTATTGTTTCTCTTTTGCATTTCACAATTTGATTAAATCACCACATAAATGCATTTGTTGGATTGCTAACAGTTGCAGCCTGATATTAAGGCATAGTTCAATATTTTGACATTTGGATTTCAAAACATAGCTAAAATACAGTAGTTGAATTCATGTATGAATACATTGACCCAATTGGGTTCCCCTAAATAAATAGCTGTTAAAAAACCACTTGTGCAAATAGTGCATTAATGTGCAAGCAACTGCTTGTTGTACAAGTGTACATCCTATGTCTAACCTTAGATCTTTATAAGTGCATTTCATGAATTGCTGTCAGTTGCAGCCTAGTATTGAGGCATAGTTCGACATGTTGGCATGTGGATTTCAAAACATAGCTAAAATACAGTTGTAAAATTCAGTTAAAATACAGTTGTAAAATTCCTGTATAAATACATAGCTGTTTAAAAACCACTTGTGCAAATAGTGCATTGATGTGCAAAACAACTGCTTGTACAAATAGTGCATTGATGTGCAAACAACTGCTTGTAGAGCCAGTGTACCTCATATACCAAGCCTTAGATCCATATATGTCAAAAGTGCATTATGCTTGTCCTGTTCTCTAATAACTTTGCAAATTGCTATTGATCTTTTGATTCCAATGTATACAAATGTGGGTATCTCTCCTGATTATTAAAGTGCTTGTGCTGTAACATTGAAAAAGTGCAATTGTTGAATGTCCACCCAGTGATACAAAAGCTAAAAAACCTTAAAAACTGCTGTGTTTTTGCTTTGGGGGGGCGTTATTTTGGTTATATGTATTCTTTGTAGTGCATGAGAGTTCAGAATTATGCCATAGGTTTACATTGCCATCATACTGACTAATGCTCTCACTGATCTCCCTCAGTGATATATTTTTACAGGCAGGTATGGAGATCCTCTGTGGTATTCAACCCACCTGGAGATTTGGAGTCAAGTTACAAAATATATCTGGTCTCCAATCTGCGTAGGGTTCTCTCCCTATTTTCACCTCTCTTATTCTGTGGGACAGAGTCAATTAAGTAGTATATGAGACCTTGTGGATCCGCTTTTGTGTAGTTCTCCAAAGTGTCGGGCCACTGGATAAGTTGGTTCTTGATTCCTAATGGCCCGTATGTGCTGGAGTACCCTTTTGAGAGCCTGAAGCTTGGTACTGCCCACATATCTCAGGCCACAAGGGCACTCCAGCACATAGATCACATGGTCTGTCCTACAGGTTAGCGCCTTTGTTATAATTCGCTCCTGATTACCGAACGGAATCAAGAAAGATGTTTTGTTGCTGCCGAACTGGCAGGCCATGCACATCTTGCATTTATAAAAACCTTTTCATTGGGCCAACCACGAAGACCCTGTTTGGTTTACAGGATTGTTTTTGACAAGGTAATCTTTCATGGATGGCGCTCTGCTGTATGTGATGGGCACATTGGTTGGTAGTAGATGACCTATGACTGGGTCATTGAGTACTAGGGGCCAGTTTCTTTTTACTATCTTCCTAATGGCTTTATCCTGTCTACTGTAACCAATGATCATCCTGAATGAGTTAGTCACTTCTGAGGTATCAGAGTCTAAGAGCATTGTGTTCGTATTAGGTTTTGAAAGACCTTGATTAGAAAGGAGATCTGACCTGGTTGACGTTTTGCTTTTCTTGATGGCTGAATTGATGCATTTATTCGTGTACCCTCTCTCTAAAAATCAGATTTTGCTGGCCTGCTGTGCTGCTTTTAAATCTGACTCATTACTGCAGATTCTACGGAGTCTGAGCATCTCTCCGTGGGGAATGCTCTGTATCAGGTGCTGTGGGTGGGAACTGGCTGCATGTAGCACAGACTTGCCGGCCGTCTCTTTTCTATATGCTCTGGTCTCAATCTTCCCCCTATTGATATATACCTGAACATCTAAAAAGTTGACTGACTCTGGACTGATAGTGGCAGGAAATTTAAGATTGAGGTTATTGTCATTAATGTTTTCAACAAATTCCAAAGCTTCAACTTGAGTACCCCTCCAAATTATAAACAGGTCATCTATAAAGCGAAACCATGTTTTGATGTTATTTTGGCAGATTTCTGCATATGTCTTAGGTAAGACCAGCTCCTCCCACCAGCCCATGTGGAGACAGGCATAGCTGCGGGAGAAGCTGGCCCCCATTGCTACACCTCGTATTTGTTGGTACAACATATTTTGGAATAGAAAGATGTTGTTGTGTAGACAAAATTCAACCATATTAATCAACATCTTGTTATGTTGTGTCATTTGACTTGATCTTTTACTTAAATAATGTTGAAGTGCCCGTACACCGTCTAGATGATTAATACTGGTGTAGAGTGCCGTGACATCCAAAGTTATTAACAAGTAATCAGGTTGCCATTGAAAGTTACATATTTTTTACAAAAAATCCCCCGTATCCTTGATATACGAGGGACGAGGGAAGCTGTTGTACATGCTCCTGTAAATAATAGTCAACATACTGGGATGTTTTCTCCAGTAAACTGTTGCGGGCCAAAATAATGGGGCAACCAGGGGATTTGGATGGATTCTTGTGAATTTTGGGAATAAAGTAGATTATTGGTGTGGTTGGATTGTCATTTTTCAAATATTGGTACTCATGTGTTGTTAAAAGGTTAGCGCTTTTCCATGCCAGTAGATTCAAATGGAATTGCTTATATATGGCTTTAAGGGATAGCGTGTCACTTTTTTTTATAACAATTAGTGTCTGACAATTGTTCCAATGCTTCTTTCACATAGTCATCTTTCCCCCAGATTACCAAGTTTCCCCCTTTATCCGCATTTCGAATGACTATTTGACTGTTGTTGTGTAACTTGGACATTAGTTCAAAATACTGCATTTCCTGAATGTTCTTTTTGTCCTTTTTGGTTGCTTGTGTCTTGTGGTTCAATTGTTACAATCCTGCTGTAATTTGCTCATGAAAGATGTCAATTGCATCTCTTGTAGTTATGGGCACAAACGTAGATTTCGATCTGAAAGGTGTTATGGATCTGTCTCGTTCACTGGAATTAGCGTTGGTTGGATTTGCCTGGTCGTTTGCCTCCACTGGGACATTTTCTGATGCCAGTTCTTGCAATTCTCGCAAAATTGGGAGATCCGAGGGTGTAAGGTTGAATGGGGGCGAATACGAGGATTCAGCTGGTAATTCTGCCTGTGAGCAGCCTGTTGTTTTGTTTTTCAGTGCATGATGTTTCATTAATTTCAACTTACGGATACTTTTGAAGATATCCATCCTCGTTGTAGCATAGTTGAAGGAGCTTTCGGGACAAAAGGCGAGCCCTAGGGTTAAAAGTTGTTCCTCAGCCTTGTTTAAATTGATCTTGGCCAGGTTGATAACTGTTTTGTTATCTAACTTATTTGCCCTTACTTGCGTTTCCATTTGCGCGCCGGGAGTTTTTTGCTTTCTTCCTCCATTTGCTTTTTGCCTCTCACGGTGGCTGGTGGATCCATTTTTCTTTGTCTGGCCCCTTGCGATCTGGGCCGTAATGTTTGCTTCCTGTCTATACATAAAACATCAAGCTCTTCTACAAGTGAAAACTTGGAAGGTACTGCTGGCATCTTGGTGTGGCATGTCTCTGCCTCCGTCTCGCTCTCTATCGTGGAGCTCAGGTCAGAGTTCGAAGTTTCTACCAGTCTGGCCTTGCTGCTTCCTGCATTTGCCATTGTTGCATATATATATATATATATATATATATATATATATATGTGTGTATATATATATATATATAAATATATATATATGTGTATATATATATATGTGTATTCAAAAGAAAAGCCCCGAGCTTTTGAAGTAGCACTCCACAAGGGTTCAGTTTGCAAAACCATTTATTCAGGAAAAAACGGCTCCATGACTCCGATGAGTCTCTCTCCCTGACGCGTTTCGGTGCTCCAGTGCTACTTCAAAAGCTCGGGCTTTTCTTTTGAATCTACATACACGGCATCTCCGGCCGTGGAAGTATGCACCGCGACTTTAACTGGACTTTGTCTGCGTGGCCGGTTAATTAACTGCAGCCTACAGCAGCACGAGGGTTAGCAGAATAAAAAGCGGAGACGTGTGATCCGAGGCCCACTGGAGGGCTGTGGAGATGGAATTATGCAAATTGGCAGTGAAAACACTTGGTAAAGACCTGGCCATACCTGAATGGCAGAATTGGGACTTCTACTCCCGGCATACCGCTTACTGAAAAGCGAGTGCCATGTGGGGATAAAAGGTGGAGGTCCATCCCAGGTTTTACCGAAGCGCCGCCCTATGATTAAGGTGCTTGGAGCACCGAAACGCGTCAGGGAGAGAGACTCATCGGAGTCATGGAGCCGTTTTTTCCTGAATAAATGGTTTTGCAAACTGAACCCTTGTGGAGTGCTACTTCAAAAGCTCGGGGCTTTTCTTTTGAATATATATATGTGTATATATATATATATATACCATAAAGTTCAACCAAAAGCCGCAGATACTCTTGGACAGGTGCCCTTGGCTTATGAGTGTGCGCTCACATTTAGGATCCCAATAATCCAAAAGAAGCGACCCGCACTCACGGAGTACAACAGAGTTCTTTATTCTAAGAACACAAGGAAACAGATGTGTTTCTGCTGTGCGCCTCCATCAATGTCAGCTAGTTCTGCTTCACTTATTACCTTTTAAAATGTATATATTGCATATAATTGGCTGTCAGGTCAAAAAATTGCAGCAAAATTGAAGACGAACTTAAAGTGACTGATACTGCTTGTTCATAATCCATCTTAATAATATTTAATTTCACTGTGTATCTACATCCTGCCATAAATTCACAATGATTACAATTTTGTATAATTATGTTTTACTTTAAGAATGAATTATGGTCATATATAAATGAATTCTGTGTGATATTTATTCATTGCATGAATTTAGGAGCGGCACTATATATTATGAATTGAATTGATAATGTTATAGTTAGGCTCAGATTTCACTCAGTACAAAACCACTAAAATTCAGCAGTTATAGTTACCTGAGCTAACTATAACTTACGTCCCCATAAGCATTGCTTATGACCTCACATATTGCATCACTCATGACGTGAGTAAATGGGTGTCTGGAAAAGCTGTATGAGTGAGTGACTGGGAGTGTAAGTTTCTCTTTGGTTGAGTGAGTGGCTGCTTGAGTGGGTGTTTGGTTAAGTGAGTTGGTGTGTGAGTGGCTGTTTTGGACAGTGAGTGTCTGTGTGAATGGCTGTATGGGTGAATGAGTGGATGTGGGGTGCTTGTATGGATTTGTGAATAGGTATGTAAGTGGTTTTGTGGGTGTATGAGTGCTTGCATAGGTGAGTAAGTGGCTGTGTTGAGAAACTGTATAGGTGAACGAGTGGGTGTGGGAGTGACTGTATGGGTGAATATGTGAGTGTGTGAGTAGCTGTATAGGGGAGTGTGTGGTTGTGTGAGTGGCTGTATGGGTGAATGGGTGAGCGACTGGGGATATGAGTAGCTGTGTCAGTGAGTGAGTGGTATTCTGAGTGTCTGTATGTATGAGTGAGTGGATTGGTTAGTGGCTGTATGGGTAAGAGTGTGTGTGTGTGCATTAGTGCCTGTATGGGTGAGTGACTGCATGTGCAAGTTTCTATTTGGGTATATGAGTGGGTGCATGAGTGGGTGTAAGGATGAGTGACTGGTTGTATAAGTGGCTCTATGAGTGAGTAAGTAGTTGTGTGAGTACTTGTATGGGTCTGCGAATGGGTATGTGAGTGGTTGTGTGGGTATGTGAGGGGGTTTATGAGATGTTGTATAGGGGTGTGAGTGGTTCTGTAGACAATGTCATCAGTGTTGTCATCAGTGATGTCATTTGAGATGTCATTAGTGATGTCATTGACCATGTCATGAGTGATGTAATATGTGAGTTCATAAGCAATGCCTTGCGGGGTCATAAGTTAGTTAGTTCAGGTAACTATAACTGCTTAATTTCACTGGTTTTGCATGAGCAAAAACTGAGCCTAACTATAACGTCCCTGTAATCTTTGATTTTTCAGTGAATTTCTAAGGTTTTTAAAATTATTTTTCCTAAAATTAATGTCCTTGGAACTTTGTTTTTTTTTAATGAATTTCTAAGATTTTTTAAAAAATTCTATTTGCCATCTATAACATCCATGTAACCTTTGCTTTTTTCAGTGAATTTCTAAGACTTTTTTAATTGTATTTCCTACCTGTAACCTTTGAGAGTGAGTGTGTGAGTGAGTGCATGAGTGTCTCAGTTTGTGGTGTGTTTGAGTGCATGAGTGTCTCACTGGGTGCATGAGTTGGTGCATGAGTGTCTGAGTGGGTCTGTGAGTAGGTGCCTGAGTCTCTGAATGGGTCTCTGATTGGGTGTATAAGTCTCTGAGTGGGTCTGTGAGTCAGTGCGTGAGTCTCTGAGTAGGTCTGTGAGTGGGTGAGAGAGAGTATGAGTGATTCTGTAAGTGAGTGTGTGAGTGTCTGACTGGGTCTATGAGTGGCTGTGAAAGTGTCTGAGTTGTTCTGTGAGTGGGGGCACAAGTGCCTGAGTGGTTTCTGCTAATTGTCTTCTTGATTTCTGACTTATGTCTTCTCACTTCTGACCTTTATTTTGCCTTTTTCTGCTAATTTCTGACCTGTATTTTGGTTCTTTCTGCTTGTTGCTGGCTTTATTTAGCCTTTTTTCTGCTTGTTTCTGCCCTTTATTTTCCCTTTTCTGCTCATTTCTGAGCTGTATTTTGCCGCTTTCTTCTTGTTTGTGACCTCTATTTTGCCTCTTTCTGCTCGGTTATGACCTCTATTTTGCCTCTTAATGCTTGTTTCCGATCTCTATTTTGCCTGTTTCTGCTAATTTCCAACCTTTAGTTTCGCCTCTTCCAGCTCGTGTCTGACCTCTATTTTGACTCTTTCTGCTCGTTTCTGACTTTTATTTTCCTCTTTCTACACATTTCTGTCCTTTAACTCTGCCTTTTTCTGCTCGTGTCTGACCTTTATTCTGCCTCTTTCTGCTCAATTCTAACCATTATTTTGCCTTGTGTTGTTCGTTTCTAACCTCTATTTTGACTCTTTCTGCTCATTTCTGACCTTTATTCTGGTTCTGTCTGCTTGTTTCTCACCTTTATGTTGCCTCTTTCTGCTCATTTACTGAATATATATATATATATATATATATATATATATATATATATATATATATATATATATATATATATATATATATATATATATATTACCTACTGGTGGTCGCCAGTAGGTAGTTATAGTTAGGACCTATTATCCATAGGAAAAGTGTTTGTTGATTTGGCAATATCTTTGGCGCTGTTTGACGAATCTTCGCAAAAGTTTCCAAACTAATGGCCAGCTCAAGTCAGCTCCTGTCTTGAAAGTTTTGGGTGGATTCGTCAAGCAGGGGCCGAGAAAAAAGAGGGGTCCCAAAACGCATTTTCTCCAAGTTAATTTTAATAGGAAATTTTGGAACAGGCTACAGCCCGAACTGCTGAACGGAATTACACCAAAGTTGGCAAAAAGGTAGCTCTTGGTTCAGAAAGCAACCTTTTTTTTAAATGGTGTAAATCCGTTCTGTAGTTCCTGAGAAATTCAAAAAATAAAAATATCGATATCTGAGCACCGAGGAGGATTCACGAATCCTCCCGAGCACGAGCTTAATTCTGATTGGCTGCCAACACTCCAAACCAGGAAGTGTTGGCAGCCATATTTTGACTCGGTAACTGAATCACAAGAAAAAGGAAGAAAAAAGATAAAAACAAGAAAAGGGGGCAGTGTAGAAACACCCTGCACCCCAGCGCTGGTCAATGGGTCCCTGTGGGACCCCCAGGGCCCCAAAAAGTATTTTTTGTTGTTTTTTCAGCGGAAGTCACGCTGGGTGCGTAAATCCCGCCGAGAAAAAAAAAAAAATGAAGCAGCACTTTGTTTTTCCTAAGCCCCCGGGTGGGCCAGGTCCCGGGGACAATGTGTAAAAATATAGCGGGGGCCCATGGGGGCCCTTGCAGCCCCGGGGACTGCCACCTCCCCGGGGCTTTATCCATAATGTACGGGGGCACGCAGTTCCTCCCCCCGCAGCCCCGGGGACCGCTACCTCCCCGGGGCTATATTCAAAATCAAAGTGTGGGCGGGCTCGAGCCCCCCCACACTGTCCCGGGGACCACCACCTCCCCGGGGCACTAATTATTTACATAGGGGGGGTCAGTTACGGACCCCCGGTCCCTGGGGACCGCCACCCCCCAGGGCCGGCTCCTGCAAAGTCCCGGGGTGCCCACCCCCGGGACATTGCTGTTTGTTATGACAGAGCGGGAGCACAGCTACCGCCCTGTCATAGCAAACACTGCTTTGTTTCCTTGAAGCGAGAGCAGGAAACCTGCTCTTGCTTCAACGAAGCAAAGCAGAATTGCTTTTGGGCAAGGGGAGCTGCATGTTAGCAGCTTCCCTTTGCCCAAAAGCAATGCCGGCTCCCGCAGGAGGCGGGGAGCCGGCTGGGACCGTGGGGGCATTGGGGCTCCCCCCACGGTCCCCATCAAAGAGGCCAGGCCCCGGGGGATGGGGTCCCTGGGGCGAATACCGAATAATGGAAGTGGGGTGGGTTTTTTTTCATTCGAGTTTGCAGTCGCGACTCCAACGCGGCTCTCAGCGCGGCCCCCCGTGTAACGTTGCGTTGGATTCGCGAATTTACCTTAAATAAATAATTAAGTAGTATATCATTTAGAAGGTAGGGTTGTATTTGTGAAGTTGTTTTAAAGAGGTACTGTGATTGAAGTTAATGACAAGATTACAATTGATAGAGTTTTCAAAAATATATACATTTAAAAATTAATAGTTAGACTTGAAAAGTGTGTTGTGTTGTAGTACATTGAATTCATGCTTTTGCGGATTCATGTCGAGTGCGTAAATCCACAAAAATGTAAAAAAAAATATGTATCTGTAAAAATAAATTATATTCATTACTATGTTATAGGGTGGCTCTAAAAAGAGCGCTTGTTTTCATTATGAGTTTGTTGTAGCTATATGTAAGTGCGGATGCACAGCTTTAGGTTGTTGAGAAAGACTCTGTTTCCTTGATCTGTGAAGTGTACTCCATCACTTCTGTAGATGTCATCCATATCAAAACGTAGATTGTTTTTGTAGGTGGAGCCCATTCTATGGTCTCTGAGGTAAGCAGAAACAGCTTTATTGACATTTTTTCTAGCTTTCACAATCTGTGGACAGAATTGATTTGACCACTTCCATTTCTTTCTTTGGCATATATTAGAGTATACAAAGACAGTTTGAGGCAAAAGCAACATCAATTGTGCAAAGGTGTCCTTCATTAGCATTTCAAGACCTACCCCAGTCAATATGCCTAGGTCATTGCCACCACAGTGCACAATCATGAGGTTAGGGGGTTGGAGATGCAAAAAGGTTTTCACCAAAGGCATCAATTGGTGCCACTTTAATCCTCTCTGTGCAATCCATTTAATATCCACATTTTGCAAAGCTAGGTCTTTGTCAATACCTCTGCGTTCAGCATACCTTTTGTACCAGAAAACATAGCTGTGTCCAACAATCCATACTGTAAGCATCTTGAAGGGATGTCTGGAAGTAATGAAAAGATGTCTGTAGCTGAGGTAGTCAGTTGGTAGAATGAGAGGTATCTAAAATGGTGGACAAGATGCAGTATTTTAAAAAAGTAGAGAATTGATTGGCTGCTTAGGAAGATTGTACACTCAAAAATAGGGTGCATGTTACTTTCTTTGAAAGCATGCTCCTTATTGGTTAGTAGAAAATGTTTTAAAGGTATAGTAGATAGGATAAGGAGATATTTTGAAAATGTCAACCACACCTGCTGTTTGCATTTGTAACCTTGTGTGCTGGATTTGAAAATATGGTGAACTTGTGACCTGTCAGTTCAGTTGAATGTTCCATGAACTGTTACTATGGAAACTGGCATTAAGCAGAATTGGGGAAGGGTTGAAACTTTACTGTGGACTTAAAATGTGAAATTGTAATTTATATTTAGGTGATATGTTATTAAAGTATAATTTCCTACGTCAGTACTATCTTTAGAAGTGGTGTGTTGTTAAAAAATAGTGGTATTTTTATTTGTAATATATTTTTGAACTCCTGTATGGATGCGCGTCTCCATCGCGTTGGTGCACGGTGGAGTCGCGATTCCAAAAAATTCCAGAACCAGTTTGGGCACTTTTAGAAGTCAGTTGGTAAGGGTTCATATGTTTAACCAATAGAAATGTGTTTTATAATTTGAAATAATGTTGGAAATAATGTGATTTGTTACTTACATGTATTTGTGTGGAGAAAGAGAGGGAAAGTTTGCCATTACTGGTTTTACCTTGCTGAGAGTGGTGCATTACATCGATTGTGTGCATTAGAACATCTTTTATGAGTTTGTGATATTTTAAATTCTACAAATCGATTTGGAAGGTGAGTTATAAATTTGTCAGGTGTATTATGTATTAGGTTTACTTTTAATGTTTAAAAATTATTGATAAACTGTGATGTTTGAAACATATTATTAAATGTACAGATGTGTATTGTAGTTTGTTTTATTCTATTTAAATGTTGTTTGAAATAGATTTTGTATAGTAATATGTGTATATTGGAAGATGGATAAGTGATTATGGTAGTTTGTTTTAGTGTGTGGATATGTAGATTTGTAGTATGCCGCATAAGTTTAGGTGTTGCTTTAAAATTGGAGGTGGAGTGTGTCAAGTTTTAAGGTGTGCATGGACTTCTGTCTCAAGTGTGTCTCTACTTGTATATTTATTTTCATATGTCTTATACAGTTGAAGGTGCATGATGTATAACAAAGATGTGTTGTTGCTTTTTATGTGGTAGGCTCAAGATTGTGAGTAGTAGTGGAATGGTGAAGATGTAGGATAATAGTGTGCTTTAAAAGATGTTGACATAAGATATTAGTGATTAGGCTTCTTTTTTTAAGTTTCTAGAGAGGTACAGTTAAAATATGCCACATAATTTTGGGTGTTTGCTTGAAATTGGAAGTTTGTTCTGTGAATTTTTAAGGTTTGGATAGTGTTATGCTACAGACATATTCATGTATGCTTTTAGGAATATGGTGAGACATTTAGTAAAGATATGTGAAGGGTTCCTGCTTTGTAGTGGAGAGATGTGGTGCAGCGGCCAGGGCAGCTGACTTCGGAGCACAGGGATCACGGTTCGATCCCCGGCTCCGGCGGCAGCTCAGCTCAGCACCATGTGACTCTGGGCAATAGCTCACTTAATTTTCACTACGGCCCCCAGCGCCTTGAGACCCGTAAGGGTGAGTAGCTGCGCTATATAAAAACGGACTTACATTTTTTTTTTTTTGGGTAGGTGTAATATTATAAGTAGTTGTAGAATGGTAGATCAGCAGCCCAAAAGAGAGTTTTGAGATATGTTTGTAGAGATTATATTTATTAGAGTAATTTGTATAATTTGTGGAAAGGTATATTTCATATATAACGCATAATTTTCAGTGTATGTTTGAAAATGGAAGCGTGGTCTCTGAAGTTTTGAGCTGTGAATGGTGTTGTAACTGAGATATGTTTCTAGTAGCACATATATTATGGTATGTGTTATGTGTCTGAAGATGATAGAAGTATAAAACATAGGTATACATTTATATGTATATTACTTTTATATATGATTCTGTTAGCAAAAGGTACAGACATATGCATACATGCTTTTAGAAATATGGGGAGACTTTCATCAAAGATAAGTGAAGGGTTGCTTTGTTGTTAGTTATGCTCAATACCAGATTAGTACTAGAATAGCAAAGCAGTAGTAGTAGAAAAGTGATGTTTAAGATATGTTGGGAGAGGAATTATTGATTATGGTGCTTTATAAGAGTCTGTGTAAACGTTCACTTGAAATTTGCCGCATAAATCTAGGTATGTTTGAAATGTTAAGCGTAGCCTGTCAAGTTTTAAGGCCTTTATGGTCTTGTGAGCGTGGTTATGTTTCTACTTGCACATGTGTTCTCATATGTGTAATGCTTTTGGCAATAGGTATAGATAGATGCATGCATGCTTTTAGGAATATGGTTAGTGTTATGGTAGAAACGTGTGATAGGTTGCTACTTTATGTTTGACTAGGCCTAATATTTGTAGAAGGGTGAATCTGTAGAATAAAACTGAGTTTTAAGACATGTTGGCAGAAGGGATTACTGATTAGGCTACTTTCTATAAGTTTGGGGAAAGGTACACTTGAAATACATTGCAAAAATGTAGGTGTGTCTTTGAAATGTAAAGTTCAGTCTATTTGTTTATTTCTGTTATATATGATGATGATTTCAAAAGGTAGACATATATGCATGTATAGTTTTAGGAATATGGTAAGATTTATAACAGAGTCATGTGTAGCTTTTATGCTTTATTTTGAGTACGTTCAGCACCCTGAGTAGTTACAGAATTGTGAGGCTGCAGTACAAAAGTGTACACCATGTCATAGACCTGACTTTTGAGCTGCAGTTTCAGTATTCTGCTACTACTTAGAATGTTGTTGTCCTCCAATCACTCAGGCACTACTGTAGTACTACTCCAATCACTCAGGCAGTACACATGCACTTATAAAATTACTCAGGCACTTCCTATGTACTCCTGTAATCTCCCAGATATTATCCCTGCAATCATGGAATCACTAGGCATTACCTATGTACTCCTTTAATCCCACATACATAACTCCTGCAATCATGCAATCACCAATGTTTTAGTTATATACTGGTTTTATTATTGAGGCACTAGCCTTGCACTCTTTCAATCACCCTGTCAGGATCTATGCACTCCTCCAATCACCTAGGCATTACCTTTACACTCTTTCATTCACTGAGGCACTACCACAGTATTACTGTAATCACTGAGGCAGTACTGATGTACTTATTAAATTACCCAGGCTCTTTCTATGTAGTCCTGTAGTGCCCCAGATATTACTTGTGAACTCATGCAATAGCTATACACTGGTTCAATCACCCAGGCAATACCCTTGCAGTCTTTCAATCACACAGGCACTACAGCTGTATTTATATAATCCCTCAGCCAGTACTCCTGCTGTTATATAATCACCCAGGCACTAGCTTTGCACTCCTTTATTCACTCAGGCACTGCCTCAGTAGTGCTGCAATCACCCAAGAAGTACCCATGCACTTATAAAATCACCCAGAGACTTTCTATGTAGTCATGTAAATCTCCAGATATTACCCCTGTAGTAATGCAATCACCCAGGTGTTATGTATGTACTCCTTTAATTCCCCAAACGTTACCTCTGTACTCATGCAATCACCAATGCATTAGCTATACAGTGCTTCAATAACCCTGGCACTATCTTTGCACTCTTTCAATCACGCACGCACTACTCTTGTACTTATGTAATCACTCAACCAGTACTCATGCACTTATAAAATTACCCAGGCACTTCCTTTACAGTTCTGTAATCACTCAGGCACTACCTTAGTACTGGTATAATCACTGAAGCAGTACTCATGGACTTAAAAAATCACTCCAGTAATCCCCCAGGTATTACCTCTGCAGTCATGCAATCACCCAGGCACTAGTTATGTACTACCCCTGCAGTCATGCAATCATGCAGACTGTACCTATGCACTCATGTAACTACCCAGGTACTACTCAATGAGTCATCTATACGTTTAGGTGCTATTCATACACTTATCCATGCACTAAACTTTTATGTGTGCACTCATGTAATTAGTCAGTCACTATCCATCTTCTCCTGTAATTACCCAGCGAGTACCTTTGGAGTCATACAATCACCCAAGCACTACCCATGGAGTTTTGCAATCACTCAGGCAGATCTATTACATGTCTCTGTTTCTAGGTTTCACTATATTTTAGAAATATTGTATTTATATTTCTTTTAGATATGATGATGATTTTAAAAGGTAGAGACATATGTATGCATGCTTTTAACGATATAGAGAGACTTATGGTTGAGTAATGTAATAGTCTGCTGTTTTACATTTGGCTAGCCCCAACACTTGTGCAGTTATAAAAACAACCAAGTACTACCCATTCAGTCTTCCAATGATCCAGGCTGAACATATGCACTGATGGAATCACCCAGGCATTACCCCTGCACTCATGCAACCACCCAGGCACCAGCTATGCACTCATGCAATCACCAAGATATTACCCATGCACTCTTTGAATCATGTAGCCACTACCCATGCACCTATATAATCACTCAGGCACTAACGTTGTACTCTTTCAATCACAGAGGCATTAGCCTTGTACTTATGTAATCACTCAGCCAGTAGTCATGGTATTATTAAATCACCCAGGCACTTCCTTTGCACTCATTTATTCACTCAGGTGTTACGTTAGTAGTCCTGCGATCACCTAAGAAGTACCCATGCACTTATAAAATCACCCAGTCACTTTCTATGTAGTCATGTAAATCCCCAGATATTACTCTTGTAGTCATGCAATTACACAGGCATTACGTATGTACTTTTTAATCCTCTAGACGTTACCTCTGTACTCATGAAATCACCATTGCATTAGCTATACACTGCTTCAATCACCCAGGCACTATCATTGCACTCTTTCAACCATGCAGGCACTACTCTTGTACTTATGTAATCACTCAGCCAGTACTCATGCACTTATAAAAAAAACACGCACTACCTTTGCACTCCTGTAATCACTCAGGCAGTACTTTAGTACTTCTGTAATCACCCAGGCAGTTCTCCTGGACTTATAAAATCACCCACTCACTTCCTATGTACTCCAATAATCCCCTAGATAATACCCCTCCAGTCATGCAATCACCCAGGCACTAGTTATGTACTACTCCTGCAGTCATGCAATCATGCAGGCTGTACCTATGTACTCATGTAATTACCCAGGCTCTACCCTTGCAGTCGTAGAATGACCCAGATCCTACTGTTGCACTCATCTATTCACCTACACACTACTCAATGAGTCATCTATATCTTTAGGTGCTAATCATACACTTATCCATACACTCAACGTTTATGTGTGCACTCATGCAATTAGCCAGTCACTATCCATCTTCTCTTACAATTATCCAGTGACTACCCTTCAACTCATTCAATCACCCAAGCACTACTCATGAAATTATGCTATCACTCAGGCAGATCTATTGTTTCAGTTGTAGGTTTCACTATATTCCAGAAATATTGTATACATATTTCTTTTAGATATGATGATGGTTTGAAAAGGTAGAGATGTATTTATGCATGCTTTTAACAATATGGAGAGACTTATGGTTCAGTCATGTAATAGTCTGCTGCTTTATATTTGGCTAGGCCCAACACTCATGCAGTTATAAAAACACTCAAGTACTACACATGCAGACTTCCAATGGCCCAGGCAGTACATATGCACTGATACAATCACCCAGGCATTGCCTCTGCACTCATGCAATCACCCAGGCACTACCTATGCACTCCTTTATTCACTCAGGCACTACCTCAGTAGTCCTGGAATCATTGAAGAAGTAGCCATGCAGTTATAAAATCACCCAGTTACTTCCTATGTAGTCATGTAAATCCCAAGATATTACCCCTGTAGTCATGCAGTCACCTAGGCGTTATATATGTACTGCTTTAATCCCCCAGACGTTACTGCTGTACTCATGCAATCACCAATGCATTAGCTATACAGTGCTTCAATCACGCATGCACTATCCTTGCACTATTTCAATCATGGAGGCAGTACTTTTGTACTCACTCAGCCAGTACTCATGCACTTATAAAATCACCGAAGCACTACCTTTGTACTCCTGTAATTAGTCAGGCAGTACCGTAGTACTTCTGTAATCACCCAGGCAGTACCCATGGACTTATAAAATCACCCACTCACTTCCTTTGTACTCCAGTAATCCCCCAGATATTACCCCTGCAGTCATGCAATCACCCAGGCACTAGTTATGTACTACCTCTGCAGTTATAGAATCATGCATTTTCTACCTATGCACTCATGTAATAATCCAGGCACTACTCTTACATTCATATAATCACCCAGGCTCTACTGTTGCACTCATCTATTCACCTAGGCACTTTTTAGTGACTCATGTAAGCCTTCAGGTGCTATTTATACACTTATCCATGCACTAAACCTTTATGTGTGCACTCATGTAATTAGTCAGTCACTATCCATCTTCTCCTGCAATTACCCAGCGAGTACCTTTGGAGTCATACAATCACCCAAGCACTACCCATGGAGTTTTGCAATCACTCAGGCTGATCTATTACATGTCTCTGTTTCTAGGTTTCACTATATTTTAGACATATTGTATATATATTTCTTTTAGATATGATGATGATTTTAAAAGGTAGAGACATATGTATGCATGCTTTTAACGATATAGAGAGACTTATGGTTGAGTCATGTATTAGTCTGCTGCTTTATATTTGGCTAGGCCCAACACTCCTGCAGTTATAAAAACACCCAAGTCCTACCCATTCAGTCTTCCAATGATCCAGGCAGAACATATGCACTGATGGAATCACCCAGGCATTACCCCTGCACTCATGCAATCACCCAGGCACTAGCTATGCACTCATGCAATCACCAAGATATTACCCATGCACTCTTTGAATCATGTAGCCACTACTCAGGCACTTATATAATCACTCAGGCACTGATGTTGTACTCTTTCAATCACAGAGGCACTAGCCTTGTACTTATGTAATCACTCAGCCAGTAGTCATGGTATTATTAAATCACCCAGGCACTTCCTTTGCACTCCTTTATTCAGTCAGGTGTTACGTCAGTAGTCCTGCAATCACCTGAGAAGTACCCATGCTCTTATACATTCACCCAGTCACTTTCTATGTAGTCATGTAAATCCCCAGATATTACTCTTGTAGTCATGCAATCACCCAGGCGTTACGTATGTACTCTTTTAATCCTCTAGACGTTACCTCTGTACTCATGCAATCACCAATGCCGTAGCTATACAGTGCTCAATCACCCAGACACTATCGTTGCACTCTTTAAATCATGCAGGCACTACTCTTGTACTTATGTAATCACTGAGCCAGTACTCATGCACTTATAAAACCACGCACGCACTACCTTTGCACTCCTGGACTCACTCAGGCAGTACTTTAGTACTTCTGAAATCACCCAGGCAGTTCCCATGGACTTATAAAATCACCCACTCACTTCCTATGTACTCTAATAATCCCCTAGATAATACCCCTCCAGTCATGCAATCACCCAGGCACTAGTTATGTACTACTCCTGCAGTCATGCAATCATGCAGGATGTACATAAGTACTCATGTAATAACCCAGGCTCTACCCTTGCAGTCGTAGAATGACCCAGTTCCTACTGTTACACTCATCTATTCACCTACACACTACTCAATGAGTCATTTAAATCTTTAGGTGCTACTTATACACTTATCCATACACTAAACGTTTATGTGTGCACTCATGCAATTAGCCAGTCACTATCCATCTTCTCTTACAATTATCCAGTGACTACCCTTCAACTCATTCAATCACCCAAGCACTACTCATGAAGTTATGCAATCACTCAGGCAGATCTATTACATGTTTCAGTTGTAGGTTTCACTATATTCCAGAAATATTGTATACATATTTCTTTTAGATATGATGATGGTTTGAAAAGGTAGAGACGTATGTATGCATGCTTTTAACTATATGGAGAGACTTATGGTTCAGTCATGTAATAGTCTGCTGCTTTAAATTTGGCTAGGCCCAACACTCATTCAGTTATAAAAACACCCAAGTACTACACATGCAGACTTCCAATGACCCACGCAGTACATATGCACTGATGCAATCACCCAGGCATTACCTCTGCACTCATGCAATCACCCAGGCACTACCTATGCACTCCTTTATTCACTCAGGCACTACCTCAGTAGTCCTGCAATCATTGAAGAAGTAGTCATGCAGTTATAAAATCACCCAGTTACTTCCTATGTAGTCATGTAAATCCCAAGATATTACCCCTGTCGTCATGCAGTCACCTAGGCATTACAAATGTACTGCTTTAATCCCCCAGACGTTACTGCTGTACTCATGCAATCACCAATGCATTAACTATACAGTGCTTCAATCACCCATGCACTATCCTTGCACTCTTTCAATTATGGAGGCAGTACTTTTGTACTTATGTACTCACTCAGCCAGTACTCATGCACTTATAAAATCACCGAAGCACTACCTTTGTACTCCTGTAATCAGTCAGGCAGTACTGTAGTACTTCTGTAATCACCCAGGCAGTACCCATGGACTTATAAAATCACCCACTCACTTCCTATGTCCTCCAGTAATCCCCCAGATATTACCCCTGCAGTCATGCAATCACCCAGGCACTAGTTATGGACTACCTCTGCAGTTATAGAATCATGTATTTTCTACCTATGCACTCATGTAATAGTCCAGACACTACTTTTACATTCATATAATCACCCAGGCTCTGCTGTTGCACTCATCTATTCACCTAGGCACTTTTTAGTGACTCATGTAAGCCTTCAGGTGCTATTTATACACTTATCCATGCACTAAACCTTTAAGTGTGCACTCATGTAATTAGTCAGTCACTATCCATCTTCTCCTGCAATTACCCAGCGACTACCTTTGGAGTCATACAATCACCCAAGCACTACCCATGGTGTTTTGCAATCACTCAGGCAGACAAATTACATATCTCTGTTTCTAGGTTTCACTATATTTTAGACATATTGTATATATATTTCTTTTAGATATGATAATGATTTTAAAAGGTAGAGACATATGTATGCATGCTTTTAACGATATAGAGAGACTTATGGGTGAGTCATGTAATAGTCTGCTGCTTTAAATTTGGCTAGGCCCAACACTCATGCAGTTATAAAAACACCCACGTTCTACCCATTCAGTCTTCCAATGATCCAGGCAGAACATATGCACTGATGGAATCACCCAGGCAATAACCCTGCACTCATGCAATCACCCAGGCACTAGCTATTCACTCATGCAATCGCCAATATATTACCCATGCACTCTTTGATTCATGTAGCCACTACTAATGCAGTTATATAATCACTCAGGCACTGACATTGTACTCTTTCAATTACAGAGGCACTAGCCTTGTACTTATGTAATCACTTAGCCAGTAGTCATGGTATTATTAAATCACCCAGGCACTTCCTTTGCACTCATTTATTCACTCAGGTGTTAAGTCAGTAGTCCTGCGATCACCTAAGAAGTACCCATGCTCTTATACAATCACCCAGTCACTTTCTATCTAGTCATGTAAATCCCCAGATTTTACTCTTGTAGTCATGCAATCACCCAGGCGTTACGTATGTACTCTTTTAATCCTCTAGACGTTACCTCTGTACTCATGCAATCACCAATGCATTAGCTATACAGTGCTTCAATCACCCAGACACTATCCTTGCACTCTTTCAATCATGCAGGCACTACTCTTGTACTTATGTAATCACTCAGCCAGTACTCATGCACTTATAAAACCACCCACGCACTACCTTTGCACTCCTGGAATCACTCAGGCAGTACTTTAATACTTCTGTAATCACCCAGGCAGTTCTCATGGACTTATAAAATCACCCACTCACTTCCTATGTACTCCAATAATCCCCTAGATAATACCCCTCCAGTCATGCAATCACCCAGGCACTAGTTATGTACTACTCCTACAGTCATGCAATCATGCAGGATGTACATAAGTACTCATGTAATAACCCAGGCTCTACCTTTGCAGTCGTAGAATGACCCAATCCTACTGTTGCCCTCATATATTCCACGACACCTGACCAGCATACCTCAACAAACGACTTACCTTCTACGCTCCCAACCGCCAGCTCCACTCCGCTGACCTCGCCCTCGCCACCGTGCCATGCATCCACCAAATGACCACCGGCGGCAGATCCTTCTCTCACCTCGCCGCCAAGACATGGAACACCCTCCCCATCCACCTGCGACAGACCCAGGACCTGCTGACCTTAGGGAGACTTCTCAAGACCTGGTTGTTAGTACAGTAGCAGCTCCCCCCCCCCCTCAATGCCTTGAGACCCTCACGGGTGAGTAGCGCACTCTACAAATGATTGATTGATTGATTGATCTATTCACCTACACACTACTCAATGAGTCATCTATATCTTTAGGTGCTATTCATACACTTATCCATACACTCAACGTTTATGTGTGCACTCATGCAATTAGCCAGTCACTATCCATCTTCTCTTACAATTATCCAGTGACTGCCCTTCAACTCATTCAATCACCCAAGCACTACTCATGAAGTTATGCAATCAGTCAGGCAGATCTATTACATGTTTCAGTTACAGGTTTCACTATATTCCACAAATATTGTATACATATTTCTTTTAGATATGATGATGATTTGAAAAGGTAGAGACGTATGTTTGCATGCTTTTAACAATATGGAGAGACTTATGGTTCAGTCATGTAATAGTCTGCTGCTTTATATTTGGCTAGGCCCAACACTCATGCAGTTATAAAAATACCCAAGTACTAGCCATGCAGACTTCCAATGATCCAGGCAGTACATATGCACTGATGCAATCACCCAGGCATTACCTTTGCACCCATGCAAACATCCATGCACTACTTATACACTCATGCAATCACCCAGGCACAACCTATGCACTCCTTTATTCACTCAGGCACTACCTCAGTAGTCCTGCAATCATTGAAGAAGAAGCCATGCAGTTATAAAATCACCCCAGTTACTTCCTATGTAGTCATGTAAATCCCCAGATATTACCCATGTAGTCATGCAGTCACCTAGGCGTTACAGATGTACTGCTTTAATCCCCCAGATATTACCTCTGTACTCATGCAATCACCAATACATTAGCTATACAGTGCTCAATCACCCATGCACTATCCTTGCACTCTTTCAATCATGGAGGCAGTACTTTTGTACTTATGTAATCACTCAGCCAGTACTCATAAAATCACCGTAGCACTACCTTTGTACTCCTGTAATCAGCCAGGCAGTACCTTAGTACTTCTATAATCGCCCAGGCAGTACCCATGGACTTATAAAATCATCCACTCACTTTCTATGTACTCCAGTAATCCCCAGATATTACACCTGCAGTCATGCAATCACCCAGGCACTAGTTATGTACTACCTCTGCAGTTATAGAATCATGCAGTTTCTACCTATGCACTCATGTAATAATCCTGGCACCACTCTTGCATTCATATAACCACCTAGGCACTTTTTAGTGACTCATGTAATCTTTTAGGCGCTATTTATACACTTATCCATGCACTAAACCTTTATGTGTGTACTCATGTAATTAGTCAGTCACTATCCATCTTCTCCTGTACTTACCCAGCGAGTACCTTTGGAGTCATACAATCACCCAAGCACTACCCATGGAGTTTTGCAATCACTCAGGCTGATCTATTACATGTCTCTGTTTCTAGGTTTCACTATATTTTAGAAATATTGTATATATATTTCTTTTATGATGATGATGTTAAAATGTAGAGACATATGTATGCATGCTTTTAACGATTTTAAAATGTAGAGACATATGTATGCATGCTTTTAACGATATAGAGAGACTTATGGTTGAGTCATGTAATAGTCTGCTGCTTTATATTTGGCTAGGCCCAACACTCATGCAGTTATAAAAACACCCAAGTCCTACCCATTCAGTCTTCCAATGATCCAGGCAGAACATATGCACTGATGGAATCACCCAGGCATTACCCCTGCACTCATGCAATCACCCAGGCACTAGCTGTGCGCTCATGCAATCACCAAGATATTACCCATGCACTCTTTGAATCATGTAGCCACTACTCATGCACTTACATAATCACTCAGGCACTAACGTTGTACTCTTTCAATCACAGAGGCACTAGCCTTGTACTTATGTAATCACTTAGCCAGTAGTCATGGTATTATTAAATCACCCAGGCACTTTCTTTGCACTCATTTATTCACTCAGGTGTTACGTAAATAGTCCTGCGATCACCTAAGAAGTACCCATGCTCTTATAAAATCACCCTGTCACTTTCTATGTAGTCATGTAAATCCCCAGATATTACTCTTGTAGTCATGCAATCACCCAGGCGTTACGTATGTACTCTTTTAATCCTCTAGACGTTACCTCTGTACTCATGCAATCACCAATGCATTAGCTGTACAGTGCATCAATCACCCAGGCACTATTCTTGCACTCTTTCAATCATGCAGGCACTGCTCTTGGAATTATGTAATCACTCAGCCAGTACTCATGCACTTATAAAACCACCCATGCACTACCTTTGCACTCCTGTAATCACTCAGGCAGTACTTTAGTACTTCTGTAATCACCCAGGCAGTTCTCATGGACTTATAAAATCACCCACTCACTTCCTATGTACTCCAATAATCCCCTAGATAATACCCCTCCAGTCATGCAATCACCCAGGCACTAGTTATGTACTACTCCTGCAGTCATGCAATCATGCAGGCTGTACCTATGCACTCATGTAATAACCCAGGCTCTACCCTTGCAGTTGTAGAATGACCCAGATCCTACTGTTGCACTCATCTATTCACCTAAACACTACTCAATGAGTCATCTATATCTTTAGGTGCTATTCATACACTTATCCATACACTCAAAGTTTATGTGTGCACTCATGCAATTAGCCAGTCACTATCCATCTTGTCTTACAATTATCCAGTGACTACCCTTCAACTCATTCAATCACCAAAACACTACTCATGAAGTTATGCAATCACTCAGGTAGATCTATTACATGTTTCAGTTGTAGGTTTCACTATATTCCACAAATATTGTATATATATTTCTTTTAGATATGATGATGATTTGAAAAGGTAGAGACATATGTATGCATGCTTTTAACAATATGGAGAGACTTATGGTTCAGTCATGTAATGTCTGCTGCTTTATATTTGGCTGAGCCCAACACCCATGCAGTTATAAAAACACCCAAGTACTAACCATGCAGACTTCCAATGATCCATGCAGTACATATGCACTGATGCAATCACCCAGGTTATTACCCCTGCACTCATAAAATCATCCAGGCACTACGTATGTACTCATGCAATCAGCCAGGTATTACCCATGCACTCTTTCAATCACCCAGCTACTATCTATAAACTTATATAATCTCTCTGGTACTATCCTTGCACTCCTTCTATCATATAGGTATTACCCTTGTACTTATGTAGTCACTCAGTCAGTACTCATGCACTTATAAAATCACCCAGGCACTACCTTTGCACTCCTTCAATCACTCAGGCATTCCCTCAGTACTCCTGCAATCACCCAAGCAGTACTTATGCAGTTATAAAATCACCCATTGATTTGCTATGTACTCCATTAATCCTCCAGAAATTACTCCTTCAGTCATGTAATCACTCAGGCACTAGTTATGTGCTACCCTTGCAGTTGTTGAATCATCCATGTTCTGCTGCTGTATTTATCTATTCACCTATGCACTACTCAATGTATTTCTTTATTTATAGATGACAATATTTGTATATCATTATTTTAATAATATTAAATATTTTTTGAAAGATAATAAACTTTTCTTTTTTTTAGAAATTCTCCATATTTAATGACAAGAAAAGATCAAAAGAAAAGACAACAAAGAAAACAGAACTATTTAAAGGATAGAGAAAAGCAGAAAGTAGATGAAGTACAACATGTGACGTTAAAGAAAAAGTCTTCTGGTAAGAGAACGAAATAATTTGTTAAAAGTCTTTTAAAAAATCTAAAAGATTTTCAAAATTGTGAAAAGAGAAAGAAAACTACTAAAAGCAATCAGAAGGAAAAGAAAAAGGAGAAATTAATGCAAAATCAGGTTATAGGAAAACAATCCATGTTGAAAAAAGGATGAAAGAATATAAAGACATTAGGAAGAGAATGTATAAAAGTAGAGTACTACAAAATGTATTGAAAGATTGCAAGAAATATAAAAGAAGACCAGTATTTTACAAGAAGAAACAACAGATTGAAAGTGTAGTCGAAAAGGCTTTTGAATTGAAAAGAAAATTGTTTATATTAGTATTGAAGAGAATGAAAACATTGAATAAAACAATGCAGTTTATGAAGGAGAAAAGTAAAAGAAAAAGACTGGTTAATAGAACTAACTTTTGCAAAAGAAATTCGGGTGAATGGAAGCACACTTCTAGTACTGAACCTTTTTTTAATGAAGAAAGCTATTTTCAACAAAGTACATTAGTTCAAGCAACTGATACCAGGGGTCAGTGCTATGAGGTTAAAAACGGTTGTCCAATTGCAAAAGGAAAGATGGTTCCTAGAAATGTGGCAGAAGTAATAGCTGAAGAAGTTCAAGGGAGACGTACACAAGCTCCAGTGTATAAGTGGGATTGTAGTAGTATTTGTAGTATACGACAAGAATCTATTGATATTTTATGAAAATTCTTACGAGATTATGGTAATAAAAGTGTTAAACAGAAGATTAAGATATTGCAAGGACTAGATCCTTGTAAAGTGAGAAAATATAGTAACTTGCAGGGTCATTCTCTGTCTTGTCTTTCTAGAAAAGTGTGTCAAAGTACTTTTCATCATTTAAGAATGTTAGCAGTACATCATTCAGAAATGCGGAAGTTAGTAAGAAGATTGTACTATGTAAACAGTCCTGCATTATATTTAAGTGAAATGAACAGTGCCCTTTTGCATGGTTCAGTATTGGATGTAAAAAAGTTTGTGATGATATACAGTTTCGTTTCTCTGGTCCTCAAGAGGAGTGTAGAGAAAGTGAGAGTTTCATAAGTGTAGGTGTTGAAGAAGAGGTGGAAGATAGTACTACTGAGAAGTTTGCAGAAGAAATTACAAAGATTAAGGTAGCTTCTTGTGAAAAACCAAACTATGTTTGTATTTGTTGTCGACGTACTCACTATAGAAGTCAAACTAGGAATGTTGATGTGTATTTAAAAAGTGAAAAGGAAAACAATGATAAGTGGGAGCAATTAGATGCATATTTGTTGGTGGAAGGTCGTTTTGAGTTGGGTACTGATCAACGTATTTGTAAATATTGTTAAAGCAAATTAAAAGAGAACAAAATGCCAGCTAGAGTTGTACATAATAACCTAGAGTTGGTAGCTATTCCTCCAGAACTGGTAGATTTAAATACATATGAGTCCATTCTTATTCAATCTGTGCACCCACTTCAGGCTATAGTTCGTATGGAGCCTAAAACAGGTAAGCTACCTCCAACAGATTTACAAAGAGGTTTAAAAGGAAAAGTTGTGTATTTACCTTTAGATTTTAAGAAAAATATTGAAACTGTTGGTGTAGAGAGAGAGAGGAAAGTGAACCTGTAGTTATTCTAGTTAATGGTGTACCAACAAAGAGTCGGAAAATATGGCAAGAGTTAGTAGATGTCACCAAGTTCAAAAGGCTACTTTATATCTTATACAAAACAATTTTTATTATAAAAATGTATATCTGGAAGAACAAGAAATATCTTTAGAAGATGATAGAGAAATTTCAACTGGCCAAATCAAAAAAGTGGACAACTCCAGGAGTGAAGAAATGTATGAACATTATAGTATACATCCTTTACATTCAAAAGAAGTGATTGGAAACACTATTGAATTATTCCAAATGAAGAAAGCGAAAGGAACTCCCATGAGTGTTTGGGAAAAAAGTTTAGAAGCTCGTTGTTTTCCACAGCTCTTCCCCACTGGAAAAGGTGAACGATATGATGAACGACCAGTACAGATTCCAGCTTCAGAATACCGTTCAACAAGATTGACCTCAGAAGATCCAAGATTTCGACAGTGTGTTCCATATTTATTTCATCTTCTGTTTGAAAGTGACTTGTCTGGACTTTCATATGCAGTGAACCACATATTAACAACAGGAGTTCATCTTACACATCTTTCTGCAAAGGAATTTTTGGACAAAGTTCAACAAAGAGACAATCATTTAGAATCTCAGTTAATTAATTTGATGGCGTGTCAACGTGGTACTAATGAGTATTAGTATCGTCGTCACGGAGAACTTAAATGTATGTTAAGGAACTTAGGAGCCCCTACGTGGTTTGTTACGCTCAGCTGTGCTGAGTACACATGGGACGATTTACTTGAATTTCTAAGAGAAGCAAATTCAAATGTAAAAAACATTGAATTGAAAACAGCTGGAGAACTGTGTTCCTTGGATCCTGTAAATGTGTGCAGATATTTCAGTTATAGGTTTCAAGCTATGATGTCTTTTATCTGCAATAAAAATAATCCACCTCTTAGAGAAGTTATTGATTTCTTTTGGAGAAAGGAGTACCAAGCCAGAGGTGCACCTCATATTCACATGCTGTTATGGATCAAGAATGCACCAACATTTGGAACTGATACTGATGAAAGTGTTTTGTCTTTCATTGAAAAATATGTTACCTGTGCCATATCAAAAGAAGGAGGAGAAAACAACTTGAGACAGCAAGTTTTACAGTTTCAAAGTCATCGATGTGGGAAAGATTGTCGACGGAAATACAAGTCAAAGGGAACATTTTATACAAAATGTCGTTTTGGATTCCCACGTCCAGTAATTTCAAAAGGAAGCGTCAACAGTTTCATGTCAGCAGTAAGGCATACTATAATTCGGAAATCTCCGAAGAATACTTACAACATAAAAAGAACTGAAGATTCAAAGTATATTAATGACTGCAATCCAGTGATTTTGACGATGTGGAATGCAAATATGGATATCCAATATGTTGCAGATAATTTGATTGCTGTTGCTCGCTATGTTACGTCATATATAACCAAATCTGAAAAGACAGAGTTGAAAGAAATGTGGGAAGAAATTTCACAAGAGAAGACTCTTAGTAACAAATTGTACAGCTTTAGTTTGAAGATGCTTTCCCATCGAGAGATTGGATCGTACGAATGTTCGGATCGGTTGACCTCTGCAAGTTTATATTCAAAGTCAAGAGGAATCATTTGGGTAAGTCTAGGTCTTGCTGCAACTCGAAATCGAGTATTGAAATCTGTACAAGAAATTGAATACTTAACATTGAATGAACCGGAAAGTACAGATATTGTTAAAACAAATATGTTGGATACTTACTATCCTAAAAGAAGTCCTCATCTGGAAAACATATGTCTCTATGAAGTACTGCAACATTACAGCTTTAAGAGAAATGTTACAGAAAATATAAATGAAGAAAAATATGCAGTAATTGGATGTGATGGATGTTTGGTAAAACATGCCAAAGGAAATCTTATTAATCATAGGAAACTCAGTTGTGATACTCCAGATAAAAGGGAATTTTTCTATTTAGCACTTTTGCAACTCTTCAAACCTTGGCGTACTGAAATGGAATTACTTGGAGATTTTGATTGTTATGAAGATTCTTTTAATGCATGTAAAGATAGCATTGAATGCACATTTTTTTCCAAATTATCTACAAATGTTGAATGAAGAGATTGAACAAGAAACTAGTATTGCAGCTGAAATAGCTAGAGATAGTTCTCAAGTTAGTCAAAGTTCTGCTCCACTAAGTCAAGATCCACTAGGACAACCAATTCTTGAAAATGAAGCAGCAATAGCCATGAATGAAGTAGAAACAGCAATGCAACAAGCACAACAGGATATTATTGAGTTAGGAAACTTGGAAGAACAACTAAATATTGAACAAAAAGAAATATATCAGCAAGTTACACAACAGATACAGCATGGTTTACTGCATGAAAAAAAAGAATGCCAATGCACATCATTTAAACCTATTCGAATGTATATCAGTGGGCAAACTGGAACAGGAAAAAGTTTCTTAAATACATTTTGACCAGTTATCTACGCAAAACCACTGAATCACATTTATCTTGTGTTGTAACTGCTCCAACTGGGTTAGCAGCACAATTGATTAAAGGGATTACATTACATCGATTACTCGTGCTACCAGTTGAACATGAAAATAAGTTGGAATATCATAAGCTATCTGGAGAAGCTTGTTATGAAGTTTCAAGAGTACTAAAGAAAATGAAACTTCTGATAATTGATGAGGGGAGCATGGTCTCAAACGTAATGCTTGCCTTTGTACATTTAAGAATGCAACAGATTTTAAAAACAGATTATGATGTTTTATTTGGAGGAAAACATGTAATTGTATTTGGCGATCTACTACAACTTACTCCTGAGAAAGGACAACCAGTTTTTAAAACACTTGTCCATGAAGACACTTAGCAATCTTTGGGAAGTATTGGAAATGTGAACATGTGGTCTCTTTTTGAATATAAAGAACTTATTAAGAATATGCGACAAGCAACTGATGAACATTATGGAAACATTCTTCAAGATATTAGAATTGGTGTTTTGACAAAACATGGTAAAGAAGCTTTACAAATTCGGCTACTAACAAACTAGTTTCCAAATGAAAATATTGCACCTGAAATAATGTACAAAAAAATTGGAGAAAAGAAGTCTATAGTTTGCCTAATGCCAACACTGCAAGAGTGTTCTACATTCAATCAAGAACTTTTGAAACTGGAGAAACAACCAATAGTGAAAATGGAAGCCATTGATAAAATGGAACACGAAGGAGTTACTATTCTTCTCTCAGAGAAATTACATTCAAAATTGGATTCTTTGGAGAAGTCTGTATCTAAGACTGCTTGTTTAGAAAAGACTTTATATGTATGTGTAAACTGTCGGGTAATATTACGGCGTAATTTGGATGTAGAAAAAGGTTTAGTAAATGGAGCAATGGGAAAAGTAGTTGATTTTGTACATTTTCAGAACAGAGATGGAATTGAATTTTTGAAGATTAAATTTGATCAGATTGAAGAGGTAAAACAGATTGGACATTGTGCTGTTAGTTTTTTGCTTGTAAAAGACTTGTATGTTCGTAGAAAACCGTTTCCTCTTTCTTTAGCATATGCAGTGACAATTCATAAATCTCAAGGTTTAAGTGTAGACAGTGCTTTGGTGAATATTGGAAGTACAGTGTTTAAAGAGGGTATGGCATATGTTGCATTGTCTCGAGGAAGAACTTTATCTGGTTTGTATTTGATTGATTGTGATGAGAAAAAGGTTAGTGCTGATGCAAATTGTGTAAGAGAGTATAATCGGTTAAGTAGACTGTATGCTCCTAACTTAGGTGAATATCCCGTATATGAAAAACGTGTAGTGTGCCCAAAATGGAAATATGAGAATTATTCTAGTAAGGTTCAAAAAAGAAAACAATTCAAGAGAATGATGACGATGCAAAGAAAATGAAAATGGACACTGTTGATGATATTGTAGGATACCAGTTAGAAAATAGTTCAGGTATCAACTGCTATGCTAATGTAATTTTAAATGTTGTCTTTTATCTAGAGGATCTTCATCATGAAATTTTGGAAAATCAAGAAAAAATATTCTGTACTTTACTGCATAATATTTTTCAAAAGTTGGTAACTGATAGAACTAAAATCCATACTGCTTCTGGCATTCGGCATCTTTTGGATATATGTACTGTTTCTTCGCAATTTACACTTAATATACAACAAGAATGTCTTATGTTTACGCTTGCAGTATTGGAAGATGAAGGAATAGAAATTGAAAATTTGTTTGGAGTAAGTTACAGATGGGATCATAAATGTGAAGAGTGTTCATTTTGTTCTGCCACTCAAATAGACATTGAACGATTCATATATTTGACAATACCAGATTGCAAATCAGTGTCTTTTAATAAATTAGTGAAAACAGCTAATCAAGATATGAAATGTTCTGATTGTAAATCAGAAATGTTGTCACCATTATATATAGAAAGATTTGGAAAATATGTCATTTTAATGCTTCAACGTTGTAGAGAAAATGGAAGAAAATTGGAAACTAAAATTAAACATTTTGTGGCAAGTCAAGTGTCAATTTCAGGAAGAACTTTTAAAGCAGTGGCTATTATATTCCATGATGGACCTACTACAACATCTGGACACTATACTATGTATTTAAAGTGCAATAAAGGATGGACACATTGCAATGATGCCCATTTGGAATTCAAAGGTAGGTTGCCTTGCGAATTACCAAATTCATATCTGATATTTTTGATCCCAACATTTTGAAAACATCATTCGGCCTATTGGGAAGATGTGAACACAAAATAACGAGTCTATTTTGGATATTATCAATGCAAATGGATTTGGAAACATTATTCGGCCTATTGGGAAGATGTGAACAATTACTGTTTGGATTATTTTTTGTGCTATTTTTTATTGCATTTGCAAAATTGTGTTTGAAGGAACTAGTTTATATATTTGATCTTTATATCATATGTGATGTAAATGAGAGTGTATATTTTAGAAAATGTACTTCAGAAAAATAAATATTTTAATGTAGTTGAAGAATGTAATTTAGAAACTGTAGATAGGTAAACAGATAGTTGAATTTGTTGTAAATATTTTCGACACAGATTTGTTTTTTTTTTACAATCACATTGATTGTTTTTTTACCCGCTGTTATATGATGATCTACGTTGAAATCACTGTGTATGGTGAAATTCACTAGAATCTGAAAACAGCAAAAAGGGAAACTGAATATGTTATGTAATTGTAAAATTATGTTGCGTTCTAAAAACCATAATATTATATGTAATACCAGTTTTCCTTCTTTTTTATTACAGAAAGTTATAGTAAACCTTGAAAAGATTTTAAATTCAGTTTACAATAAAACAACTGTAAAATAGTTTCACTTAGTTTGGTATGTATTTGAATAAAGAAGGTAAGATGAAATAATGTAATAAGCATAATAATATGAAGTAATGTTTACAGTCATTTTTATTGCACTGATCCATTTTTTCTAATACTACCCATGCACTGATCTATATAATTAGACAATATTCTCATACTCCTACCATCACCCACGCACTATCCAAGCATTTCTCCATTCACCTAGCCTGAATCTATATACTTATAATATCACCCAGAGACTACTTATGTACTCTTCCAATCACCCAAGCACTACCCATGCAGTCTTCCAATCATCTACGCACTACTCCTGCACTCATGGAATAACCCAGACACTACCCTTGCACTCCTCCAGTCATCCAGGCACTATCCATGCACTCCTCCAATCACCCAGGCACTACCTATGCACTTATAAAATCACCAAGGCACTACCTATACACTCATCTAATCACTCAGGCACTGCCCATGCACTCCTTTATTCACCCAGATATTACTCCTGCATTCATGCAAACACCCAGGTATTACCCATGCACTACTTGAATCACTCAGGCACTGTTCATGCAGTCATACATGTGCTCAGGCACTTCTGCAGCACTCATGCAATCAACCAAGCACTACCCATGCAGTCTTCCAATCATCCATGCACTACTCCTGCACTCATGCAATCACCCTGCTACTACTTATGCACTCCTCCAATCACCCACGAACTACCCAGGCAGTCCTACATGCAGCCAGGCACTACCCATGCACTCTTCCATGCACCCAGGCATTACCCATGCACTCCTTCAATCACCCAGGCATGTCTCCTGCACTCATACAATCACACAGACATTAGCCATGCACTCCTTCAATCACTCAGGCACTACCCCTGCAGTCACGCAATCACCCAGACACTACCCTTGCACTCCTCCAGTCATCCAGGCACTATCCATGCACTCCTCTAATCACCCAGGCACTCCCTATGCACTTATAAAACCACCAAGACACTACCTATACACTCATCTAATCACTGAGGCACTGCCCATGCACTCCTTTATTCACCCAGACATTACTCCTGCATTCATGCAATCACCCAGGTATTACCCATGCACTACTTTAATTACGCAGGCACAAACCATGCAGTCATACATGTGCTCAGGCACTTCTGCAGCACTCATGCAATCAACCAAGCACTACCCTTGCAGTCTTCCAATCATCCACGCACTACTCCTGCACTCATGCAATCACCCTGCTGCTACTTATGCACTCCTCCAATCACCCACGAACTACCCAGGCAGTCCTACATGCAGCCAGGCACTACCCATGCACTCTTCCATGCACCCAGGCATTACCCATGCACTCCTTCAATCACCCAGACATTACTCCTGCACTCATAGAATCACACAGACATTAGCCATGAACTCCTTCAATCACTCAGGCACTACCCCTGCAGTCATGCAATTACCCAGGCACTAGTTATGTACTACTCCTGTAGTCATGCAATCATGCAGGCACTACTTATGCACTCATGCAATAACCCAGGCACTTCCCCCGCACTCCTCGAGTCATCCAGGCAATATCCATGCACTTCTCCAATCACCCAGGCACTACCTATGCACTTACAAAATCACTAAGGCACTACCTATACACTCATCTAATCACTCAGGCACTGCCCATGCACTCCTTTATTCACCCAGACATCATCCCTGCATTCATACAATCACCCAGGCATTACCCATGCACTACTTGAATCACACAGGCACTGTTCATGCAGTCATACATGTGCTCAGGCGCTTCTGCAGCACTCATGCAATCAACCAAGCACTACCCATGCAGTCTTCCAATCATCCACGCAGTACTCCTGCACTCATGCAATCACCCTGCTACTACTCATGCACTCCTCCAATTACCCAGGAACTACCCGGGCAGTCCTACATGCAGCCAGGTACTACCCATTCACTCTTCCATGCACCTAGGTATTATCCATGTACTCCTTCAATCACCCAGGCATTACTCCTGCACTCATACAATCACACAGACATTAGCCATGCACTCCTTCAATCACTCAGGCACTACCCCTGCAGTCACGCAATCACCCAGGCACTACTTATGCACTCAAGGAATAACCCAGACCCTACCCTTGCACTCCTCCAGTCATCCAGGCATTATCCATGCAATCATGCAATAAGTCAAGCACTACCTATACACACATGCAATCAGGCAGGGACTACTACAGCACTCATTCATTCCCTCAAACACTATCAATGCACTCATTCAATGATTCAGGCAATACTGCTGCACTCATTCATTCACTGAGACAGTACTTATTCACTCATAAAATGACTCAGATATTACCTTAACAGTCATTCATAGAACACATACAAGTTTGTCTATTTTTAGCCAAATAGGCGGTTCTGAAAAGAACCATTTGCTTTCTTCTTTTTTTGTATTTTTTAAACCCTTTTTAAAAAAAAATTGGGTGTTTTTAAAAAAAAAAAATAAGAAAAAATAAACAGAACCAACAGTGAACATGATGAAAAAATTATGCAAGTATAAACTCATTGCACAGAGAAAAAAAAATGAACAGTGGTGATTTCTTATAGCAAACAGGACAGCGTCCAGTGATTGCTCACCAAAGCAGAGAATGTTTTTGCATTTTATGCAACGCTGTTCCACTCGAGCGAACTCAGGCAAGATGTTGGCTGTGGTAGAAGATGTTGAAGCACTTGACGTGCTAGGTCCAGCAGCATTGTCGTCGATTCTTTGCCTCTCTTGTTCCTGTCTTAGCTGTTCCTTAGGTAGACATCGAGGATGTATAGTTTGTAGATGTTTCAACATCGACGACGTCCCACAGGAATATTTTTTTTCAGAACCTAGTGAGACGCCATTTTGGCAAATAGTGCACGTAACTTTACGGGCATTTACTTTTTTTTCTCCTGGAGCAATAGAGAAAAATGCCCATTGACACTTTCATACCTCTTCTTTACAGGTTCCTCCAGGTCTTCTTCTTCTTCAGGGGGAAGCTGTACAGGTGCACCACCAGCTGCCATTTTCAGTTCTGTTTAAAAAAAACACCAAAAAAAGGCAAGCAGGACCACAAGACAATAGGTGTGTCTCCTAAGATGCTCTTCAAGGAATGAGAAAAAAATGGGTGGGGTCTTTCAAGTTCTAGAATCAAAAGGTTCTTAACCAATGAAATGCTTTCTTTTGAAGTCACATGGGATTCGCGCACCCGGGGCGCACCCAGCGCGATTCCCGAAAAATCTATTTAACAATAATATATCTTTATTCCAGTTACAAATATATGATATTTACAATTATCTTAAATAATGTCTTGGTATAATATATATAATAAAGTTATATACATATACTTTTAAAACTTAAAGATTTGCGATGGATTTGCGCACCCGGCGCGACCCCCGGAACTACGTACGTGACGTTACCCGGGGCCAAGATCCGCACACCCGTCGCATACCAAACGCGCATCCTACACGACTTAACCAATATGGTGGCAAAATTCTTGGATTCGGACACCCACCAAGACAGGTACACGATCGGTACGCGAATCCACTTTTAAAAAAAAAAAATGTATATTTATATTTTAGAAAAGAGAAAACATTATGTTATTTTTATAACAATTAAAAAACTAAAAAAAAAAATTTGGGACATTATACTTAGAAATTTGCATTAAAAAAACCTTTGAAATTCAATGAAAAAACCACAGGTTTCAGGGACGTTATAGTTAGAAATTAGCATTTAAAAAACCTTTGAAATTCACTGAAAAAACCACAGATTTCAGGGACGTAATAGTTAGAAATTAGCATTGAAAAAACCTTTGAAATTCACTGAAAAAACCATAGGTTTCAGGGACGTTATAGTTAGTTGAACATTGCACTCGTACAAAACCAGAGAAATTTGGCTGTTATAGTTAGTTGAGCTAACTATAACTCACGCCCCCGCAATGCACTGCTGATGACGTCACATATTACATCCCTCATGACATGGTCCCCACTGTGGCTATTCAAGGGGCTTGCTAACTTTATCTTAAGTATAACTTCTGGCAAGATAACACCATATTTCCCTAGTAGGATAAATAAAGGGGAAGCTCTGAGAGCAAACATGATAAACACCACAGTGGATATGAAAGAAAGAAACAAAATACGAGGGCCCGTCAAAATTCAGAAAAGAACACAGATTTGTGTGAAAGAGTGATAGGGTACACAGACAAGCAAGAGTAGTAGAGAAAGGCCATCATTCATCAGCCTTATCCAACATGTTCAACTAGCTCCTCGTCCATGTTTGACTCAGCCAAGTACTTTGCACTAATGAGGCATTTTCTATGAATAGTATTTGAGCATTTCAGGGCAACCACCATGAGTTTTTTTCTCAAAGCCTTTTTACTAAAATTCTTAGTCTGTGCTTTGTGTAAAGAAATAACACCTCTTTGAGGAAGTACAAAATATTTTTATTTCTCCTTGCATTTCACACATTGCATGTATGCTGGATTGTAGAAAACACATCCATTGTGTGAAATAATTGAAAAAATGTATAAGCAAAGAATTTTGAAGTGCAAAGGTACCATTCCAGTGAAAAATCTCTGCTAAACAGCAACACATACGCTTGAACTATAGTGTAATGGTGTTTTCTTGGCACTAACAACTAAAAACCACCAGCTCAGGGGGTGAGCACAGCATCAGGCCATATTTAGTAAATAGGGCTCATATGGCTCAGCTCCGACTCTCTCCCTTGCACTGTGTTACACTATTTTTTGGCAAATCTGCCCCTTTATCTCCTGTTTCATGACGTGTCTGTGTATCAATGTGTCCCTAAGATATTTGGACTTGCGATAGGTGGTGGGTACATGTGGAAGGAATTCCTTACCAATGATGTTATTGGATCTAAGGATTCCCTAATGTAGTATCTGATGATTTGGCACAATTCACGAGGATTGGACAGCTAAATATGTAGCCCTCAGAACCAATCCTCACTAAGGGGCCTATTAGGATGACGGGCGGACTTTCGTCCGCCCGCCACCCTAGCGGTGCTGGGACCGTCCGCCAGTGGTGCGGCGGTCCCGCACAGGCGATTAGGATGCCACCGCCACTGTAGCGGTGGCATCCTACATTCCCCTCATTGTGGGGGGCGGTGCTCACAGCACCGCCCGCCACAATTCTGGGAATGCACTGTGTGCATCGTCATGCACAAGGTGACAGGCACCGCGAGGTGCCTGCCACCATGTCCATGACAATGCAGGGGGGTGCCATAGGTACCCCCCATGTGCACCCCCCAACCCCCAATACCCTGGGGGCCCACAACGGGCCCCCGAAAGCAAACTCCGCCTGTGTTTCCATGGCGGGGTCTCCGCCATGGAAAGCCCTGCACCGCTGGCCATTATAATATGGATGGCGGTGTCTAGCAGACACCGCCACCATATCCAGGCCCTTTTCTGCACGGTCGACTGGTCGACCGGCGGAAAACCGGCGGACGGTCTTGCCGTCCGCCTGGGTCTCCACCGCCATACTAATATGGCGGTGGGGAAATGTGAGGCGGGCGGTGGGAAATAGCGGGTGGATCGCCACCGCCATACGGGCGGTGGCGATCCGCCCGCTATCCTAATGACCCCCTAAGTGTAGCATCTTCAGCAACCCTGGTCTTCTTTATTCGCACTTTGATAAGGATAGTTCCTGCTCTCCATAACAGCTAGCTAGTAAAACATGGATTTTCGATCAACGAGGTTGTAGTCAGGTGCTTCCAATCTGTCACTGACCCACTGAGAAGGTCTTAGTAAAGCAAACACTTGCCTTAATGGTTTCTCCTGATAAATGCAAGATAGGGTACGAATGGAGTATAGAGATTAAATAGGTGGCTGGATATTTTCATATGCAGACTGAAAAAAAGCAAACTATGTCTATAAAGTGGACCAGTTCTTAGGCTGAAACCTTCAGGAACTAATGAGTCCAACATCAGTCAGAAAAGAAAAATTAATCTCTGAATAACCTCCAATGGTTGAAGCCAAGCCCATAACTAAGGGCCTGATTTAGATCTTGGCAGACGGGTTACTCGTCACAATGGTGAAGCATATCCCATCCTGCGAAATATTGTATTGTCGTGTAATTGCATTTATATAGCGCTTACTACCCGTGATGAGGGTCCAAGTGCTTTTTCGGTGAATAGCACGCTACTCTGGAACTCATAAAGGATTAGTGGTGAAATTAGTACTGTGAAATATGAAATTAATTTGAGCGGTGGATATGTTAGTCTGTTATTTGGATTGAGAAGGATAGTGGAGGGATAGAAGAGAGAAAAGATTTGCATTTATATAGTACTTGCCACCCCCCGATGAGACGCCAAGGCGCTTCTAGGCTCTCTATTCCAGAACCAAAAAACAAAAAATTTAAATCCAATAGGATATAATGGGATTTATATTTCAGTGTACGGGATATCCGTCACTGTTGTCACAGAGTAACCCGTCCGCCAACATCTAAATCAGGCCCGAAGGGCCTAATTACAAATACGGCAGTCCATCGGACTGCCGTAGTCATGGTGGCGTTCCGTGGACCACTACACTGGTGGTCCATGCTGCCTATTACAAGTTTGGAGGTTGCACCACCACTCGACCATTTCAAGCACTGGGGATCCCTGATCCCGCGGCAGTGGCGCAGTGGTCTGAGGCAGCAATATGCTGGGGGTGCCACTATCGCACCGCCGAGCATATTACGAGTTGCCTCACTGTGACCCTATCCATGGCTCGAAGCCTGCCATGGAAAGGGTGGCGGTGTTGCCTCTGTGCATGGGGGTGCATGCATGGGGGCACATGCTGTGCCCCCCTGTATTTCTGCACCCCCAGTTCCTGCATGGGATGAAATGCACGACATGGTTCATTTCTTCCTGTGCAGGAACATGCTTCAGTGGTCCCACAGCACTATCTTTCTATATCTCTCCTTTAAGCCTTAGTAAGACACCACTATGGAACCAGTGCGGGACACACCACCCGCCAGAATTTAGCTCCTCAGTTTGGCTGTCTTCCTGCGGGACGCAGGCATGATGGACCGCAGGAAGCCCACCAAACTCGTAATCAGGTACTAAGTGTAATAAAGGAATAAGATAATGAAAATGCAGTACGTGGCCTAAACTAACTGAGATAGAGTTGAATCTGACTTGTACATAACACCTACCAATGTTACTTTGGGAGGGAAGGAAGGAATCAGCCAATGATGCCCAACTGAGACAAAATTGATCCTCTTACCCTTTTAACTAAATCCTATCCCTTAAATAAAGGAAACGTAAACTAAGAGAAAGGTTTCCGGTTGCAATGGCTCACTTGGGACAAAAGGAAAAATGTAAAACTCATGACTGAGCAATGTAAACAGTACCCCCACACAAACAAAAAAACCTTACTTTTCACTCTTCCACTTTTCTGGTATCTCTGACAATGGGAGTGGAATCCATGTGCAAACCGCACAAGAGGGTGGGGCAGCCCCAAAAATAGCATGCCGAGGAAAATAAAATTAAAGAACATATCTCATTTAAGGCTAACACTGCCATGTGCAGTTCCAAAGATAATCATTAAAGCAAAAAGCCATGGTGAATGCCCCTCTAAACAAGGAATGGTTATCTTTACTGGGTCAATGAAGCAGAAGTGTTGCAACACCTGAATCTTCCAAATGGTATGCAAACAAGGCATGAGTGTGGTCTTGTGTCCTCCAAGCCCCACTTCCCTCCCACATTCCGTCATGAGGACAGATGCATATGATGCAGCGGAAGCGGGGGCAAAAATATTTCCCACCAATAACCAATTTCAATAACCACCTGTCTTTTCCCTGCATAAACTAAATTTGGCCCATACCTATAATAACTGGTCCTCCGATTAACCTTTTGAGAGTTGTTAGGGACTGAATATTGTCTAGACGAATAATATCCCCCTTATGATGACCTACAACAAACGGAATATTCTACAAACCAGCTAAATATTACAATGTACAAATCACATTAACCATAATCATCAATAATGACAGACTCTGATTTACTTATCACTTTGCTTTTATCTATTTCTTAAGTATATGAATGATCAATCAATCGACACTGAATCACAGATCATCACAAAAAGGAAAGTAAGTAATTCACAATAACATCTTATTTAACGAGCATGAGTGAGTGGATAGGAGAAGAGACAAAAGAGCATTGTAATAAGATCATTGCAATTATAGAGTAACATACGAACCTAGAGGAAACTATAGCACAGCGGGCTAATAGTCTGAAGAGCTAACCCTCCAGCCGGAAGGGAAAGCTTGGGCAACCTCACAGAGGTATGAGGAGCACAGTTTAAGAGTCAGGATCAGACAGCAGCAGGAAAAAAAGAGAGGCTTAAGGAAACAGCAACACAGCGTTCTCCTCACAGGAAACAGCTTCCCTCTCGCCTCGACATAAATGCTTTCAAGAAGATGCTCTCCCCAGAGTAAATTCTAACACTAGTAGTTATACCCTAAATGTTAAAGTCCATCCCTAATTTGTATCAAAAGTCCAGGCATTTCACAGTTCTCTTTGGTCCAGGAACATAGGGTGTTCAGTCACACCACTTCCATCGCACCTAACTTTCAAAAGTTCTTTGTTAGAGCGAGGCTGTCATCATCGTCCTTCAGCAGAGGAAATCACGATATTCTCCTTCCTAGGCTCGCACACATTTTCTAAACATTTCCAACATTTTTCTAGAACAGTTATCCACAAAACTAAACATTTCCTCGGACAGTAGGGGAGTTCCATTGATATCTCTTCCACGTAGCCGTCAACAAGAAAATAACATAACAATCATTACAAAGGACAAAATACAATTCTTTGCAGCCTACGTTTAAACGCAAATTAATCCTGACAGTGGTTTGAGGCCTTCTCTGTAATGTGTGCCATTTTCTCTAGGAAAAATAAACAGACTTAGTTATTTGTTCACATAAAAGCTCCATTACATTATTCATTTTAGTTTTCTATTATTCTAATATAAACACACATTTTCTCAACAAGTATTTTATGCAATTAATATCACTCACGTAAAGCTCTTTTATTAATGCATTTCATTTACTTTGCACATGAAAGCTCAAACCTCTTAACATTATTTCTCTGCTATCTTTTGTGCAGAAATCATTTGCGGCCTACAGAAATCATTTGTCATTTTCTCCTGCACATTTCTCAATTCCCTTTCCAAATACCCCATGGAAATATTTTTCTCAGTTAGTTTCACGACTCTTGTTAATAATTTTCACACAGAAGGAGGTTTAATCTGAGCAGATTTAATTTGTGAAAATCCTGCTCCATCAATCCCCCATTTGATGGCTACTTAAGCCATCATAAATCCAAAATTCTGATTACAATCTTATTTGCCTAGAAGATTGTCGTTCTCATTTGTTTCATCCTAACCCCATCTATATCTTTCATTACTTCATAATAAGTTCTCTTTCTATCTTCCATTTCTATTTCTTCTCTCTTTCTCTTCTTGGCTCTTCATTTTGTCTCTAGTGTTTTACCCTTACACTTGCAGCATTTATATATTAGAAACAGCATTAGTATTCCAGTAGCAGTAGCAATAATAGGGGTTAGTATTCTCCCCAACAAGCTGTTACCAAAAGTAAAAAACTGTTTCCTAGAGAGGAGAAACCCTTACCAAGTTACTCCCAAGCACCATCAACCTTCAGTTCAGTCAAATCTTCCCGTAAAGGCGTAATATAGTAATATATCCCTCTAGATTCTTACTTTTGCCAGAGATATATGTACAGCATTGTTGAATTTTCAACATGCTACAGACTCCATCCTCTTTTGTCAATAATACATCAAGGGCAAGTCTATTTTGCAAAACCATAGACCTTATAGCCACCATTTCAGTATCAATCATTAAAAATCCACCAGCAGTGTCTGTTGATAAACGATCAACCAGTGTGGACAATTTTCTAATCTTGTGCTAATTTAGAATTACCCCAACTGAAGGTATCAATCCTCCAAAAATATCACCCACAATCTCTGCAGCACTAATTCCCCTTTTACTCCGTATTAGTCCACTCTTACTCTTTTCATTGGTTCCATGATTCTTATTCATGTGCTAGATTTTCGGAAAGACAATCCCCATATAACAACACCCATACCAACGTGCTGGCAACCTATAATAGTCATTCTTACCACACACATAATAAATTCCAGGGAAAACAGGATCCGTACCACCTTTTAATTCTCAATCCCCTGTCATTTGGAAGGTATGGTCACATTCACTAGAACCAATGAAATAATTATTATAGTCAGTCTTTTGTCTTAGTAAGCAAAGGTTTCCCCTATGATGCCAGTCCAGAGTCATTGCACCATATGTCTCACCTTTCTTGTAATCCCCCTCCCAATGAGCCCAAGGAGGTATGTGGCTCTTTTTCTCAGCAGCTTTTTTCTTAAAATGTTCTCTTCTATCCTCTACAACATTTATGAATACAATTTCCTCTCTCTGTAAACTACAGGTTAAGTTATTTCGATGGGCATATACAGTATCTATTGTTTTGGTAGTATGAAAAAACTCTCTAAAATACTCAGCATTTTTTGCCCTACTTGCTATATTCATATTCTTTCTATTAGGAACTTCAGAAAAAACTAAATCAAAATTCGAATAATAATATTGCATTTGGCCTTTTTCATAGAACAAGCTTGTTAGTACACTACACGAAATTCCAAGAAATAAGTCACCCCCTCTGACACAGAAGACGGAAATTGCATGCACACATAACAATCTCTTGCATCCATAGTATTAACATATTCATACAACAATTTAGTAAAAACTTTTAACGAAAAATCATTAATAGAATTATCTTGATGTAAATCATTCCCGGTTAATCTCTTAATGTTAATCTGTGGGTCTTCTTTAAGATTTTCTCCCACATTCATCTTTATATCCACAAAATCATTAGTAGTATTAATTTTAGTATGATACATAAAGTAAGGCACAATAACTATTAATATTAACCAAACAAACATCATTATTAAAACACATATAGAAAAAGCATTAATTCATTTACGCCTGGTTGATCCCTGATTCTGATTACCAGTCTCCTGAATCCTAGCCATTTTAAAATTCTATAATCAAAAATGATATAAAAAATTTAAAAAACTAAAATTTTGATAAAGTACGTGTGTCCAAACACTTTTAAGCCTCAGGCCTTCTCAGAACTTTTCAGGACCTTTTTCAGGACCTTCAAATCCAAATCGCCTCTTTTTTTATTTTTATTCTTCTTTCAGTCTTTTTGCACAGTTCCAGTCTCAGTTCCAGTCTCTTTTTCTGGACTTTTCAGAACAGTTCTCAATCTTCTTCAACCCAATTTTTAACTCAGTTCATTTAGGGTGGCTCATAGCAATTTCTGTGACTTGACTCAACAACTTTTTTATTGTCTGTTGGAACAACTGTTTCAGCAAACAAATACGTCCATTCAAGTGCTGTATATTTCTTGTTTGGAACTCTTGCTCTTTTTGTTCTTTGAACTGTATCTTCTTCAGAATCAGTTTGCTCAGATTGGCTCAACATTTCAATTTTTGTATTTGGAACAATTTTATTCAAAGTATATCTCATTCTTTTGACTCCTTTTGGCCATATATCTCCTTTTCTTGCTCTTTTCTTTTGAACACTTTCAGTCTCATTTGATTGAAGACTAGTCTCAAAACTCCTTTTAGTTGATTATATTTTCTCTTCTTTTCTGTTTTGTTCTGGAATCGATTTGTTTACTGTATCGACATTGACAGTGTCACGAGACCCAGTAGCTGGTCCCCACTTTACTCGACTCTCACTCTGTTCAGGTTCTCTTTTATCAGTTTCTTTTCTTCTTTCTTGATCACCTTCAACCGATTCTATACTTTCAAGTGGACTTGGGACTCTTCGTGTGTGACTAGCATGTATCCAATTTGGCAAGCCTCCACACTTCACTGCTGTTGTCGTTACCAATATCACTTGATATGCCCCATGCCAACGAGGTTCCAAACACGATTTTCTCATGTGCTTCTTGACAAGAACCCACTCTCCAGGGCTCAAGTCATGTGCTTGTTCTTGCTGTTTTGTGGTTGCAACATTTCCACCATGATGAAACACAGAACGGTAGATTATTGGATTAGAGCTTTGGACACTATAATGCTGAATGGTCTAAATGACCGTATTGAATTCAGCTGCTTTCTTTGACTTTGCCTGTATTACTGTCGCTCATGACTCCCATTGCTCACTTTTTCAAAGTTTCTTTATTTTGACTCTGGTTTTCCTATTACTTTTTCTATTTTCCTAATTTAATATTCTTCCACTCCTTGTACATTCGTTTCACCTATTTTCATATTTTTCTCGTCACTCTGTCTATCATTCATCTTTGTTTCGTTGACCTTTTAATCATGGCTCTCGTAGAGCCGGTGTCTCTTTTGATCCCTTTCTTACCTCTATGTTCCTGGGTTCCAATGACCCATTGTAAGATGGCCTACAATTTTTGCTGATTGTTTCAGTTTATTTCCCTTTACACTATTTTAATTTCTTCCTTCATCACAGTCTCACATTCACGGCACTTTATTTTAATTTCACACTCGATCCTACACGGTTCGCTCTGGAGGCAACAGAGCGTTTTATTTTCTTCTGGTGGAGTCAACTTCCGGTCTGTTGTCTATTTCCATCTTTCCATGTTGGGTACCTGTTTCCGATGGAACTGCACACAGAATTTTTCACACTCGTCACCTGAACGTCATGGAACCTGGCGGTAAGCTTTTACAATACCGCAACCTTTTTCGGGCGCATCCTCGAGGAGCTCCACTTGCTTTTTAAAATGTGCAATGGTTCCGTCTCCGTATATTTGTCTGAACAGTTATCCTAGTCACTAACACTGGGGACATTAGTCAAATTCACTAACGGTTTCTTAGTCATGGTTTGCTTTCTCGCTTTATGGCACAATTTTCATTCCACTCGTGTTTCCTTATTATTTTTATTCAATTCTTTTACGCATGACATTCACTCAATCATTCTAGATTAACGCCTCAGTTTACACAGCTTTGTTTGTTTCATTTTGTTTTGGGGTATACTTGGTAGTTCTTTTCCACCGCGTTCTTTTTCACAGCGAGTTAACCTTTTCACACATGGCACGCACGTGACCACTTTAGATCAACGCCATTCTTTATACAGTTTGTTACTGTCCCGATTTATATTTGGGATACTTTACTTACCTTGGTGCTTTCCGCTTCATTACTTACAGATGAATTTTCCCTGACGAAGGGCTCGCCCGAAATGCATTGGGCTTAGAAGATCTTGATGCATCATTATCATGTCAATACTATAATGTGAAGGAAATTATTTGTGTGTATAACTCTTTCACGCTAAAATACAAGTAAAAGCTCTTACACACTACCACAACCTTGTTGATCAATTCTTGAATTAAAATCCCCTTCGGGAGTCCAGCTGTGCAACCGGGGGACGTTCTCCTGGCAGGATAACGCTCTTCATTTCCATTTTCCCCATGCTGGTGGATCAGCCATCGATATCCAGGCTGAAGCAGAACATTATTACCTTTTTAATTTTGTTCTACCCTGGTGTGCTTATACCACTACACTCCTAATATTCATTCCTCACCTGGTTTATAGCACCCATTGGTATAATGTCATACGAAGAAATATCGAACCTTAGGGAGAATGAAGCTCAAAGAATTTACCCTCTCATTAATGAAGTGGAAGCCACAAGTTCCAGTACAGGCAGTATTCAAAGCAACCTCAAACAATAACTATATGTGACCAAATGAGAAATCAGCCAACGTCTACACGCCAGCACCCTTATAAAATACCATCAAGTACAACGCATCCCCAGAGGACTAAGAATTCCATTGACATCTTCACATTGCAAGAATAACGCTAAATTTATTGAAAAATGGTACGCTATTCTCAACAAGTGTTCTCTTGATTCGATTTTATTAATCGTGGAGGAACTTTCAAAATTGCTAGAAGAATTAAACAGTGAAATACATGAACTCAAACAAGAATTGTCTACAACATTAACAGCAGAAGATTGGGCGAAAACTTTGGATGATATCAACATCCAACTTGAGAAACACACCCAAGAAATCAAAGAACGTAAGATAAGAAAATTTAAAAAAGAAACAATCGATTACAAATTAGGAGCGGTATACAATTGGGCTTAAATGTACGCCAAAAGGCGTCAAAGCAGACCATCTTATAAAACTTCTGAAACAGAAACCTTTACAACTGATGGTGAATCCAACTCAGGAAACCGTAGAAGTGACACACAAAATGCGATTCGTATATCCACAAACCTACAACTGCCTTCTACGAGAAACCAACTAATCAGTGCCACTCCCTCTCAGGTCTCTTTTTTAGGACAGGGTCTACCTGCCTCAGACGAACCAGGCGGGGCAAGCAACAAAATAGGAACAAGAACAGATCCTTCATCTCTCAAGAGAGTAACCAGAAGCCACAGAACCTTACAGTGCAAGAATTAGTTATTAACATCTCCTCCCATCCTCTAAGTGTCGTTAAAATCAACACCCTTCAAAAGGGTACCTCATTCGTCCCGACATATCATTCCAACCCTCTTGAATTAGAAGTTAGTTTCTTCAAATTCATGCACACTCTTCGTTTGAAACATTTCTTTTCCAACATTGTCGACAGTCAACCACGCACTGAGGGTGGCACACTAAGAGGATTGAAACCAAAGAGCAATTTTATTTCTCCTGTCAGTCACAAAATACTGGACTCTTTCGAAACTCTGATTAAACAAGAAATGCAAAAGTTGTTTAAAGGTAAAAGATCGAAACAATCCAATCTTACAGTAAAAGAACGAGGAATCCTGCCATAACTTGTAGCAAAGCCGACAAAGGAGGGGCACTCGTAATCATGTATTCAGCCTTCTACTTACAGAATATTCAAGAACACATTCATGACTCTACAACTTACATGAAATTGGCAAAAAATCCCATCGATGAATTCGAAACAATTCTTATAACTATTGTAGATGCTGCAGTAATGCATGGAACAATCACCGATGGTGGCAAACGTTTCCTACTCATGGACAATCTTAGGAGTCCTAAGATCTATATGTTGCTGAAGATTCATAAAAGTCTCACTAAGCACCCATTAAGACCCATTGTTTCTACTCGCGGTACAATCCATGAACCCATCGGGAGATACTTGGACAAATATCTTCAACCTTTGGTACAACAGATGTCTACATACATTAGAGACACTAATGATTTCTTGCTTAAGATCCGTTCTATTAATTTGGAGGATGCACAGAGCATTTTACTATGTACCACAGATGTAAAGGCACTATATACATCGATCCCGCATGATTTGGGAATGGAAGCCATTGAACACTTCTTAACTATCACTGAGTTAGATCAGGATCTTAAGATTTTCCTTCTTGAATTACTGCATTTCACACTGTACCATAGCTACTTTATCTGGGAGAATTAATATTTCTGACAACAGAACGGGACTTCCATGGGCAATTGCGCTGCACCCTGCTATGCTAATTTGTTTATGCATACGTTTGAATTGGATCACATTTTATCTTCTGAACCCTGGAATAACCACCTGATGATGTTCGTCAGATACATCGATGACATCTTCCTGTTATGGAAAGGTTCTCGCCTTGAACTCTCAACAGCCATACAGCAGCTAAATTGTGTTAATGACTGTATTGAATTTACACATAACATCAGTGATACCACTATTAACTTCTTGGATGTATCCATCACCAAGATGAGCACGGAATTGGAAACCAACACTTTCAGGAAAGAAACCGGCCGCAACAACTTACTGCATTTCCACAGCTTCCACTAACACTCCTTAAAAAAACATTTACCTTACTCCCAACTTCTCTGTGTCAAAAGAAGCACATCCAATCCAGTTAAATTATCCAATAACACTTTTGAGATGCTCCAACGATTCAAAGACAGAGGGTACCCTCAAGACATCCTTGAGTCTGCCGTACAACGGTCCACTCGTGAAGAATTTTTAACAAACACGCAACATACCAAGAAAGACAGAATAGTCCTTGTTACTAAATTTTCCAAAGAGAGTCCTAAATTCAAGCGAATCATATTGAAACGCTGGCCCATGATACAGCTTGAGCCAGACTTTAAGGGAATATTCACTGAACTTCCTCTTTTCGCATATGAACGGAGTAGAAATATCACAGAGATACTCTCTGCGCCCAAAAGGACCCACACAAGTCATCAAAATCAGGGGACCATTCCTTGTCATAACTGCAACAATTGCAATATTGTACTCAAAGGCGATTACATCACTCATCCTCGGAGAGTCAACAAGATCAAGCTTAAGGTTACTGCAACTTGTGATACCAAGAACGTAATATACTTACTCAAATGCCCATGTCTATTAGCATATATTGGTAAAACCGAATGAAAAATAAAAACCAGACTCGATGAACAACATCAGGACCATGAATTTAAAGTCATCCGTCGCTTCCCGTTTTTTGGAACTCAAACACAATATCAGTCAACTCCGGTTTATGGTATTGGAAAACATTGACATCCGTAAAGGTCACAACAACCAAAACTTTTTGTTCCAGCGAGAGACCTATTGGATTAGAGCTTTGGACACTATGATACCGCATGGTCTAAATGACCGTATTGAATTCAGCTGCTTTCTTTGACTTTGCCTGTATCACTGTCTCTCATGTCTCCCATTACTCACTTTATCAAAGTTTCTTTATTTTGACTCTGGGTTTTCCTATTACTTTTCCTATTTTCCTAAATAATATTCTTCCACTCCTTATACATTCATTTCACCTATTTTCATATTTTTCTCATCACTCTGTCTATCATTCATCTTTGTTTCGTTGACCTTTTAATCATGGCTCCCGTAGAGCCGGTGTCTCTTTTGATCCCTTTCCTACCTCTATGTTCCTGGGTTCCGAAGACCCATTGTAAGATGGCGTACAATTTTCGATGATTGTTTCAGTTTATTTCCCTTTACACTATTTTAATTTCTTCCTTCATCAAAGTCTCACATTCATGGCACTTTGTTTTAATTTCACACCCGATCCTACACGGTTCACTCAGGAGGCAACCGAACGTTTTATTTTCTTCCGGTGAAGTGAACTCCAGTCTGTTGTCTATTTCCATCTTTCCATGTTGGGTACCTGTTTCTGATGGAACTGCACACGGAATTTTTCACACTCGTCACCTGAACGGCATGGAACGTGGCAGTAAACTTTTAGAATACCGCAACACTTTTGAGCGCATCCTCGAGAAGCTCCACTTGCTTTTTAAAATGTGCAATGGTTCCGTCTCCGTATAATTGTTTGAACAGTTATCCTAGTCACTATCACTGGGGACATTAGTCAAATTCACTAACGGTTTCTTAGTCACGGTTTTCTTTCTCGTTTTGGGGCACACTTTTCATTTCATTCGTGTTTCCTTATTATTGTGTTTCAATTCTTTTATGCATGACATTCGCTCGATACACAGCTTTGTTTGTTTCATTTTGTGTTGGGGTATACTTGGTAGTTCTTTTCCACCACGTTCTTTTTCACCACGGGTTAACCTTTTCATGCATGGCACTCACGTGACCACTTTAGATCAACGCCATAGCTTTATTCAGTTTTTTACTGTTTCGATTTATTTTTGGGATACTTTTCTTACCTTGGTGCTTTCCCCTTCATTATTTACAGATGAATTTTCCCATGATGAAGGGCTTGCCCGAAATGCATTGGGCTTAGAAGATTTTGACTCATCATTATCATGACGATACGATAATATGAAGGAAATTCTTTGTGTGTATAACTCTTTCACGCTAAAACACAAGTAAAAGCTATTACACACTACCACAACCTTGTTGATCAATTCTTGGATTAAACCCCCCTTCGGGAGTCCAGCTGTGCAACCAGGGGACGTTCTCCTGGCAGGATAACGCTCTTCATTCCAGAAGCACAGAATGTATCACATCAGCCAATCCTTTGCTATAATCGAGCACTAAATCATCAGTTATATTCATCAGTTGATTCGCTGGAACTATTGGCTGTCTCATTGCTCTGCCAAAGACAATTTCATGCGGCGACAATCCAGTTCTTCTATCAGGGATACTTCTTAGACTCATCAGGACTAATGGCAATGCATCTGGCCATTGCAGTGTAGTGGAGGCACACACTTTTGCAAGTCTTGACTTAATTGTGCCATTAACCTGCTCAACCACACCTGATGCTTCTGGTCGATAGGCACAGTGTAATTTTTGTTCAATTTGTAATGCTGCACAAATTATCCGAATTATTTCATTATTAAAATGTGTCCCTCTATCAGATTCTAAGGAGACTGGAAACCCGAATCTTGGGATAATCTTGGGATAAGCAATTTATCAACAGTTAGGCTATCATTGCGTCTTGTTGGGTAAGCCTCCACCCAACGAGAAAACAAAGAAACAATCACCAGTACATATTTTAGTCCATTACATGGTGGTAGTTCTATGAAATCAGCCTGCAATCGTGTAAATGGACCAGCTGCTTTTCCAATTCATCCCCAACTAACAACTGTCTTCCTCCCTGCATTTTGCTGCTGACAAGTAACACACCTTTGGCAAAGTCTTTCTGCAATGACTCTGAACTTGGGATTGAGCCACGTCTGTTTGAACAATCTAATCATAGCGTCTCTACCTATATGTGTAGGCCCATGATAAATTCTGGCCATCAGGGACAACAAACTGTCTGGCATTATTGGTCTTCCATCAGTGTAGATCCACACTTCATCTTCTGCCCTACGTGAACCACCTGCCTTGATCCAATTTTCCTTTTCTTCAACACTTGCTTCTTCCTGTATTTGCCTAATTTCTTCCCAAGTCTCAACAGATGAGAACATCAGATTCCATATTTCTTTATCAGATTCCTGTTTTTCTTTATTGATTGAAACTGAATTTAGTGCAACTTCATCTGCATATCTATTTCCAACTGTAATATAATCACTGCCAGATTTGTGTGCTGAACATTTCACAACCCCAATTTTTTTGGATGCAATTGGAGTGCCACCAATAGGTCTCTTACGTATTCTCCATTTCGAATTGGTGAGCCTGATGAGGTCAAAAAACCATGTTGAGACCACAATTGTGCAAAGTCATGCACCACCCCAAAACCATATTGACTATCAGTAAATATGCTTATTCTCATGTTCCTTCCAAAGTAACACGCCCTTGTTAATGCTACCAATTCTGATATTTGTGCAGATTTTACTCCCCTCAAGCATGAAGCTTCGATGACAATAGCCACCGTACAGATTGCATAGGAAGCTCGCAAGGTACCCATTTCATCTCTCAAACAAGATCCATCCACAAACATCACACAATCTGATTCAGGCAATGGAGTATCTTTAATATCAGGTCTTGGCTCTGTACACAATTCAGTCACATCCAGACAATCATGATCTGCTTCATCCACTACCACTTCACAATTCGGATTAGGCAACAAGGTAGCTGGATTCAAATTCATGCATCTCATCGCAGTCAAATTCTCAGCTCCCAGTATCACTCGTTCATATATGACAATGCCTTTTATTTATGCTTTAAAAACCAAAACATAAATAAAAGGCATTTTCATTTACAATGCCAATAGCTCAAACTCGCGTCAATGCGAGACCTATTGCATTGCAAAGGCTTCTTTACACTCGCTTGTATTGCCGCTAAGCTCCGGCCCCTCATGCGAGGGAGGGAGGGTGCCAAAAGAGGAGGCGAGTGCGGACTGGCTGAGGGGAGGGAGTGGGCAGCAAAGAAGCCTAAGCTGCTCCTGGTTCAGCGCGGTGTTCCTGAAACGGGCACCGCGTTTATTATGAAAGTAAAAAACAAAAGAGAGAGCGCGGCGCCTGCTTTAGGGACACCCCGCTCAGTATTAAAGTAAAAAAAAAATGCAACCGAGCGAGGTGTCCCTTAAGCGGGCGCCGCGCTCCATATTAAAGTTTTTTTTTTAAATGCAACGGAGTGCGGTGTCCCTGAAGCGGGCGCCGCGCTCAGAATTAAAGTTAGCAAAACAAAAACAAAAACTGAGCGCGGTGTCCCTAAAGCGGGCACCGCGCTCAGTATACAGATACAAAAAAAGCAGCCGCCATTGTCCCCAGTGTCAATAAATAAAATAGTGCTCACCCACTTATAAGGCAGACCCTGTAAGAAGCCAAGTAAAAGGTCCAGTCGTTATGGGTAGTAACTAAAGGAGACAAGGAGGTACCAAGGAGGGACTAACAAGCCTTTCTACGAATCAGAAGCCAGCATTTAAGAAGTACAATGACACAAGCCAATGACAGATATGGGCGGAGAGTGGGTGGGGCTTCCACTACGTACTCTATTACAGCATGCCTCGCAGAGCGAGCAGCGGAAGCGCGCTGCTGCTAGGCTCGAGCTAAAAAGCTGTACTAGATTAATTATACCCACCTAGCATCGGACAACTCAATGTCTTAAGGAACAATTGAGGAGTAGTGTCTCAAGAAGCGTAAGGAACAGTTATGATTGTTGTCCATTATTATTTTAACTAAAAGCTAATACTGCATAACACAGGTAATTCTGAGATGCAGTCTGTTTTTCATAAAGTGTATGACCGCATTGCCCAGAGTTGCTCAGCGTGCGCAAAAGGTGTCCAAGGCTACTACTACAATACACAATCTGATGTGACAAGGGGTCAGCATTCCAAAAGGAGTGCTTGTGTGCTGTGTTGTGAAAACAAATGTTTTGAAATAAAACGCTAACAATTCTCTAGTCTGCAGAGATTTACATTTACAGCGTTGGCAAGTCAAAAAATGTGAATTTCAATAAAGCAGACATCACATTAATAATGCACATTTAACCACAGTTGCTCAACCTTTCCAGGAAGGTGAACATCTCTGAAACCAGCACGAAATACGCATTCGGAAAGGAGGAACTGAAAAGCTGCTGAAAATGAACAACAAAATGTCATGCCTCCTTGCCTATACTGTTTTAAATATGAAATATATGTCACATGCAAACAGTTGCTGTTCTAGCATTCAAGAGTACTAGCAGCTAACTGGGACGTCCAATATCATAACAAGAAATGTATTTAGAGCAATGGTGTTGCAAAGTATGTGGTTTTCGCTTTTGGAATTAAAGGAACCATTTTTTGCAATGTAGCTTCTGGTACACTTAAGCACATAGGGTTATTCACTAGTGTTTGAGTGGAGCTTGTCTGGCGCACAGTAGCGCAAAGTAATGCATAGCAGTATTGAGATGTTTTAGTTACAGGTTAAAAAGGCACGGGGAGCAGCACAAAATTGTTCAGTGTCCCTCAAGCACCTACACACACCTTGGTAAATTTAAACTGGGGTGTGGAGAACAGGTGCTGGAGTGAGGCTGTGTGATGTGTGATGGTTTCCATGCAGCCTGTAAACACAGATTTGGTCATTTATTAGGATTTGTACGGACAATCGTGTGATGATGTTACGTTTTTAGGGGCCTATTTACGAGGGGAGTTGCATCACTCTTGCACAACACAAGGTGGTGCAAGAGCGACACAAGTTCTAAATGAGATTTATGAAGCCACAAAATGCCACTTTGCATTCTGCAGCACACATAGAAAGAGGAATATGCCTCTCAGTATTGCTTTTGTGCAGGAAGGTGCACAAAAAGAATCCTGCATGTAATGGAGGCACCCTTGCACCATGGTGCAAGGGTGCCTGCATTGGCACTAGGCTGCCAAAAGGGAACCAGCGCAAGGGAAAAGGCAGGAATGTGCCGTAGTGACTAAAAATAAGGCACATTCCTGCCCTTTCCCCGTCAAGGACGGCAGCCCAGCAAGGTGACTTGCTGCCCTGCACTGTGTGACAAGTTTGTAAATCGGCCCCCTTGTTTAGAACTTTTGGCTAGTCACAGCTTTTTAACCAAGTGTCCTGTGCGCTGTAGGGTATCCAATGTAAACAACTGCAAGAACGAACCATTTTGGTAAAACGCTGGAACAGATTAAAGGTGTCACATTTGACTTGCGTTCTTAATACCTATAGAAAAGAAAGGTTCCAACAAAAATAACATCTCCCTTGGCTAGAGAGTAATGCAAAAAGAACAATTGATGGACAGATTGTTGATCAATGTCAAACATTCACCCCAGTACAGAGATCTGGGCCTAAATGAATTGTTTTTTTGCTCCCCATGCCATTCAAGTTTGAACCCAGCCATATGTAAAGTAGTCTTTACTCTGCTCCCAATGGAAACAGTCCAGCCCGAACTGCCAGGCCAGGTCTTCCCTGGACTGGAAATAAGCATCCTAGGTCCGGCTCGGGGTTTCTCCCCTCATCAACCAGGCTAGCTTGAGTCCAGTGGCATGGAGAGCAGGGGACCAAAGTCTGGGCATACTCATCCCACTCGGGGTGACAAATTCAAAAAGAGGAATGTTTGCATTGCTCAGCATTCTGTCCATCAATTGTTCCTTTTGCATTTGTCGCCCTAAGTGGGAAGGGTATGCCCAGACGTGGGTACCATGCTCACTGCGCCACTTTATTCAAGCTAGCCAGGCTAAAGAGGGGTGATTCCCCGAAACTGGTCCTAGGATGCTTGTTTCCGGTCCAGGGAGGGCCTGGCTTGGCAGTTCGGGCTGGACTGTTCCCATAAGGAACAGGATCAAGACTAATTTGCATATGGCTGGGCCAAACCTGGGGTGGCGTGGTGAGCAAAAGAACGATGGATTAAACCCAGATCTTTGTTACTGGGGGCGAATGTTTGCATTGTTCAGCACATTCCATCCGTTAATTGTTCCATTTACATATGTCATCCTAAGTGGGAAGGGTATACCCAGACATGGGTCCCATGCTCACTACGCTACTGGATTCAAGCTAGACTGGCTGATGAGGGGTGATGCCCCGAAACCAGTCCCTGGATGCTTATTTCCGGTCCAGGGAGGACCTGGCTTGGCAGTTCAGGCCGGACTGTTCCCATAAAGAACAGGGTCAAGACTGATTTGCATATGGCTGGGTTCAAACTGGGGTGGCATGGTGAGCAAAAGAACGATGGATTAAACACAGATCTTTGTGACTGGGGGTGAATGTTTGCATTGTTCAGCATTCCGTCCGTCAATTGTTCCTTTTGCATATGTTGCCCTAAGTGGGAAGGGTATGACCAGACGTGGGTCCCGTGCTCACTGTGCCACTGGATTCAAGCTAGCCTGGCTGATGAGGGGTAATGCCCCGAAACCGGTCCAGGATGCTGTTTTCTGGTTCAGGGAGGACCTGGCTTGGCAGTTCGGGCTGGACTGTTCCCATAAGGAACAGGGTTAAGACTGACTTGCATATGGCTGGGTCCAAACTGGGGTGGCGTGGTAAGCAAAAGGATGATGGATTAAACCCAGATCTTTGTGACTAGGGGTGAATGTTTGCATTGTTCAGCATTCCGTCTATCAATTGTTCCTTTTGCATTTGTCGCCCTAAGTGGGAAGGGTATGCCTAGACATGGGTCCCATGCTCACTGCACCACTGGATTCAAGCTAGCCTGGCTGATGAGGGGTGATGCCCTGAAACCGGTCCCAGGATGCCTGTTTCTGGTCCAGTGAGGACCTGGCTTGGCAGTTCGGGCTGGACTGTTCCCATAAGGGACAGGGTCAAGACTGATTTGCATATGGCTGGGTCCAAACTGGGGTGGCGTGGTGAGCAAAAGAATGATGAATTAAACCCAGATCTTTGTGACTGGGGGTGAATGTTTGCATTGTTCAGCATTCCGTCCATCAATTGTTCCTTTTGCAATTGGTTAGAGACTAAAGCAGGTTCAAGCTTAGAAAAAAACAAAGTAATGCAATGACTTTTAAAACAAGCATTGGTAAAGCCAATACATCTTGCCTATGCAAGAGCTATTGGCTTTGGCAGTGTGTTTTAGCCATGGCGTACACCAGTGTGACTGCTGTTAAGCATGGCTAAAAGTTAGTAGCGTGGAGTGGAGTGGGGTAGATTGAGGTTGAGGGGAGTGGAGTAGAGTGAGGTAGAATTGGGGTAGAATGCAATGGGGTAGATTGGGGTCAAATGAGGTAGACTGGAGTGGGGTAGATTTGGGTAGGTTGTAGTGGGGTTGAGTGGGGTAGGTTGGAGTGGAGGCTGGTAGAATGGAGTGGAGGAGTGGAGGAGTGGGGAAGATGTCTGTGGCACTGATTGGAGTGGGGTACAATGCATTGCAGTAGATTGGTGTGGATTGGGGTAGACTGGGTTGAAATGGGGTAAAGTAGAGTGGGGTAAATTGGGGTAGATTTGAGGGGTAGATTGAAGTGGGGTAGATTGGAGTGGAGTAGCGTGGTTTGAGGTAGGTAGGAGTGGGGTAGATTGGGGTAGAGTGGGGTGGGGTATATTGGAGTGGACTGGACTGGAGTGGACTGGAGTGAAGTGGAGTGGAGTGGAGTGGAGAGGGGTGGAGTAGGGTGGGGTAGATTGGGGTAGAGTGGGGTGGGATATTTTGGGATATATTGGAGTGGACTGCACTGGAGTGGAGTGGAGAGGGGTGGAGTGGAGTGGAGTGCAATGGGGTGGGGTAGATTAGGGTGGACTGGAATGGGGTAAATTAAGGTGACACGGTGTGGAGTAGATTGGAGTGACGTGGGGTGGATTGGAGTGGTTTAGATTGGGGAAGAGTGTAGAGGGGTGGATGGGGTAGTTTGGAGTGGAGTGGGGTTGATTGCAGTGGAGTGGGGCAGATTGGAGTGGAGAGGGGTAGATTGGAGTGGGAGAGTGGGGCAGATTTGTGAGGGTCAATTGAATTGGAGTGGACTGGGGTGGAGTGGGGTAGATTGCAGCAGAGTGGGGTAGATTAAAGTGGAGTGGGGTGGGGTGGGGTAGGTTGGAGTGGGGTGGATTGTGGTAGATTAGGGTAGAGTGGAGTAGGGCAGATTGTACTGGAGTGGAGTGGGGTAGATTGGAGTGGGTGGGGTAGATTGAGTGGAGTGGGGTAAATTGGAGTGAAGTGGGGTTGATTGGAGTAGGTAGATCGTGGTAGCTTGGGGAAGAGTGAAGTGGAATGGAGTGGGGCAGGGTAGAATGAAGTAGGGTCGATTGGAGTGGAGTATGATAGATTGGATCATAGTGGAGTGAATTGAGGTAGAGGTAGAGGTAGAGGTAGATTGCAGTGGGAGAGTGGGGCAGATTTGTGAGGGTAAATTACATTGGAGTAGACTGGGGTGGAGTGGGATAGATTGCAGCAGAGCAGGGTAGATTGGAGTGGAGTGGGGTGGGGTGGGGTGGGGTAGATTGGAGTGGGGTGGATTGGGGTAGATTGTGGTAGATTATGGTAGAGTGGAGTGGGGTAGATTGTACTGGAGTGGAGTAGGGTAGATTGGAGTGGGTGGGGTAGATTGAGTGGACTAGATTGGAGTGGGGTTGATTGGAGTAGGCTAGATTGTGGAAGAGTGGAGTGGGGTGGAGTGGGGTAGATTGGAGTGAGGTAGATTAGGGTGGAGTGGGGTAGACTGAAGTGGAATGGGGTAGATTTGAGTGGTGTATATTGGGTGGGTTAGAATAGGTTAGATTGGAATGGAGTGGGGTAGATTGGGGAAGATTAGAGTGGAGTGGGGTAGATTAGAATGGTATAGATTGGAGTGGGGTAGTTTGGAGTGGGTAGATTGGAGTGGGTTGGGGTATATTAGAGTGGGGTAGAGTCGAGTGGCATAGTTTGGGATGGGGTGGGGTAGATTGGAGTGGGCTGGAGTGCTTGTGGATTGGGGTGGAGTGGTTTAGATTGGATTGGAGTGCAGTAGATTTGAGTGGAGTGAAGTGAAGTAGATTGGAGTCAAGTGGAGTGGGGTATATTGGGGATGAATGGAGTGGGGTCGAGTAGGGTAGATTGGAGTGGGGTAGATTGGGATGGGATAGATTGGATTAGGGTAGATTGGGATGGGGTGAGGTAGACTGGAGTGGGGTGGAGTTGGGTGGATTGGGGTGGAGTGGGTTAAAATGGAGTTGAGTGGGGTAGATTTGATAGAAGTGGGGTAAATTTGAGTGAAGTTCAGGAGATTGGGGTAGACTGGAGTGGAGTGGGGTGTGGCTGATTGTTTAGATTGAGTGCAGTGGGGTAGATTGGAGAGGAGTGGAGAGGAGTGGAGTGGGGTAGATTGGAGTGGAGTAAATTGGAAAGGAGTGGTGTTGACTGGAGTGGGGGCGATTTGAATGTAGTGTGGTTGATTGGGGTGGAGTGGAGTAGGGTAGATGGGTAGATTGTAGTGGAGCAGGGTATATGGGAGTAGGGTAGATTGGATCATCGTGGAGTGGATTGAGGTAGATTTGAGTGGAGTAGATTGGAGAGGAGTGGAGTAGATTGTAGTGGGGTAGAGTGGAATGTAGTGGGGTTGGGTAGATGGGTAGATTGAAGTGGAGCAGGGTATATTGGATTAGGGTAGTTTGGGTAAATTGGAGTGGAGTAGGGTAGATTGGATCATAGTGGAGTGGATTGAGGTAGATTGGAGTGGAGTAGATTGGAGAGGAGTGGAGTGGAGTAGATTGGAGTGGGGTAGATTGGAATGGAGTGGAGTAGGGTAGATGGGCAGTTTCTAGTGGAGCAGGGTATACTGGATTAGGGTAGATTGGGTAAATTGGAGTGGAGTAGGGTAGATTGGACCACAGTGGAGTGAACTGAGGTAGATTGGAGTCGGGTAGATTTGGGTGGAGTGGATTGGGTAGAGTAGAGTGTGGTAGATTGGGGTAGATTGAAGTGGAGTGGGGTAGATTGGAATGGGGTAGATTGGAGTGGGGTAGATTGGAGTGGGGTAGGGTGAATTGGGGTAGATAGGAGTGGGTAGATTGGGGTAGAGTGGGGTGGGGTATATCAGAGTATATTGGAGTGGACTGGAGTGGAGTGGAGAGGGATGGAGTGGAGTGGAGTGAAGTGCAGTGGTGTGGGGTAGATTAAGGTGGGGTAGATTGTGGTAGAGTGGGGTGGGGTATACTGGAGTGGAGTGGAGAGGGGTGGAGTGGAGTAGAGTGCACTGATGTGGGGTAGATTAGGGTGAAGTGGAGTGGGGTAAATTGAAGGGGACTGAAGTGGAGTGGAGTGGAGAGGGCTGGAGTATAGTGCAATTGTGTGCGGTAGATTAGGGTGGAGTGGAGAGGGGTAAATTAAGGTGACATGGTGTGAGGTAGCTTGGAGTGGAGTGAGATTGATTGCAGTGGAGTGGGATAGATTGGAGTGGAGTGGGGTAGATTGGAGTGGGAGAGTGGGGCAGATGTGTGAGGGTAAATTGAATTGGAGTAGGGTGGAGTGGGGTAGATTGCAGCAGAGTGGGGTAGATTGGAGTGGAGTGGGGTGGGTGGGGTAGGTTGGAGTGGGGTGGATTGGGGTAGATTGTGGTAGATTAGGGTAGAGTGGATTGGGGTGGATTGTACTGGAGTGGAGGGGGTAGATTGGAGTGGAGTAGATTGGAGTGGAGTGGGGTATATTGGGGTCGAGTAGGGTAGATTGGAGTGGGGTAGATTGGGTGGGGTAGATTGGGATGGGGTAGATTGGATTAGGGTAGATTGGGGTGGGGTGGGGTGGACAGGAGTGAGGTGGAGTTGGGTGGATTGGGGTGGAGTGAGTTAGAATGGAGTTGAGTGGGTAGATTTGATTGAAGTGGGGTACATTTGAGTGAAGTTCAGAAGATTGGGGTAGACTGGAGTGGAGTGGGGTGTGGCTGATTGGTTGGATTGAGTGCAGTGGGGTAGATTGGAGAGGAGGTGAGTGGGGCAGATTGGAGTGGAGTAAATTGGAAAGGAGTGGTGTTAATTGGAGTGAGGTAGATTGGAGTGTAGTGGGGTAGATTGGAGAGGAGTGGAGTGGGGTAGATTGGAGTGGAGTAAATTGGAAAGGAGTGGTGTTGACTGGAGTGGGGGCGATTTGAATGTAGTGTGGTTGATTGGGGTGGAGTGGAGTAGGGTAGATGGGTAGATTGTAGTGGAGCTGGGTAGATGGGAGTAGAGTAGATTGGACCATAGTGGAGTGGATTGAGGTAGATTTGAGTGGAGTAGATTGGAGAGGAGTGGAGTAGATTGGAGTGGGGTAGATTGGAATGGAGTGGGGTAGGGTAGATGGGTAGATTGTAGTGGAGCAGGGTAGATTGGAGTAGGGTAGTTTGGGTAGATAGGAGTGGAGTAGGGTAGACTGGATCATAGTGGAGTGGATTGAGGTAGATTACAGTGGAGTAGGTTGGAGAGGAGTGGAGTGGAATAGATTGGAGTGGGGTAGATTGGAATGGAGTGGGGTAGGGTAGATGGGTAGTTTCTAGTGGAGCGGGGTATACTGGATTAGGATAGATTGGGTAAATGTGTGTGGAGTAGGGTAGATTGGATCATAGTGGCGTGAACTGAGGTAGATTGGAGTGGGGTAGATTTGGGTGGAGTGGATTGGGTAGAGTGGAGTGTGGTAGATTGGGGTATATTGATGTGGAGTGGGGTAGATTGGAATGGGGTAGATTGGAGTGGAGAGAGGTAGATTGGAGTGGAGTAGGGTGAATTGGGGTAGATAGGAGTGGGGTAGATTGGGGCAGAGTGGGGTGGGGTATTTCAGAGTATATTGGAGTGGACTGGAGTGGAGTGGAGAGGGGTAGAGTGGAGTGAGTGCAGTGGTGTGGGGTAGATTAGGGTGGGGTAGAGTGTGGTGGGGTATATTGGAGTGGACTGGAGTGGAGTGCATTGGTGTGGGGTAGATTAGTGTGAAGTGGAGTGGGGTAAATTAAGGTCACATGGTGTGGGGCAGATTGGAGCGGAGTGGGGTAAATTTGAGTGGTTTAGATTAAGGAAGAGTTGAGTGGGGTGGATGGGGTAGATTGGAGTGGAGTGGGGTTAATTGCAGTGGAGTTGGGTAGATTGGAGTGGAGTGGGGTAGATTGCAGTGGGACAGTGGGGCAGATTTGTGGGGTAGATTGAAGCAGAGTGGGGTAGATGAGTGGATTGAAGTGGGGTGGGTGGGGTGGGGTAGGTTGGAGTGGGATGGGGTTGATTGGGGTAGATTGTGGTAGATTAGGGTAGAGTGGAGTGGTGTAGATTGTACTGGAGTGGAGTGGGGTAGATTGGAGTGGGTGGGGTAGATTGAATGGAGTGGGGTAGATTGGAGTGGGGTGGGGTAGATTGGAGTGGAGGGGGTTCATTGGAATAAGGTAGATCATGGTAGATTGGGGAACCGTGGAGTGGGGTGGAGTGGGGTAGATTGGAGTGAGGTAGATTAGGGTGGTGTGGGGTATATTGGGTGGATTAGAATAGGTTAGATTGGGATGGAGTGAGGTAGATTGGGGTATGTTAGAGTGGGGTAGATTGGGGTGGAGTGGGGTATATTGGAATGGACTGTAGTGGAGTGAAGTGGAGAGGGGTGGAGTGGAGTGAAGTGCATTGGTGTGGGGTAGATTAGGGTGAAGTGGAGTGGGGTAAATTAAGGTGACATTGTGTGGGGTAGATTGGGTAGGAGTGGGGTACATTGGAGTGGTTTAGATTAAGGATGAGTGGAGTGGGGTGGATGGTGTAGATTGTAGTGGAGTGGGGTAGATTGCAGTGGGAGAGTAGGGCAGATTTGTGAATGTTAATTGAATTGGAATAAACTGGGGTGGAGTGGGGTAGATTGCAGCAGGGTGGGGTAGATTGAAGTGGAGATGAGTGGGGTAGGTTGGAGTGGGGTGATTGGGGTAGATTGTGGTAGATTCGGGTAGAGTGGAGTGGGGTAGATTGTACTGGAGTGGGGTAGATTGGAGTGGAGGGGGTTGATTGGAGTAAGGTAGATCACAGTAGATCGGGGGAGAATCTAGTGGGGTAGATTGAAGTGAGGTAGATTAGGGTGGAGTGGGGTAGATTGAAGTGGAATGGGGTAGATTTGAGTGGGGTATATTGGGTGGATTAGAATAGGTTAGATTGGAATGGAGTGGGGTTGATTGGGTTAGATTAGAGTGGAGTGGGGTAGATTCGAATGGGATAGATTGGAGTTGGGTAGTTTGGAGTGGGTTGGTGTAGATTAGAGTGGTGTACAGTTGAGTGGCGTCGTTCAGGATGGGGTGGGGTAGATTGGAGTGGGGTAGAGTGGGTGGGGTGCAGTAGATTTGAGTGGAGTGAAGTAGATTGGAGTCAAGTGGAGTGGGGTTTAGTGGGGTACAATGGAGTTGGGTAGATTGGAGTGGGGTAGATTGGGTGGGGTGGATTGGAGCAGGGTAGATTGGGATGGGGTGGGTTGGGTTGGGGTAGACTGGAGTGGGGTGGAGTTGGGTGGATTGGGGTGGAATGGGTTAGATTGGACTTGAGGGGGGTAGATTTGATTGGAGTGGGGTAGATTTTAGTGAAGTTCAGTAGAATGGGGTAGATTAGGGTAGACTGGAGTAGAGTCGGGTGTGGCTGATGGGTTAGATTGAGTGCAGTTGGGTAAGATTGGAGAGGAGTGGAGAGGGGTAGATTGGAGTGGAGTAGATTGGAGAGGAGTGGTGTTGATTGGAGTGGGGTAGATTGGAGTAGAGTGGGGTAGATTGGGGTGGAGTGGAGTAGGGTAGACGGGCAGATTGTAGTGGAGCAGGGTATATTGGATCATAGTGGAGTGCATTGAGATATATTGTTGAGGAGTAGATTGGAGAGGAGTGGAGTATATTGGAATGGGGTAGATTGGAATGGAGTGGGGTAGGGTAGATGGGTAGATTGTAGTGGAGCAGGGTAAATTGGAGTACGGTAGATTGGCAGATTGGAGTGGAGTAGATTTGGATGGAGTGGATTGGGTAGAGTGTAGTGTGGTAGATTGGGGTAGATTGGAGTGGAGTGTGATAGATTGGAAAGGGGTAGATTGGAGTAGGGTGGGGTAGATTGTAGTGGGGTAGATTGGGGCAGGGTGGGTTGGCTGCTGAAGGGGTAAATTGGAATGGGGTACATTGGGTGGTGTGGAGTGGGGTAGATTGGATTGCGATTGATTGGGGTTGATTGGGGTAGATTGGATTAGACTGGATTGAAGTGGAGTGGGGCGGATAGGAGTGGAGTGGGGTAGATTGCATGGAGTGGAGGAGGTAGATTGGAGTGGAATAGATTGGGGTAGATTGGAGTAAAGTGGATTAAGGTAGAATGTGGTAGATTGAAATGGAGTGGTTTGGGATAGAGTGGAGTGGGATAGATTGAGGTAGCTTTGAGTGGAGTGGGGAAAATTGGAGTGGAATGGGGTAAGTGGTGTGGATCGGAGGGCGTGGAGTGGAGGGGCGCAGAGTAGTGTATAGTAGAGTGTTGTGTTTTGTCATGGAGTGAGTGGCGTAGAGTGAAGTGGTGTGGAGTCGAGTGGATTGGAATGGCGTGATGTGGCGTAAAGTGTCTTAGAAAGGAGGAGCAAAGAGTGGAGAGGCATGTGGTAGAGTGGACTGAAGTGGTGTAAACTGGAGTGGCGTGGAGTAGAGTGGAAGAGCATAGAGTGAAGTTGAGTGTTGTAGAGTGGAGTGGTGTAGTGTGGAGAATGCATGGTGTGGTAGCACACTACAATTACAGACAACACATTTTGAATTGAAATGACTATTACATTTGCACCCACAAACAGTTTTACTGCGCACAAATGATAATGTGTGGCAACATCACCACCTAGTGTATTGAGGTGTTTAATCAACCCTCCCCGTTAAATCTTGGCAGGGTTGATGGGGGGGGGAGGCAAATGGCATTTACCATATTATGCGGATTTTGGTGCCGCAAACACCAAAATCCACCTGATATTCCCTACAAACTTGTAATAAGTGCTATTGCACCTGATAAATAACCCATTATATCTTTATTTATCAGGTGATGTAGAGAGCACCTATACTTGTATCAGGCCCTAAGTAAAACAATGAAAAATAATGCTTTTTTAAGTGAAGTCATTGTTCGGAGACTACACTGATAGATGTCTGAACTTTGAGGAAATAGATATTTAAAGAATTAAATAAATAATATAAAATTACTTAAGTGTTCTTGCAACAACTTAAGCTGAAAAAGATTTCCTCTTGACTTGATTGTATTTGTAACACTAGAAAATGCAAGCAACCTCTATACAAGAGAATCTCTAGGCCTGAACCTTCTTATTATCTTTGTGATTGGTTATATGTCTTCAATCGAATATTAACTCTTGTTACTATAACACTAGTGGGGAAACTGAGAATATTCAGTGATCAGCAATGTTGGTCAAAGTTCAGTTAAGGTGGAATGCTTTGAATTAATATCAGCCAGTAATAAATAATTACGTGGGATACATTTTACTACATTGTTTTTTTACCATGATACCATCCTAGGTGGAAACCAGTCATCTACAATACATAGCAAACACAATGCTATATTCGCCCCAAGTGGGTCAAGACTGATTTGCATATGGCTGGTTTCAAACTGGGGTGGCACAGTGAGAAAAAGAATGATGGATTAATCCCAGATCTGTGACAGGAGGTGAGTGGTTAAAAGGTTTCAGCACTCCGTCCATCATCGTGTTGTGTTTGCTATGTTCGCCCTACGTGACGAAATGTATGCCCAGAGTGGGTCCCTTGCTCCCTGTGCCACTGGATTCAAGCTAGCCTGGCTGATCAGGGGTGAAACCCCAAAGCTGGTCCCAGGATGTTTGTTTCCGGTCCAGGGAGGACCTGGCCTGGCAGTTCGGGCTGGACTGTCCCCATGAGGAGCAGGGTCAAGACTGATTTGCATATGGCTGGTTCCAAACTGGGGTGGCATAGTGAGCAAAAGAACGATGGATTAAACCCAGATCTGTGACTGGGGGTGAGTGGTTGAAAAGTTTCAGCACTCTGTCCATGATCTTGTTGTGTTTGCTATATACAATTCCTATGCATATGATAATAAGTTTTGGTCCTGTTTGGCCTGTATGTAAATCATCTGTATAGTGTATATGATAACCAGTCTTGGTCTTGCTTCAATCAAAATAGTTCAGCCCAAAACGCCAGAGATAGTCCCTTCCAGGTGGAAACACAAGCAAGCCTAGACTGGTTTTAGAATTTTAAGCGTATTATTCAGACGCAGCTTGGCTCCAATGGCACAAAGACCACAAGGGTCAGGTCCTGTCACACTTAGGGCCAGATTATGATGTAGGTGTTTTATTCGGACCCATGCTTAAACCCATGTTTACGCACGGGTTGGAATTAAAAATTGTAAGTTCAATATTGGATGCATTGAATAACTCAAACTTCATTAAATTTTGGCAGGTCAAACCTGCCAAAAGTTTATGTGGAATAGCCATACAGTATGTATCATATCATGCAGATTTTGGTGCATTTACCACCAAAATCCTCATGTTATTCCCCAACAACTCTAGTAGGTGGTATTTATCACACTTGATAAATAATGTACCCCGTGGTATCTTGATTTATCATGTACACTAAATACCACCTATACTTGTAATCAGGGCATTAGGGTGTCTCTCCTAGAAGAAAAGTGATGGGTGGAAAGTTTGAATTAATCTCAGCCACTGGTAATTACTTGGGCCTGCGACTGGAATGCAGCTCTAAGTAATTACCAGTGGCTGAGTTTAATTATAATATCCCACCCATAACTTTTTCATTTTTTTTTATTGTAACTATGGCAGTGCTTTATTCATTTACTTGATATTTAGTTGCCATGGTTTCATTCAAATGCTTAAACATGCACCTCAGGGCAGGGATTAAGCTTTTATAACTGCCCTTTCTGACATCTCATATGATACTATCCTTTATTACAGCTGAACATTTCAGCAAGGTATATGTATTTATGGTGGAAGCTAAAATGTGAAGCAATCATTGTCTCCTTGAATTTAGAATGGACTGGGGAAAATGTAAAGGAAACACAGTAAAACAATGGCTAGGTTACATTTATTACATTAGTGGCTAAGCAATTTTATACTGGTGACTGGGCAAATTTGTGTTGACCTACCACCGCAAAATGGCACCCTACTATGGGCTCCATTACAAGTCTGGCGACTCATGGGGGCAAGGCAGTGGCGGTCTTCGAACCACCCTATTACAACTAGGGTGGTCAGACCACCATTGCCCCGTCGCAGCCACCAGGGAACCCCCGTTCCCTGGCGGTGTTGCGTCAGTCAGGAGGCCGCAATATGCTTGGCGGGACGGCTGCGGTCCCGCCAAGCATAATACGAGTTTCCTCCCTGCCACTGTTTTTATGGCAGTTTCTCCTCCAAGAAAACCATGGTGGAAAGGAAACAAAGGGGGCCCTACAGGGCCCCTTGTGCCTCTGTGCCCTGTGGGCATGCACCACAGTTCCTGCACGGCATGGACTTTACGGTCCATGCCATGCAGGAACTGTTTTTGGCGTTCCCATTGCAGTGCCCATTTTCAGGGCACGGGAATGTCAAAAAACGCCCACCAGACACAAGAAATACTTGTAATCTGGCAGGCGGCCTGACCACAGGCTTGGCAGGGCGGCACCGGGTCAGCCTCGCCGCCGCACCTCCAAGCCTGTGGTCAGGTCACCTGCCAGATTACTAGTATTTCTTGTAATCTGGCCCTAAGAAATCAGTCATGGGATGACAATTGCATCACATTAAATGTACATTCCCATTTTTGTGCTCATCGTTCAGTGCAAGTACAGATCCAAATGTGCTGGAACACCAGTGCAAAATTGGTTAGTCAATACTGCAGTATGTTATCCCCTCAAAAAAGGTCGACACAGAAATACAACAAGGTATGTTGTATACCTGAATATGGTTGTGCTAAATAAAATGTCACGCACCCATGATACAGTGATAGTAGGTTATAAAGAAAATTCCAATGAGATTGCTGCCACTGGCAGGAGAAAAAATGAGGAATTTGAAAGGTGAGAGAAAATGTGTCAAGGGTGCATATACAAGAGGCAAACTTGTGTGTGGTAAGCCCTCATTGAAAGAAAAGGATGATTAGGAAGTCAAAGATGCTCCACAGAAGGGAACAGGTTCTTGAGGAGATAACACTGGCTATAGAGAGAAGTGCAAGTCAGAAATCTTAGATGTAGTCTCATCAAGGGACAGGAGTGCTTTTTGGCTGTGTTTGAGTCAGTGGTTGCCTGATCGCTATCCGAGTTTTGAGTCAAAGTTCTGAATTTGCAGAAAAGATTTAGTACCAGAATGTCGGTGTCAAAATATAATCAAACATAAATATTGTGTCTTAAATATTGCCTTAAAAAATATCTCTCCTGTAATTAATCAAACTATTGACTCAGCACAACTATGAGCCGCATGTATCAAGAGTTTTTGCATTTGAAACCGGCTGATTCTCAGAATCATCCCGTTTGCGAATGCAAAAAATTTCCTTGCCATGTATCAAACCCTAATTTGCAATTCGGTAACCTGTTACCGAATCGCAAAATGGGTTTGCGATTCGGTATTTGGAAGGGACGTGTTTAGGGCGTCCCTTCCAAATACCGAATCCTAATGGTATGTATGAAGGTTTTGTGACCTTGAATGTGGTCGCAAAACATTTGCATATTACCACCTACTTCAAGTACCACTGCCTGGTCTTAAAAAATTAAAAGAAAACTTTTCATTTTACTTTTTGTAAAGCATCTCGTTTTATTTTAAGGAAAACAGGCTGCATTACAAAAAAAAAAGATTGCTTTATTCAAACGCAATCATGGACACGGTGGTCTGCTGACCCCAGCAGGCCACCATCCCCGTGATTTTTGCGATTCCTAGGCGGTCGCAAATTGCTATCTACCTCATTAATATTAATTATCCCGATGCAGTTGATGCAGCAGGGCGCCCTTAGGCGTGAAGTTGCAGCGCTCCCGCCACACAAGTTCGGTGCAGCTCAGGGGCCTCACCCTCCACAGCATCCGGCCAGCGCAACATCATCCGGCCTGTGATGCAGAGAGGTGCCGCCCACCGTTGGTAATCCCCTCCATGCACCCCGGTGTAGTGGTGGATCGTAGTATGCGATGCAGACCTCCCTACATTGGTGCGCAGGAGCGCCTCTACCATTCACAGCTCCAAGGGGCGCAAGGCGGCCTTCTCACACAGGTCAGCAACGTGTCTCCATGTGACCGGCCAGACTTCACCACCAGGTACAGGCGATTGCCGCGCCTCAATGTCTACCACCATGGCTCATCGACTCCACAGCTCCTCCGCATCCCACTCCAGGCTCCAGACGCAAGTCCAGTGAGGCAACCAGGCTCCAGGCGTAGGTCCAGCGAGGCATCCAGGTGCAGGTCCAGCGAGGCATCCAGGCTCCAGGCGCAAGTCCAGCGAGGCATCCAGGCTACAGGTGCAGGTCCAGCGAGGCAACCAGGCTCCAGGCGCAAGTCCAGCGAGGCATCCAGGCTCCAGGCGCAGGTCCAGCGAGGCATCCAGGCTCTCATCCTGGTCATCCTGGATGTTAGGTGGCTTGAGGGGGTTGCTGATGTGTGCTGCACTTGGCCCTGGCTGCTCCATTCTGCATTTCATTGTTTTTTTTGCCTATTTTCTATTGGAGGTCGACTGATAGGCTATTTTTTCCATTAGAGGCAAAAGAAACTTACGTTGGGCTGACTAACGTGCATTTTTTTGCCGCTAATGGGCCTTTCATTGGTTTCTGCCTGCTAACGCCGGAATTCCTATCGCCATTGCAGTAATGTTAGCGGCAGTTTTCGCCGCCTATCCCTGAAGCTATCGCCATGTAGCAACGGCTTGTAAATACGTCGCTAACATGGCGATAGTTTTTCAGCGGTACACGGCGGTAAGAAAACTACCGCTAACTAACGTTAGCGATAGTTTTCGCCAGTCCTTGTACATATCCCCCTATCTGTTTTGTATTACACAAATCGACCACCTTAAAAAAGATCTAATTCCGTTTGCACTCATACACAATTTACTCAAAAATTACTCACATGTTATACCATATCATCACCACCCTAACGACAAACTGGGTACACAAGGCAGACTTCTAATAACCCGTAATTCCTTTTACGGGGAAAACATCTATTCATCCTAGATCATTAATTTAACACAGCGTTTCATCAAATTTGTGTGTGGGGAGTGAAACATCTACCTCCCTCCATTAATTTTAGCCTGCACATCATACAACCAAGTTTGTGTGTCTGAATATCACAATTCCTCAAATGATCCATTTCCCTTAATGGTGTTTTTATTGCATTACGCCCTCAAGGTGAGTCATCCCTACCCTTGAAACGGTTAAAACAACTATGCAACAGAAACTATTACACGTAAATTCTACCATGCTGTGTACTTTATTCAAAAAGATTCAATTATATGTCATTCGTGCCACTTGACAGCATCAATGCGCAGTACAGAGAAATCCCACATTAAAGTTAATGCAAGTAAAATATAAAACATAAAACACACCACCACACCAATACTCCAGTCACTGCTGTTTCCTCCAGGGCACTTACTAGTGAGCATGGTGGCTCCTGACATCATTTCTCCTATCGAATTCAAACAGGCAAAAGGAGCCATGCTGGGAACTCACAATTTAAATATCTCCGGTAATTGACAACACCTGAGTTGTCAGGGGGATACGTTCAAGCCTGCAAACCCACAGTTTTCATCTTGGACTATTAAAGTCCATACATAATATCCTCTATTTCTTTGATAACCCAATTTAGTTTTATCAAAACTTTTATTGATCCTCGCAAATCCAACAACTCCAGATAAAGTATGTTGATCAGTCACACCCCTTGTGTTGAATAATAACTATAAACACTTGTCAATGTCATCTTCCACAACAAAGTTAGGCACCAGATCCTTTGGAATGTGGGCCCTCTTGCTGTTAGAGAGCACTGCAGATATGCTGCCACCAAAATTGCTGGACTCTGCTTCCCTAGCTCTTCTGACCAGCTCCCTTAGGCTTCTTTCATTAGTCATTTTCTCTCCTCTGCTTCCAACTTGAGCTTGGCCATCTGCAATCTAAACTCCCTTTCTGCCTTCCTGTCCACCAGTTCATTTGGGGATGGGCCTTGTGAAGATACACTGCTCTCCACTCTGGCAGGAAATACCAAATCAGGAGATAAGTCATCCCACTCAGGTGAATGCTGCATCTCAGGACTGGTATCCTGGTCCCCGCCTTGCCTTTCACCATCATCATCCCCTTCTGATGTTGTAACCAGTGACTGGTAAACTTCTGCTGAGGCCCTCAGGGCCTTTTGGAGCTTCTGCTTTCTGGTGTTGCTCTTGGCTGGCAGACCCCTCTCCTTCCAGATCTCCTTGAGCTCAGCTACAGTGTAGGCATTCATATTGGCAAACTCAAACTCAAATCCTTGCAGGTGGGGTTTCAGGCATAACAGTCAGGTAGAATGAGAGGGAATTTTGAAAAAGAAAAAAGGCCAATCAAGGAGAATTTAAAACAAACTAGAAATGGTCTCAAATTATTTATCTGGGATTTTTAGTGTAACACAACATTACTGTATTGTACTGTACAAACATAAATCCTAATCCCACCACTTTACTCTTAAAACCAATGTTGGAAATTGTGTTACTGGTTGAGGGGGGTGAAACCCTACTTATGCAATAACCACAGTTTCTGTCAGGATGAACCAAGTTCAGGAAGACTGGAATGGAGTGCGAGCCGGATACAGGGACCAAGTTAAGCCCACTGAATAAGAGTACCCTAAATCCTGGTTGTAAGATCCCACATCAAGGATGCCTCACACAGCAGCAGTTCCGAGGAGCTACTAGGTCTTGCATTGTCGCCAGCAAGGGGCTTGCAATGCAAAGTTCATTATCAAAGATGCATCACACACTGGCTGACTCTGAAGAAGTTGTGGGGCTTGCGATGCGGAATCCTGTGTTGTTGTCGCATATGCCATTGATTAGGGGCTTGTGAATCAAAGGCCTGCATCGAGGAAACATCATACAGAGGTGGTCCTGAGGAGACTGCGGGCCGCAATGCAAGGCCTTGAATCAGGGATGCATCGTGCCGCTGCGGTTCTGAAGCGGAGCTGCGAGGAGATGTGTTGCTGTATTGGTATGCCCACAGGACCACAGTTGGACTGGCAGAGCACCTTGAGGTCCACTTCCCAGGCTACAGGACCTGGGTGGCACCACTTGGGGGACAAGACTCACAGCAGACTGAGTCTAGGTGCAGGACTAACAGTTGTTGGAGCCTGTTCTGTCCCTGACACTCACCTGAAATGCAGGTATTCTTCAGCCATCTGGTCCAGCTAGGCACACAGAGAGATGGGAGTGTGTAGAGGACAGCGTCCCTCCTGTAGCGTTATTGTCTATAGCAATTAGAGAGATATAACACATCAGACATCTACATCATATTCTAAACAAGGCATAATACTGGAAAACATAAGTATTGGGTCACTCATTTACATTAAATCACCTGAAGGATTTTGGTTGATGGCAACACAACCTTTCACACACACGCAGATTATATTTGCTTTGACAGTTTCTGTTGCACAGTCCGTACTTAAGGATGCAAAGTCTTGTCTTATCCTTTCGCACCTGTATTGTCTCAGGGTCTGATGCAGTATGCCAATTGTGCTTGATGAAGCTCTGGGGCAAGTATTATTGAATACTCAAAGGCGCTGAACCAAAGTCAAAACAAGTCAACACAAAACAAATCAACCAAAATAAAAGGCAAAAGTTATTGTGCTGTGTTGAGTCCTGAGTTGTTGAGAAATCACTTGCTTAGTCTTTTACATTGCTAATGTGGTGATGCGGTACATAGAATTATGAGTACTTAGCTTTTTTTCCCTTCTTTTTTATTTCAGGTCTGGAGCATAAATTCAGGAAGTTGTGTCACCACCAGAAGCAGAGGATGAGGATGCAGAGAATGAGTTGCAGAGCAGAACCGCAGGTAAGCGCAGCTCGCAGGAGGTCCGATGTGGGCGGAAGCAGCAAAGTGAAATGAAGGACGGTGGCTGGGGTGTGGTTCTTATACCCACCGGAAGTCAAGATTGCCACCTGCTTACGTGATCTGACATATTCATGCACAGCCGCATATGTTCAAAGAAGGCCGCATGGTGAGCAATCATTATCAGAGGAAGCAAGTCTTACTAATAGCGAAAGTTCTCTCATGGTAACAATGTTATCATCTTACTGGGAAAAAACGTGCAACAATGTTTCTGGCAGCATTCTCATACTGTTAGCGTGTTTACTGAAAAACATGTAGCCATGTTAGTTGGCAATTTCCACATATACAAATGGCAACATAGTACAACCATGACTACTGAAGGTGATAGTAAAGCAAACACCTTCATAAAACGGGGGGAGGCCCTTCCAGATACATGATTGAACAAACACCTCTGGGTAAGGCAACAGAGGATGCAATAGGCAGGGTGTCCCATGACAGTCTCTGATGCTTCTAATCAGGATGCCAGTCACAGGTCCAGTCCTTCATTCAGTTTGCAGGGCAGCAGGCAGCAGGGCAACAGAGTAGCAGTCTTTCTTGAAATGCAGCACAGCAGTCCTTCTGAGTCTTCCGCAGGTCCAGAGGTGTACTGAAGATTTGGGTCTGTGAGTCTAATATTTATACCTGGTGTCCACTTTGAAGTAGGAAGAGGTTCTGGAGGTTTTCACCTCCAGAGGTGCATGAAATTTCCTGCCTCCCTGCCCTGGACCCATATTGTCTGGGGTCACAATAGACTAGTATCAAACCCTTTGTGCTCAGGCAGAGACTTTGTGATGTGCAAGTGTGGTAGGTGACACCTCCTCCCCCTCATCAAGTCAGAGATGGCCCATCCTGCCAACACCTGTGCTACTTTGTCTCACTGTCTTGGAGCAATACACAAAGGACAGCTGCCAGCTATACCTAGTCAGGTGACCCACGAAACAGGGTGAAGACACCAAATGGTTAGGACAAGAAACTGCCAACTTTCTAAAAGTGTCATTTTCAGAATTGTGACCAAAAATCTGACTTTACCGTTAAAAAGAGTTTTAAAATCCAGTTCTTTGGACACCAAACCTGACATTCCTTCCTACCCTCAATTGAAAGTTAGGACTTATTAAATGTAATAAGGCAACCCAATGTTATCATATGGGAAGGGTAGACATTGCAGTAGTGAAAAAGGAATTTAAGAATTTTTCACTACCAGAAGATGTAACACTTAAAGGTACATGTCCAACTTTTTCAAATACACTGCACCCTGCCCTCTGGGCCTTCTCTAGGGGGACTTATATGTATTAAAAAGGTTCCTTCCTTCTTTCTTTATTTTACTCCTACCAATTCATTATACCTCATACCGTATTTCTTATGGGTCTGTTTAGATATCATATGTTATTTTGCTCTCATTAGTCACCTGTTACCTGGATTTTTCTCTGTATACTAGACCTTCTAGTCACAATCAACCCTCCAGGGTTCTATGTATCAGAACTGTGCTTCTTAAAATGGACCCTTGCATTATATTATTGTTCTTTTCTCCCTGTTCATTTGTTCATGAAAAATGCACAATAAAATACTCCTGAAATTTAAAAAAAGGAAGTTTTAGGCATGGCAAAAGGTTTATTTTGTCAGGTCAAAATGGTATTTTAAAACTGCAAACACAGGCTGCAATGGCAGTCATGAGACAGGTTTAGAGGGCTACTTAAGTGGATGGCACAATGAGTGCTGCAGGTGCACTAGTAGCATTTAATATACAGGCCCTGGGTACATGTAGTACCACTTTACTAGGGACTTACACATATATTTAATGTGCCAGTTGGGTGTAAACCAATGTTAACATGTTTAAAGAAGAGAGCACTAGCACTTCAGCACTGGTTAGCAGTGGTAAGGTGTGCGGAGTCCTAAAGCCAGCAAAAACAAAGTCAACAAAAACAGGAGGCTGGAAGGCAAAGAGTTGGGGGGAAAACCACGCCAAGGATGTCAGGTCCAACAATACCATTGCAGTTTATAATAACAAGCCTGTCTCTCTGGGTCCAGGGAATTGCTATGTAGTGAAGCAAAACCAAAAGTCTTTGTCTTTCATTTGTTACCTATATTCTGTCCCACTGTAAAATTCTGGACCAATAGTGGGCTCAATCCTTAAATGTTTATTTTAAAAGAGCTACTGCAAATAAAGGCTGATCCTGTCATTGAATAGAGCAGAGAAAATATTCTTCAGGTTTCTTCTTAGATACTTGCAAACATTTCTTGAGGGCTGGAGTTTATTGCCTTTAGATCAGACAACCTTTTATGGAGATTTGGTTGTCATGATTTTGGATATTGGTTACAGGCAGGAATAGTGTATAAATAAGTCATTAATGTTCAGTGTTGATTGCAATGTGCTTACCCCTCAACACTGCCTAGTTGGAGCCTGTACTCCTCTATTGCAATATGGGCATCCTGTGGTGTGACTAAAGTACTAGAAGTAAATTGACTTGCAGCATCAATGATATGACCACTAAGTAACACTGATGTCAGTAGTATATTGCAGACTTGTAAACATCTTGGACATGGAATGGGTGAGTGGTATGACCACCTGAAAGGCACTTTCTTTGATGCATATTGAGGTGATATTAGACCTTGGCCATTGATGGATCTAGCATATGTTTGTTGGGTCAAGTCATGATATGATGAATGACCTGGCTGTGCGTTCGTTGTTGGATGCGTGCAAGCAGTACTTAATTTGAGCTGGTGGTTTCCAGTGCTGGGCACCAGCACTTAATTATCAACACCAGCACTTATGACAGTCTGTAACATGGTGGTGCTGTGCGTTTAATTTAGAGATGAGCACAACAGTTGTTTAATAATTCAATATACTTTAAAAATGACTAATACCTGCCTCCCAAGCCATTCTTTGGGGGCCTGTAATAGACTGAACCTTCACACTTCTAGGAGTATGATGGTTTGTAGTCAGAATGGTTCTATCTTTGGCAGCGCTTGCAGGGGTAATGGGTGGTGCAAGCTGCAGCAACTTCCTGACAAGGGCCCTGGCACTTATTTTGTTACAAATTAAGCCCTGCATGCATGCTTGTGTTTGGAACTTTGTAGGTTTATCAAGTTTGTTGATAATCACCATGAAACCACACTGACATTTGAAGTGTCTGGAATTTAGCAACCATTTTCTATTCCTGTTGGGCAATTAGCTGACTTTGTTATCCAAGGTGTCTGACCAAAGGAGTCTAAATGGAGTTATGTTGACATGTGCAATATTTGTCACTGAACTGTTGTATATCACCTGTGTAACGAGAGATAAGATTGCTTAAGCTGGTTGTAAGGAATGCTTATGCATTTTATCAGAAATGGGTTTAATAATGTAGGAGGGGGTACCACAATAAACTCAGTCTGGCTTGGTCAAAATGCAGTTCTGAGAAAATCTTTGTTCATCTCCTGGTATTAATGGCACAATCAGCGGGCAATCACCGGAGAACTGCATGGTTAAAGTAAGCAGTACCAACAATTTTAAAGTAAAGAACACAGCACAATAAATTTCTCAAACCACTTTAGACAAATGGAGGCTGGTTTAAAGAGCAAAAAGACACCAATATTGTCAGGGCTATGTATAGGGCTAAGGGAACTAGAGATATGCATTGTAATGTTTTAAGGAAAAGGCACCTAGCAAAAGACTAGCATGATGGAAAAACAACTATTCATGCTGGACCAACCTAGGTATATTTCAGGTCAACCGTGATGCAGCAGAGGTCAGATACACCAAGAAGATTATCCCGGTCAAATGTTTTACATTCAGACTTACACTCCAACTGCTTAAAACGCTTCTTCTGATCAGTACTGAAGCACCTGGCTTCTCTGTGGGAGCCTTCCGGGCACTAGATCTATCTCCAGCCAGCTGGCTTGCAGGGTCTAGTCCTCTTTAGTCAGCTAGGCTCTCTTGGAGCTAGGAGCCCTTCTGCTGTTTCTGCCCCAGGAGCAGGTAAACAGGAGGCAAACCCTGACCGCACTGACTATAGATCCTTGGACAGTGCTCCTCGGGTACCATGCAGAAGTGAGGTTGAAGGGTGGCAGGGGCGAAACGAAAGTGTGATGAGAGGCATTTAAGGGTACAACGTAGTATTAACAACTTTTCTTTTTTTATAAATGTGAGGTGTATCTTTGTTGTTATGTCTTTGGTGCAACCTTTCTCATTGTCTATGCAAAAAAATGTATATTTCTGATAACTCATGTGTCATATTAATTATTGACAGTCCCTTCCACATTCCTCTGAGAATGTTAAAATGTTTTTGGACATCTCTTTTATTAAAAAAATATGTATTCGTTTTGTTGTTTGGGTAAAATGTAAAGGATGAAAATAGGACACCTGGGTATGTCTGAATATATTCATTCTACTATTAGTGTTTCTATAAAAGTCAAAAGGAGTCAAGCAATACTTATTGATAAGGGGGTGCGAAGAAAGGTTTCAGCAGCATTGGGGTAACAAAAACGGTAGAAATTGTAAGGAGGAAGAGAGGGGAAGCGGAGAAAATGTAGCTTCATGTGTGTTGGGAAATACTGACCCGGTTGTTTTGTCCACGGCCTGTCCCAGTGGCATCACAACAACATCATAAATAGCGATCGCCAGACTGGAGCTGTAGTATGAAGTGGACTAGGGAACATGTGCAATTAACATTTCATGCAGAACAGAATGGATTGCAGTCTACCTAGCCTAAATAAGATGCAAAATACGAACTGCAACACAGTCCTGATCAGAAGCACTTGATTACTGGAATACTCATTACGCCCAGTTCCCCTTACATCTGCACAGTTGTCGGTCAAAATATAATATACAAAAATATTGTCTGACGTAAATGTCATATCCTAAACATTCTTCACAAAAATCGCTCCATTGTGTGACGATTCTATATTATTATCTCAAAAAGTTGGCAATATTTTTTTGGAATGAGATTTAGGTCACACTACTTTTGTCAAACTATGTTCTGACACCCATAGTCAGGTACCACAACTTCTACACAAAGAGCTATATCCTGGAGAAATCTGGACAAAGTCAATTACAAACTGGCACATCACTGAAAAAGATGGGTTTGAGTGGTAGATGTAGAAAAGTGGTCTACCGCCTCAAGGTTTCTGAAGTAGAAAAAGCTATGCAACATGCTAAAAGAAAAATAACAAGCAGACATTTTTTGAGGTGTGTCTGAATCCATTGTGAACATGGATGACAATGCCCGTTGTGACCACCAATTACACAGTGGATGCATTGTTTTCCATGCTTATAGATTATGTAAATGTAAATATAATAACTCTGTTTTTGATCATGTATAAATTGCACAACAAAAAAAGGAATTGTCTATTAGCCTTTGAAAAAAAGTATTACTTATGCTCAACACAAATGGTACTTGTTTTATCCAGCAGAATTGATAAAACGTTGAGGGTGGTTTAGTTGTATGAATGTCTGTGTCTGAGTGTATGTATGGTGTTTAGCTTAGTATGGTGTAGGTGCTGTCATAGGCTGGTGACAGAGTGATGAAAGTGTGTATTCTAAGATGGCACCTTGAGGAGACAGCCAGAGGAGCGGTTGGGAACTGGTTATGTCTCTTGGGCTCTGTACACATTTTACTTGTGCTTATGTTCTTATTTAAAAAACCTCTTCTGGACAGCTGCAGGAGAATTGGTGTCTTCTTCACTTCAATTTTGGAGATGAGCACCTAAGGATAACCCTGCATGGAGGCTTCTGTGTCATTTTTTAGGTCGAGCCTAGGCAGTGCATGTGCTGCTCTGCGAGGCATGCTGTATTGAGATATGGTATAGAAGCTCCGCCCATATCCCTCCCATCTTTTCAATTGGCTCCCGTTACTGTCCTTGCGAAATCGTTGCTTTTCATTTGTGAATAGGCTTAGTAGTCCCTCCTTGGTACCGCCTTGTCTGCACTTGTGACCTCCCATAACAACTGGACTTTTTACTTGTGTTGTTACATGGTCTGCTTTATAAGTCAGTGAGCACTATTTTCTTTAATGAATGCTTCTTTCTGCCCTAGTGATTTAAACACCCTGCTGGGGTGCGACGCACCTTGCACATGGCCTGTGGTGGTTTGGTCACGGCTCATTTTGCTCTGTTCAGATATTATCATTTCATGCTATCCATGTTTTTTGGTGACCCCGGTGGCCAGAGACGGCAGAGGTTATTGATTAAAAATGTATAACTGCTTTGGACAGATGGACACATGCCGTGTGTTTGTTTGGAGTGAGTGCACTTGCTGCTTTCGTGCTGTGACCGGCGTAAGCTCAGTGCTGACATTTGTGCAACAGGTCAATGAGTTTTTGTGTACAGGGTGGTGGAAATCGGGTGTGTGGTTCCTTGAGATGTTGCTCGGCATGTACCAGTACCTCGCACTTTCCTTCCTGAGGGGCTTTCAAGCACTTGACTTGCGCAGGCCGCTATATGCGCCCCTCACTGGCAGCGTGACGCATCGCTGCAGAAGCCCTGGAGTACCAAGTGGTTGGGGCAGTGCTGCCCTCCCCCATTGTCTCTGTTAGGGGGTGACTCTGGTCAGGGCCTGGAGGAGGGAGCAGGGCACTCACCTCAAGCGGCTGCGATTCTTGAGTCCCCTCAGTCGATGAAGTGGCAGCAGGCTAGAGTCCCTCTGTCACTCAGAATCAGAGGAGAGCGAGCCAAGGGTCTCCACGAGCCGAGCCCTGAAAATGTTTGCTGTGTAAATCAAGCAACAACCATTGCGTAAAATGTGATAAAACTGCATCAAAATTCAAGAATGTGTTTTTCTTTAATATGTTAACCTTTGACATTAACCCGTTGCATGCTGCAGACGGCCCCCGGCCGTCTGACGTCACAGTGGGCGTGTGCGGAGGACGGCCGGGGGCCGTCCGAACCCCGCCCACTCATTAATTGTCCAGCACCGCGGCGGAATTCGCGCCGCGGTCAAGGTGTTAATAAATCTCATTACAGTATTGCACTGAGACGTACTTATTAACTAATAGTTTCCAAATATGAAATGAAAAAAAACATTTATATAGCGCATGGCTACCCGGGAGCATCCCAGCACTGGGCAGAGCTAGAGAGAGGAAGCAGAGACTAGGGGAACAGAAGTGTCTTCAGTTGTTTACGGAAGGCGTAGTGGCTGGGTTCCTTGCGAAGATGCAGAGGCAGGGAGTTCCACAGTTTGGCTGCATTATATGAAAAGCACCGGCCTCCACTTCTGGCCTTCTTGATCTTAGGGACCTCAACCAGGTGGAGCTCATCTGAGCGCAGTGTCCTATTGGCCTTATAGGGACGGATCATGGCCGTGTTTATCAGTGGCCCATTCCCTTGCAGGGATTTCTGGACAGTGCAAAGTGCCTTGAAGCGAATTCTTTCCTGCACCGGGAGCCAATGCAGGGAATGTAGCGCAGGCTTTGCTGATTGGCGATTGGGCACTCCCATCAGCAGTCTGGCTGCACAATTTTGTACAGTCTGGAGTTTTGTGATTACTGCGGCTGGGGCTCCCCGATATAAGGCGTTTCCATAATCTATCCTGGAAAGGATAAGTGATTGAACAAGTATTTGTTTAGCTTGGAAAGGGAGGAGAGGAAGCACTCTACGGGCCATTCTCAATAGGCCATAACAGGTAGCCGCCGTCTTCCTAGCCTGTACCTTAAAGGTCATGTTCTGGTCCATCCAAATGCCAAGGCTCTTGATCTCGGTCTTAAGGATGGGTGTTGGGCCCATGCATGCTGGCCACATAGTACTGGATTTAAAGTTTAGAGAATTGCCCAGGATCATGATCTCGGTTTTCTCACCGTTAAGCTTGAGGTGGGACACTCCCATCCACTTTGATACTTCCTCAAGACATGAGTAGAGGCCGTTAGGCCTCTGATCAGCTTGATTCAACGCTACGACCAATTGGGTGTCATCGGCGTAGGTCACCGTGTGGATCCCAAAGGGGGCCACAATAGCCGCCAGCGGGGCCATGTACACATTAAAAAGGGTAGGGCTTAATGATGAGCCCTGAGGGACTCCGCACACTAAAGGGGTAGGTTTTGAAGCGGTGTCCCCCTCGAAGACTTGGAAGAATCTTCCTTCCAGGAAAGAGCACAGCCATTGAAGCGCAATACCGGTTACTCCTATGTTCCTGAGACGGTGAACTAAAATACGATGGTTCACCGTATCAAAGGCTGCGCTCAGGTCGAGGAGTATGATGGCTGCGGACCCTCCCGAGTCTAGAATCTTTCTGCTTTCTTCTGCCACAGCCAACAGGCTAGTTTCGGTACTTTGTCGCGGACGAAACCCTGTTTGGGTGGGGTGAAGCAGGTTGTGGGATTCGAGAAAATTTGAGAGCGTATGATTCACATGTTTTTCTGCGATCTTACCAATTCCTGGAAGAAGGGAAATGGGGCGATAGTTGCCCAGGTCCATAGGGTCCAGGTTGGGTTTTTTTAATAACGCCTTCCCCATAGCCCCTTTCCAATTAGTTGGGACTATGCCTGTGAGGAGTGAGGCATTAATCAGGTTTGTGACAGTGGGAGCAATTAAGGGTGCTGCCAGTTTCAAAATGTTTAATGGTGCTGGGTCCCTGGGTGATCCACTCTTAACCGAGGTCAACAAGCTTAAAAGAGCTTCCTGGGTTAAGACTGGAAAAGCCTCCAGTTGACGCTCAGTTATGTATGGCCTCAAATCCCTGTCCTCGTAAGGGATATCGCATTCCACATCAATTTGGGGTAGTAGTTTAAGAATGTTCTGTACTTTGGTGATAAAAAATTCTGCCTGTTTGTCACAGCATTGACCCGAGATGTCAAACGCAGTTGGCGTAACGGGGGGTTTGAGTAGTTTTTTTATTATATTGAAGGTCTCTCTGGAGGAATTGGCCGCTGACAGAATCTTTTCCTCAAAATAGGAGGCCTGGGCTTTCTTTATTTCAATTTTATAAGTGCCAATGGCCGCCCTATATTCCAGCTTCTTATTGGGTGAGAAGTCTTTTCTCCAACTTCTTTCTAGCACCTTACACCGTTGTTTTAGCAATCGTAGGTCAGAGGAAACCCAAGGAGCTTTATGTGGTCCACAAGTCTTTTTTATCAATGTTTTAGGAAGGGCCACATTCAGTGAGTTTTCTATCCAGTTACAGAAGTCCTTGTTGGCCTTAACAGGGCTGGAATCAGGCTTGGGTATGGTGCTTTTCAATTCGTGGGCCCATTTATCCAAAGGGAGCTTGGTCCAGGGACGGCTTAAGATCCGTATGGACTGGGTATGGAATTTGGAAGCCTGAGGGGACCAGAAAAAAGGTATAAGAAAATGGTCAGACCACAGGAGGGGAATGGGGTCTTTCCCTTTTAAGTCCACTAAGTTGGAGAAAACCGGGTCAAGGAGGGGACCTTTCGCATGAGTTGGTTGCAAAATCTTTTGGGACAGATGGAAGGCTCCAAGGTCGTGTGCTAATTCGGTTGCCGTAGTTGCACCAGGGTCATTGAAGTGCAAATTCATATCTCCAAGGATAGTGAAGTTCGCCACTACGCTGGCTTGGTTAACTACTGCTTCTAACAAAGATTTACAGAATGTGCCTGTTGCCCCTGGGGGATGGTAAATAAGAATGCCTGAGAGAGAAAGGAGAGGGGTAAATTCTATAGCAAAGTGAACATTCTCACAGTCAGAGAGGGGGCTCCCGAGCAAGCGACAGGTTAGGTGGCTTTTATATATAATTGCGATACCACCGCCTTTGCCTGTAGGTCTGTCCACCCTCTGAATCAGGTATCCCTGGGGAAGGGCTTGCACAATATCTGGCTCCGAACTGGAGTTGAACCACGTTTCTGTAAGAAACAGGACCTCTGGGTCGGAATCTTTTAGGAGCATCGAGATCTCTGCCGTATGTTTAGGCAGGGATCTACAGTTTAGCAGAAACAGTTTATATGAACAGCTGGATACCGTAGGAACGGTGATATGGGATGAAAATTCAAACCTGCAGTGAGGGCACCTTTCAGGAAAGTTATCAGGCAGAATAGAGTGAATACATGTAGTACCTGGAGTGCTGTTAAGCTGATGAAGCTGTGAGCTGGAATAGCAGTAGTGGTCTGGGGAAAAGGAAGCAGGGTTTCTGGCCCCTGGGCCCATTTGGGCGCGGACGGGCGCAGACGGGCTTGCCTTAGGCGCGCCTTTGGCGCACCAGCGGCGCGACCGCTGCGCACGTCCGCTGCGCGGTCGCGTCATCGCACACCTTTATGTGAAGGGGCCGGTGCTGGGACCAGCAACTACAATGCTGACCCGGCGTCTAAAGTGCAAAAATGCGGAAGTGAGCGAATCCCTCCTACCCCCAGAGCATTAACACAGCTCTTCCCAAGTCAGCAAGTTAAAACAGAAGAAAAATGAAAGCGGAGGTCAATTAGCAGCAGTAAAGTATTAAAATATAGTGCAAACAGTAAAACAGTAAAATCACTCGGAGTCACAAAGAGCTCTGCCTCGGCTTCTCTAATATGACCCGTTAGTGGAATAATTGGCAAGACTATTGTGATGTATACACTGTAGGTGTCCCAGATTATTATAGAGTAACATTACAGTCTATTAAATAAAGCACAGTAGGTTTTTGTACAACTGGTATTCTGACCTCCCATATTTGCAAGGGCTTTCATACGTAATAAAAAAATGTTTTGGTGGAAATAAATATTTGCCTCAGATCATATAATTTAGTCAGGGAAGTCGCAATTCATCCAAGTTTCTGGTTTCACTTTGTACAAATCAACCAGTTTGTCTTTCCATAGATTAAGGCTTTACTTTATTTTTACTTCCTTGTGCATGGTGATACATTTTTATACGGCGGGAACTCTAGCTTTACATGAGCGTTAGTTACATTACACTTTCAGGTTCATTTTCTATAGGTAGGGGGTTGGGTGGCTTGCCCATCAACACTGGGTGTTGAGCTGATGCCCAGACTCGAACCTGGTCGGTAGCGCTGTCCGTAACACCACATCCTGGGTGGAGGGAGGGAGGCAGACAGAAGTCACATGAAAGCTCAGCAGGTTATGGGCTCGAGCTGAATCACAGCCAGGGTTCAGGCTCGAGCCTGGCTCGAGCTAAGTGGCTTGCCACATTGACTCAGGAAGAAGACCCTCAGGCAGCGGAAGGAGAGACCAGAGAGAGCCCCTCTGAGGTAACCTAGACACTAGAAGCCGTGTCGACAAACACAGACATTTGGACCCTCAGGGAGCAGGGGGAGGCCTAAACCCCTCTCTAACACAGGGACAGAAGGAGGAGGCCAGAGCTCCATTCTAGCAGGGAAAACAAGCATTTGCAATGCAAAAGGTCTCGCATTTTCAAAACTATGACCTATTGTTATTGTAAATGACAATGCCTTTTATTATTTCAAGGTTTTTAAAAACATAAATAAAAGGCATTGTCATTTACAATGCCAATAGCTCAAAATCTAGCAAATGCAAGACCTATTGTATTGCAAATGCTTGTTTTCAATTTTAGTGAGGAATTTGAGCACAGGAGACATGGTGGAAAGGAGAGCACCCACGGATCTGCGAGTGTTGTCATTTACTGCCTGCTTCAATAGGACATGTTCTTGTTGGTACATATTGGCTGTTTGTCGGTCGGCTATACCAAGCACTCGAGCACATGGTATTGAGCTTGGTTCCCGAGCTCTTTGCGCATGCTCGTCTTCATTTTTCCCCACTGGGCTATCAGGCTAAGTGAGTCACCTGCCACAAGCCCCATGGAGCACGATGGTGCTCTTTCATTTGTTGGGGTGCATCATAATCATGAGTAGTCTGCAACTACATTTATTCTTTTGTTGTATTAACATTTGGTCATTAGGATGTACTTGGTAATAACATGTGAACATGAAATGTTAGGATTATTATGTGTCATGTAAAGAAATAACGTGGCAGTTGTGTTTTGGATAATGTAACCTTTACAAAGTTGCTCATTTATAATGTAATGAATAGAGATAAACGTGCACCAGATTAAAGTTGTACGCGGACGTGGAAACTCGAGTTTAAATGTGTACAAGTTATAGACTGCTTATAAGGATTTGCACATGTAATGTGTTTATGTAACCTGCAGATTTAGAAATGCTCAAGTAAAACTGTTCATTTTGTGTTTTTTGCGTAGGGCTTATGTGCTTCATTTTTATGTTGGGTGATTTCTGTAGGCCTGAAATGTATTCTCCCTGACGGCTCTCGTAGTGGGGTAAAGAAATGAATTTCATGTGTATGTTGGATTTGTTCTGTTCTCACGTTTCTGTTGCAGGTGGAGAAAGTTGTCTTTGTTAGTTAGAATAACATCTTTTGTTTTGGGTGTTAGGCTCAGGGAGGGGAAGATACTTTTATGCAAGAATATTGATAATTGGTAGTCGGTTGTTCTTTCTCACTGAAGGAGGCCTGGGAATCAAGGTCATCGAGTCAGGAGCTGGGAGTATCGAAACTAAATGGAAAATCGCATATGAGAAGTGCCCAGCAGGATGAGGTGATCGAGATGCAAGCAGTGGGCGTGTTTTGTATTTGGATTAGGGACAGTGCCCCGGGGGTTGAGTCGGGAGAGGAGGTGAGGAGATTGGTGGAGAGGGAAGGAGCATCTTAGAACGAGCTCTGTAGCATTGGAATCTTGACCCATACAACGTGAGTGCACTTCTTAGGAAGTCTTCACGTGCTGACTCCTTTTCCTGACTTCGCCTGGGGGATGTTAAGTAGGGATGTCACGGTAGTTGTAGTGTAGGGATAGACTAATGCTTTTCACTTATTCACCCCTAATGAAGACAGATCTTGACATGGGGCAATCATTGCCTGCGTCTTGGTTCTGGAATTCGTCATTCTTTTTATGATCCAGCGTTTCCATCTTGCCTGTAGATTCGGCTTTGTATTAGTTCCAATGTACTTCTACAACCACATCTTGAGGTGTCTGTGTGTCTGTATGTTCAGTTATTTTTGGCTTTATAATAAACCCACTAACTTGCAATTTGTAGTCTGTGGTTCTTCAGAGTCACGGTTCTTTAAAGATGTTGAGTTTGCCATAATGAGTTATTTCTCCCCTCTACACTTCTCAGCAGGCAACAATGATTCACTGACCAAGGGCTCCAGAGTTCATTTGTGGAGAGGAGTCCGGCCCCATCAGTTGGTAGCAAGAGGATGGTTGCATCTGCAGTGAGGGGAGGAAGTTAGGGAAAGTTAGCCATAGAGCCCCCAAAGAGCCTGAAGGATGAAAGCCCAGAGGATCGAGAGCGGAGGATGACAGAGTTTGGCGGAGACCAACGGAGAGTGACAGTGCAGCGGGAACAGGGGTTTACAGTGGAGTATGAATAGGGATGTGTGTGTTAGATTGCGGTGACGATTGTGTGATGTCTGGCGGAGTTGGGATGAGAGTCAAGTGATTGTGGTTTCGGGCCGAACGCGCGCGGTCCATGTGATTTGTTTTGGGTTTTGTGTCAGGCTCGATGAGTAGCCTAAGATCCCGGGATAGGTTTGTGGTGTGGAAGACACCAGTGCTGTAATTGTCTGACCAGTGTTTGTGGGAGTCATGGAGCGCAATCGACAACCCACTCATGATAGGGAAGCGTGTGTGAGAGAGTTTGATAGAGTTCTGTGGAAAGCTAGTGCACAGCGATTCGAGTGGCTGATGCAGGTCGTGGGTCACTGTGTGTGAATGATCTTGAGCAATTGGATCCTATCAATTCTTTTATATGACTGTCCGGCCGTTTCATGGGCAGATGGTCTGAGGTGACTGTCCGGTTGTTTCGTGGACAGACAGTTGCCAGTGGTGAGGCAGACATTTATTTGTGGCACTATCCGGTCGTTTCGTGGACAGACAGTCAGATATGTGACTGTCCGGTCGTTTGATGGACAGTTACTTGTTTCTATGAATGAGGTACGTGAATGTGTAAGGAAGAGATTGTGAAGGAGGGTGAACTGTTGTGTAAGGAGGAAAAAGTGACATTGGAGTGTGCCGCGCTGCAATGGGTTGGTTGGTGTAAAGCTGCACTGAGATTGGTGGATTGTCATCAGGAAGTAGAAACAAAAACATCTTGTGGGCAAAAGAATTTGATTCAATCATGCGATGCTTTAGGGTGTTGCGAGATCATTGTAGGGGAGATAGAGGAGTAGTAACTTGAGTGGGTGAGGAAGCACTACCTGAGGATACTCCAGCACATTACATGGCCACGAACGTAGGACTTCATACCATAGTTTGGCTCAAAAATTGGCAATAGATTACCGAAAAGGAGGGAGATTTGGCTTTTCCACGTTATGGTTCATTTAGATTAGAGGTGCTGTATCAGTTAAGGGCAGTGATGGCTTCATTGCGACCTCCACCTAGACCAACACAATTTGAGGCATTAGATGCATGGATGAGAGCAGCACAGGCAAAGAAGAGGGAGCAAAGTCAAGGAAGGATGAAAAAGGCGATGAAGGCATACCAGGATGCACGTTGGGATGCACGGTTGAAAAAGTGGAGAGTAGACACTATTGAAGGGAAGAGACTATTCCCACTGTTGGTGAAAACAGGAGACGCTCAGAAGAGGAAGGAAGAGGACGACAGTGACACTGATGACAGTTTGTTAAATAGGTTGCTAGGAGAGCGTCAGCTGCCATACAATCCGAGTTCAGAGGAGGGACGGCGGCGCTTATTGAGGGAATAAGACAGCCACCGGTGAGTCCTAGTGCAAGAGTAGTGGGAAAGATTTCAACAGGAATGGAAGGAATAGGAATGCAAGGATCGAGGAGTACAGAGATGAATGGAGTTCACACTACTACACAGTTACCGGATGCCCTTACGGTGCCAGTCACCATTGGTCCCATAGTGTCAGTGTATGACCCAAGTCAGGCAGAAAATAGTAGTCAAATACAGTCAGCAGTAGGAGAGGGTAATAGTTCTGGAGGAAAGGCTGCGGGGAACGAAGGTGGTCCCTTTTTGAGACCTGTAAAGCCTAGTACTCCATTGCCAGCCACTGCAGACTCTTCTAGAGGGCATATTGAACCTAGAGCGATAAGATCAGTGTCGCTAGCAGATTCACGTTCTGACTTGAGGATGTGGGAAGCCCCAGTTAAAGGTCCCATGGGGATGATGACAGGAGGAGTTGATCAAGGAGCATCTGGGAGTCAAAATGTCCCACAGAATGTGGCTGAAGGGAGCCACCGCGGAAATCATAGCAGTGGAAGTGGGGAGCTGAGTAGTACATCAAGTCAGGGAACGATTAAAGCTGCTGTAAGGGCCAAGGTGCTGGACGTAGTGAGGTTAAAGGCAGAAGCAGATGAGATGATTAGTGGAAACTTGCCTCTGGAAAGGATGACATTTTATGAGCAAGATGAGCTGTTGTTTGTGGCAAAGAATGCGACCCGAAAGGCAAGAAAAGCTCATAAGAAGTTGAGGGAATTAGCACAGAGGTATGATGTGGATTTGTCCAAAACGAAAATGTTACAGGGAGGCCATAGGCTAAATTACAGTGATCTAGAATTGGAAGAGAAAAAAGTCATAGGATTGAAGACCCACATTCGAGAATTAATTGTAGGGATACGTGCATAGGGCATGCTTGACAAGTGGGAGGAAAGGTCGTCCAAGAAAAAGAGTGTCAAAACGGCATAGGAGATACGCCGCCTCAAGGAGGAGGGACCGCAGGAGTAGAGGCTTACCTGTTGCAAGAGGTACCGAGTGGAGGGTATGTGCATGTGCCTTGGAGCAGGGGTGATTTAGCAGTGTTTACAAACGATTGTCCTCGGCTGAGGGAAAAGCCCGCTGAGTGGTACAAGCAAGTTGATCGCTTTGTCAAGATTTCAAAGGTATTGTTGATTGATTTGAATACCTTGTTTGACATTGTGGTACCAAGTGATTTGTGGTCTGCTTGTAAAATTGCTGTTGAATGGCCAACTTCAGAACCTGAACGAGACCCCATAACGCATGGTCCTTCACCCATAGTTATGAAAATGTTCGAGCAGGTAATCACATGGTTACAGTCCAAGATCTCACCACAAGATATTGATTGGGTTAAAATAGATCGAACTACCCAAGAGCCCAAGGAATCCGTTCATGCTTATTATGAAAGGCTCTTGCAAGCCTTTAAGCAGGACAGTGTATTGGACACTCTAGATTCAAAGGACATGGGACAGTTCGTTTCCAAATTTATTTTAGGACTAAGGCCAGAGATTAGCTGTATGATCCAACAGCATTTGATCTGTTGGCAGAACAAATCTCTGGATGAGATTCTGCTATATGCCAGATATTGCAGTGATGAAGTAGACTCGAAGCATAGGAAGCTCAAGGATAAGCTGATGCTAGTCCAGATGAGGAATGCGAAAAGGGTGGACCAACCACAGCCAAATGGAGGAAAGCTTGGACAAAGACAGGGAAACAATCACAGAGGAGCTCAGAATGCGACAGGTCAGGGAAGAGGGAAACCCGTAGACCCCAAACCAGGGGTAGACTTTAGTACCCTAAAGAGAACCACTGCATGTCATTATTGTCACAAGATCGGGCATTGGAAGCGTGAGTGCAGGTCAAATCCAGCCAATCAGATCCCAGTTGAAGGAGCTGTACAGGTACCTGAGGTTGTAAATACAGTAGCAAGGCCCAGATCTGTGAATGGAGGGAGTTTGAGTCCACAAGTGTAAGCTCCCCAACCTCTGAGAATCCTTCAAGGAAATTGGACGTACCAGCATATGCCATTCATCAAGACATTCAATGACTTTGATTCAGACCCGTTGCAATGACGGTGCCTGAGGGGGGAGGAAGACTATACCCTTGGAGCAGTCTTGGAGGTAGACCAGAGAGGACCGTACGTGGAGGCGGATGTTGATGGTCATCCCATCACCTTTCTGATTAATACTGGTGCTACCCGTTCTACTGTAAGATCTGCAGTAGTCCCAAACCTATCCCTCTCGGGACAATCGATCTAATTTGTAGGAGTTGCAAATAAGAGAATGACCAATCCATTGACAGATGAGATACCTGTGAGAATAGGAACTTTCCACGATCTACACCAATGTGTGGTGTATGATTCGAGTCCAGTCTGTTTGTTGGGTTGTGATCTTTTGTGTAAATTGAATTGTACTGTCTATTGCATGTCCAAGGGAGTGGAGTTGCAGACTAATGATGATGATATTGCATTCAAACTGGCAAATCAGAATCTCTGCCTTGAGATGTACTCCATATTGACAGTTGAAGAACTACCACTCGACTTGAGAAACTCAGTTTCTCTGGATGTATGGGATTTCACGGGGGACGAGATAGGATTGATCAGAGGGGTTGAGCCAGTTAAGATTCAGATCAAGCCAAACACTGAGTTCCCAAGAATGCCACAGTACAATCTGATGCCGGAAACTGTGGCATGAATCAAGCCCGTAATTGAGTCTATGATCGAACAGGGAATCCTGTGAGAGATAATGGGGATCCCATGCAATTCCCCTATAATGGGACTGCAGAAACCGAGTGGGAAGTTCAGAGTCGTGCAAGACGTGCAAAAGGTCAACACGATTGTAGTTCCATGTTGTCCTGTGGTACCGAATCCATCAGTGATTTTATTTCAAATTCCGTGCGAAGCTGAGTAGCTTACCGTGATTGACTTGTGTCAGGCTTTCTTTTCGATACCCTTACATGAGGAAAGACAATTTTTATTCGCTTTCCGTCTGGAAAATCGTGTATTACCGTGGTGTCGTATCCCACAAGGGTATACAGAGAGTCCATGCATTTTTAATCAGATCCTGAAAAAGAACCTTGAGAGTTTGGTACTGCCACAGACTTCAGTCCTTGTGCAGTACATCGATGACCTTTTGATTGCGTCCGAGACAGAAGACGCATGCAGAATTGATATTGTTGCCTTGTTAAATCACCTGGTAGAGAGTGGACACAAAGTGTCCCCGAGCAAGTTACAGTACTGTTTGACTGAGGTTCAGTATTTGGGTCATCGTATTGAGAAAGGCAAGAGGAAGGTGTCACCAGACCGTATTGAGGCGATCATGAACATGACTGCGCCTACCACACAAAAAGAAGTCAGGATGTTTTTTGGGAATTGTTGGGTACTGTCGTCAGTGGATTCCCAACTTCTCATTGAAAAACAAAACCTCTGCAGAGATTGACACACAAGGATGTGAGTGATCCGGTACCGTGGGTTAACGACTGTTTGATTGCATTCATGGAGCTGAGAGAAAGCCTGTGTCGCGCTCCGGCTCTAGAAATGCCTGATTACAACAAATCCTTCTCACTATTTTGTTGTGAGCGGGAGGGTTGCGCACTATCAGTGCTCACACAGACTCATGGTGGTGTCCGTAGACCAGTTGCCTACCTCTCAGCTATCTTAGATCCGGTAGCTTCTGCGTTGACCGCATGTCTCAAATCCATTGCTGCAACAGGTGTCAGCATTGAAAGGTGTGAAAGTATTGTGATGGGTCATCCTCTTGCTGTTTATGTTCCACACTCAGTTGAGCTTCTGATGATGAGAACCAAGACACAACATTTGACAAATAACAGACTCACACTCTATGAGCAGGTCATACTTGCCTCAGAGAATGTGACTCTGAAAAGATGTTCTGCACTGAATCCTGATACTTTGATGCCACTTCCAATTGTTGATGGTGAAGATTGTGAGGACCATGACTGTCTCGATGTGACTGAACTTTGCACCAAACTGAGACCTTACATTGTCAATGAACCTCTGCCTGAATCTGAAGAAATCTTCTTTATAGATGGTTCATGCTTAAGAGACAATGTGGGTCATCTGAGAGCGGCGTTTGCTGTATGTACCATTTCTGGAGTTGTGGAAGCTGCTTGTTTACAGAGAGTATACTCAGCACAAGTGGCTGAGATCATTGCCTTGAAACGTGCATGCCTGGTTGCTGATCAAATCCGAATCACCATCTACACCGATAGCCAGTACGGGTTTGGTGTGGTTCATGACTTCTGACAGCTATGGTCACAGAGGGGGTTCCTAACGTCATCAGGATCTCCCATCAGGAATGGGGAATATGTAAGACAACTGTTGGAGGCTTTGCAACATCCAAAGGAAATAGCTGTGGTGAAGTGTGGTGCTCATGGAAAGGGAAATGATTTTGTGACCCTCGGCAACAGGTATGCCGGTGAGATTGCACATTTTTGTGCTGAACAAGGATGCATTTTCACTGGGGAATACACGGGGGAGCACAGAAAGAACTGAGCTCAGCATGATGTTATCCATAGCGGACACTTGGGATAAGATGAAGCGTCTGCAGGGAGAAGTGTCAGGACAGGAAGAAGCTGGTTGCATCAAAGTAGGTTGTGAGAAAAGAGATAATGGTATTTGGGATTCAGCTGATGGTCGAGCAGTGTTACCAGATGATTTACTGAGCCCTATGGCGAGGCAGATTCATGGAGCAGTTCACATTGGAAGGGACGCCATGGTGCGAGTGTTCAGACAGACGTGGTTTAACCCACGATTCCGGGTGTTTGCTGAAGCAGAGTGTCACAGATGTGTTACGTATCAACAAATGAATGCTGGAAAGAAAACTGTGGTTTCCTTAAGTCACATTGGGAGAACTGGGGGACCCTTCAACAGGATCTAGCTCGATTTCATTGAGATGCCCAGGTGCAATGGATTGAGGTACATTATGGTTGTGGTGTGTGTTTTCTCACGGTGGGTGGAAGCTTATCCAACAAGGAGGTGTGATAGTCTCACAGTAGCGAAGTTGTTGCTTAGAGAGCTTATTCCTCATTTCGGGTTTCCAACCTCATTGGAGTCTGATAGAGGAACACACTTCCATAGTGAGATTATGAAGCTGCTTTGTGCTGCATTACAAGTTGATCAGAGACTGCATTGTAGCTACAGACCCAAGGCATCTGGCATAGTGGAGCAGATTAATGGAACTCTCAAGATACGAATGGCAAAGGTGTGTTCGTCCACATCTCTAAAATGGCCTGATGCATTGCCCTTGGTGCTGATGAGTATTCGTAGTATCCCCGATAGGAGGACAGGTCTCTTGCCCCATGAGATACTGATGGCGAGGGTGATGCAGTTGCCTGTAGTGCCATCTACAGCCTTGATAAACATCACAGATGATTTGATCCTTGATTATGTTAAAGGACTGGCTGACGTGGTCCATTCTGTGTCTCACCAGGTTGAAGCTGCAACTGCACCGACCTCGAAGGATCTGTGCCACAACTTGTGCCTGGGTGACTGGGTGCTCGTTCACAAGCACGTGAGGAAAAGCTGCCTTGATGCTCGCTGGAGAGGTCCGCATCAAGTGATTCTGGTTACAAATACAGCTGTGAAGTGCGGAGGCTTGCCAAACTGGATTCCCGCCTCCCCTACCCGCAGAGTTTCAGGACCCTCGGAAGAAACAGCTCCTCTCCCAGAAGAGAATCCAGCTGTGGTTGTGAGGCCACTAGAGAGGACAAGCCAAGCTGTGAAGGTTGCTGACGAAGCTGGTTGCCCATCAGAGCAAGCTGAGAGGGGGTCACACTACACAAGGCCCAGGTATTGACTCTGAGGGAAACGGTAACGTTGTGAGTGGTACAAAGTCAGACTCAGCTGAAGGAACTGGTGCGCAAAGTGGTCGGGTGCAGCGAAGAAGAGCAGAGCTTGCAAGTGAATCATGGCCTGTAGACAGAGGAGGCTAAATTTGAGACTGACATCTGAAAGAGATCTTGCTCCAGTGTCTGAAACGTCTGAATCGGAGCTGAGTGACACAGAACAAGCACAAGAAAGCCTGAGGCGGTCGAGAAGAGCAAGAGTGCCCTGCCAGAGGTACGCTACCCCAGAGTGGACCTATCTCATCATAGATGCCGGGAGCAGTGAGGACCTGGAGACTGAGGTCTTCACGATTGGTCAGCAGAACCCTAGAACTGAAAATTGATATTGAGCTAGTAGTCCCTGGACTGGAAATCGAGGGGGTGCTGACAGTGACTGTACCGAGACCTCCGATCTTGAGCAGAGTGCGAGTTTTGATTCTGCGAGATTTGTCCTTTCCAACTTTTGGGTATCAGCCGCCAGCCCAGGAGATTGCGGCTGTTCGTCTAGAGATTTTACAACGCGTCATTATTGAAATTGGTTCTGAGCTTATAAGAGACTGTTGATTGAACTGTGAATTGTAAATAAAGCTTGCTTTACAAGAAGATAACCTAGGCCCGAGTGGAAGAAGAACAAATTTAGGGACTTTCTAGAAGAAGAAAGAGGGCTCTGGAAATCTTTTTGAATGGTGTAAATAAAAGTGCAACGAACTGTGAATCAATTTCCAGAACTTCAACGACCTGTATGTGATCTGGTTGAACAGCAATCTGAAGCGGAGAGAAGAGACTTTGTGTTGATCCTCTTGCTGCACTAAACCGACAATTTAAAATGGAGTCTGGAAATTTGAACCGTAAGTCTAAGTGTGTGATAGGTACACTCATAGTAGGAGTGATAATAGTGATAACAGTAGTTATTATTGTGTCTGTAAAAATTTCACATGAAGCTGAAGTTGAAGGGGTGGGAGTGCAAGGGACAACCACACCTGTTACCTCTAGCACAAAAGAGGGTATAGTAGGAGCTGAAACGTCTATGCTAGATCATACTAGTCATATGCTACACGTAGATTTGTCTATAGGTGATTACACGCTTAATGCCTATGCAAAGCTGCTATGTGAGTATGTGAGCACGATGGATGTGAGAAATTGCTATGTGTGCATGCAGCTGCCTGCGTCTCTGGAGGAGGGTATTCGTTATCGCCACCTTCCTTTAACGTATGGTATTACTTGTAGTTTGTTGCTTAGTATGTTTTACGGTAAGGGTCCTTATGAATACTATTTCTACAATTATGATGTAGTGCTTTCGGAAGTTCCAGCTTACAAGCACCTGAATAAGTATAATTACTACAAGTAAGAAGATAGAGTGGGGAAGTATTTCAGACCTACCATTACATTAGATACAGCTTATGCACATCGTCATAATTTGAAGTGCATACTAACAGATATAGAGAAGAAGTTTATAGATCAAGTGGAAGATAGACATAGACAACTAACAGTAAAAATTAACGGTAGAGGAGGGAAAGTTGAATGGACCAAGGAAGAGTTGGCACACAAGGCAAGGGGGAGTTATGGTCCAATAGCTATAGATTTCGAACAGCAAGGGAAGATTTGTATCCAACAGGTACAGACATACTATGATAAGGTCTTTGTGGGACAGAGCGTTTGTGATCACACTTTCACAATTGAAGCCACTGCGAAGAAGTTCTTGCAAGATGTGGTGCAAGTGGTGCCAAATGTGTATTTTGTGTGCGTAGAAAAATGCCTATGTGAGATTGCCACTAAATTGGTATGGTACGTGTTACGTGGCTGCTGTGTTCCCCAAGATATATCATGTACAGGATTTGTGGCCTTTAGGAGGTGGATTACATCATAGAGAGAAGCGAGGTGCAAGTGCAGGAGAAATTGTTGGAGATGTATTTGGAGCAATGATACCAAGTTTGGGAGTAGTTCTAAATGATATTAAGATTAGGCGATTGACTACCATTGTGGATAATTTGTCAGCGAATACAGCTCAGTCTTTGCTACTTGTAGACGGAAAGATGGTGTCAATAAGAGCTATGGTGATGCAGAACCGTCTTGCTCTAGATGTCTTGTTAGCAAAAGAGGGCGGAGTCTGTAAAATGTTGAGGGTCCAACAGTGCTGTACTTATATACCGGACAACAGCAAAGATCAGAGGAGGTATATAAGTAACATTACTGAGATTCACCATGAGGTGCATGATTTAGCCACAGAGGGTGTTTGGAATAAGGTTGGGAAAGGGTTTGGAAAGATTGGAAGTTGGTTTGCCAACCTTGGAAAAGGAATCCTTGGTTACATCTTAAAGCCCATCATCATAGTGGGGGTTTGCATGATTATCTTGTTGGGACTAGTAAAGGCTTACAAGTGGCACAAGGCAGGACAGGCTGAGAGATGTCTTAGGGAATGTGAGAGAAGGATGGAGAGACTGCAGGACAGTCATTATGAGAATCTCAAAAGCCTAGAAAAGTTTCGACAGGGAAGACTGGCTACGACTTCTGTTTAGGTCGGTTCTTTCTACAGGGAGTTGTGATTGATTGTGATGACACTTGTCATCAGAGGGGAGGACTGATGGAGCACGATGGTGCTTTTTCATTTGTAGGGGTGCATCATAATCTCGAGTAGTCTGCACCTACATTTATTCTTTTGTTATATTAACATTTGGTCATTAGGATGTACTTGGTAATAACATGTGAACGTGAAATGTTAGGATTATTATGTGTCATGTAAAGAAATAACGTGGCAGTTGTGTTTTGGATAATGTAACCTTTACGAAGTTGCTCATTTATAATGTAATCAATAGAGATAAATGTGCACCAGATTAAAGTTGTAGGCGGACGTGGCAACTTCAGTTTAAATGTGTAGAAGTTATAGACTGCTTATAATGATTTATGCATTCAATGTGTTTATGTAACCTGCAGATTTAGAAATGCTTAAGTAAAACTGTTCATTTTGTGTATTTTGCGTAGGGCCCATGTGCTTCATTCTTATGTTGGCCGATTTCTGTAGGCCTGAAATGTATTCTCCCTGACGGCTCTCGTAGTGGGGTAAAGAAATGAATTTCATGTGTATGTTGGATTTGCTCTGTTCTCACGTTTCTGTTGAAGGTGGAGAAAGCCGTCTTTGTTAGTTAGAATAACGTCTTTTGTTTAAGGAGTTAGGCTCAGGGAGGAGAAGATACTTTTATGCAAGAATGCTGATAATTGGCAATCGGTGTTCTTTCTCACTGAAGGAGGCCTGGGAATCGAGGTCATCGAGCCAGGTGCTGTGAGTATCGAAACTAAATGGAAAATCGCCTATCAGAAGTGCCCAGCAGGATGAGGTGATTGAGATGCAAGCAGTGGGTGTGTTTGGATTAGGGACAGTGCCTCGGGGGTTGAGTCGGGAGAGGAGGTGAGGAGATCGGTGGAGAGGGAAGGAGCATCTTAGAACGAGCTCTGTAGCATTGGATACTTGACCCATACAACGTGAGTGCACTTCTTAGGAAGCCTGCACGTGCTGACACCTTTTCCTGACTTCGCCTGGGGAATGTTAAGTAGGGATGACACGGTAGTAGTAGCATAGGGATATACTAATGCTTTTCACTTATTCACCCCAAACGAAGACAGATCTCGATGTGGGGGCAATCACTGCCTGCGTCTTGGTTCTGGAATTTGTCATTCTTTTTATGATCCAGCGTTTCCATCTTGCCTGAAGATTTGGATTTGGATTAGTTCCAATGTACTTCTACAACCTCATCTTGAGGTGTCTGTATGTCCAGTTATTTTAGCCTTTGTAATAAACCCACTAACTTGGAATTTGGAGTCTGTGATTCTTCAGAGTCATGGTTCTTTAAAGATTTTGAGTTTGCCATAATGACTTATTTCTCCCCTCTACACTTCTCAGCAGGCAACAGCGATTCATTGCCCAAGGGCTCCAGAGTTCATTTGTAGAGAGGAGCCCAGCCCATCAAGCCTCTGCTCAGATTGTGTCATGAGCATCGTAGTCTTCACAAGCTCGAGTGAGTCTTCCTGTAAATCTGACCTTCCTGTCTTAACTACATCCTGTATGCCATGCCCTATGTGCTGTGGCCATTGCGGGGAGTAATTGTGGCTCTGTTTTCAGATGTCTAGTGGGAACATCGAGAAGTAAAGAGCGATGACAGCTTATCGGTGGGGCGTGTTGATTTTGTCACAGCGTCATCTACTGGCTTTGTTTTGGATGACATGGCAGTTCAGCACTTGATTTATTGAGTGTTCGTTGCATGCTTCTATATCGATTGGCACGCTTTCATGCATGTCAGCATTTCTACAGTGATCAGAACGCTTATATTTACATGATTTGAAGTGCTGACAACTTTTAGTACTTTGCCTTTGGTTATTTAAAGTACTGTATTTCCTGAGTATTGCACAGTATTGGTATTTGTGTTTTAAATATGTGCTTAAGTCCTGATTATTGATCCATTTTGATTTGAATCTCATATTTTGGGTTTTTTCATATTATATTACTTGGCTTTTTACATGTTTTTGTTTTATTTTTGCTATAATGTGTTGCAACCTAGGGTTCAGGGGTACCATGATGCAAACGGTGACACCTCCAGCTCCCTTTCTTCAAGATCCTTGGAAGCCGCCGTTGAAATGGAGAATTTGGATTAGGTCAATTCATAAACCTTATTCAGTTTGATCCAAACCATTAAAGTATACACAATCAATAAATAACAGTCAATTGCTAAAACAATCTTTCCCAATCTTCAGGTATAAAAGCCAAATGATAAAACTTCCATAGGACAATTAAGAGCTACAATCAGTAACATCCACTCGTATAATTAAAGTGCTTTGTGTCTAGTGTGATCGAATAATCATTGTTAGTTATCTCTAATAACAGCGTCTGAGCTGCCCTGTACGTAGTTACATCACTGGTAGTATAAAAAGCCTCTTGAACAGTCTAGGTCATTTAATGCTTATCTAGGAGCAATTGATGGTCAGAAAAGTAGACCTGAAGGAAAAAGGAATTTGTTGTACTATTATCTAGACGTAGATGAGCAGAATATTTTTGATCATTTGCCTGATGTTAACCCTAATGAAGATGACGAATATCAAAGTGCCATTAAGCAATTGGAAGTACACTTTGAAGGCAAAGTTAACCTTGTTGTACGCAGGAATACGTTTATAGATAGATTTCAAGGGCCTTGTAAATCGGCAGACTCATATTACAGCGCTGAAAGTTATGACATCTTATAGTGATTTTGAAAATGTAATGTCTCAATTGATAAGAGATCAATTAGTAGCAAGGTGCAATTATAAGAAAATAAAACAACACTTACTGGCATGTAAGAATCGCACAATAGATAAGGCTTTGGATATAGCTAAAAGTATTGAGTCGTCTAGGGAGGATTTCAAGTTATTCGACAACAGTAGCGAGCAAGATGCTGCAGCCAATCAAGGACCCAATCGAGGACAACAGCTCAGTCGTCAGCAGCACCCATAGCAATCTGGATCTACTTTTGTCTCTAAAGGGATGGGAAATATTAAATGCTTTAGATGTGGGTCCCCTTTTCATGTGTCCAATTTCAAAAACTGCCCTGCAATTTTGCAAAAATGTTGGAAGTGTAACGAAGTGGGTTATTTTGGCAAAGTGTGTAGAGGGAGTAAAAGTTCAGGAAGCAGTAAATCTCTGCCAAAAGGCACAGCTGTTCGTGCTGTGCAAAGTCATGACACCATGGAGGAGTTAGACTGTTTAGAAAATAAGGTGGAAGAACTAGTTCTTGCTGTTGATGTAATTGGTCCTGAATATAGTGTGGGTTCCAAATGTTATAGTGACCCTTTGGTTGAATTTGTCATTGATGGTCATGCTATTTTCTTATTGGCAGATTCAGAGGCAAGGATCACCATCATTGGCCTCACTTAATATAACGAGTTGTGGAGTGACCGAATCTAGTTTCCCCTAATATAATTACCACGGCTTTTGAAGGGAGCAGGATAGATTTACTGGGGTATTTTTGGGCTACCATTCGTTTTTCTTCCAAATCTATCAAGGGTAAGATTTATGTGGCCAAAAAGGGAATCAATGTGCTTGGGTGGTGGCATCAGGCTGATTTCGGCATTGGTATAACTCCTGGGAAGAAACATCCTGTAGTTTTGAAAGAAAACCTTGACATTGTGAGCAGCACAGTCAATGAGGTATGTTGGGTCTCTGAGTTTCCCAAGGTTTTTGCAGATAGTATTGGGGAGATCAGGGATTTCAAACTTGTCATCAAAGTGAAGGAGAGTTGTACTCCTCTAAGCACAGATTATGCAATGTACCTTTTAGCGTCAGAAATGACTTGTCTAAACGTTTGTCACAAATGCAACTTGATGACATTATTGAACCTGTGGATGCCACTCTATGGTTGTATCCAGCTGTTTTGTCCAAAAATAGATCTGGTGAAATACACTTGTGTATTGACTTAAGGAGTGTGAATGATGCCATATGGAGGAGAACTTTCCCATTCCACGGACTGAGGATCTCATCAGAGTGGTGGGTCAGGTCAAATGGTTTACAAAATTGGATTTAAATGCTGCTTATCATCAGGTTGTTTTAGATGAGAAGGTAAGCCATTTGACAGCTTTTGTGACTCCATAATAGGACCTTCCAATTTTGTAGAATGCTGTTTGGTTGGGCCTCAGCTGCGTCCGTGTTTCAGAAAATCATGACAAAGATGTTACATGGCATAAAAATCCTAGTGGCAGTGGTGGCTGGTGGTCTCTAAAAGTGTTGGCGCAGAAATCATATTTGCCTGAACTCATGAGTGTTTGAATGCAAAGGGAAGTGAGCTAAAACTATAGAAATGACAGAAGGTTTCACGTTATGGGAAATCTGTAAGTTCTCCAAGTTTTGAATCCCTTTCAAATATTTGATTTACATTCCATTTATCCAAAGGGATAATGTATCAGTTGAATACATTCCCTGGCCTTTTTTGCTTGCTTTTGATTTCATAAACTACTCCCAGCTGGGAGTAGTGCCACAACATAGCAATCATGCCGTTCATTGTTACCACGTCGTACTTTGGTCAGTATGACTTTGGTTTCTTTGGATAGTAGTTCTGGGTTCTCCTTTTAGCAATGGCAGCACTGCCTTGCACGAGGTAACGTACCACAATTACTGGCCTACAATAACCAGCATGCTTAGTTATAGATATGAGGGGACTCCGTGTCTTCATGCAAATGATGTTCCTGGGCACGACTTTCCTTGTATAAGTGTTCACAATTAGCTTGCATGAAGCAGGACTACATCTCCCAGAAAACGGCAGACTAGAAAATTGTGTGCCTGATTACATGCAGTCATCTGGTAACCTTATGCTTAGTGGTGTGTGCTAAAGAAAACATACTTTTAGCTGATTGTGACCCTTCATGGGAAGGGCTGCTTAGCTGCTACGTGAATACAATTACAATTTGCCAGTTATTAAAAAAAACTCTATAATAGCAGATTCCTTCTCTTACCTTGAGCACCTTGTGTATTTCACCAGATGTGGTGGGAGCAAATCAGGTCAGGCCCTGCCCAAGAAATGGAGATTCCCTTCAGGTGAAGGATAGGCAGACGTTGCAAAAAATCTACTGAGGTCACTTTGTAATGGTGAAGATGTGTTTTTATCATTTTCCTCAAGTAATGTACGGGGCCTCAGATAACGGAGCCAATTTGCTCTCACACCGATGTTTGTGGGCTTTAGTAGTAGTAATTTGCTGGAGATAAAATGTTCTTGCAACCAAACAATTCTTTAAAATACTGCTGGCTGATTCTCTGGAATGCTGTGCTTCCGAGTGTCTGTTTGGTACATGCACGACAGTTCCTCATCTTTTCGTTCACTTGTATGGCCTGGAGGTAACATGTAAAGCGCTGAGCTCCAATACCTTTCGGCCGAGTTTGCACTTTATAAGACTGCAAAACGGCATCTGGTCCAGCAGCCACCACTCTGCTCTTGTACCCATACTAGGGCATGAGCCAATCCGGACACTGCTCTCATGCTATTAACCAGCATGATAGAAGCGCCAAGATTGGATGGAGTAGGTTGACCGGATGCTCCTTCAGGCCCTGGAGACCTGTATTTGCTCTCCATCCAGCTGTCTAAGGCAGCTCGAGTTGGAGAGCTTCAAAGTGAGCATGTCAGGCTGGCCATTACGAAGCAGCTGGCCAAACTGACATGCGCACTTTGGAGCATCTGGCCAGCCACTGCTTCAGTCTTCCATGCTGCCAATCAGCAGCAGAGGAGGACACACCCACATTTCTCTTGGGTGCAGGCTGCAGCACGCATCAGTAAAAATAAAATGGCAATAAAATCATTTCATTGCTATTTTATTTTTCACATGTGCTATGTGTGGCTGGCAGAGAGTGGGGGCAACACTCCTTAACCCTCATGAAGAAACAGCCACTGCCTAGCGGGGTTCCGGGATGACATATTAGTTTTTGCAGATTCCCAGGATGAGCATAATGGTGTTTTACAACGTGCGTTGAGTGTCTTAGATAACAATGGTGTTACTGCAAGAAAGGATAAATGTGTATTTGTTGACAATCAAATTCAACAACTTGGTCAAGTGCTAACATCAGAGGGTGTCAAACCAAAACCTGGTTTAGTTGAAGGCATTAAAAAAGCTCTTCATCCCAAGGACAGAGACCAACTTCGTTCTTTTTCGGGGATGTGTGAGTTTTACTGTAAATTCATTTATAATTTCTCTGATATGACAGAATGCTTTATTAATTTTTTAAAGAAGAATGCTGAATTTATTTGGTCTACTGAATGTCAGCAACATTTTGATTTCATAAAACAAAGTAGTGCATCAACACCAGCATTGCAAACATATGTTGAAGAATATCGTACAATGATCACAGTGGATGCCAGTGCACATGTTATGGGGGCTGTGTTTTCTCAGAGTGATGGTGCCAAAGAACCGATTGTTGGATTTGCTTCCAGAAGATTAACTGATGGTGAGACCTAATAAGCTGTCATCACAAAATAAATGCTGGCTTGCACATGGAGAGTTGAAAAATATAAGCCTTATGTTTGGGGTAGACCATTTTGTTTACAAATGGAGCACAGACCTTTAGTGGATATTTTGAAAGGAGTAAAGTTCAAAATATCTACTGCCAGGCTGGCTTGCCTTGCTGTGAAACTTCTTGAGTTTAATTTTGAAGTCATATATATTCCTGGGGCAAGAAATATAAAGTTGATTACCAATCAAGGTAACGGGTGGGTCATGATGCTGATCAGCTTATCTAAGATGAAGTGGAAGAATGTATGATTGCAAAAATTGACGATGAAGTGGTGTGTGTGTGAATATGAATGAGTGGCGTAATGCTTTAAAGTCTGATAAGGTTCTTCAGAAAGTTGTAGAATTTGGGTTGAAAGGATGGCCCAAAAAAGAAGTCTTGTGTCAAGTTTACAATCTTTTTGGAAGGTTGCTGATGAATTGTTGCTGGAGAGTGCCATACTAGTCAAAGGAGACAAATTGATTTTTCCTAGTTGCGTCAGACACAGGATGATTGAGAGAGCACATGATGGTCATTTACGCATGATGCCCATGAAAAGAAGAATAAGAGCTATGTATTGGTGGCTATGTATGGATGGTGAAGTGGATGGTGTGGTGCAGCAACGTCCTCAATGTTGTTTGCATCACAAATATCTTGTGACTTCTGTCCCGGAACCCAGAATGTTGTTTAGCCCTGACAAAGTTTGGAATAAAGGTTCAATTGATTTCTTTGAACCTTTTCATGAGTTACCTTCACATATGAGGTGCATGATTGTGCTCGTTGACCACTTGTCTACGTGGGTGAAGTTAAAGGTGCTGTGGAGCCCACTACGTCGAGAGTGATCAAATTCTTTAAGGAAGTCTTTCACAGAGAAGGCATTCCTGTTGAAGTATTGTCTGACAACAGAGTGCAGTTCACCTCAACAGTTATGGAAGAGCTTTTCAGAAAGTTTGGAATTAAACACACTCGTACACCGCTTTATTACCCATATTTAATGGTAAAGTGGAGAAGTTCAATAAGGTATTAGTAGAAAGTATTCAAAGTGCATTGAAATCTCTAGTTAATAGTGAAGAAGCAATCAAGGATACCATTTGGGCGTATCACATCACTCTCCATTCAGTCACAGGGCAGATTCCCTTTGAAGTGATGAGGGGTCGAAGTGTGAAATCACGTCTTTTCCCAGGATGGGTTTCTGATATCTTGGATGTGGAGGTGAATGTTCAAGAAGCTTCAGAAAAGGCAAGAAGAGTTAGCAATGAAGTGTCAAGGATTAAAGTTTGTGAAGAATTGGCTCTGAGGATGAGGTGCAAGAATGTCAGAGAAGTTTGTACAGGTGACTTGGTTCACATTAAAGAACCAATGGTGTTGAGAAAGGTGTTGTCTAAATTCAGGGAACATGTGCAGGTGAAAAGAGTGTATGGTCATTCTGTTCAAGTTTCCAATCGTCAGTGGTGGAGTTTGTTGCTCATTGCCAAAGTGAACAAAGGTGGTAACTCTGGAAGGACTTCAAATGGCAGTCAGCGTAGGATGATAGGAGAGATTGTTTTTGATTCACAATTCAGTGGTAGTAATGTATCACGATTCTGTAGTAGTGATGAATTATTGAGGAGAAGTTCGCGTCTGAGATTCCCTAAGAAACATTTGGATTAATCTCTTGCTGTTGTTACTTCTTCATGGTCCTATTTTTTTACTTTGATTTGGGAAATAGGGGTGAGTGATGTTAGGTTTGTCATTTTTGTGTGTGATGTTGTCTTTGTCCTTTGCTTGTGTTTGTGGTAGAGTGGTTGTTTTAGTGTTTGGTATGTGTTTCCAGTGTGTTGTATATAGTTTAAAAAAAGGGGAGAGATGTGTGGTATAGTTGTATGAATGTATGTGTCTGTTTGAGTGTATGTATGGTGTTTAGCTTAGTATGGGGTAAGTGCTGTCATAGGCTAGTGACTAAGGGGCTGATTATGATGGCGGTCTGATGAGCGTCCGACCACCATCCTGTCGGGAACAGCTGACAGGGAGTCGGCGGTGCCGCCAGGCAAATTACGATCCGACTGCCGTGTGGGCGGTCAGAAACATGCTTCTTAGCATTGAGGCTTGTGATGCAGCCCAAAAAAGGACTGCAACACAAGCCTCACTGCTAAGAGGCATGTTTTGAAACATCCCTGCATCTTGTGACAGACACCATGTGTGCCTGCCATTTGGTGCAGGGATGTGTAGGGGGGCATCATAGGTGCCCCTCAGACCCCATAGCGGAGGGCCAGGGGGAAAGGGAGGCCCACTAGGGGCCCCCAAAGTCACTTTCTGCCTGCCTTTTCATGGCGGGTGGACCACCATGAAAAGGCAGATGGAAAGGGACGTTGTAATCCCTACAGCGGTGCCTAAGCAGGCACTGCCCCTTTTGTAGGGATTACTGTCCATCCGACGGTCCGACTGGCTCCTTGAGCCCGTTGGATGTGCGGCAGACGGTCTCTTCGGATGATGCCTTCACCCGCTGCATCCTAATGGGGCGGGTGGACCTGTAGGGGCCGATGGCGGTGGGACTGCCACCGATAGCCTGACGGCCATCATAATCAGGCACATAGTGATGACAGGTGTGATTCTAAAAGGGAACCTTGAGGAGACAGCCAGAGGAGCGGTTGGGAAATGGTTATGTCTCTTGGGCTCTGTACTCATTTTACTTGTGCTTATGTTCTTATATAATAAACCTCTTCAGGACAACTGCTGGAGAATTGGTGCCTTGTTCTCTTCATTGAGTTGTCATGTTTTCATTCAATCATTTGTCCAACAGGTTACACTTCAATCTCAGCAGAGCTATAAAGGTGCTTTGACTCCCCCCCCCTTCCTTCCTTCCTTTATTTCCCTTACTGTTATCTCAGTTGTTTCTTCTGAGTGGTTTTATATAGTTTTATTATATGGATCTGTTTATTTACATAATAGTCGTGACTTTATAGCTCAGCCGAAAGGAGTCGCTAGAAATGTACAGTTCTTATGTTGCGGAGAGTTATTTGTACTCTTGCATGGTGTCTTGGATATTGCATTAATGACAAGCTGTAATGGCTAAAATACACTGTTGGAAGCATGAAGTATTATCGCCAAGCATCTGTATACTCCTGAGACACATTACTCACGCTGATGTTTTTTTTTTTGTTTTTTTTCTATCGCTGCCAGGATTTTATGTATTTCTTATTAATGTGCACTATTGTTCCATCTGGTACTTGTTGCTTTAATGCATATTTGTATCATGTTTTCTTATGTCTACAAAATCTCAATAAACAGATTAAACAAAAAAAAATGGTGCTTTGACTTTTCGAACAATTGAATCGGGACAAAAGCAGAGAGCTCTCTACAGCAGGGACTTTAATTCTCAGTAATATTTTACCAGGATTTAAACCTGTGACCTGCAGATTACATACAAGTTGGTGCATCAGCACCCTAGAGTATTATACAAGAACTGTAACCTTGAAGCCAAAGGGCACACACAGAGTTCTTCAACAGTTGCATTCTTCTGTGAGTTATTTTACCATAATTGCACCTGTCACCTTAAGGTGCCATTCAGAATTTTGAATTTCCCTAATTGGGCCACTGGGCTGTCTTGCCAGGAGATACAGCTGAACAGTGGATTTAGCTGACATTATATTTCAATTGAGGATGATAATCACTGAGTTGAGTGATAGTAAGACCGTATGTATCAACAATGTAATGAAATTGATGACTGTGGGGCCGATTCACAGAACTAATCTGAGATAAAATTCTAAACTTACTACTTTTGGTATTCACAGAAGGCATTTAGTAGTAGTAAAGTTTGGACTCCTAACTTTACTACTACTATACTGAGACAAAATCCTAACTTTACGACTTTCGGTATTCACAAAAGGCATTTAGTAGTAGTAAAGTTAGGATTCCTAAACTTAAGTTAGGATTTTGTCTTAAGTTTGTCTTACGGTTTGGTCTCAAGACAAAATCCTAACTTAAGTTTAACTTAAGTTAGGATTTTGTCTTAAGACCAAAACTTAAGACAAAATCCTAACTTTACTACTCCTAAATGCCTTTTGTGAATACCGAAAGTCATAAAGTTAGGATTTTGTCTCAGATTACTTTTGTGAATCGGGCCCGTGAATATTATCGCACCTTTTAAAATCTGATACCACAGGGACTGGAATTTAAAAGGTGCAATAATATCGCATATTACAAGTTGTGCCCCTTAAACAGAGCATAACATGCACATTTTTGTGCTTTGCTCACCAATATCTGCATATACCAGTATTTATCGGGCATTTTCCTCCAGTGAAATTAGACATGTTTCATCTGCCAAAATATAGGTGGGGAAAATTGAAAGCAAGTGGTAACTAACACAAAACTTATAATTCCAACTCCTGTGCAAACAGTAGTTTGCACAGGCATTAGAAAAAAATGGCCTACCCGTAATGAGGTCCTTAATCAGAATTTGCAGACAGGATACTCCGGTAAAACATGAAGGGTATCCTGCCCGCCAAATTACAATTGCCGTAGGTTGTAATGCAGTTATACCACAGAGGATGGGACATCTGCCACATTTGTGATGCAGTATCCCATCCCCCAAACTCTAAATAGGGCCCTTAGTCAGTGGTAAATGGTTGCTTGTCATGGGAACTTTCAAGGCATGTGCATATTTTAGTTGGGAAAATAGCAGCATTTGTTGACATATCTAAAGTGGAAAACTAAACATAAGACAATAACATAAACAAAGTAACATAACAACAAAATTAAAACATAACTGGGCACATCACAGCAAAACAGAACACAACACGGCAATTCCATTATAACAGAACAAAATCAGATTGCAGCACAAAAACATAGCATGAAAAGCAATAGAACACATCACCACCACATCAAAATGCCACACAACGAATGTGCACAAACATCCTTGTCACATATTACCACCTACACAATCTTGTTTTCGTAGCACAAAGATGCAAGGTGTTTAGGGAAAGCCTTGCTGTAACTTATCAACAAAGACAGGAAATAGTGCAAGTCAAAAATGTTTTGTGATCCAGCCCATGATGTCTTGCTCTACTTGAGGGCATTTTTAAGATTAGTCTTGTTAAGTTTCTATGATACGAGGCTTCAAAATGTAAGTATATTTTCTTGTCTCAGTTGTGTTTAATTAGTGTTTGTTCTTGTTTAATGCGAGGTGTGCAGATGGTCAGTCTCTCTTTGTTTCCAATCAGTTCTGTTTAAATTTCATACATTAACTCGAAGAAATTCTGAGGTATATGTTTGAACTTTAGACACCTCGCAAGCAGAAAAACAGGCACTCTGCCTGTCTTGATATGACCCCTGGCCTGTAAGGAGCCATCAGCACCAGAGTTGTTGGTGTTTCGATACCATACATAGGGTTAGGTCGGGGGGTCCATTTTCCATGCTTGTATTATACCCTGTAGCACCCTTAGTACACTGCTGCTAGTCATCAGACAGATTGGCCAGGGCTAGCGAAGTCTCAGCCAGAGTGAGTGAAAGTGAATGAGAGTGAATGAGTGAAAATAATATGTGTGAGATATCGTGAGGAAGTGAGAGTGAGGGAGTGTGAGAGAGAATGAATACGATTAAGAATAAATGAGCATGAGTGGCAGTGAATGAATTTTTCAGGAAATGAGACTGAGTAAGTCAGAGTCAAAATAAGTGGGGTTGGGTGGGAGTGAGTGAGTGATAGTGAAAGTGAGTGCAGGTTAAAGTGGGACAGCGAGTTTGGAAAGTGAGTCAGAGTAAGTTCAAATGAGTGTGAGTAAGAGCAAATGAAAGTGAGAGTGACTAAATGAGGATAAGTGAGTGAGAGTAAGAATTAGTGCAAGAGAGAGTGAGTGAGAATGAATGATTGTGAATCAATGAGGAAAAGTGAGTACAACTGAGGAGGCTGAGTGAGAGTAAGCGAGAGTGCAGGAGTGTAAGAGTGAGAGTGAGATTGAATGAGAATGAGTAAGAGTAAGTATGAGTGAGTGAGAAAGAGTATTAGTGAGTGAACAAATGTAAGTGAGCAAGACTAAGAAAGAATATGAGTGTGTTCTGCTTGCAAGTCCGGCATTGTTCCTGGCATATTGGATGTAATTATTGGCATACAGAGGAATCCATAATAAAAGGCTGAAGTTGGCATACTGGAGGCAATTCTCAGCATATAGGTGTTGTGGTGAAATGAGGACCTGAGCTTAATATAGGCAGGGCCGGCCTGGGAACAGCAACCAGTCCTGGCAGAATGCTGCTCGACTGGCCCTGGGATCGTGGGGGTTGGGTGCTAGTAAAAAGCACCGCTCCTGCATTTGTTACTGGGGGCCGGCTGATATTGCAAAACTGGCCCCCAGTGACAAAACCGGCCCCCACGGCCAGAAAACCGGCCCGCTCCTCCGGCTCACTGGGGAAATGCCCAGTGCCTGCTACGGCCAGTCCGGCCCTGAATACAGGTAGTTTTGACATAGGGGGCACCTAAGGCAAATTGGAGGTAATTCTTGACAATACAGCAACCAGTAAAAAAATGCTGGCCCTGTCATATTAAATAATACTCTTGGCATGGAAGCCATCCATGGCAAAATGATGGTGCTGACATACTGTAGGTATTTCTTGCGATATGGAGCAGCTGCGGCAAAATGCTATCATACTAGAGATAATTTTGACATATTGGGCACCCATGGTAAAATGCTGGAGGTGATTTTTGCCATATGAGGAACCTGTGACAAAATACTGGCATAGTTAAAGTAATTCTTGGCATATATGAGGATAACTGTGGCATATGGGAGGGGAGGCAGCCATGCCAAAATGCTGGCTCTGGGAATCTAAAGGTAATTTTACCTAAGGGTAACCTGTGTTAACTGGATGGCATAACCACAAAATCCGGTCACTGTTGTATTGTAGGTAATTCTTGGCAATAGGGAGTACCCATGGCATAGGAGGATCGCCCATGACAAAATAGCACAATGCAGGCAATTACTGACATATGAAAATGATTGGGTTAACTCGTGTGGAGCATCAGGCTACACTGGCTTGCCATACTATGAAAGTAAATGAATATTTAATGACAGCCCCATTCAGAGACTTTAACTTTTCAGCATAATCATGTAGAAGTTGTGCTTTAAAATTGACTATTTGACCTATTTTTTCCAAATGTTTCTCATAAGGGAGAAACACCGAACCCTCCCAGAAGAAGTCGTGCTCCATGGAATGCAGTGCAAGGATTACGCACCACCACTTTCAAAGATCTCCAGCCACCACTGCAGGTACAAATGATTATAAAAGGAAGTTTGTGAAAATTCAGGCATCACAGGTACGAAAGCACAGATGTATGGTCGGGTCCCTTCCAATTACAGGAGACGGTTTTCGCCGCGCACAATGCGCGAGGCCATCCTCAAACATTGTGAGCGCGCAGACAATAATCGGTTTGTGCTGGGGATAAAAAAACAGCATTCTTTTTTCCTGCCTGAGCACAATGAGACGCAAGCATAGAGCACTGTCTCGAAAGCAGAAAGGACGGCATTTGTATGGGAGGAGTGTGCTTTCTTTAAACCCCGGCGCTCTGCGAGGGATTAGTGTTCACGTCACTGATCCAACCGCAAACATTGGAGGCGTGTGGAAAGAGCGCGCGCCAGACGTTCACATGCTCAGAGCTACAGCAGCAGGGCTGTGAGCAGAATTACTGGGTTTACTTTCTGCAGCGGTACAGTCCGTTTTCTAAAGCTCTGTGTGCACAGAATTTATGTCAAAGCAGCAAACACACTGGCGCTCAGTTAATGCGTACTGTGGCTTAAGAAAGATGCGCCTCCCAAGCGCGCAGAGAAGAATTCAGAAGCAGCTTAATACAGGCCAATTCCTTCATTCTTTGAATTCATTGGGCTGCTTGGAAGGGCTGCACATGCTCTTCCGGAAATCGTGGAAGAAGAATTGATGCGTTAGCAGATCCCAGAAGGGACGAATATGGACATTTCTGCGATAGTGACGACCACAAGTTCCCCCCTGGAGCTGCGCTGCGTGTGGTCACGTGACAGGCCCCATCAGCCTCATAAATTCTTCTGTGCGCTTTTCTGGAAACTCAGGAACCCACATTGCTAGTGAGGTTTGAGGCGATCCTTCCCGCCATCTACCCCATGCAAGTGTACTGCTAATGCTGCTACTCTGCGCTCACTAGTCCTCATGTTTGCACTCACCTGAGATTAATAGTGCCATAAGGCCTTGCAGTGCTAACGACGGTTTAAACACCTGAAAAGACTGAGGCCACCTTCTGCTGTTCATCTTGTATAGTTTAGAGAGAGAGAAACGGGGATTTACATCATGACACACTGTGTATTTTGTCTTAAGTCTTCTGATGTGCGAATAATGAAGACTGCAATAAACCAATTAAATTGCTATTCTGTCCTGAAAAACGGCCAACAGGGGGCTGTACTACTGAATATTGAACATAGAAATATCGTGATATAGGAATATCGTGGACAAAACACAGAGGACCAAAATATCGAAAGGCAAGTGCAGATAGAGTAAGTATAAAGTTACTATTCTTAATTCCACATGTACATACCTTGAAGATACATATATCGTCAAGGTACGTATGTGAGGAGTTAGGTATAGAAAATCTAACCATACTTACCTTTCGATGTTCCGAGTTTTGATATTTTGCCCTCTACATTACAATACAATAAAGTTTTGTGTTCAATAGGCGCACACCAAGGTGAGGGAAAAACAGAAAGAAAGGAAAGATCTTGGCCTCATCCAAGCATATGTGAGCAATTTGCATGTTTGGGGATGATGTCTGACATCAGTAGGAAATGGCAGCAATTACTTGACCAGAGACGTGGATGCTGTATTCAGACATCTATTGAAGAATTCAAATAGTGAACTGCAATGGAGTCATAGCATGAAAACAGTCAGGCAGTAGGGAAAACAGGGAGAAAAGCAAATATTTTATCCTAATTCAGTGCTAAATTTGAGGCAGTTGTCACAGAAGTGGCCCACTTGTGCTTATTTTTGGGGCTAGCACTTACTTTTCCTCATCAGACTTTGAACCAGAGCGAGAGAGAGAAAAACATAAATGGCGGAAAGGAGAAGGAAGAAAAAGACAGAAAAACAGTGACAAAGAGAGAACTCCTTGACGCACTAACATACATGTACCATGTGCAGCAATTCGTACTGAGACAGTGCAGTACAGTTAGGTGTCCCTTGCTTGGTGCAATATCGATGTGACACACCTCGTACTGAGAAGGTCATTCACTTGGGTGCCTGGATGGTTACTGCGTACGATTTGTTCGAGGGTAAGCCCCTGGCCCTCAGAGGAAGGTGTTTTTGATTTCACGCTGGTCTGTCCCAAGCAATTGACTAAGAATATTTCAATTTTATGTTGGCCTATCCCAGGCGATGGACTAAGAGTACACGCTGGCCTATCCCAGGCACAGGCATGCATATGGTTGGTTATGCATGATTTTTAGGATTTTGGTATACCAGGAGTTTATGGAGTTATATTGGCCAATAAAAGAAGGTGGTTGTCCTGGAATTGCCGGGAGCAGTGAGTGCCCCGCTGCTTTGAATTGTCTCTTCCGTCGACCTTGTGATTCACTTGTGCCGAGGGTGCGCCTGGCAGTTGAGTGTCTTTCACTAGTTTCCAGACACCTGGTCCCCTGGGGGGCTTCAGTTGTACCCAGGGGCAGAACACCCCGGTTACAAGAGGAGGGTGACAAGAGGAGGTTAGGGTGATTTTGATTTATATTTTCTATTAGTAGTTGATTATGTCTTCACCACAATTTAGATATCGCATACTATTTAGGATTTTTAGTATTGCCACATAGTATATTTGCTTATTTATTTTCCTGTGCTTGTATATTTTTCTGTCAAAGCACAGTAACCGGGTCAGTTTTTGAAATTTTTGGTATTATTGTTATTCCTTCCCGTTGCTCCCTGGTTTAGAGCTTTGGGATTCTGGTAGTCCTGGGTGGAGTTGGCGGAGTTCTGCTTCGCGGAACTCCACGAAGTGCCCAAAAAATTCTGCCACACTCCGCGGAGTTCCGCGAGTGGCGGAGTGTGGTAAGTCTCACCACTCACGCTGATTCTTAGATCCGGGAGTTTGACCCAGGCTGTAAAATTAGCATAAACAGCACCACGTGTAGCACAAGACAGAACTGCTTCTTTATGCCACTCAAGTCGATGTTCTACCACAGCGACAGCTTCGTCAATGCAAGCGGAAGGTTTCTCAATGCGAGCGGTAGTGATCTGCTGTGTCCACCGCATTGAGAAATCTCATTGGGAGGTGGTCTGTAGTATGATTTTTCTTGCTCGCCAACTTAACATTGGCATACCACGCAAAAGAAAAAACTCCGCTCTGTGCTGCTTTGCCAAGTTTTGTAAAACTCCGCACAAATCGCAGCGTGAGCAAAACTGCACCGGCGGAGCGTAGTTCGTCTCCCATCCCTAGATTCTGGTGTGTGGTTAGGACACACCCAGGCCACTAGGATCAGTGTCCCTGATTCCTGGTGTGTGAATGAATATTTAACTGAAAGAGGGTACACCACTTTTTGCAAGTGTTTCCTTCTGTGTATTCCACCGACAGTGTATTCCAGAGGTTTTCCTGTATGAATTCCGTCGCACCCGCCTGCCTCAATCTTAGCCTCTGGATGAAAGCAAGTGAGTTAATGCACAAAACTAATTCTGACTTTCCTGTTTCCTTTATTTTCGGTTTGCATGTACGCTGGGAAACCAGCACCTACAGCACCACCTTGTTTCTGTCGACACCTTCATACTTGTGCCAATTATGTATGCCTTATGGTGAACTAGTATTGTAAGGCCTTGTCTCCAGACTGTTGGTTTGATTGAGCGCTCCTTTTGCTTCCTACTAATAATATTGCACAGGGCTGAATGCAGTACTATCTCTTTTACAGGACACCATACATTTTTTTCAAGGCCTTTGTACGCATGGCGCAAAGCTGCTCACACGATGGCAGGAGAATTTACAAAACAATAAAATTGGACCAGTATAACAAGAATTCAGATAAGACGTGGCCCAACAATAAACAAACTAAAAGCAGCAGGGTAAAAGAGCAAGGGGCTGGTACAGAAGCAGGGGCATGGGCAGAGGTAGATATAGAGGCAAATGAATTGCACCCCAGCTCCCACCAGGGACCACTTGCTTCAGCTGCAAGCAGCCTGGCCATTGGTGCGACACCTGCCCCCTTCCGCACCCTCCAGGGACCTACCGTGTGAGGTTACCACAATAGTGTGTCCAGACACCTCCTCACACCTCTAATGCTCCTGATAACCTAGTACAACAATTTGAGGGGATTTTAGACAAAACGAGTAAGGAAGTAAGTTTACAACGGTTGAAGGAATTGTCTCCAGATTAAATGAATTGGACGTTAGAACAATGATGAAGGAGCATGATTTGTCGTTCGATGAACTGACTAGAGCTCTGGAATTTAAATTAGTGTCACAAGTTGAGGGAATAGAAACAGGCATGGAACCCACTGAGCAGCTCTCTACGCAGCACTCAACACACTGTGTTGAAATGCAGCAAGAAGATACCATTTCCATTGACTATCTCACTGTCGGTTTGTTAGTCACTCATTTGGCATCAGGAGGCGTGTTACAAAAAAGTGGCCACACAATCAGGGCACTCCTCTGGAGAGAGGAAGGGGCGTCCCCATTAATCCCCATGCAGGTGTGTGCAGTCTCTCACTGCTCACGCCAGCAGGGTGATATCTTTTCCTCTATGATATGTAGGCAGGTGCAGCCAGGACAGTGAAAGATGAAGCGATTTCTTCAAGCATCCACTGTGTTTTTCACTAATGCACTGTCCCCAAGGAAGTCTCGAGTTTGCACCTGCTATGGGGGCAGCAGAGTTATTGTAATAGGGTGCAGTGTTCAGCACACATGGTTAAAGGTGCACCGTGGCGCTAATGGGGAAAGGGACACGGTTACATAATACAGGCCCAAGAAAGGAGTGTCTCAGGTTCACAACCTTTATTTTTATTTTACACATTGTGACTGCAGGCTTGTAAATTCTGACATTTTTAGAGGCATGAATATGGTAAGTCACCATGATAAGAGAATATGCTTCAAATGGTAATACCTTAACGCTTCTTGTTTTGAATCCCTGGATGGGAAAGTCTCCTTGTAATGCCTCCCTTCTGTTTATGTTTCACTGACAGCAAGTCAATATCGATGTTGTAATTTTCGTTCTATAATAATTAACGTAATCTATTTAAAAGGGGCTTAAAGGTTAACTATTTAATATGGATCCAAGTTAGTCAAACTAGCTAGAATGTTCTTGAAGAAGAAAAACGATATGTGCTTATCATTTTGACAATGGTTGAAGGACGTATGAATGTGGAATGCATTGGCAAAAGCAAAAAGAAACAAAGATAGTGACGCCATGTTATTTTGGAACATTACAAATGCCCTTAGTTATGTTGATTGAACTTTTAACCAGTGCCCCAGAGTGGTAGAATTTAGTTATTCCACCCATAGAAATCTAATATTCCGAGGTTAAGAATTTAATGAGCTCAGTAAGCAGCAGCTATTTTTTAAGTTAAGCAAGGCCCTCAAAAATGGGGCATAAAATATGGATTTTGGACTTTCTCTTTTATAAACCTGCATATTCCCTAATTTACAAGCATTTCCCCCCCTATAGATTCAAGCAAGGGCGGTGAAAAATGTAATTAGACCATCTTGGCTGGTGACGTGTTTCATGCGTGATACTCTGATTTGGCACAACAATACTTGCCCATTGATTGGATCCGCCCTCAGAATGAAAGTCAATGGTGACATTATAGCCACAACATGATTTTGAAGCTGACAAGCACCGTGGATGTCTTGATACTTGGCAAACTCTTGTGGGTTGGGCACCACCAGATCCCAAAGAGGCTAGGTGGCTCTGCCCGGTGGCTGGAGCCCTGCCATGCGGGGACTGGTTCTCCCAGGCAAAAGTAGAGGCTTGAACCTCCTTCTATGGGGATTGCTGATATTGTTCAGCCCAGAGAAGCCCCAGACTTCTCCATGGTAAAGCTCCACTCTGCCCAGGGCAGGCTAGGTGGCTCTACCCAGTGACTGAAGCCCTGGTCTGCAGGCACTGAGCCTCCCAGACAAAAGCCATGGCTTCACCTGCCTCTCACTGGAGATTACTGAAACTGGTCAGACGGGAGGAGCCTAAGACGTTACCCCGCTCTGACCCCACCCCACCCCACCCCTGGTATGGAAAGTAGTACTGAGTAAACACAAGGAGATGATGGACGGAGCACTAAAACTTTTCAGACACTCACCCCCAGTCACAGATCTGGGTTGAATTCATCAATATTCTTTAGTTCACTTCGCCACCCCAGTTCAGGCCCAGCCATATGCAAATCAGTCTTGACCCCGTGCCTCATGGGAACAGTCCAGCCCAAACTACAAAGTCAGGTCCTCCGTGGACCGGAAACAAGCATCCTGGGACCGGTTTCGGGGTAACACCCCTCATCAGCCAGGCTAGCTTGAATCCAGTGGCAAACTGAGCAAGGGACCCACGTCTGGGCATACCCTGCCAACTTAGGGCGAACAAAGCAAACACAAGGAGATGATGGACGGAGTGCAGAAACTTTTCAGACACTCACCCACAGTCACAGATCTAGGTTGAATCCATCATTGTTCTTTAGCTCACTTCGCCACCCCAGTTCAGACCCAGCCATATCCAAATCAGTCTTGACCCCGTGCCTCATGGGAACAGTCCAGCCAGAACTGCCAAGCCAGGTCCTCCCTGGACCAGAAACAAGCATCTTGGGACTGGTTTCAGGGTAAAACCTCTCATCAGCCAGCCTAGCTTCAATCCAGTGGAAAAGTGAGCAAGGGACCCACGTCTGGGCATACCCTGCCAACTTAGGGCGAACAAAGCAAACACAAGGAGGTGATGGACAAAGCGCTGAAACTTTTCAGACACTCACCCCCAGTCACTGATCTGGGTTGAATCCATCATCTATCTTTAGCTCACTTCGCCACCCCAGTTCAGACCCAGCCATTTGCAAATCATCGGTTGGCAGGGTATGCCCAGACATGGGTCCCTTGCTCACTTTGTCACTGGATTCAAGCTAGCCTGGCTGATGAGGGGTGTTACCCCGAAACTGGTCCCAGGATGATTGTTTACGGTCCAGGAAAAACCTGGCTTGGCAGTTCAGGCAGGACTGTTCCCATGAGGCACAGGGTCAAGACTGATTTGCATATGGCTTGGTCTGAACTGGGGTGGCGAAGTGAGCTAAAGAACTCAATTCGCTGCTAATTGGCCGAATGTCACTTTTTGTACCATAGCCTGGTTTTTTTATCAACTTGACGCTCACTTCAGTGTCAGTTTTTTCAGCTGCTAAATCTTCCTAACGCTATGTAGCACCGTAATGTAAATACAATGCTAACATGGCGTTAGGAAGTGTCGTACTTCAGCAGTAAAATGTTTGCCGCTTCGCAGCGGCAAAACAGCAGAGCGCAAATTCTTGTAAATATACCCCTTTGTGCCTCTGCTCCTTTATATCAGTATTAGTAAATATGTGAACTCCTGCAAGTTATTCAATTTACAGTGGGGTGGTATGCAAGAAATATTACTTAATTTATCTGCCGTCACTAAGGCAAGGTGAATGCAAGGTATGTTGTATTATAAAAACTATTATATTCCCAAGGGTCCATAAGGATACGTCACAGGACCTTGCAAAGGCACCCATCTGGCAGACTCATGCAAGAATATGACAAAGGAGCTCCTCCGTGATCTGTAATATATTTAAAATATATAATTGTAGATACTTTATCATATATATTATCAATAACATTCTTTCAAGCATACAGGAAGTCTGTGCAGTGAGATATGTGCATACCCTTACTAGGTACACCCTTTCATGTGTCATGGAGGCACAACTGAAGATATGGCTAAGGCAATAGACCACTGTGTAAAGTGTGCAGTAGCCCACCACAATTTATATATTGGAGGGTTTTCCACTGTTATTTTATTTCTGATGTCATTCCTCATTATAATAATAATAATGTTTTATCTATCCATTATTGCATTCAGCTATAATTATTCTGATGAACCAGAAAAAGAGGCACTTCAGCTAATTACATTTAGATCTTCACTAGCAGAATTAAGTTGGACCTGTGGTTGCATGACAAGCTCACACTCAAAAACTGGGAGGAAGTGGTAAGATTCTTCTGTTTAGGATGTACATTCTCATGATTTAAGTATTTTAAGAGTCTTGTAGCTCACCATTAAATGAGAGTGGGGGGATTTGATGAACTGATGTAGTCTATCAATATCGATTGATAATTGTCACCTTTCCTTTGGTGTGAGTGAGTGGTAGGACTATCTTGAGGATCCATACCTGATACTTGCTGTATTTTACAATGAAGGCATATGTTTTTGGAGATAGGTGTTCATGAAAAATGAACCCCGGGGCCTGATTGGGGGACATACAGTAATCACAAAAACAATTTGGTCAAATAGGAATCAAAAGATGGCATATGGCAATCCAGCAAGGAACCAGATGATAAAGTCCTTGTGAAGTACATATGGAGATCTGTAAAATAAAACAACGTTCCAGCAGTTACTGAGACATGAAACACATGACACAGAACCCCATTTAGAGCACACTGAAAGAAAAACACACCCATATGCGCCATATTTGGGTACATGCACGCCATCATCCCAGTAGAACGACATTTTAACAGCCTGTTACTCACAAAGGTCTGCAATGCACAATTGCACACACACCAAAACAGTGCAATGAAGCCAATGATACCAGAACAATGAATCACCAGCACCGTTACACTCCCACAAACTGAACTCTTACCAAGCCGACACCCTTTCACACAGACATTTACAGGACTTCCAACTCACACGGTACCACTGCGTACCACAGGATTGTATGCCTCATCACACGGCCACAAGGTGAAGAGACACAACCGCATGGTCAGCTGGAAAGAGTTAAACAGAAGAGGTTTCCAGCTTGGGTGTGAACAATGTACATAGCTGGGTTCCTTTTAAATCCTCCCCAGAACACAGGATGTGGCACCAGATGAGTTACCTATTGTTGAATAAAGTTTATTTGAACATTTACAAATGCCACCCATAATTTAGTACCGGCAGTCAAGATGGCCTTCCCTCCTTTCCCTGTGTTGCATGCTTGACAGCAAATATGTTCCACAACATCATTTAAGTGAACCAGGTAATGCAATAGTGTCTTAGAGGCCACTAATTTTCCATCTTTAAAACGCTACAATTTATCTTGATGCAAGAGGCACCTTTGCAGTCTCCAAACTTGTTTCTCAGTTTCAGAGACTTCCTTCTGCAATACAGCCAAGCCATGTATTAGAGACATGGTGGTTTCAGATGAAGCATCAGTGCACAAAAGCATCCCCTAGTGAACCCTCATCTTGTAATGTCTTTTGAGCAACGCAATTAACCACAGTAACCTCCTTAGGAAGTTGCAATGTATTGAACACTTTTTTATCTTAGCATCGGTTTTAATAGGTGTGCCCGCTTATGTTAGAAACCATTTTTGTAGTTATAATTGGCCAAAATCATGCATGACATTAAAGACAGACTTGGAAGCTGTGCAGATAGCAACGGTTTTCTATGAAAAAATTACGGGGTATATGTACAAGGACTGGCAATAACTATCGCCCTAGTTAGTTAGCCGCAATTTTTTTATCGCCGCATACCGCCGAAAACTATCACCATGTTAGCGACGTATGTACAAGCCGTCGCTACATGGCGATAGTTTTTCATCTCAGTGAAAATTGTTGACGTTAACATCAGCGTTATGGCGATAAAAATCTTGCCGCTAACAGGAAAAAAGTGGCGGCAGGCCAGTCAGCGGCCAGAAACTGCACGCTAATTAGCGTGACACCACTTCTTTTCACGTTAGGCGGGAAAAGCGACTACAAAACGCCCGCGAGGTATATCAAACAGAAAAAAAAAAAATTCTGAAGAACCATGGAGGAAGCTGGACCCAGTACTGCAGGAGACAACAACCCCCCAAACAGCCAGGAGGACCAGCCAGAGAGCCAGGAGAAGCGCAAGGGGAAGAGGAAGAGGAAAACCAGGTTCAGCCAGCAGGAAAACCAGGTCCTGATTGCGGAGGTGATGGAGAAACAACACCAGCTCTTTATCAGCTCCACTATGTCATTGCGGACCAAACATGCAATATGGCAGTCCATCGCATCCAAGGTGAATGCTGTTGGACAGGTGAGGAGGACAGTGACGACTGCAAGAAGCGCTGGCATGATGCTAAGCGCAAGACCAAGGAGAAACTGTCGGCCAATCGCAATGCAGCACTGCAGACCGGAGGTGGGAGTCCGGCGCCACAGGAGGAGCTGGATGCGTTGGAGGAACAGGTGTCCGCAGTCATCTGCGAGGAGTCGGTGGTTGGAGTTCAGGGACAGGATACTGCTGAACATGACCAACCACATCAGCAACACGGTGAGTAACAACCAGGGACTGGGGGGACGGGGGTGGATGGGCCCAATGTCACTCATGCACAATTAAATATCTCCCAGTGCACATCCACAATGACTGCAGATCTTGTCCCAGATACTCCTGTCCCTGGGGGTATAGACACATATCACCCTAGTCAACAAATATATTGCAAGACACATATTGGTGGGGTTACAGACTTGGAAATCTGCACAGAAAAGTAATTCAAAATATAGCCAAAGATTCATATCAGACCACTAAATAAGGGCAACATGAAAGAGCAAAGGGTCACATTGCCTGGAGATGCGGCAGGCTGTCAAAATGGCCCCCTTGCCTCAACACGATGCATATATAATTTGTCTGCACAGGGCTGCATCTCTTTGATGACAATATGAGGATGCACTGTGAACGCAACTGATTATGTGCATAAGTGAGCATGCCACCACCAATGTCAGCACACATGCATCATTGTGCAAGGGTGTCTGAGTTGATTTGAAGATTGTACATGTGCATGAAGGGGGATCTTACTGCACATACACATTCTTGCACACAACTCAGACACAAGTACACAATGGTGCATATGTGCTGACATTGGTGGTGGCATGCTCACTTATGCACATAATCAGTCACGTTCACAGTGCATCCTCATATTGTCGTCAAAGAGATGCCGCACTGTGCAGACAAATTGTATATGCGTGGTGTTGAGGCAAGGGGGCCATTTTGACACCCCGACGCATCTCCAGGTAATGTACCACTTTCCTTGTTCATGAGATGCAGCCCTGTGTACACCAAGTGAGAAAGCATGTAGTGAGTCTGCATCCCATAAACACATGCATTGTCACTACATAGTGATCATGCAGCCTTCTGGCTAAAAGGTGCATATCCGACAATGCACACATTCAGCACACAGTTGAGTCAAAAGGTGATGTCATACCATAAGCAGGAGGGACATGCCTTCAACAGTACAGTGCATGGACTACGCATATCAGGAATGTGTCACCATAATGTTTTACTACATGTCTTGTCTGTGTACCATACTCACACAAGTAAAAAGTCCCTGTAAAGAAGTATGACAAGTCAAGTATGACACCAAGCAAGAATAGCAATTTAGCACCAAAGAATGTCTAATTGATAAATGGCACCATCACCCCTTAGCTCAAAATGCACTCCTCTACTCTCAAGTGTAAACATGTGCCATACCTAAAACTGTATTCTACATTAGTCTTGGTGTGATTTGCCCATTACAACTTGATGTGCATGTAAACAAGTATTTTGGGAAAGTCAACAGTGTCAGTGAACAAATATGCAGTCATGTCAGTATCATCTGCACACAAACCCCGGCAACAAATAATCTGAAACAGGACAGCATGTATCATCCATGTGAGCATCTGGGTGGCATATTCCCAAACACACATCACCCTGCCAATCGCACCTGATGTGATGTGGGGGGGGGGGTGATAGGGCCTGAGCACCACTAATAAGCCTTTGGAAATCCACAGCCCTGAAATCTAGGCCCACTTACACACTACACGTGGTGTCAACGTTGAGGGTAATGGGTGTTGCTACTGTCTGTTCAGCCTGCAACAACAATAGAAAGTCACGCTGCACCATACTCACAACGGTTAAGCCAACAGGAGGGCAGTAAGCAATGCTTGCAAGGAAAAACATGACCGACGACTTGCAAATAAGAGAAATCACAATAGCCAAAGCTATTTGGATGTAGATGTGTACTGCATTGTGCAGCACACATAGAAACAGCAATTAGTCCATCCTTGCCAATGAGCCTGAAGGGGTCCCTCCTCACACATAACCATTCTCGCACCAAACCCATGCACATGTGCACTACCCAGCAAAGCTGCCTGTCTGTGAGCCACACTGACAAGGCAAGTGACAGTGCATGATGAAATGCATGCCTGCACCATAAACATGTCGATATGGTGCAGGCCACGGTCACTGAAGTGGCTGAGTGTGGAGTTCATCCTTAAAGGAGCAGGTCACACTCTGTCACTTCCTCGTATTCATACAACCCCTTATGTAAGAAAGACATCTGCTGGCCATCAATGCACAAGTGTCCCAACTGTGACCAAGACCCATATTTCCTCAAGCTTGCAACATCTCACCATTGGAAACGCACATAAGTGAAAGGGTCACTGGGTGAAAGGGATAAGGGGCAGTAAATCCAAAGCTGTACCATACCTGCAGATCAACCTGCATCCATTAAGATGTCATCACTCCCTTTGACTTAACAAAATGCACAAGTATCTACACTGTGTGTATCATGGCAAATCAAGCATACCTCCCTGCCCATATCATGTGGCACATCACATCAACCCAGATCACACCAGTGGGATAGCCCTAATCATGGCACAACAATAATCATGTTGCATTGCCAACAGCAAGGTGTGGCACCATGCACCCCTCCAAAAAAGAGCAATCTTGAAAAAGTATCAGGGTGCACTGAGTAGGGGTGACTCTCCCACAATGCAATGCACAGACACATAAATCTGAGCTAATCAACATTGACAACAATGTGGTACAAACTGCATCACAGTCACTACTGAGCAGAGGATACAACTGGTGCTGCATGTGTGTAGAAATTGGTCACTCACATTTGGCCTAATTGTAAACTGTGAGATGATAATGTACAACTCTAACGTCACATCCGTGATGTACAATGAATCACTATCCGCCATGTTATAGGCATCTCCTCCTAAACATTCTGAATGGACATTGTCATGCAGTCTGCTTGTAAACTTATCCAATGCATGATCATACTTGAAACACACATACAACTGCATCTCCCCTTTACATTGCAGAAGGAGAAACATCACCTCCTGTACAGCAGCCTGTCCCACTCTTCAATGATGAAGAGAAAGACCTTGCAACCCTCGACCATGACACCCTCCAACAGCTGCTCGACTCAATTAGCACCCCATCTCCGGAAGCAGGGCCATCCAGCAGCGTTGTGGAAACTCCACCCCCTGCACAAACCACCCAGCAGCAAGCACCGACCACCACAGCTGTCTCCCAGGACCTTGAGGACCCACTTCTGGCATTTCAACGTTGTGCGGTAGAGGTCCAGCAGTAGATGGCTGGTCAGGTGCGGGTGGGGTTTGACAGCCTGGTGGCCAAATTAGATGGGGTACGTGGGTGTCTCAGTCCCATTCGGGACCACCTACAGACTATCACAGATACCCACAGTCCGCTCCATGCTCTCCAGCATTCCATGGCTGACATTGCTGGAGTACTGACTCAGAGACAAGAACAACTGTCCAGTCAGAGTGGCTCCAGCGATGTCAGCAAGGAGTTGCGTCACATGCGAATGATCATGGAGAACATGGAGCTCATGCAAGCCTCACAAATGGCTGCCACGGCTGCACACCACATATACGTTGCTGGAATCTTTCATGCTCTGCAGCTGCTCATCACAGCAGTGCTGCCTCAAGGTTTGGCACAGATGAATGCTGCTGCTGCTTCAACATCCACATCTCAGCCCCCTGATGTGTCAGTGCCTCACAGTGCCGCAGCCAATCTACCACCACGCACACGGGAGGCACATGACACATCAGAGGATGAAGATGTGGATGATTCTGCATTATTGCTAAGAAGAAAGCGGTAACATTCATCTATGCCAAATGGACTGTTTTGCCTTGGATCTGTGCTTAGCATCATGCCCCGGAACATCAGCTTCCACTGTCCTCAGATTCACACTGCGACACTCACCTTGGAAACTCGATGTGGACTGCCATAATTTGTGTTGTTCCCAATGACACTGCAATCAGCCTGCTGACTGAACTCTGCCTCTTCCTCTGGACATGTTCTCCCCAAAGACATCTGTCAGGCCCTCCACTGGGCATCTATGGAATGTGGGGGTTGTTTGACCAAGTACTGGGCCAGTCTTCACCAAAGCCAATGCAAATGCAAATTAAAATATTTAAGTTACACAGTTGTGTGTTTCCCATGACCATTCAGGTATAGACGTCTGCAAAAAGTTTGGGCCAGTGAATCCATCAAAACGTACACCGAGGGACATATGATAAATGTTCATGTTCAACTGTGTCCCAGATAGGCAGTGAGATGACCGGGCATGTGTGAACTAGCCATGCCCTCATTGCTCAAATACAACCTTCTAGCAAGATTCCAACATTGCCCTACGTACATGATGGCAATAGGCATGTGTGGAAATATGTCCAAGTCAGTCGCATGCCACAAGTAGTGTCTCCATTTAGCATTGCTAACAAGTCTCACTTGGCAGATCTACTCACACTCTATGGGGTGGACAAAGCTTGTTGTGATGGGGGTCATTGAATGTCAGATTCCAAGATAGAGCACACCATATTCACATAGATAAAGATTTGTAATGGCACATATCTACCACCCGCTATTTGAACCACAATGTCTGTTTCAGTGAAGTTGTGTTGGCAATAGGGACTTATCCTAAAGTGCAAGTCCTCAGTCAGCCCCTTCCCATGGCTTAACAATGCCTTGGAAATAAGGAACCCTCTCATGCTGGGCTCACTGTGAAAGGAGAGGGAAATGTGTCTAGGGATGTGTAGTGCACTGCAATTAGCATATTGTCAGATGCTGTACCACCATTTCAATGCTAAATTATAGAGGGTTTTGGCCCATAATCAGTAAGGCTAGGCCAATTGTATTATGTTCGAAACAACACGCATGCCAATACTGATAATACGTCAACATTTATTCCATCAGATCACACGTGACACTCATTGTGACTGAAAAACATTTCATTTTTGTATTCTTTTGTTTCAATGAGAGAAAGCAAAGTAAATTTTTTCAAGAATCTCAGTGGTTAACACAAAAGTCTATTTGACCAATTTTTTCATAGACCACACATATTCAAACATATACATTACATCAAATACATATATTAATCATCATATATATTGGACAACACTAGACAAGATGTAGACAACAAATTATACAGTTCTAAGAATGAATAAATAAGCTCAGGTTCCAAAATTTGTGAATGTAAAAAACAGAAAAAGAAGAAGAGAAGCCCAATCCGGTTGCAAAATATTTTGGAAAAATTGTGTTTTGCAACAAGATAACTTTGGTCTGGGTAGTGACCAAACAGTGTACTAATCAGGGTACCCAAATAGTTTCATCATACTTTTTTTGAAAAATACTTTACAAAACTGCAAAAGAGGGTAAGCCTGATAGTATATTTTTAACCACTTGTTTAATCATGATGTGGTCTACGCGTTTCGAACCCCGGAAAAACAGTTGGGTGGGGTTCTCCTCAGGACCTGGAACTCAAAAAACTCTGGAATGAGAAAAAAAAAGGAAAAAGTGCTCGTGTTATCACTTGCAACACCACTTTTTACAAACCACACCTTCCCTGTGGATTTAACTCTGTTGAAAATTACCTCATTTTGAGATTAGCCAATCTCTGCCGAAAGACTAGTAGTAGATCTCTTGAAAAGTGTTAAGGGACTGTAAATATACGTGAAACAGAAACACCAAGAAACAGGAGAATAAAGTCAGTCTTGTTTGTAGGCATATACAGGTTATATCCTTATACTGTATATTGCGTTGACGAGTGACACTTACTTGTAGTGTCCGCAGAAGTGTGGTGTGATGTGGACGGTAGGTGTCCTTGATAGCTGTAAAGAATTCAAAGAACATTGTTTGCAATGGCTCTTGGTTATCCAATGGCGGGAGGAACGACGAAATAATTGACAACTCACATTGATTGCATGATGTTAGCGTGTGGACGCTGTTGAGTGTAGAAAAAAGCTTGTGGATTCCATTATTTTGGTGCGAGAATGCACCACATATAGTCCTAAATCTGAAGACGAAAAAAGAAGGGCCTTTCAGTCTGGAGCGCTGTAAAAAATGCTTTCGTGCATCGGTGTCAAGCAGTTTGAAGAGTAAAATTGACGTCATGCAAGCAATTAACTTGAGTTTATCAAGTGCAATGTTTAATACTAGTTATGCGGGGAGTTACCATTTCAACGAGCATTGATCAATTACTGTTTAGTAAATCGGGTGGATTTCACAATCTTCGTGCTAGTTTAGAAAAATTTGCTCCGTTGTCTTATAGCCGTTAGTGTTATGCGTTGCTACCAGCCGTGTAGTATTACTCGCTTATGCGTTTAGTCTGATGGTTTTGCCATTTTGTTAAACGAACAAACATTGTTCCCAGCCTCGCAAACTTGCGATCTAACCTAGCGGGTGCAGTAGCACAATAAAAACTTGCTAAGCGTAATAGTTACTTGTTAAGCGGACAGAACGCACCTACCTCTTAGTTTTCCTCGCGAGCTTCAAGCGTCCTCAGGCAATTGATGCGACCGCTTCCGGGTTGTGCAGCCGGTGTCTTTACGTCGGTATTTGGCGTGTTTCCATGCTGCGTCAACACTTCACCCCGCTTACATTTTTTCAACGGCGAAAAAATAGGCCTCCGCTGTCGGAGTGCGTTGTATTGTCTGTGCCCCGTGGTTGGTGAATAAAGTCAATGTTGCGGCAAAGTCGAAATGATCGGTTCATGGTAGGACTTCTGGTAATGGTGGTGTTCTGGTCCTAATCATAGTAAGCTTTGACAGGGACAATTCCTTATGAATGTCTAGGCCAATTATAGGTTGGTTGGTTCCCGATAGGATAGTGAAAAAAAACATTTGTGCAAGTGACTGACCTAAATGATCGATCACAATCTAATTGGTGCGCTTATGTGAAGAAAAATTAACGGTTCATTGCAGAACATCTGGTGGTGGTGTTGATCTGTTCTAGATCATTGTGGGCTTGGACCCCTTTTGCAATTATCTTGACTAAATATGGGTTGGATAGGCTACAAATTGAAGGAACGCTATTTTCATTCAAGGACACTAAATGGAAACACGACGTATTCTCAAACTGTAAAACGAAAAATGTTATCTATGGCATAGTGTGTCCATGTCCAAAACTTTACATCAGAAAAACCAACCAGGAGATTAGACAGCGAATAACACAGCACAAATCAAGGATTTGTTAAAACAAAATAGCGACTGCGCCATTAGTGAATCACTGGATAGACAACAACCATACAGAAAATGACTTGAGGTGGACTGTGTTACTTAAAGTCGAGAAAGATCCCCTAGGCGGTGACATAGACAGGAAACTTATGCAGAGAGAGGCCATGCTCATCGTCAAATTTAATACAGCTGCCAATGGACTTAATGAGTTGTCAGAAATCTACAATTTGTAGCCTATCCAACCCATAGTTAATCAAGATAATTGCAAAAGGGGTCCAAGCCCACAATGATCTAGAGCAGATCAACACCACCACTAGATGTTCTGCCATGAACCGTTCATTTTTCTTCACAGAAGCGCACCAATTAGATTGCGATCGATCATTTAGGTCAGTCACTTGCACAAATGGTTTTTTTCACTATCCTATCGGGAACCAACCAACCTATAATTGGCCTAGACATTCATAAGGAATTGTCACTGTCAAAGCTGACTATGATTAGGACCAGAACACCACCATTACCAGAAGTCCAACCATGAATCAATATTTTCGACTTTGCCGCAACATTGACTTTATTTACCAACCACGGGGCACAGACAATACAACGCACTCCATCAGCGGAGGCCTATTTTTTCGCCGTTGAAAAAATGTAAGCGGGGTGACGTGTTAACGCCGCATGGAAACACGTCAAATACCGACGTAAAGACACCGGCCGCACAACCCGGAAGCGGTCGCATCAATTGCCTGAGGACACTTGAAGATAGCGAGGAAAACTAAGAGGTAAGCGCGTTCTTTACGCTTAACAAGTAACTATTACGCTTAGCAAGTTTTTATCGTGCCACTGCACCCGCAAGGTCAGATCGCAACTTTGCGAGGCTGGGAACAACGTTTGATCGTTTAACAAAATGGCAAAACCGTCAGACTGAACGCATAAGGGAGTAATACTACAAGGCTGGTAGCAACGCATAACACTAACGGCTATAAGACAACGGAGCACATTTTTCTAAACTAGCACGAAGATTGTGAAATCCACTCGATTTACTAAACAGTAATTGATCAATGCTCGTCGAAATGGTAACTCCCCAGCATAACTAGTATTAAACATTGCACTTGATAAACTCAAGTTAATTGCTTGCATGAGATCAATTTTGCTCTTCAAACTGCTTGACACCGATGTACGAAAGCATTTTTTACAGCGCTCCAGACTGAAAGGCCCTTTTTTTTTCGTCTTCAGATTTTGGACTACATGTGATGCATTCTCGCACCAAAATAATGAAATCCACAAGCTTTTTTCTACACTCAACAGCGTCCACACGATAACATCATCAAAACAATGTGAGTTGTCAATTATTTAGTCGTTCCTCCCGCCATTGGATAACCAAGCGCCATTGCAAACAATGTTCTTTCAATTATTTACAGCTATCAAGGACACCTACTGTCCACATCACACCACACTTCTGCGGACACTACAAGTAAGTGTCACTCGTCAACGCAATATACAGTATAAGGATATAACCTGTATGTGCCTACAAACAAGACTGACTTTATTCTCCTGTTTCTTGGTGTTTCTGTTTCACGCATATTTACAGGCCCTTAACACTTTTCAAGAGATCTACTACTAGTCTTTCGGCAGAGATTGGCTAATCTCAAAATGAGGTCATTTTCATCAGAGATAAATCCACAGGGAAGGTGTGGTTTGTAAAAAGTGATGTTGCAAGTGATAACACGAGCACTTTTTCCTTTTTTTTTCTCATTCCAGCTCTTTTTGAGTTCCAGGTCCTGAGGAGAACCCCACCCAACTGTTTTTCCGGGGTTCGAAATGCGTTGACCACATCATGACTAAACAAGTGGTTAAAAATATACTATCAGGCTTACCCTCTATTGTATTTTTGTGAAGTATTTTTCAAAATAAGTATGATGAAACTATTTGGGTACCCTGATTAGCACACTGATTGGTCACTGCCCAGACCAAAGTTATCTTGTTGCAAAACACAATTTTTCCAAAATATTTTGCAACCGGATTGGGCTTCTCTTCTTCTTTTTCTGTTTTTTACATTCAAAAATTTTAGAACCTGAGCTTATTTATTCATTCTTAGAACTGTATAATTTGTTGTCTACGTCTTGTCTAGTGTTGTCCAATATATGTGATGATTAATATATGTATTTGATGTAATGTATATGTTTGAATATGTGTGGTCTATGAAAAAATTGGTCAAATAGACTTTTGTGTTAACCACTGAGATTCTTGAAAAAATTGACTTTGCATTCTCTCATTGAAACAAAAGAATAAAAAAATTACATGTTTTTCAGTCACAATGAGTGTCACGTGTGATCTGATGGAATAAATATTGACGTATGATCAGTATTGGCATGCGTGTTATTTCGAACATAACACCATTTCAAGGGTGGCATCACTATGAGGCAATGACAAAAGTAACAGCTGGGAAAAGTGGGTATAACACTGGCACTAAAGGGAGCAGTGCTACATTTACCCTCCTGTTTGCATCAGAACTGTGTTCTGCCATATGCCGTGCACATTTGATACGCAAAATGAAAACATTCTGCATGGGCAGGAGGGTGAGCCTCCATGCACAGGAACATCCAATTTCAATAATGCTGACACACTTGCACTATGCAGCAAGTGTGCCTATGTGTGTGCATAGTAGACGGACTCTGCTCCAGGGTCATGTGATATGCAGGGTGTGGACGTAATCTGTGGAACATGGTGCATACATCCATTTTCATGATGGATAAGAGTTGTAATGTCAATGTCTGCTCATGGCCATGTTCCTACATTGTGTTGTAAATGGGCAACAATGTGCTGTCCAACTCTGTGAGTCACACATAAGATGTTAAACTTCACAAAAGAGTGTCCCTAGCCTAGGCCATAACTCCTGCTTGCCACCCTGTAATCCATGCAAGTTTACTGTGCTCAAATCAAAAGGATCCTGACACTATCCATCCAGCTAAGTAACATGTCATGACCATACGTACACATTCAAATGATTGTTCTGTGATTGAATAAGTTGTATACAAGTTAAAAAGCAACACTCCACCAAATCACTTCAGACATAAGTGCAACCAGAATTCAAAAACAGTAAACATTTATTATCAAGTAACAAAATTAACTACCCTAAACTAAGACTAAGCACTACTACAACTAACCTAATCTTAACTAACTGGAACAAAGTGAAAGCTAATCTAAACTACCTAACGTAACTAATCCTAAACACGCAACAACATATCTAAGACATCACCCCCTCCCACCCTTAAAGCACATCAGATGACAGGACAAATACATCTTAGCTAAACATAAACTAACTACACAGATATCATACACAAATATATTTTTTTTGATTTTTTTATAACAACAAATACATCAACCCCCCACCCAAAGGAAAAGGAAACTTATCCCCAAATACTACAAGAGAATAAATAACTAAAACTATGTTAAAATCTAACACTACCTATTCCTACACTACAACTACACTACCTAACACTTAAAAAACTTACCTATCATTAACTAATAATAATAAATAACATTGGGGGAACGGAGAAAGGGGGGATGGGTCTCTATCGGAAAGCTCAAAATGGGAGACCCAGGTCAGCCTTAATGTCCTGCAGGTGGGTGGTATGCTCTGCCATTTCACGTTCAATTTGCCACTCTAATGTTCATGTCCATGATTGTGCGATGGTCCCGCTTGGTAAATGGCACTACCTGATCGGATACTGCAGCTGGCATTGTCCCTTGTCTGTGGGGCTGTGAGGGGGCACCAGATTGTGTGCCGGATCCTGAGGCAGCAGCTTGTCTGTGTGGTGTCTCGGGGGGATGTGCAGATCCCTGTCCACGTTGGGAATCATGACTGTCACCAGAAGGGCCAGGTATGGCCTGTGTGTCACTCTGCCTGCGTCCGAGGACTACAACGGGCACCGACTTCCACCTCCCAGCTGCCCGGTCAGCTTGATGCCTCCTTGCCATGTTGCGGTATCCCTTGGCCACCCTGTGTATGTGAAGATACCGGTCCTTCCTGACCAGGAACGCGTGGGCCTCCTCTGGCGACATGTTGTCTGTCAAATAAGAGCAATGACAAAATGTGAGTCCTGATGACTATGTCAATGTTCTCCATTTAACTCAGAAACACAAGGTCAGTGAAACATGGGAGCCTACACTCTAACGAAAGATTGTGAAGTTCGAAAGTGACATGGACAATGCAATGTAGAATCAAGGATCAGTTACAACATGCTGGCGACACTGACATGACAGTGCATGGCATGTGACATGTAATGTCACAACCCAATGAGACTGTCAGTGTCAAATGATGGGGCTGCCACATACCCTGACTGAGGGGGACATGTACAAGGAATTGGATGAGAGAGGCATTAGCCCTCCGGGTGTAGCGCCTCACTCCTCCACTTCTGCAACACAGGGCTTCATCATATGTACAATATTCTGGTGCAGCCCTGCGTGTCCGCCGGCGATGGCGTGAAGTTTATCAACTCTGCGCCAACACAGGCACCCTTGCACAAGAGTGCAAGGGTGTCTGTGTGCAGGGGAGGCTTGTTTATGTGTAGGAAGGTGTCCCTTCCTGCACATGAACAATCCTGGAAAAGCCCTACTGTCACTTTAATTTGTGCTGCATCAAGCAGCACACATGGAAAAACAACGTTAGGTGGCTGAACACTGACTTGTACATGAGGCGCAGCCCCTCTCGCCACCACAACTTCCCAATAAGTGACGTAGTGGTGGCGAGCAGGACAAACGTTGTTTACCCCGCAATTTTTACTCCGCTAACATTTTTACAACGCAGGGCTTTCCACCGCAAACTGTTACAACGCATTCCCCAAAGTAACGCTCCCCCTGGAGTAAGAATAGTAATTGCGTTGTAATGGGGAATGCATTGTAACGAATAGCGTTGTAAAGCCCTGCGTTGTAAAAGGTATTGCGAAGTAAAAACTGCGGAGTAAAAGCATGCGTGGTAAATGCATGCAGGGTAACGTCACATATTCGGCGAGAGGGGCTTGTACATTTGCCCCTGAGTCTACCAGGGGAATGACCCCAAGGAGACAGCTTGACAACACCATTGCAGTGCCAAAACATGCTAATTACATACAAAGGGCCATCTTTGCTAGGTGGTTGGGGAACGTGCCATTGGTAGCCTTGGCTTAAAGCTACACCCTGCAACTTTGGGGAAGCTGGTATGCAGCATACCTACAATAGTACTGTGCAGACCTGTGTCTGATCCCGCAAGGCCTGAAAAATACTACCTTCTTTTGCATGATCTGGCCCACTTGCCCAGTCATCTCAGTCAAGGATGTACACGCATTCCATGTCTGGTCATACTCATCACCAACACCACTCACATGTCTCCTCTCCTGTCTGTATGCTCTGCAATCCACATGAATGTGCTGTGGTGACAGAACCAATTGATATTTCTTGCATGGGTATCACTGACTGGGGATGTGCAAAGTTGCATCCAGAAGACATATGCATTGCTCCATCTTCACTTACTCATTTGTACACCCTTCACACTTCCACGAAACACCATCACACTGGAGGCAAGGTACCTGTGATACCCACCCATACTGCATACTACTAAGTACATGATTTGACCCAGACATTCATCACATCTCACAATGACAATATTTAATGGGTGAACTCACCAGTGGCGTGTGGGTCCCTGATGGCGTCGATATCCCCCTGTGTGATGAGTGGTCTGCCAGCTGTGAGACATGAAAAGAAACGTGTGTTGGTAACAGACATAAATTCACACAAGTGTCCTATTCATCATCCAATTCATCACCATCAATGTCAATGCTCTGTAACTGTACTGTTGAAGTTCATGTTGCATACATAATTGTGTCTAGTTTGCCTGTTATTCCCACAAGACATGATAATGCAGAGTTAGGCCAAACAAGACAAACATGCTTGCACATTTGCAAAGACGACTTGTGTGACACATTCCCAAGGCCCCGTTTCTCCCAACAACATCATGTTCTCCATGCTCTGTAGACAATAGCATCGCTGCAGATCGCACAAGGATGTGTCACAACTATTGATGGTGTATGACACTCTGGAAATGTCCTATGATAAATGTCCAATTTTTCATACCTCATACAACGTTACATAAAACCTAGGTACAAGGGCAGCGTACTTAGGAGGCAGCGCCAATAGTAAAGGTCAGGGAAAAGCTGATCCTAACTTAGCAAAACTAGGAGAAAAGCATTATTCCTCATCCTTTTTGCTTTTTCCATGTGTGCTGCCTTGTGCAGCACACATGGAATAAGCAAAATGCCTTGGATTGTTTATGTACAGTAAGGTCACCCTTGCTGTACATGAACAATCTTTGCCCTGCACGCAGACACCCTTGCACTATGGTGGAAGGGTGCCAGCGTTGGCACTACACTGCTAATTGTTGCGCCAGCGCAGGGGGAAATGCAAGCCTGCACCATATGCTTGTAAACATGGTGCAGCGTTGCGATTCTGAAGTGGCAAAGTTAGGCGTGAAGGCATGACGTCTAACGCCTCACTCCGCCACTTTCTTGTACATATACCCCATTGTGTTACAGACAGCATTTTTTATTTGTTACAAAAGTGTTCATTTACCTATTTTCAGGTTGTACTTACCACCTTGTTGGCCAATGAGGACTCCCAGGTGGTCCAACATGTCACCCTCACGGCCCACGCAATCCTGCCATCGGTGCTTCCATTGTCGGACAGTCCTGTCCACACAGAAGACCCGCAGCATCTGTCTCCTCACATGCTCTCACCTCACCTTCCCCACACTTACGGCATATCCCTGCAGGATCCGACCCCCACTTTCAACCATCAAGGGTAGGTAGTACTTCACTAGCCAGAGGAAGCCCCCCAATGCCCCCTCCGACATCCTGTCCTCCCTACCCACACCCACCATCTCCCAGCACACACCTAACCCCACTCCTAAAAAATAAAACCCTAATATATACCCCAACAACTATTAAGAATGTAAATTACCCCTTGGACAAACACCCGACAAGATTTAGTACAAGACGCAAAAAACACGTAAGGACAAGTACACAAGACTTCACAGGGACACTAGGGACAGTTCACAGGACACAACAACACTCACAAATCCAAAATCACCAGCACACAACACCAAACACCTCCAACACTCTCCACAGTCACCAGAAGTGTGCTCAAAAGAGAAAGTGAAAGTGCACAGTACTCCTCCAGGCAACAGGATGTATGCTGACATCACTTCCTGTGTGTTTGCGGCCCGTTTTTTGACTATGCGGTGAGATTCTGCATGCAAATTGGCTTTAGCTGTAATATTCCGTGTTGTCACATGTATGTAGCTATTATTTTCCCTCGCGGTTATGAAAAAAGTGTCGGGTTAGCGTTAAGGCGGCAAAAATGTGGACGCTAAGTGCAAGTTGTTCCTCAGATGAATAGTATTTGATGAAATTTCCTCTCTGACCCCAAAACACACCCTAAAATTCATCTCTGACCCCAAAACACATACCCACCCACACACTTTCAATTCACCATTACTAACCACACAATGTTTAACTTTCACTTGTCAGATAGATGTACTTATGCAGAGAATGAACATGCACACAAGGTTTTGGTGTTGTGATGTTTTATTGCACAAACTATGCTTATGTGCATTTTGCACAGAAAAGAAAAAAAGTGATGTCATATTTTGACGTGTTTATGTGAAGAAATTAGTAATAATTCTGTCCCTTCGTGCTGTTCCTGCAGCAGAAGCTGGGGTGTGTGCAGCTTCAGCCTTGTCTTCTTGGTCATCCTCAGGATTGTCCGGTTCATCCGGTACTTCAATCCATGGCGCATTGGTGTGGACACATATGTTGTGCAACACACAACATGCCACGATGATCTTGCACACTAGTTCAGGGCTGTACAGCAGTCTGCCACCTGAGATGTCGAGGCACCGGAACCGTGACTTAAGTGACTTAAGCCAAATGTTCTCTCGACAATGGACTTGGTGCGTCCAAGGGCAACATTATACTGTCTCTGTGCCTGGGTGTTTGTGGCTCTGAGGGGTGTCATCAGCCATGGAGAGAGTGCATATCCTTGATCACCTGTGACATATAATGGAGAGATGTGTCCTTTAGTATTTGTGCCTGCTGTGTTTGCAGAGTTTCTATTTTGGGGTGTGTGATTTGTGCTACTTTGGTAATTCGGGTTTGTCATGTGTAGTTTCAGACAATTGACCAGCATCAATGCAAATGACATTGCCTCCCAGCTGCTCGTCTCTCCCCCCTACCCTATTTGATGGTGGCGGCTGCGCGTTTGCGACCCGGCCACGACCAGCGCCAGGGACCCTGGATCTCCTAACGTCTACCACTACGACTCATCCACCGTCCTCGCACTCAACCCCGGAAGAAAGTACAACTGCCAACAGGCCACACTGAACACGACCCACAGCCAGTTCTCCTGCCGCCACTGCCGCCAGACCTTTACCACCGCCACGGCCGCCAACACCGCCAACGCCCTAAGATGCATCCTTCTCACTGTGTGCTTCCTGCACAGACACGCCGTGGAAATCTGGAACCTCCGGGACACACTCTCACCCGACATCGCCTTCTTTACAGACACCTGGACCACCACCTCCTCCGCCCCTGACATTGCCATGGCAATCCCGGACGGATACAAGATCCAGAGGGAGGACCGCCCCAACCAACCGGGAGGAGTCCTCGCCATCGCGCACAAAAACTCCCTCTGCCTCTCCACCTCCAGCGACATCTTACCCGCCGCAGAAGACCTGCACTTCCAGGTCCAGACCAGCCCCAACTCCACACTCTGCGGCACATTCGCCTACAGACCCCCCGGACCCCTGGACCGCTTCACCAACACCATCACCGACCTCATCGCACCCCACGCCATCGCCTCCATGGTCTACATACTCATCAGAGACCTTAACTTCCACCTCAACAACACCAACGACCCCAACTCCACTACCCTCTGGCGAAAAGCTCGCCAACATCGGACTGAAACAACTCTTCACCACACCGACCCACAAGGCAGGACACACCCTCGACTTCATCTTCGCAGGGGGAAACAGCGTACACTTCAGCCACACAGCACAGCACCCATGGACCGACCACCACTGTGTACACTTCCTCTGCGACAAACCCAAGCCGTCCAAACCCGCACCCCGCAAAGGAACTGGAGCAGAGTCACCGAGGAGCAGCTCAAATCCACCCTCAACCGCAACACCCCCACCGCTGCAGCCGACGCCAACCACGCTGCCAGGGAATTCCACTCATGGATCTCCAACTGCGCAGACAAACTCACCCCACTACACAACTCATTTACAGCGCTTCAGACTGAAAGGCCCTTCTTTTTTCGTCTTCAGATTTGGGACTGTATGTGATGCATTCTCGCACCAAAATAATGAAATCCACAAGCTTTTTTCTACACTCAACAGCGTCCACACGATAACATCATCAAAACAATGTGAGTTGTCAATTATTTAGTCGTTCCTCCCGCCATTGGATAACCAAGCGCCATTGCAAACAATGTTCTTTCAATTATTTACAGCTATCAAGGACACCTACCGTCCACATCACACCACACTTCTGCGGACACTACAAGTAAGTGTCACTCATCAATAAGAGTCTCTTATTTTCAGTATTATCAGTTATTGTGATGTCATCGGGATTAAGGTCATGTGACATCACTTCCTGGGAGGATTCAGTGTCAGATCATATAATGTCACTTCCTGTGATATCTTTGTAGCAAAGGGAAGTTATGTGATGCCTCTTTGGTGAATTGACGCCCATCCAACTCATCCTCCTATTCACAGAGGCCTGTCTGCAACAATGACAGGGGATAGTGGCTGCACGCATTTGGATGTATCAATCAAGCAGTCAGTCAATCAATCAATCAATCAATCAGTATTTATATAGCACAACACTATCACCCCGTAAGGGTATGTGGGCACTGAGGTTGCCAAGTCTGCGTTGAAAAGTCAAATGTTCAGTCGCTTTCTGAAATCTGCCAGGGAGGGTGCCGTAGGGAGGTGGAGGTTGTCCGGGTCTTGGCGCCCCCCCCTGCGGCTGCCATAGATGCGGAGGGTATGTGCTAGGGCGAGTGAAGCGGAGCACAGGCATCTTACGGGCAGGTGGAAGTTTATACTATGGTTGATTTATGTTGATGTATGTGCACACATCATTAAACATTCTTGTAGAGGGCCAGATGCGCAGCGTATCGCTGCAGATACAGACAAAAGTATCACCCCAAAATTAAATATTCTGTACACAAGCTCTGCAGGACCGTTTTACAATCTGCACGTGGTTCCGGCTTAGCAAGCACACTGCATGTAATGGATGCTGCTTATCGCGAGAATGTGACTTTGGGAGTTATGACGACAGAGCAAACACAAGGAGATGATGGACGGAGCGCTGAAACTTTTCAGACACTCACCCCCAGTCACAGATCTGGGTTGAATCCATCATCGTTCTTTAGCTCACTTCGCCACCCCAGTTCAGACACAGCTATATGCAAATCAGTCTTGACCCTGTGCCTCATGGGAACAGTCCAGCCCGAACTGCCAAGCCATGTCTTCCCTGGACCAGAAACAAGCATCCTGGGACCGGTTTCGGGCTAACAGCCCTAATCAGTCAGGCTAGCTTGAATCCAGTGGCAAAGTGAGCAAGGGACCCACGTCTGGGCATACCCTGCCAACTTAGGGCGAACAAAGCAAACACAAGGAGATGATGGACGGAGCGCTGAAACTTTTCAGACACTCACCCCCAGTCAAGGATCTGGGTTATGACGACAGCCCACACATCCCTAAAACCGTTTCCCTAGCTTGCACCACGTTAGGAAATGCAAAAATGCCCAAGTGACCAGAACGCCCCCTTTGTACGTAGGATGTTCCTTTCTGCCATACAAACTTTGACAAGTAGGAACCACCACCACCACCACATACCTCGACCTATGAATTCAAAATACTACAGCTAGACGCTGCCAGTTGTGAATCACTTTATTGAGAACAATTCTGAAGTCGTCACTGAATGAAATAACAGTACAAATGTGACGTTTCTCGGATAGTGACGAGCATAAATTACAGTCCTTGCAATCGACCAAAACCATTGCAACAAAAACTACAAGCAACTATACGCACCACACATGCAATCATAACCTTAAACTCAGCAGTATTCAATACTTAGCATCACTCTGTGACAAGTATTAACTGGCAAGACGGTAAGTGGGGGCATTTGGCAAGCATGATATTATACAGTGCCTCAAATTGAATACCGTATTATTGCACACTTGGCATACTGGTGCATAACAAGGCATGACATTTATTTATTAATATTACTATAAATGTATTTATTTATTAGCAATATTCAAATGCGGACGTGATTTTATGCATAAACCCAAAGTTTCCATTACTGTCTTTTTTCCTCTGTTTAGCATGCCTCAATAGAAAGTGCTGCAGCGCCACCTTTCGCCCGTACGAGGTAAAGCCAACCGAAAAGTGTTGCAGCGGTCACAGAATTAAAGGAAGATGACAGGAGATTGTGCTTTTCTGTGTGATGAGAAGAGCCTTTTGGAAGAATACAACATTTCCATTACAAAGAACATGTATTGCTTATACTGTATAACAGCGCTGCATGTTTTGGTGGTGCAGCTCTGTCAAAGGTCTTGCTATCATAGATGTGAATCTTTGCTATGTGTTCTTTCGGGTTTCATCTGCCTGAGACACTTAAAACAGATGTTTTAAAAGCCAGGCTGTTGAAAGAGAAATCAGTACGCTTTTCTGTGGATTCTGACAGCAGTTCAAACGTAGGGGGAAGCTAAGCGCGTCTCGCTTTGTGTGCACACTGGAAAACAAAGGCCAGCTCCATCTACAGACCTAATGATTCCAATAACACAGCATTGGCAATCTATTCCTCGTCTGCCCGGGTAATCATTAGCACAGCTTATCTATATCACTTAACAATGGTAGATCAGTGCAGCTGTAAACCGAGCATCCATCACCAGCAGGCGAGAATGTATTTTTATCGGCCGTGCTACCCCCTGTGCATTTTTCAAAGACATACTAAATACACTAGAGACTAAAGCTTGCCTTACACGCTGATTGCCACGAAGTAAAAAATGTGTACAGCTTCGGATGTTGTGCCAGATTTACGAAGCCTTTAACTGGTTGCAAAAGGCCCATCGGGCCGTTTGCAATCGTTAAAATGCTTTTTGGCATGTACCAACCCTACTTGGCAACTCAGTAACCTACTACCGACTCGCAAAATAGGGTTTGCGAGTCACTATTAGGAAGACACGTGTTAAGGGGTGTCCCTTCATAATAGCCAGTCGCACTGGTATATAGGAATGTTTTGCAACCTGAAATGCGTTTGCAAAACATCCGCAGTTGGTGGTAAACCATTTGCAAAGGGGAAGGGGTCCTCAAGGGACCCCTTCCCCTTTGTGAATGGGGGTGCCAACAATTTTTCAGAGCAAACACAGTTTTGTGGGGACCACTGCCTGCCCTTAAAAAAAGAAAAGAAAACTTTTAATTTCTTTCTGTTAAGTGTGTCCCGTTTTCCTTTAAGGAAAATAGACTGCATTTGAAAAAAAATGTTGCTTTATTTTAAAAGCAAACACAGACAAGGTGGTCTGCTGTCCCCAACAGGCCCCCATCCCTGTGTTATTGCCTATTCCCAATTGGTCGCAAAATGCGACCTGCCTCATGAATATTGATGGGGCAGGTCCCTTGCGACCCATTTGGGAATCACTAATGTGTCTGACACACATTAGTACATTTCATTTTGCGAGTCTCTAATTGTGAGTCTCATAAAATCGCAATTAGAGACTCACAAAATGGAAAGTATGTACATCTGGTCCTGTGTGTGGTAAAAGTTTGAGTACTTGGGTCAGTGGGATGCAGTGGGATGTGTATTTTAGATGGCCCCTGGTTTAGCATGGCAGATGATGGATACTAGATACATTTTTTTCCTCAACCTTTCTTTATTGAGCTTTAACAAGGCATGTGCCAGTACAGTGACAGCAATTCAATTGGTAGACACCTAAATAATCATCGAGGATGCTAGTATAACACAGTTTCATCAAGATAGTAGTCTCTCACTAATAAAAAAGCATCATAGGTGAACCAACACTGTCAAATTCTGCAGTTGAGTCTATTAGATTCATTGCCCAACTTACTCCCCCCTCCCTCCGAATAACCCAACAAGAACTAACATAAGTGTGTGTGCTGGAGCACTGGGTGACGTGGGAGGAGTATAGTCCTCTAAGAGTGGGAAGGTAATTGGAGAAGAGGACTGAGTCTGTAGAAGGTGGTCAATGTCCCCTCCTGGCTTTAGATCTGGAAAAGGTGGAGAGCTCTAGTACGGGTGGGACATGTAAATAGTGGAAGGCCAGTCCAGAGAAACTTCACTAAGGGGCCCCAATTATATTCAAAATTCATTTTGTTTTCTGGAAGTACATCTGCCATACATTCCATGGTTATGACTTTCCAAAGCTGTGCATGCCACTGGGTCATCAAGGGAGCTTCAGTCCGCTTCCAGGATGCAGCCAATGCTGTCTTGGCCGCTCCAATGCATAACCACAAGATCAAACGATCTCCAGAGGTCTGATATTTGAGGGTCTCATGTTGTAGCCCCAGTAGGGCAAAAACAGGAGTGATCAGTATTAGATATCCTAGAATGTCCTTAAACTGATCTAACATTTGGGACCTGAAGGGATGAATGACAGGACAATCCCACCAAATGTGTATAAAGTCCCCATGTAGCCTGCAGCCCCTCCAACACAAATCAGACGTGGACGAGTAGATCTTTTTAAGTTTGGTAGGGTAATGGAGTCTATGGAAAAGCACTTTGTTGTGTGCATCCCTCATTCCCATAAAGTGGTTGAATCTAGGGATATCACTCCATATCTTATGCCATTGCTCATCGTTAATCGCATCTCCAAGGGGCCATTCCCAGAAGGTCATAGGGAGAGGCCGGTTTGTGTGGGTAGTAGTCATCAGTAGTGAGTATAGCTGATTATACAGTAGTAGTCCCAGATAAACAGGGTCACGTCCTTTTGGAGCTCTCCCCAGAATCACTGGATTTAAGTAAGGTATGTGGGGAGTTTCGCTCAAGTATTCCCCTCAATGGCATGGATCCCGACATTCCTGGGAGAGACGAAGGACCTACATCTGTTAATGATCAGAGTAATGAGTCCATTGCCCCCGATATTATATCACAAGTTATGGCAAATAGCTCTAATAACAATGGGCACAGTGTCACTGTTTTATTTTGGAAAGTCGCCGGTTTGCGACCCAAACTGGTAAATCCCCTATGGCTAAACTTAGCTGAGAAATTTAACATACTCTGCCTCCAAGAAACTTGGTCTGTGGATCCATTACACATAAACGGCTATAAAACTTTTCACACGCCTGCCATTCCGTCTAGCCATGGATGGCCGAAAGGGGGTAATAGTATTTATATCACAAACATGCTGAATACGCAAAAGACAATATTTATTAAATCGGAAACGTATTATCAAATCGTGATTTTAAAGTTGGACAATCGGAATTGTTTTGTGTTAATTAACTTTTATAACAATGTTCCGAAAGAGAAAGTGGTGGATACCTTGAAACAACTTATGAATGACCTATACGAGATACAGAATGATTGGGACGATGAGGTTTTCATTGTTTGGGGCGGGGATTTCAACGTTGCTTTATGTTCAACAGATCATGATATTACTTGTGGCTTAACGGATGATGATAACAGCAGTCTATCTCACTTTCCCCATTCTCAATATGGGGACCAATTAAACAGAATGATATTTGCATTCGATTTGGAGTTAGCTAACCTATTATGTTCCCCTCCAATCCCCTTTACCCAGACCTTTAATGGGAGAGGTCTGAGCTCTATCATAGACTTCATAATTGTTCCTAGTAGGCATTCAAATCGTATTTTGGGCTATAAAACTCATAAGAACGCCACGAGTGACCACTTCCCCTGAGCGTGAATATATCTATTCTTACTAAGCCACGATTTTCTCAGAGTAAAACGATACACGCGGCCCAAGACATAGTCCTGGACAAAAATAATGGTTATTCTTTAAGGTGGAAGAACATAGAGCCCATTGATTTCACAGAGAAAGTTGTAAAGTGTAGTTATGAATCCTTTGAAGCCTGCTTAGATGAGTCAACGAAACATGATGAAATTATGGACTCCTATGCTCAGATTACGGAAACAATAAGAAAAACATTAAGGGTTGAGGGTAAAAGCCACAGTACGAATCCAGGCTGGTTTAACCAAAAATGTACAAAAGCCTACTCAAATCTAAAAAACGCTCTACACAAAACTAAGAGGGACGTTAAAGAAATTAGAGCGTGTAGGAGGGACTATAAGCTTGCCCTACAATTATGTAAAACTGAATTAAAAGATAAAGCCTGGGTTGACCTACATGAGACCACTAAACATAAGGATAGTGCAGCCGTTTGGCGGGTGGTGAAAGCTCCATTTTTTTAAATCAACGACATTCCAAGGATAGATACTGCCATTGAGGAAGGACTCTGGGTAGAACATTTTTCGAGCATGTATAGACAGGTAGAGGACATAGATGGCAAGGATCCTAGTGATGAAACACAAGTTCCTATGCCAACATTAAGCTACCCTATAGTTCTAACTTTCACTCTAGAGGAGGTACTCCTTGCAATCAATGCCAGCAAGGGTGGCAAGGCACCAGGCCCAGATGGAGTTCCCATAGATCTTTTTAAGTTTAACACCGATCTATGGGGCCCACTCTTAACGCAAGTCTTAGCAGCTTGCTGTGCAACCGGTTTTATTAAAACATGGTCTTAGTCTGTAGTGGTACCTATTTTTAAAAAAGGCGATAGGCAAAATCCAGCTTGCTATCACCCCATTTCGATGCTCGATTCTCTTGCTAAGGTGGCAGGGCGCATTGTACTTAACAGAGTTCACGAATGGGTGGAGGACAATGATGTTCTATCAGATCTGCAATTTGGATTTAGGAAAGGACTGGGCACATTAGAGCAAGGCCTAAATCTCACTCTTCTGATGGGTAAATACACAAGATCAAGGAAGGGCCAATTATATCTGGCTTTCGTAGACCTCACGGCCGCCTTCGACTGTGTTATCCATGAGAAACTATGGATCACATTAGTAAGCATGGGAGTGGATGCACCATTAATTCAATTTCTGAGGCAGCTGTATAGCAACGCAACCGCCAGAGTCCGGTATGGGCTCAATGGGGAGTGTACGGAGCCCTTCAGAGTGGAGAGGTGGGTTAGGCAGGGTTGCGTTCTGGCTCCTTTTCTTTTCACATTATATACTAATGGATTAGAGCAGACGATGCTTGAGAAGTGTCACGATTTACCACAGATAGCCAGCCGCCCCTCCCTGCCATCCTCTATGCGGATGATGCCGTGATAATGGCACGCACCCCTTTGGGCCTACAACGGGCCCTTGACACCTATAATGACTACATGAAAAATCTGGGCCTAAGAGTGAATACCACCAAAACTTTTATAATGGGCTGTGGGAAAGGCAGTGTGAAGAGTAGTGCTATCTATATTGGTAAAAAAATGGTAGCTAAGACCACTACATATCCCTACCTAGGAATTTTATTCGATTCGTACGGGTCTTGGAGCGAAGCCATCAAAACTAGGAACCTGCATTTTATGCGGGCAACATCAGCCTTGGTAAACTTCTCCAAGAAACTTGGGAAAAGACCCCCAGCTGAATTGCTACACATTTACAATGCAAAATGTGTCAGCACGGCTACATATGGCGCCGGGATATGGGGTTACTGTGAGGTAAACTCCATTCAAAAGACAGAGAACGCCTTTTTAAGATTTTTGTTGGCAGTTCCACGCAGCACCTCGACCCATATCTGTCATTCAGAACTGGGAGTTATGTACATAGCAGATTTAATAAAAGTACAACCGGTCCTCCTTTGGCACCGCATCTGGTCCTCTAATACTACTGCTTTTAATCGTGAGGTCCTAAGAGATTGCCTTAAACTAGATTATGCACTTGAAATCCGCTGGTTGAGATACATTAAAGATTTTATGAACGATATGGGGCAATCGGGCTATTTCGAAGACCCCCTTTCTATGGGCTCTATCTCTAGAAAAGTTTTTTTAAAGTTCTGCATGGCCCATCTTGAGGCGATTAGATTTGCTGGGGAAGCCCCACGTTCAACGGTACTCTCACATCAAATGCTGCTAAGTACGGATGGCATTCAGCCTTATTTAACCAACATACCAAGCGGGTATGCTAGACTAGTTTTGACCCGCCTTAGACTGAGCACTTTCCATCGTTTGGTAAGTTTTCCATCAACAAACGATTGGTCTAAAATATTGTGCCTGTGCCCGTGCGATGAGGTGTCCCAGGAATCTACTATGCACGTAGTTCTATTCTGCAAATTTTACATTGTAAATAGAAGAAGATGGATTATACCCATTTTAAAACTATGGGGCCTGAAGCAATGCCGCCCAGCTTTTATTGCACTGCAGGTCTTAGACAATGAATGTTTTATAAGAGACATAGCCTCAATTTTAAAAAGTATAATCAAGTGTAGGAAAACAATTTTAATGAGATAATACAAAATGATAGAATGCAGCATTATTTGTTTTTAGTCTTTATGTAATTTCGACCGACTTAAGTTAGGATTTTGTCTTAAGTTTGTCTTAAATTTTGGTCTTAAGACAAAATCCTAACTTAAGTTAACTTAAGACAAAATCCTAACTTAAGTTTAACTTAAGTTAAACTTAAGTTAGGATTTTGTCTTAAGACCAAAACTTAAGACAAACTTAAGACAAAATCCTAACTTAAGTTTAACTTAAGTTTAACTTAAGTTAGGATTTTGTCTTAAGACCAAAACTTAAGACAAACTTAAGACAAAATCCTAACTTTACTACTCCTAAATGCCTTTTGTGAATACCAAAAGTCGTAAAGTTAGGATTTTGTCTCAGATTACTTTTGTGAATCGGGCCCTAGGAGAGCAACTGAGTTACCCAATGTGAGATAAGCAAGCTATGTAATTGGTTTAGGATTAAGCAACTTTGCCATCCATCACATTCCTTACAGGTCTATATTGTGCCCTAGTCAGAGGGAGCATATTCTTGGTCAGATAGTACCAATTTCCCCTCTTGAAAGTTCTCAGTTGTATTACTACATTAAGGATTATGGGGTAGCACCAGTAATTATTTGAGGGATTAGCTTTGTTTTTCTCACAAAGATCATCATACATAGGTCAGTTTAGAGAATAATTGTATGTATCCACAAGTTTGACTACATCTAACTAACACTTTTCTGCTACACTGCAAACAGAAGCGCACCTTCAAAAATGTTATGACACAATTGGCGCATTTGTCTGAACCTCCCATGTGATACTTAATACTTTTCATCTAGGCCGAGATAAACACCTACACCTAGCAGGCATACACAACCACAAAGAAGATGGTTGCAACTCTATCTCTTCTAAAACACTCTGCTTTACTTCATGGTTGTGTATTTAGGTAACAGCGGCTGCCCACAGTATGAAGACACCTGGAACCAGGGTCAATCAACAAACATGCAACAAGGGCTCCATGTGATAAAACATTAAACAATTTATTATACAATCAAAATATTCAATTAATGAAAAGAGATGCACATTTTGTGAGTGTCAATCACTTCACTACTGCTTAAAAGGTGCTTGCTGCTCATGGGTATTCACACAGTGATAAATGACAGGTAAGAAAATGTAGTGTGTACTAAAAAACGGTCTCGCAAAGGAAAAGTAGGCAATTGATGATACTGCATGTATCAACCAATGAATATATCTGCATGGGTTCCATTGCCACTTATTTTGATGGCGTTTCAACCATATAATGGGTCATCATCAGGACTGCAGAGATTCTTGCAAAGCAGCAAGGCATGTACTGCCAAAAAATGAGAAGTACATGTTGGCAGGAATATCATGCAAAAAGGAGTGTCTCGTTTAAATGTATGCATGCCAGTGGGCTACTTACTGAAGCAGTACAGTGATGTAAATCCAGAAAATAACCGGAAAAACGCAATAAATCAATCAATGGTATAATCCAAGTGTGAGTCTGTCACCAATTTGTGAAAACGCAGAAGGATACTTACTCAGATGTGTGCTGCTTCACACTCAATAAATGTACAAAACATGAAGAATAAATTAAAAGGTCGCGCACCCACAGTGTCATCTATGCTATCTGGTGTCCCTGCAAACTGATTTATATTGGCCAGACCACTCAAAAAGTAAAGATCAGATTGTGCCAAATTGGAGTCTCATCCAGAGTGAGAACCTCATGGCCCCTCTTCTAAGCCACTTTGTAGAACTCAGCCACACAGAGAAGGGTCGTCATTGGCAGGTTATTGAAACAGTATAAAAAAATGACGGGGTGAAATATTCAAACTTTGTTGAATAAAATAGAATGTAGATGGGTTTACAAATGTGACAGAATTATCAATGGTCTCAATAACATGGAAGTATTCAAATGTACCACCTTAGTTTAAAAACCTATATGTTGCCTGTGAGGAAAGCAGTCTATTATATAGTGTGGTTGTGCAACCTCACTTTGTAATAAACTTGCTACCTGTACTGGGGGGTTCAGTCAGATTCATTTGAAAAACCTTAGCTCAACCATGGATAGCTCTGGCTTTGAGCAGTCAGGCTTTATCAACGAAACAAGGGCAAAGCATTAAGAAATACCAAAAGAAATGAATAGGAAAGAAACAAGACTCAACCCTAACACCAATTTATGAAAATAGATAGTATTTTTATATAGACACATCCAGCAACAAAAATCCAACGAATGATTCAGGAGATATGAATTTTCAAAGGAACACTAATTCACTGCTTTTTCACTAGAACAATACATCATTGTAATGGGCCACGCTAGTGGTAAACTTGGTAAAACTTTTATATAGTTGTAAACTACTGCTGCGACCCACTTTTGGTGAACAACACCAGCAGGGAGTGAGCCACAGGGAGCAAAGAGGTCCAGTTGGACAATTACATCAAGTGGTCCTGATGCAAGGGATACAGGATACTAATAAAAGGTTAAAGAATGCTGAGGATGCTGATTCAGTGACGAGTCGTCATGGGGCCACCCATCGATCACCGAACACAGTGGGGGGACTTTAACCACAGGGGTCCATGTACCTCTAAATCTGAGGGAAAGGGTGCCAAAATCCAGTTGGCCCTGGTACCCTGGTCTCTGGTTATAGTGAAAGCAGCAGTTTCCTTAAACTGGTGATAACTTCTTTGCTGGGTGACCAAACTGCACTATGTTGACTCTCCCGGGTCCAGCAGACAGGGGTTCAACTTTTCAAGGGTCGAGTCTGGGTCTTCCAGACTGCACTTCGGCGGTCAGCAGCTGTCAGGCGCTCTTGGCTGCCAACTCACCAAGGCAGGTTTATTCAGCATTTGTGGCCATATGAGGTAGTAGGAAGTCAGCCAACTGACTCTTTGAGTCAGTTGGCTGCGGAGTGGAGCAGAGTTTTCTTGAACTCCATGAGCTCCGCATAACGAGAGTGCGGAAAACTCTGCAAACTCTGTGAGTGGTGAGGAGTTCACCGCCCAGACTTAGCCGACATCCACATTCAGAACCCCCAACCAGGAACCTCAGAATAATCATCGACATCAAACTGGACATGACCACACAAGTCAATGGCATCACTGCATCCTGATTCTGCACCTTGAAGATGCTGAGGAAGAGCCTCAATGGCTTCCAAGCAACACTAGAAAAACTGTTGCTCCTAAAGCTTGGAATGATCTCCCACTCCACATGAGAGCCTCCTCCTCTCTGCTTGAATTCTGCAAGAAGCTTAAGACCTGGCTTTTCAATTAACCAAACTGCCATATGCAGGGCTAGGCACACACATCTGCTCAGTGCCAGGATACCCTCGCAGGTAGTAGTGCGCATTACAAATACACATAACATAGAATCACTTTATACAAACATACCTCAAACTGAAGATGTTAAAGTGATATCTGATCTCCTGGACATCCATCATCATCGAAGTTCCAACCAAATTCATTGTGTTCCTTCTTGAATTGTCTCTCAAAAATAATTATTTTGAGTTTGATTCGACTACCTACAGATGAAAGGCACTTTGTATGGTGGCTTCCTTTGCCCCCAATTTTGCCATTCTGTTCATGAACGATTTTGAGTATCACCACATTCATTATTCAACAGTTAATCCTCTCCACTAACATATTCTTCTGTGCAACATTTTATAGACAATGTTTTCATTATCTGGCATGGTAATGAAAATAAACTGTCTGAATTTCGGACCTTGAATACTTTTTTTATCTTTTGTCCCTTGATGTGCGTTTTACTAATACTTACAGAAGTAGTTCAATTGACTTTCTTGACCTAACTATATGTGCTGTGGATGGCCAGTTGTGTACCAAACTAATCCATAAACCAAAGAAATGGAATACACTGCTTCATCATCTTTTGGGCAGTTCCTGCATATCTGCAGGAACTGTAAGTGGAGGAATGGCTACTTAAGGGAGGCAGAAATCTTTAGTACCAAGCTATTGGCCAAGGGATATCTGTGTAAACTAATAAAGAGGCCCATGGAAAGAGTTTGGTACTCCCTGAGGGAACACTTCTTAATCCATAAGGCTAAAAAAGAGACTGATTGCATTGTATTGTCACCACATGTTCCATTATGAGCAATATTCATACCAAAATCAGCAAAAAGAATTGCTCACAGTCCACCTCTTTAGTTCTGACTAGCCAGGTCCCAGTGTTCTCTTTCTGTAAAAGTAAGAACCTGAGGGATCACCTGATTCATGCAAGCATTCAACTAGAGCTAACACGACCTGACATAGGCACCTATTTTGGACTCAACCTCCTTATTGGCTTCCGGCCTACACACAGCACAGAGTCAGCCCTATTGGCAGTAACAGAGCAACTTAAAGTATCCATGAATGAGGGCAGTACGTCAGCACTTATCCTGCTAGATCTTAGTGCCGCCTTTGATACGGGCTCACATAACATCCTGCTCCTCCGGTTGCAGGAGATCGGTATCACTGGCAAAGCCCTCTCCTGGTTTACATCTTTCCTGTCCAATAGGTATTTTCAGGTTATAGCCCCTCCCTTCCACTCTCAGACACATTCATTACGCTGTGGCGTCCCTCAGGAGTCGGCATTGAGTCCGACCCTGTTCAATGTCTGTATTCAGCTGTTGGCTGTGCTGGCCAAATCCCGCAATATTTCTCTGGTGTCATATGCGGATGACACACAGTTGGTATTATCCTTTACCAAGGACCCTAGCCTGGACGCCGCCAAATTCCAGGAGGATCTGACCGCCATAGCAATCTGGATGGAGGCAACTTTCTCCAGCTGAATTCATCAAAATCTGAGATCCTCCTACTAGGTAGAGAGTCTCATCTCTGGGGCGACAAGTGGTGGCCGCCAAAGCTGGGCACCCCTCCTGTGCCAAAATTCGTAGTAAAAAACCTCGGCATTCGGGTTGACAACGCCCTTTCTTTTGAGGACCACGCCAAGTCTGTGGCAGGGACTTGCTTCGACTTACTGTGTGGCCTCTAACCCATACTGGGTCTGTTTGACCCCCACACTCGTCAGTTGCTCGTCTAAGCTACAGTTTTGGCCAGGCTGGACTACTGCAATAGTCTGTTGCTTGGCTCAAACAAATATGTGATCTATAGGCTACAGCAAACCATGAACTCGGCAGCCCGAACACTGGTTGCCCTGCCTAGGTATAGTCAGTCTCTGGTCTGTTGCGCCACATTTACTGGCTGCCTGTAGAGCAAAAAATCCAGTTCAAAGCGCTTTGCATTACACACAAAATTCTTGCAGGCTTAGGTCCGGCGATTCTGAGCAACCTGTGTCACTCTTACACTCCGACCCGTGTTCTTCGCTCTGCCGACCTTCATCTGATGCGTGTGCCGCGGTTGCGCAGATCCAGAGCAGGAGGACGCTCATTCAAGGTGCTTGCACCTACTCTTTGGAACTCTTTGCCACTTTCTATCAGAAACATTCCTAATCTCCAGTCCTTTAGAAGGGCAGTGAAGACCTGGCTTTTTCAATGATCAGTAGCTCCTCTCGCATCCTCACCTCTGGCAATTAGCGCTGGGACGTCCCTTTGCCGGGAGAGCCATGCGCTCTATAAATTTCATAACATAACATACAGATGTGGTAATTGCATAATGTGAAAATTCACTAGAGACTGTAAATGAATGAATGAAATTATACTTGTATAGCGCATGGCTACCCTGAGGCCTCCCAGCGCTGTTTGATAGAAGAGTAGAGGAAAACAGAAGCCGTGATGTTAAGGGACTGTCTTAAAGAGGTAGGTTTTTAAGAGCTTCCGGAAGGCCAAGAGGTTGCTGTCCTTACGTAAGGTGGGAGGAAGAGTGTTCCAGATCTTTGCAGCATTAAACGAAAAGGAGCGTCCCCCCCACCTGGATCTTCTAATTTTCTTGGGGGCGGCCAAGCATAAGGAGCTGGATCGCAGGCTTCTGTGAGGGAGATAGGGAGTGACCAAGGAGTGGATAATAGCCGGACCAGTCTTCCGGATGGCTCTATGAACTAGGCACATAGCTTTAAACTGTATCCTAGGCGGAATAGGGAGCCAGTGAAGACTCCTCAATGCTGGTTTAGCAGATTGCCACAGCGGAATCTGGAGAAGCAGGCGGGCAGCACAGTTCTGAGTTACTTGCAGTTTGTGAATGGTGAATTGAGTAAAGAGTTTGTCCATGGTAATACCAAACACACACCCAGGGACTACTCTACTCCAATTGCAACACAATGTCATCTATACTATCTGGTGTCCCTGCAAACTGATTTATATTGATCAGACCACTCAAAAAGTAAAGATCAGTTTGTGCCGACACTGGAGTCGCATCTGGTGAAAGGACCTCACATCCTCTCTTGTAAGCCACTTTGTAAAACTCAGCCATACAAAAGGGGACCTTCATTGGCAGATTATTGAGACAGTGAAAAAACCATCACTGGGGGTAAAAAAACACAACTGGGTGGAGATGTATAAACTCTATTGAATGAAGCAGAATGTAGGTGGAATTTCGAATGTGACCGCCTTATTAATGCTTGTAATACCATGGAAGATTTCACCTTTTTAATTTACCTATAAGTCCCTAGTAAAGTGATATAGCTTAATCCCAGGGCTGGTAAATTGAATGCTACTAGTGGGCCTGCAGCACTTATTGGGCTACCCACCTAAGTAGCCCCTTAATACATGACTTAGGCCTGCTATTGTAGCCTGTCTGCAGTTTTTAACTGCCAATTCGACTTGGCAAAATAAACCTTTTGCCAAGCCTAAAACTCATTTTCTTTTTACATATAAGTCACCCCTAGGGTAAGCCCTAAACAGTGCAAATGCCAGGGTGCATTCTTATTAAAAAGATGGACATGTACTTTTAAGTTCTACATGTCCTGGAAGAAACAAATTCCCAAATTTGTTTTTCACTACTGTGAGGCCTACCTTTCCCATACAAGAAAATTGGGTTGCCTTATTACATTTAATACATTTGGGAACAGGTAGAAATCAAAAGTCTGGTGTCTAAAGAATTGCAATTTCAAATCCACTTCATTATAAAATCAAATTTCAAGTTTCAATTCTGAAAATGTCACTTTTAGAAAGTTTGCACAACAACACACATGCCAGTACTGATAACTGTTGTTCTTCACTCCGCATGATCACACATGGCACTTGATGTGACCGTTAGTTTTCATTTTATTTATTTTACTTTCAATTTTCTTTTTTTTCATTTTTCATAAGTTTTTTCTCTAATCAACCATCAATTTTCAATAATCAAAAAAAAGAAAAACATCATGCAAAAATCCACAGAGGAACACAACAATATAGTGAATTAAATTACAAATTTCTCAACACCACAAAGTACATTGTTAGACACAACATTGACAGCATATTGACACTACAAATAGCAAATAAAATGAGCTCTAGTTCTGTAATTAATAATCCAATATCTCATTTGTGAAACAGGAAGAAAAAGCAAACCAGGCCCTGTAGGTTAGCGTTTGACCGCTTGTAGAAAATCCATTTGCCAGGGCAAAACCAAACAGTGAACTAATCTGGCTCACAAAAAACCTTTTAGATAAATAATTTTAAACAAATTGCAGGTCTTGAGCAAACATAGTACATCTTTCTGTAGAATACTTGTTTGGTGAAACACTAGTCGATGCGTTTCGAACCCAATAATATGCTTTAGTGTTGTACTATGTTGGCTCAAGACGTGCAATTTGTTTAAAATTATTTATCTATTCCATCGTTTAACCCGTTTGTGTGGGTTTTCAAACGAAAAACCCATCGCTGTTCCTTTTCAAAAAGTTGTGATTCATTTGGAATGTGTTCAATTACAGTCCACTGTAAGTCTTGCACTGTATGTTTTTTGTCAATGTAATGTGCAGACAACTTGTGTTGGGTCAAGTCATGAACAAGGCAATGAAACGTGCCCGAAATAACAATAGCAAAGCTCTACTGGAGATAGGACCACCAAAACCAAAGGAAGACAGACCCATCTGTATCACTACTTATAACACAGCTAGTAATCAGGTGAACAAAATAATCAACAAATATTGGCGCATGTTGAATTGTGGGGAGCTTCTTTTCCCAAACCCATGTTCTCACACAAAAGAGGCAAGAATCTGAAGGATCTATTGGTACACACTAGACCACACAAAATCGGAGAAGAAGGGACACAACAAACCTTCTTAAGCCCCTTGTATGGTCATTACCCATGTGGGACATGTAGTGTCTGCAATCTCACCACCAGAAGTAAAAAGATACGGTTCAATGACAACACTGATTGGGAAAAACGCCGTTTTACCAATTGCAACACTAAAAACGTGATCTACATGATCACCTGCCCATGCCAATTACATTACATAGGCATGACGAAGAGGATGGTGAAGACCCGCATTTGTGAACACCGGAGTAACTTACGTTGTGAGAGGGCCACGACCAAAATGTCTGCACATTACATTGACAAAAAACATACAGTGCAAGACTTACAGTGAACTGAAATTGAACACATTCCAAATGAATCACAACTTTTTGAAATGGAACAGCGATGGGTTTTTCGTTTGAAATCCCACACAAACTGGTTAAATGATGGAATCCTGTGGAGCCAATTTGTATAACCGGATTTCTTCCCCCCCTGAAAAACTACATGCCTCGACATAAGCACGAACCATGTGATTCTCCACTTACGAATGTTTTCTAACATCAGCCACCAATACCCCATAAAAGAGAATAGAAACAGTCTTTTCTTTTTAAAACACCTGTAATACCGTATGTCTGCACAAGAACACTGATAATATCACAAAAATCATGGAGTATCATTATCAGATGGCAGCTGTCGCTCCTCAACTACAATACTCCTCCCATCATGCACCAAATGAGGCCACGGTGCAGCGGCTATTTTGAAAGGTTAGCGGTCTACGCAAAACTAACATGAGGCAGTGAGCACGAGCAGACCTGATATTTAAGCAGGACGGCTGAGTCACTCACGTTCACCTATGGAGCCATGGGCAGGCAAAGTATGCTGGGCGAGGGAGTAGCTTTGAGGCAGTAAGTACGGCATAGCCGCTGCCCCGATCACTGAGGACCACAACCCCTTTTATTTGTTAAATTTCAAAATTTGCAAATTTCATTTATCTCTTCAGAGTTTGACTACAAGCGTCCCTCCCCTCCCGTGCAGAGCTCATGGGGCAAAGTTAGAACAATAATAAGTACGTTTTTCAAGCTAAGTACTCTCACAAAATCTATTTAGTGTTTCACTGACTATGAAGCACAAAAAGTAGACATACTGCATGGTTTTTTGGAAAAGAGCATCTGGACATGATGATATTATAAAGTGTGTGTTTTCTGTTATTTGTTGTGTACTGTCTTGTCCGTATACATTTTTTTACACAGAGTGAAAGGCACCTTGACAATGTCACCCTGATAGAAAAATATATCACACATTTTTCCACTGGATGGTGAGGTAGTTTACAACACTTAACGTGCCAGTAATTTAACCCATTTTATGCATACTTTTATCTTTCCTGAATGAATTGAGAAATTTTACCAAATAGGTAGTAGTGAAGCATCATACCGATTGGGTATCGTATAACGCACAATGATATACCATGAATAGGCACTAAAGAATACAATAGCCAATATTCAGGAGTGGTATTAGGGATCAATCATTCTTGGTCTTGAAGAAAAGCCGAAGGGGAAGGCTTGAAACATGTAGACCAGGAGTAACACATACATTATATTGTGCACCTCCAACACCCCCGTTTTTAACAATACCAGCCACAGGATTCAATAAAGTTTAGGTCCCTAGTGGCCAGGTATTTTTTAGAATTTTTGTTCACTATCTCACTGACCCTTCCACTCCTATCTTTTAGTAATATAGCCCACACCTTCCAGAAAGTGCTCCCACTTCTCCATCGGTTTCAGCACACCCCGTCCCGCAGCAGGCGGGAAGAACCCAATGATGAAGCATGCCACCAAGGGACCTTTTGGTGGGTGAGGGTTATTTTAAGAAAAGTAAATCTTTTCACTTAAGGAATACTACTGTATCTGGAAGGATATCAGTTTAAGCTTTCTAGTGGATTTCTTTTGATTATCTATTATCTACAGGAGGCAAGGTCCACTACGTACCTCTCTCTCCCTCTTCTTGATTAATGTGACATTAGAATTATGCAACGTTATTTCTACGCATATTTATGTATACATTAGTAGACTTCTCACACATCACTTTTTTGTGAGCACACAGATTGTGGTCTTGAAAGTAATTTTCCTCCTTGTTTCTGGCGGGTCAGGATGTATTAATTTCCCCTTTTTATTTACAAAAATCCTTCTTAATAAATGTTTTCCTCTTAAATTTTCCTCTTAATTAATTCCTGTTCTTTGCCGATTGATTTGAATTTTTTCACTCTGCACTATATTAGTAGCGTTTAGCATCTGCTCATATTCTTTTTATCATTTCCATTCTGACCATGTGGGTTGGTCATTTCGGATATTAGAGATGGACCCCTTGTAACATGCATCCTATCTGTCTTTGCATCTGGACACCAACAGCTTTAGCAGTTTCAGGCAGAAGCTCTTAGGATGCAGTAAGGGTTACTATTTCCGGCTGCGTAATGGGCTCACTCTGGGTGCCAGTGCAAATCGTTGGTTTTCATAATATACTGAGGTATGGCTTAAAGGACTTTTTGAGGTCTGATGATATCCTCATGATTTTTCCCTAATATGCCACTTACTCTTTTCATTTTAACCCGAAAGCGATCAATTCCAAATGCGACCTTGTAAGTAATTCTTCATATTTTGTGGATTTATCTAGTGCAAAACACCACGCATCTCTGCGAGTCTCCTTTCTTTTTTTCACAAGTTAATGACAGGCTCACTCTTGCATTAATCCATTGATTCATTGTGTTTTTCCTATTATTTTCTAGATTTACATCACTGCACCGGACACAGTAAGTAACTCACTGGCATGCTTAGCTTTAAATGAGACACTCCTTTTTGCATGGTATCCATCACAGCATATGATCCTCATTTTTTGGTAGTACATGGCTCGCTGCTTCACATGATTCTCTACAGTCCTGATGAATACCCATGACATGGTTGGGGTTGAAACGCCGCTGACATAAATGGCAAATGGAACCCTTGTAACATGCATCCTATCTGTCTTTGCATTCATTGGTTGATCTATAATTGAATGTACATGCAGTATCATCCATTGTCTTTTAGTTCCTTTGTAGGACTGTAATTTATCACTGTGTAAACACTCCTGAATAAAGTGTCTTCCCCAACCTGGGTACCCGCCAATGACTACGCTACACACGGAGCTTGGTATTAGATGTCTTTATTTGTCTCCATGAAACTGTGAACTCCACATTCTAGAACAAGCTTTCATTGGGTTCCACTCTGATATCTACGTCACAGCTCTACGGAGTCTGATAGGAGCCAAAAGGGTTCTGCCATAAAACTCGGAAGACACTACACCCCCCTTGTAAAATATATTTTTTTTTTCAAAAGAGTAGATATGTACATATGTATGTACAATTACATCTCATCAATCAACCTTCTTGGCACTTTAATTATTCAACCTGATCTGGTTACTGGAAGCTGGGAGCTATCATCTTCAGTGTCAGAGATTTTCAAAGACGGTGAAGAGAAAACAGCAGTCAATGAGTTTTCAGGTTCAGTCTTTCCTTCACCATCCCGATCAGAAGACAGATGAATCAAATGCCGAAAGTGAGAAGATTCTCCGGTAACAGACTTTCCAGGATGCTGGCCAGTCACCATGTGTTCCTTGGTGGACACTACATGGAAAGGTTCAGCATCATATGGAGCATCAGATTTCCTTCTTACCATTTGTCGGGCATTCATTATATCTCCTCTTTTAAAGTGAATGTTCTTTGCATGTCGCCGCTTATCTGCATAGGCTTTCATTTTCTGTTTGTTAATCAAGTCCTTTATATGAGTGGTGTCCTCATTTCCTTCTCTGGTGTTGGTCCATTGAGGTAACTTGGTTGTCATTGCTCTCCGAAACATCAAAGTTGCAGGACTTTCACCTGTGGCCAAGTGCAGTGTTGAACAATAGGCTCATAGGGTAGAATTCAATACAGTTTTTAAACTGAGCCTCTCAAGAGTTGCATAGTGCTGCTTTCTTCAGTGTACTAATAAAATGCTCAATGAGTCCGTTAGCCTGCGGCCATAAAGGTATACTCCTCTGATGCTTTATGTTCAGATGCTCTAGGAAATCCTTGAATTCTTGACTGTTAAAAGGCGGCCATTATCAGACTTCAAAATGGCTGGAATGCTCCATGTTGCAAAGATGCCATCTAGTCTCTCAATGACTCTTTCAATTAAGCTCAATTCATCTTTATCCGATTCACAAAGTGTATCATAAATGCGCACATAAAACCAACAATATATTATAAAAATCCAGATACAGAAATATTAAAAAACAGACACAGTTTAGAATAGAGCAGGTTATGATTTTCTTCTAGTTAATACAGCCTTGAGGAAACGTGCTAGTACCACACATGTAAACAAGTTAGGAAGTAATTGCAGATATAAAAACGCCGGCCTACATTGTTTAAAATTTAAGGATTTCATTAAAGGTGCATTAAAATATCCCCTCAGATCTGAGTATAATTTACAAAAAAACAAGATGTGAATCGTTGACTGTTTGGACATATTATCACAGGGACAAGGCATTAATTCCCTTGACCAGTTGTTGACACTTGGAAAGGACGTCAAACCGTGAAATATGTCTAATCTAAAACGTGTTAAAACAAATCTATCTTGTACGTTAAAAACATTACAAAGATATGATTGCATTGAGAATGTAGTCAAGACCATTTGATTGTGTTGAACAGAAGGTTTAGCTAATTCCCTGATAATCTCAGTTCCTCCAGGAGATTTAGACACTCTATTTTAAGTGTTTTCCTCGTGATGTTATTCAGAGTTTCCGGTTGTTCATAATATTCCGGACGACAAATGTCTGCCATGAAGTTCTTAATGAACTTTAGCCATGGAACGTTTAATGCAGACTCAGAGTCACAACAGTCCTTTACTAGTGTCCGGTTAAATTCCATGTGATCTGAAGTCCAGATCTTGCGCCAAAGAAGGACAGGCTGTATCTTTATCTGATCAGTTAAATAGGTAGCACCAAATTCAGAGTGGCACACATAAGTTGAACAACTAGAAGGGAGCGCCAAAAGGTTTTTAAAAAAGGTGTTTTCTACCACCTGTAGTGGCTCCACATTTACATACCCCCACAGCTCTGAGCCATACATAGCAATGGATCTACATTTTGCATTGTAGATAGTTAACATTTCTTTTGGCTGTATACAGCCCAATTTCCTTGCAAAATTACACATGGCTGCAATAGATCTAGCAAATTGCAGTCTTCTTGAGTTGATGGCACTTTTCCAACTCCCCTCCCAGTCAAATGGAATACCCAGATACAAAAAAGTGGGAGTCAATGGAATGATATCTTTCCCTATAAAAATATTACGCATCTTACTAGAACTTTGGCCTACTTTCATAACGAAAGTTTTACTTATATTAATTCTCAACCCCAAGTTCTCCATAAAGTGCACAAAGCTATCTAGGAGATGCTGCAGAGCCGGTGGAGTACGTGCTATGAGTACTGCGTCGTCCGCATAAAGCAGGACAGGTATTGGGCGTTGTTTAATCTGTGGCAAATCCAGACATGTGTTGGCAAGAGTGTCACCTAAGTTATTAATGTACAGATTGAATAGAAAAGGGGCGAGCACACATCCTTGGCAGACTCCATTTTCAATACTAAAAGAATGGGTGCATTCGCCCTTTAGACCAAAGCGAACCCTGGCAGAGCTAGTGGAATATAAATATCTCAGGAAGTTGACAATAGTGAGGTCAATACCCATTGAGGTCATAATGGACCAGAGCTTATCATGAATTACACAATCAAAAGCGGTCGACAGATCGACAAACACCAAAAACATATTACCTTTTTTGATGAGAGCATACTTGCCCATAAGCAGATTCAATTTAATGGCTTAATCGATGGTCCCTATTCCTTTTCGAAATCCATATTGTAGATCCAAAATGATGTTATTGCAATCCGCCCAACTTTGCAGCCTGTTTAGGATTATACGACCCACCACCTTGACCAGAGAAGTTAGCAAGGAGATGGATCTATAATTTGCAGGGCAGTTGCGGTCACCTTTTTTAAATATTGGTACAATATGTGACTCGGACCATGAGCAAGGAAACCCTACACTCTGGCTTGATCTAAAGACAAGGGTCAAGAGGGGGCCCCAAAGCTCCACATTAGCCTTAAACAGGTCAATCGGGACCCCATCAGGCCCCGGTGCTTTACCCCCCTTGCTTGAACTTATAGCCAGAGTGACCTCGTCCAAAGTAAAATTGAGGTTAGACTAGTCAAAAGCTATAGTGGAAGATGAAGTGTCTACCTACGGGGCTGCTATAGGGTTCTTGCCACCACATTTTGAAGAGTCAGTGTTAGATTTGGGGGTCTCTAGTTGGCAGAGGTAGGTACCTTTGTCCAAATAGGGACCCTTGCGTCTAGTCAGGGAAAGTAGGTACACTCCCGAAATAACCCCTGCTCACCCTCTTGGTAGCTTGGCACGAGCAGACAGGCTTAGTTCAGAGGCAGTGTGTAAAGCATTTGTGAACACATACAGTAATCAAGTGACAACACTACAAATGGACACCACACAGGTTATATATTTATAAAAATAGGTATACTTTATATAGATTTATCACAAGACCATAAACGACAAAAATAATCCACAATACTGTCAAGAGTGCTTAGTTCTGATCAAAAAGGCTTAATTCAAGGTTCTGTGCGAGTCGGTAGCCTCCTCCGGCTACGGCGATGTCGAGAACAAACAGAGTCTAACAAATCCAGCTGACCGCGTCGAGACGGGCCAACACAGCGTAGACAGACTCGGTCACAGTACCTTTTACTTGAAGCGGCAGGCACGGGCGTGCGAGCCGGATGGCTGTTCGTCGCGGTCGCGATGCAAAAATGGAAGCGTTGCAGGACGCGTTGTCCCTCGATGCGGTGCAGGCAGCGGCTCGTTGACGTCGTTGAGACGGAGTCGGTGAGACCAGGGCCGGGCGTTGCAGGGCGAGACGGTGCTTCGATGCGGTGCTGGCAGGTTGCGGTGCGGCGACGGAGCCGGATTCAGGAGCTGGCGTCGATCAGTCCGGACAGCGGTGCGAGTCGGGCGGTGCGTCGCAAAGCGTGCGAGCGGTGCCCAACTCCGGTGCGGTCACAGGACTCGAACTCAGCAGCAGTGACCGTGTCGGTCGGACCAGTTCGATTCGGCGTAGCGAAGCGTTGCAGGACGCGTTGTCCCTCGATGCGGTGCAGGCAGCGGCTCGTTGACGGAGTCGGTGAGACCAGGGCCGTGCGTTGCAGGGCGAGACGGTGCTTCGATGCGGTGCTTACAGGACACCGAGTCGGTCGTGAGAGTCGGTCACAGCTCCCTACCTCTGCAGCCACTGAAACAGAGTTTCCAGCAGCAGTTCACAAAGGGGGTGAAGTCCAATGGTCCTGGGACTTCGGTCAGGGGGCAAGCTCTCTTCCAAGCCCTTGGAGATCCTTCACAAGTTGATGAAAGTCACAGCAAAGCAAAAGTTCCTTTCTCCTTTCTTTGGCAGTCAGGCAAACCACTGCAGGCCAATCCCCCAAGCAGCACTTCAGGCTTAGGGATAGTCTCTCCTCAGTTTCTTCTTGGTTCCGCTCCTCAGCAAAGGTTTCTTCTTGTTCCCAAAAGTGATCTAATCTTCCTGGGGTCTGGGTGCCCCTCTTATACCCTGATTCTCTTTGTTCTCTGGAGGCAGAGAGTCCTCTGCCTAGTCCAAAACCAGTTCTGGTCAGTCCTGGAGCACTTTGTTTTTCTGACTCCTTCTTTCCTTTCAGAATGTGGGGCAGAGTGCTCAGCCGCCCGGCAGGAGGTGGAGCCAGCATTGTGGAAGGCAGGCACAGCCCTATTCAGACCCAGGTGCAACTCCTCCCTCCACTCTGGATGCAGATCTTTCTATTCAGCCCTGCGCTGACTCACCCTGTCTCCTGTGGCCACCCCCAGCCCCTGTCACTCAATCTCCAGACAAGGAATACACAACCTAGCAGAGGCAGGCTTGGATAGTTAGGCAAGAAAATACCCACTTTCTAAAAGTGGTATTTTCAAACACAGAATGTTAAAACCAACTTCACTAAAAGATGTATTTTATCATCCTGAGTTCAGGCATACTAAATTCGTTTTTCTACCATGTTCCCGGGGTCAGTTCTGACTATAAGGTGTAATAGTCAGTCTGCCCATTCTGGCCTATGGGGAGCAGGTAGCCTTGCAATAGTGAAAAACGAAAATGGCTGTAATTCACTATTAGGACATGCCACACACACCAGGGCATGTCCTACCTTATACTTACAATGCACCCTGCCCTAGGGCCTACTTTAGGGGTGACCAACATGCAGTAAAGGGAAGGTTTAGGGACTGGTAAGTGGGTGTACTCACCAAGTCGACATGGCAGCCCTAGGCTGCACACAGGCTCTGCGATGGCAGGCCTGAGACACATTTTACAAGCCGCTTCTGTGGGTGGCACAACCAGTGCTGCAAGCCCACCAGCGGCATTGGATTTACAAGCCCGGGGCACACTGAGTGCACTGTACTAGGGACTGACAAGTAAACCAATCATCCAATCATGGAGTCACTAATACATATATCAATTAACGATAGGGAGCACTTGCACTTTGGCACTGATTAGCAGCGGCAAAGTGCCCATGAGCATCTAGTCCAGCAAAAACATATCGGCAACAGTGGAGGCATTACGAAAAAATGGAAGGGAGACCCACGCCAAGGATGCCAGGTCTAACACGTGTCCCCTCCAGCTGAAATGTGGGGAGAACTATCCTACCCCTAGGGAGTTCTCATCGCTAAGGCGGAAAAATCTGGACAGACCATCAGCATTGGCGTGTTCTGTACCAGGGCGGTGTTCCACCGTAAAGTCCATCCCCTGTAGGGAAATGGACCACCTCAACAGCTTTGGATTCTCACCCCTCATCTGCATCAACCATCTGAGGGGCCTGTGGTCTGTCTGAACCCGGAAGTGAGTCCCAAACAGGTATGGTCTCAGCTTCTTCAGTGCCCAGACCACAGCAAATGCCTCCCGCTCAATAGCACTCCATCTCTGTTCCCGGGGAAGTAACCTCCTACTGATGAAGGCTACAGGTTGGTCTAGGCCCTCCTCATTGATCTGTGATAGAACAGCCCCTACACCATGCTCTGAAGCGTCGGTCTGAACAATGAACTCATTGGAGAAGTTGGGTGCCTGGAGCACAGGCGCCGTGCACATGGCAGTCTTCAAGGTGTCAAAAGCTTTTTGACAGGCGTCAGTCCAAATCACTTTCCTGGGCTGCTTCTTGGAAGTCAGCTCTGTCAAGGGGGCAACAATGCTGCCATACCCCTTGACGAATCTCCGGTAATACCCGGTGAGTCCTAGGAAGGCTCTCACCTCTGTCTGGGTCTTGGGGGCTCCCAAGCCAGAATGGTATCAATTTTCGGTTGGAGGGGCGCCACCTGGCCGCTCCCAACCTGGTGTCCCAAGTATACCACAGAACCCTGCCCAATCTGGCACTTACTCGCCTTGATTGTGAGGCCTGCCCTCCGCAGCGCCATCAACACTTCCCAGAGGTGGCGCAGATGTTCTTCCCAACTGGCACTGAACACTGCGATGTCATCCAGGTAGGCGGCACTGAAATCCTCCAGTCCAACCAACACCTGGTTGACCAACCTCTGAAAGGTGGCAGGGGCATTCTTCATCCCAAAGGGCATCACCCGGAACTGGTAGTGCCCATCTGGTGTGGAGAATGCTGACCTCTCTTTGCCCCATCAGTCAAGGCGATCTGCCAGTACCCAGACGTTAAGTCAAACGTGCTGAGGTACCGCGCAGCCCCTAACCGATCTATGAGCTCATCAGCTCTGGGGATGGGGTGGGCGTCAGTCCTGGTGACGGAATTGAGTCCCCTGTAGTCCACACAGAACCGGAGTTCTGGTGTGGCACCAGGCGCGGCAGCCTTTGGAACCAAGACCACGGGGCTGGCCCAAGGGCTGTTAGAGGACTCAATCACCCCTAGCGCAAACATCTTGGAGACCTCCTCCTTGATGCAGGCTCTGACCCTGTCAGTCACCCTGTAAGCCTTGTGCTTCACAGGAAGACTGTCCCCAGTGTCCACCTCATGGACGCACCAATGAGTGACACTGGGAACCAGGGAGAACAGGTCAGGGAACTGTCCCAACAGTTGGCGACAGTCACCCTGCTGCTCAGGTGTCAGGGAGGTAGAGAGGTTTACTCCCTCCACTGATCCATCTTGCTCTCGGGCTGACAGGAGGTCAGGAAGAGGCTCGGTCTCCTCCTCCATTCCATCATCTGTAGCTAAGAGCATGCCCACTTGGGACCTCTCCAAGTGGGGCTTCAGGCGGTTCACATGCAGGACCCGCAAGGGGTTCCTGGGAGACTGCAAGTCCACCAAATAGGTAACTGGACTCTTGCGCTCCACCACCGTAAAAGGGCCGGTCCACCTGTCCTGGAGCGCACAAGGCTCCACAGGGGCCATGACCCACACTTTCTGACCAGGCTGAAGCTCTACCAGAGTGGCATTCTGGTCGTACCACCGCTTCATCTCCTCCTGGCTGGCTTCCAGATTTGCCTCAGCAAGCTCTCTGAAACGCCTAGTCTGGTTCCTGAAGGCCAGCATGTAACTGTATACATCCTGGGGAGGTTTCCTGGGAGATTGCTCCCAGCCTTCCTTGACCAAACTCAGAGGTCCTCGCACCGGGTGTCCATAGAGGAGCTCAAAGGGACTGAACCCTAGAGACTTCTGTGGCACCTCCCGGTATGCAAACAACAGGCATGGTAAGAGGACGTCCCATTTACGCCTCATGGGTTCTTCCAGACCCATAATCATGCCCTTGAGGGTCCGGTTGAATCTCTCAACCAGACCATTTCCTTGAGGGTGGTAAGGAGTGGTGAACTTGTAAGTTACACCGCACTCCTGCCACAGGGACTTCATGTACTTGGACACGAAGTTGGTACCTCTGTCAGACACCACCTCTTGAGGGAATCCCACACGTGAGAAAATTCCCATCAGTGCCCGTCCCACCACGGGGGCCGTCACTGTCCTCAGAGGGATGGCTTCAGGGTACCGGGTGGCATGGTCCACCAAGACCAGGATAAACCTGTTGCCCATGGCTGTCTTGGGGTCCAGTGGCCCCACAATGTCAATACCCACCCGTTCAAAGGGGGTGCTGACCACAGGGAATGGCTGGAGAGGAGCCTTGTGCTTCCTCCCACTCTTTCCACTTGCCTGGCAAGTCTGGCATGTCCTGCAGTGAGTGGCGGCACTCCTGCGCATCTGGGGCCAATAGAAATGGGTAACAAGCCTGTCAAAGGTCTTGTCCTGCCCCAGATGTCCCGCTAACGGTACATCATGAGCCAACCCCAGTAGGAAGGCTCTGAAGCGCTGGGGTACCACCAGCACACGGGCTGACCCAGGCTCAGCAACCTTAGGCTCTGAATACAGGAGACCATTCTCCCAGTAAACCCAATGTGATCCAGACTGATCACCTGCTGCCTGGTCTGTGGCCTGTTGCCTCAGACCCACGAGAGAAGGGCATGTGTTCTGCTCCTTGCAGAACTCTTCCCTGGAGGGTCCTCCTTCTTGCTGCCAATGGGTCAGCTCAGGTAGGTCCCCCAGTTCAGCTACCTGTTCCCCTGTAGGCTCCAGGGAATCCCCCTCAGGGTCTGCCTCCTCCTGGACCGTGGGAACTTCGGGGGCCGGTTTCCCGTGCCCCCTGCCTCCTCTCTCTCCGGCAGGCACCTGGGCCTCCTCTCAGGCTCCAGGTCCTCTTGAACACCTTTAGCTGCCATTGACCGGGTGGTCACACATGCCCAATCAGGCAAGCCCAACATTTCTAAATGCGCACTCCGCTCCACCTTAGCCCAAGGTGAGCTCTCCAAATCGTTCCCTAACAAACAGTCAACAGGCATGGCTGGCCTCACAGCTACTTGAAGAGTACCCGAGACCCCCCACTCAAAGGGAACCTGAGCCACCTTGCAGTGACTCTCTGTGTTGTCAGCGGCAACAACCGGATAGAATGCATCAGGGATAACCTGCTCTTTAGACACCAGGTGACACTTGACAGCTGTCACACTGGCTCCTGTGTCTCTCAGAGCCTCCACCCTATGGCCATTGATGGTCACCCACTGCCTGTATTTCTTAGTGTTCTCAGGCAGCGGGGTCCTAGGGACCATCTCAGAGTCTCCTAATGAGACAAGGGAAAACACTGTGGGATCCCCCACCTTGGGCACCCAACTCCTCCCCCAGGGCTACACTAGCCAACTGCCGGGGGACTGCACTGGTGGGTGCTGGTTTTCCATGCAAAGGGCAACGAGGATCGTTTGCCTTGTGGCCAGGGGCGCCACACTTGTAACATACCAGTGGTCCCTGGTGAACAGGGGGCCTGTCAGGGCCACTGGCTTCTTCTCAGGGGAGGCTGGGAACCTTTCCCTTGGTTCCCTTGGGGTCTACTTTGGGGCCCTTTATGGAACTCCTTCTGTTTACCCTTGTCCCCCCACTCTTCTGCTGGGGACCCTGCCCACCCTTGGCGGAGTCTCCCACGTGACCCTTGTGGACCCGGGTACTCACCCAGCGGTCCGCCTCCTCAGCAAGCTGCCTAGGGTTAGTCAGCTTACTATCAATCAGGTGCTGGCGTAGCTCAGGAAAACAATTACCGGACAAGTGCTCCCAGGCAATTAAATCAAAGAGCGCCTGAAAATCAGTCGCTTTGCTACCCTTTACCCAACCATCCAAGGCTCTGCAAAAGAAGGTCACATATTCAACCCAGGTACTGCTTTCAATCTTACTACAGTTCCTGAACCTTTGCCTATAAAGCTCAGGGGTCAAACCATACCTAGTCATTAAGGCATCCTTCATGTGGCTGTACGAATTATAGACTTCAGAGGGCAAATCCAACAAGGTATCCCGCCCTTCACTGAGGAACCGTCCCCACAACCCCGCTCCCCAATCCTTCTCAGGGACCCGGTGGGAAGACATGGCTACCTCATAGGCTTTGAACCACTGCCCTATGTCATCATTTTTAAAAAATTCCTTAACCACATCTTTTGGAATATACACCCTAGCTTCAACAGGCACAGGCGGTACACTGCCACCAGAGGGAGTAATCTCTAAGCTCTTGGCCTTCAATTCCAACTCCCTCAAAACTTTCTCATGTTCAAACTGCATTTTCTTTTCCTCTAGGGCTAATTTCCTAGTTTGCATTTCGAATTCTAGCTGCCCATTCAGCTTGAGCTTGGTCAGCTCCATTTCGTGCATCCTACTCTCTTTCCTGTCCTCCAACTCCTCTGGAGACAGTCCTCTGGCAGAAACACTGCTACCTACTGGGGAAGGTGGTCTTCTATCCCCTAGACCCAATAGCCCCTCCAGCTGCCCTTCTGCATTCTCAGCCCCCTCCACAGGGGCACTCCTTGATTCGACCCAGGCCCTCAGCGCCTTTTGAAGGTCCTCCTTCCTGGAGAGTCCGGTCATGGACACTTTAAACTTTTTGCAGAATTGCCTGAGCTGCTTAAGGGTGTAGCATTCTAGCCTCTCTTCTTCCCAATCACACTCAACAGAGGCTACTGATGCTGGTTTCTCCATAGTGACTGAACTTGGCATTTGCAAAAATAGGAAATCCCAGAAAAAATGCTATAAAGGTATGTGGTTGCGTTTTGGTCTGCACTCACTAAGTAGTGTTCACCAATCACTGTACATGAGTCACAAATGCAAGTCCAGAATCCTCACCGCTGACCACCAATGTTAGATTTGGGGGTCTCTAGTTGGCAGAGGTAGGTACCTTTGTCCAAATAGGGACCCTTGCGTCTAGTCAGGGAAAGTAGGTACACTCCCGAAATAACCCCTGCTCACCCTCTTGGTAGCTTGGCACGAGCAGACAGGCTTAGTTCAGAGGCAGTGTGTAAAGCATTTGTGAACACATACAGTAATCAAGTGACAACACTACAAATGGACACCACACAGGTTATATATTTATAAAAATAGGTATACTTTATATAGATTTATCACAAGACCATAAACGACAAAAATAATCCACAATACTGTTAAGAATGCTTAGTTCTGATCAAAAGGCTTAATTCAAGGTTCTGTGCGAGTCGGTAGCCTCCTCCGGCTACGGCGATGTCGAGAACAAACAGAGTCTAACAAATCCAGCTGACCGCGTCGAGACGGGCCAACACAGCGTAGACAGACTCGGTCACAGTACCTTTTACTTGAAGCGGCAGGCACGGGCGTGCGAGCCGGATGGCTGTTCGTCGCGGTCGCGATGCAAAAATGGAAGCGTTGCAGGACGCGTTGTCCCTCGATGCGGTGCAGGCAGCGGCTCGTTGACGTCGTCGAGACGGAGTCGGTGAGACCAGGGCCGGGCGTTGCAGGGCGAGACGGTGCTTCGATGCGGTGCTGGCAGGTTGCGGTGCGGCGACGGAGCCGGATTCAGGAGCTGGCGTCGATCAGTCCGGACAGCGGTGCGAGTCGGGCGGTGCGTCGCAAAGCGTGCGAGCGGTGCCCAACTCCGGTGCGGTCACAGGACTCGAACTCAGCAGCAGTGACCGTGTCGGTCGGACCAGTTCGATTCGGCGTAGCGAAGCGTTGCAGGACGCGTTGTCCCTCGATGCGGTGCAGGCAGCGGCTCGTTGACGGAGTCGGTGAGACCAGGGCCGTGCGTTGCAGGGCGAGACGGTGCTTCGATGCGGTGCTTACAGGACACCGAGTCGGTCGTGAGAGTCGGTCACAGCTCCCTACCTCTGCAGCCACTGAAACAGAGTTTCCAGCAGCAGTTCACAAAGGGGTGAAGTCCAATGGTCCTGGGACTTCGGTCAGGGGGCAAGCTCTCTTCCAAGCCCTTGGAGATCCTTCACAAGTTGATGAAAGTCACAGCAAAGCAAAAGTTCCTTTCTCCTTTCTTTGGCAGTCAGGCAAACCACTGCAGGCCAATCCCCCAAGCAGCACTTCAGGCTTAGGGATAGTCTCTCCTCAGTTTCTTCTTGGTTCCGCTCCTCAGCAAAGGTTTCTTCTTGTTCCCAAAAGTGATCTAATCTTCCTGGGGTCTGGGTGCCCCTCTTATACCCTGATTCTCTTTGTTCTCTGGAGGCAGAGAGTCCTCTGCCTAGTCCAAAACCAGTTCTGGTCAGTCCTGGAGCACTTTGTTTTTCTGACTCCTTCTTTCCTTTCAGAATGTGGGGCAGAGTGCTCAGCCGCCCGGCAGGAGGTGGAGCCAGCATTGTGGAAGGCAGGCACAGCCCTATTCAGACCCAGGTGCAACTCCTCCCTCCACTCTGGATGCAGATCTTTCTATTCAGCCCTGCGCTGACTCACCCTGTCTCCTGTGGCCACCCCCAGCCCCTGTCACTCAATCTCCAGACAAGGAATACACAACCTAGCAGAGGCAGGCTTGGATAGTTAGGCAAGAAAATACCCACTTTCTAAAAGTGGTATTTTCAAACACAGAATGTTAAAACCAACTTCACTAAAAGATGTATTTTATCATCCTGAGTTCAGGCATACTAAATTCGTTTTTCTACCATGTTCCCGGGGTCAGTTCTGACTATAAGGTGTAATAGTCAGTCTGCCCATTCTGGCCTATGGGGAGCAGGTAGCCTTGCAATAGTGAAAAACGAAAATGGCTGTAATTCACTATTAGGACATGCCACACACACCAGGGCATGTCCTACCTTATACTTACAATGCACCCTGCCCTAGGGCCTACTTTAGGGGTGACCAACATGCAGTAAAGGGAAGGTTTAGGGACTGGTAAGTGGGTGTACTCACCAAGTCGACATGGCAGCCCTAGGCTGCACACAGGCTCTGCGATGGCAGGCCTGAGACACATTTTACAAGCCGCTTCTGTGGGTGGCACAACCAGTGCTGCAAGCCCACCAGCGGCATTGGATTTACAAGCCCGGGGCACACTGAGTGCACTGTACTAGGGACTGACAAGTAAACCAATCATCCAATCATGGAGTCACTAATACATATATCAATTAACGATAGGGAGCACTTGCACTTTGGCACTGATTAGCAGCGGCAAAGTGCCCATGAGCATCTAGTCCAGCAAAAACATATCGGCAACAGTGGAGGCATTACGAAAAAATGGAAGGGAGACCCACGCCAAGGATGCCAGGTCTAACAGTCAGTATATAACTTTGAAAGTACGATACCCAAGCCTCTTCATTCACTGCAACCTCTAGTTTGGGTTTGCTGTCCTCACTAAAAAAGGGTGAGTTAACCACACGCCAAAATGCGGTAGTATCGTTATTACAACTGGCCTCATACAGATTATCCCATGCCTCCGCTTTCAGACTTCTTTTACATTTTTTTATTGCAAGCCTATACAGCTGTCTCCTGTGCCGAACCTTCAAATAATTCCTAGGAGTACACATTAAAGCTTTATGTTGCTTTTATGTGCCTCTGTGCATACATGATCAAACCAGGGCTTCCTATTTGATTTACTTTTCTTCTGCTTGGAAGTTAGGCCCACTTTAATTGCCTCAATGATTCTTTCGAAAGACTCCATAATAACAGAGGCTCCTACTGAATCATCCAAACAAGCATCAAAGGCCCTTCTTTGTTGGTAAATTAATTGCTCTAAGAAACCAATCGGTTCGACCATAGACCACCATAGGGTATAGCCATTGGTTCGTGACAGTACTATGTTCTCTACAGATATAGTGTGATGACGGGCCCCATGATCTTTTGTGCAGCAAGAGTTCAGTATTAGATTCTGGGGGAAATGGTCGCTCATTGCTAATTCATGGATTTTAAAATCAGTAACTAGTGCCGGATAACGGTTGGGAAAAAGTATAAAATCAATAACACTTTTACCCATGCTACCATCAAAGGTACAAGGTACCACAACTGGTCTGTTCCCAAATTCGTTGCTGAAGCCCAGGTCGTTTTTGAAGATAAGTTCATTACGTTTTTCACCATATTCTGAGTGTAAAAAGTTGGTAACATCATCATTAGTCGGAGAAGTGAAACCACAGATCTTACTCAAAGGCATTTTACACAGTTTGATATTAAAATCCCCCACCCATACCAAGATTTTGTCTCCATTCCCCTTAGTAGTTAGAGATTCTAGATCAATATTAAGTTGGTCCAGAATGGACAGTATATCTGAGTCGCAAGCATTATTATAGAAGTTGACTAAGATCAGCTGTGAAGAACCTAGAAGTTCGACCGAAACAATTTGGTATAAAGTGTTATGGAATTTTACATTTACGGTAGAGGATGTTAATTTTTTTGACACATAAACGCAAATACCCCCCTTAGGTCTGCCGTGTCTCAACGGAACAGCTGGTAAATTAAATGATTTATAACCATTCAAGTGGATTGGTTCAACGACCCATGTTTCCTGTACACAGAAAATGTTGAAACCGGTCACAAAATCTAACCATTCAGGTATACTGATCTTACTACGAAGCCCCGCTACATTCCAACTTAAGACGGTAGTCGTACTTGAGCCAGAAGTTTGACAATCCAATTTTATCTCGACACTCAACACAACCTGCTCCATAGCTCATTTTGCATCCAGTAAGTCCCCCTCTGACTGTAAGATGTTAACAGGAATTAGGTTTGTTGGGACATGATTATGCTGAGGTGCTTCCACCATTGGATCGGCCTGTAGTCAATCTACCCCAGTAAGACTAGAGAGGCAATAATATCTATTAGATGTTGCAATAGTATACATCGGGGGACATAACTTGTTCGAATTTATGATTGGTAGTTGAAAGCCTGGTTGTAATAGGGGAGATCGCTGCGTCTCAAAGATCAGCTGACTGGGCAGTTGTAAAGGAGGCCTATAAAAAAAAACAAGTGGTAATACTGAGATTTGCTTTGAATTTATAGGCATTAAGTTTGCCCTTCCCAATATCATGCTGGCTAGTGCTGGGGACTTGAAAGAAAGCACTACACAATCACCCTGAAGCACTTTGGGGCCCCTACCGACCCACCCTACCCATCTCGCCATCTTAAAATCGGCAAAGAGAGCTCCCCCATCCCAACCTTAGAATTTAACCAATTGAGAGACTTGTTTCTCAGGGAATCCCATGATTCTTGTAGGGGAACACCTAAGGTCGGAACATTGGCCAAAATAATCACATACGGTGTAGCAGGGGGGAGAGATCTAATCGGTCGCTAACAAGCAAAGGGTTAGTTGGGTGGGTAGGGTGAGTATAGGCAGATCCCCCCGAGCATGAATTAGGTATGGGAGCTAGTGATGTCACTTCATTATTATATCTATCTGCAACATTAGCTCGTACTGAATGGTGCTGCGGGAGTAGGCTTAGCACTGGTCGTGTAGGTAACTCGGAATTCTCTCTAGCATATTGTTGTAGCAGGAGTGTTACAGCGGGTATGGAGTTTGTACCACCAATATTAACACTAAAATGATTGTTTAACCCACGATGTGCGTCTAATCGCGCTACACAGGTTAACACCGCACATTCAATAGCTTTCAGTCAATCTGTAAGACTGCAAACAGAGGTCTTAATGAGGTCAGTCAAGGCATGGACGGATGTCACCAATGAAGTGCAGTCCAGTGGTGCAGCAGATGCTAGTTTTTGGGCCGTTCTAGGGGGCTTTGGAGTCGCTGCCAGCTTCTGCACTGGAACCCTCTTTTTAACTTTGGTTGGCCCGTCGGGTGAAGCTAAGAGTTGTGGACGAGAGGTCTTCTATTAATGGAAAACGTGAGTACTCGTCTTGTGGAACTCACCCTTGTCTGCATTCAAAGTCAAACCTCCATCAGTAAGTAAACAACAGTTGTGTGAGAGCTTTATCATGCTCCTTCTGTGAAAATCAATATGTCATCGCTATAATTGAATGCATTCACAATAGGCTGCGTGACATGTCAAATGATGTCTTGGAAAAGTTCTGCAGCCGATGACACACCAAAATTAAGTCTCTTGTATCGAAACAGACCAACATGTGTAGAAAGGGTTGTAATGTACCTACAATTTTCTTCGTGTTCCAACTGATGATAACCTTTATTTAAATCAAGGTGAGGGAAGACCATTGCATCGTTTAATTGTGTTATAATGTCAGCAATATATGGACCTGAATGTTGTTCTTGTTCAATTGCCTTTTTTGGATCTATCCGCTGCTTTTGACACAGTCTCCCATTCCATCTAAATCCACAGACTACATAAAGCAGGTCTTCATGGCAGAGCACTACATTGGCTCAGTGACTTCCTGTACTCAAAATGTCTTTAAATCAATAAAGATATATACAAACAAGGGGGTTCTCCAGGGTTCGTGTCTGAGCCCAACATTGTTCAATATTTGAGTAGCGCCTCTTACACAAATTGTGAGATCATGCGGTGTGGAGATCGTGTCATATTCTGATTACACTCAACTTCTCCTTTCTTTTGTACCTGATCCAGATAAAGTGAAAGCTCAATTTGTGGGTTGCATGAGGGAAATCACTGTCTGGATGACCAACAACTGTCTCCAACTAAACAGTGAGAAAACCGAGATCATGTTATTTGGCAAAGCCAACGAGCTATGGTCGGCTGACTGGTGGCCCACTGAACTTGGTCCAGTACCTGCTCCTAAGCACTTGGTGAAATATCTTGTATTGAAAATAGATCAATCACTATCCATGAAAGATCAAGTTAATGCCACGTGTGGTACTTGCTTTCCTACAATGAGGCTCCTAAAAAATGTTTTTCCCTGGCTCCCAGACACTTCCAGAAAAACCCTTGTCCAGGCACATATAACTAGTCGCCTGGACTATGGGAACGCTCGATTGGTAGCAGCACATGACACCTTGCTGGCCAGACTGCTAGTTGTGCAGAATACAGCCGACGGTCATCCTCTGCCCAACTTTAAAAACAATTGCTTTGGTTGCCTATCAGAAAGCGGGCAGTCTTTAAGCTCTGCTGTCTGATGCATAAGGTGTTTTACAAAGCCAGTCCTGACTACCTCCATTCGAGACTTAGTCACTATCAGCCTTCCAGACAGTTAAGATCTTCAAACAAAGCTCTCTAGCAGATTCCATGCATTCGCACCTCAAAATTCAGGGGCAGAGCTTTCTCATATATGGCCCTGTATCACTGGAATAGACTCCCTCTCCATCTTCGTACCTGCCCTGATTATATGAATTTTAAGAAGATGATAAAAACTTGGTGTTTTAGAATGTACCAGTTTGCCTGAACAGCACAGTGCCGAAATAGTCGTTCGGGAGTGAGTTGTGCGCTATATCAAGAACTAGAAATACTGAAAAACATAACCACATTTCCTTTTTCATGTCAACACATATGCGTACAGCTCCTTCACTGTCCTTTTTGGGCACTACCTCTGTGGGAGAAATCCATGGCATTGCATCAGTTGAATGCTCAATATTGTCATGCTTAAGTAACATTTCAAGTACTTTTTCAACAGCTTCTTGTAAATGAAAAGCAATTTGTATACGTCTCTGCGCAACAGGATGGACATCTTCATTAATATGCAAATTTACTTTCATAGTCTTAAGTTTTCCTAAACCATGAAACAACGAAGGGAACTGACTTACTATTTCCTGATGAGCATTCATGTTATAGTTCACTGATATCAGTCCCATTTCAGCGGCTGTAGTGAAACTGATCACATAGTCACTTGACGCTGTACCTTGAAGCACATGGACGGGTGCTTGCACCTGCGTTTTGTTGTGTTTCATTGTCGCTACAAAGGAACCTTGACTTTTTATGGGCATTGATGCAGCCCATTTGTAAACATTGGTTTTAGATGGCATAAGTCATGGCAATGGAGATAATTCATTGTGTGTATCTTCAGGCATTATGTTTATCGATGCACCACTGTTGATGATGAAAGCTACAGAGCAACCATTTATTTTCAATATAATCTTCAGACAATGTTTGCATAACTTTGGTGTTTGTGCATGTTGATTGTTCGTTGACTTTTCCTCACATGCAGCCAGTTCGATATGTGCACGTTTCTCTGAGGTAAACATTGACATGGCACAACTATCTTCCTCACTTTCACGTGATATTGAAGCGGAAGAACTGTTTGATGATGATTTAGATGACGATCGACTTCATTCAGTGTCAATTTGCCTTAATTGATGTTGCTGCTTGGCCTTGTGGGCGTACGTCGAAAGTTGCTTCTGGAATGTTCTGGAAGCCATTTTGTATTTGAATAGTGACACATTTACTTTTTCCTTCACTTTATGAACCATTACAAAATGGTTCTCTTTCCCACAGCCTTTACATATCTGTCCAATGGTGGGACATTTACCAACATGTGGAAATGAAAATCCACATCCAAAACATAACTTCTTTTTAAGTGTAGACATCACTTTGTATCCTTCAGCCTTTTGCTTTGGCTTCCTTTTGATGCTCATGACTGATTCATTCTGGGCACCTCTGGCCTCCATGTAGCAGCTTGTCTTTCAGCACACTCCTCAGCTCTGGCAGCCATCAACACTCAATCCAGACTAAGCATTTCTCTCAGTATTCGTCGTCTGAATGAATCCGACAAGCATCTATCAATAATTTTAAAACGCATAGCTCCTTCATTATTAAATTAATTAAACTTACAGTGTTTGATGAGAGTATCGAGTCTCTCCACAAATTCATCAATGATTTCACCAACTCTTAGGCGTTCTTGACTGAAAATGTATCTTTCGTATTCAACATGTGGTACAGGATTGAATTGGAGATTTAAAGTTTCTTTAATCTGATGATATGTGATTTCTTCATCAGTTCGAGGCATTTACTTTATGACTTCTTTCACGCCATCACCAGCAAGATTTTTGATTGATAATAGTTTTGTTAGCAGTCTCTTCAAGTGCATCAATGAAATCATCAAATGCCTCTACCCAAGTAGTCCATTTATTGCCAATATTTTGCTTTTTGGCTGTAGCAAAAGACGGTGGTGGTTTCAGGAAGGCAGTAGCATGGTATCTAGTTATTGGAGTGGCTGACATTGAGGGTGGATGTTTTTCTGCCACGTTTGGCTGTCCATTAGAGTCTGTGACATTCAGCTCTATTGCTGAGGCCGTGTGATGGACTGGCCTCAGAGTCGTCATGGACAATCGGGGCAACTGTGACCTCCTCCTTGGTCTCCATCATAGTCCCTCATTTGTTGCAGACCTCTGGTGATGTTCTGAGCCATCACCTGGCAGCTTTGGTGGTGTGCCACTTCAGGTATCGGACAACCCAGTAAGCACAACCCATATGCTTCTTCTTGGGTCTCCTTGCCTGGCACTGAGGTCGTTAAGCTCAGCTTAACGACGTTCTGGTGAGTGCAATGATAATATACTTTCTTACTTATTCTACCAGCCAGCACTTGTGTATTTTGCTAGTATTTGAATACTGCAGTTCTTTAGCGCTTTTTCCTGTATCAATACATAACCACCTTTTCAGCATTGCTCCATATAATGTTCAAATGTTTCTTGCATGGCAGCGCAGTATCTTTATGTATGGCCTGACCAGCAGGCTCTCGTCCATCGATGTGAATATTCTTTACAACTCTTTCATTGTCTTCACCTCTATTACAGCAGCTGGAGCTGCACTTTGACTTCAAATGCATGAAGTTTCGATTCCGTACTTCGACAGCGACACACGTGGCATGCATGAGCCATTTGCCCGGAACACGGCAAACTCACTGGGAGAGCATGGTGGTTCTTTGGGTTACTTATCCCCTTTATCATCACCATGTGTAGCGACTTCCCCAGCATGGGTACCCACAAATGACTATGCCACACACGAAGCTTAGTATTACACGTCTTTATTCATCTCCATTTAACTCCCAACTCCACATTCTAAAACAGGCTTTTGTTTCATTCCACTCTGATTCCTATGTCACAGCTCTACGGAATCAGATAGGAGACAAAAGAGTTCCATCATAAAACTTGCAAGACGCTACAATGAGCACTAAGCACCTTTTAATCAGCAGTACAATGATGGCTACTCGCAAAATGTGTGTCTGTTTCCATTAATTGAATACTTTGATTGTATTTTAAATTGCTTAATGTTTAATCATAAAGAGTCCTTGCTGCAGTGCTTCATTTGAGCTGGTAGTTTCCAGTGCTCGCCACCAGCACTTAATTGTCAACACTGGCACTTATGATAGTCTGTCACATGGCGGTGCTGCTTGTTTTATTTAGAAATGATGTCAAGAACAGTTGTTTATTGATTCAATTAACTTTAAAAATAGACTACTACCTTCTGCCCAAGCCATTCCTATAGTTTTGGGAGCCTGGTATAGTCTGAAATGTCACACTTATAGGTGTGTGATGGTTAGTAGTTGTGTTGGTACTGTCATTGGTAGTGCTGGCAGGGTCAATGAGTGGTGCAAGCTGCAGTTGCCTCATGACGAGGGCCCTGGACTTATGTCTGTTACAACTTCAGCACTGCCTTTTTGCCACTTCATGCTTCATCACAACCACATGTTTGCTATGAAATGATTGGAGCACGACCCTGACAAATTATAACCAATGTTTCCTACATGAAGCTCTCACAATAACAATCTTGCACAACAAAAAGGGTTGTTTATAGCTGACAACCCAGAAGCTGTGCAATACAAATTTGCACAATTGTTGAGAAGTTCTTCCTCCTTTTGTTGTACAACTTTTCCTAGATTCTGAAACCAAGAATCATTGATCATACCCGTAAGGATTATTCAAGGTTGTTTTGTTGATTCTATCACAGACAGACTTCTCTATCTGTTCTCATTGACTCGGAAAATTGTGACCGCACTGGGTAAGCAGCACCCTACAACTAATGCTATTCCTAACTTCCTTACAAATGCTATGGGGGTAATTAATCAAGAAATTGACTTTGTTGGGGGGGCGTGGCCGGCAGCCGACGAAGATGGCCACCACCTAAGAGAGCTCCGGACCTCCAGAGGCCTACAAAGCAATCCGCACACTTATCTGCACCCAAAAATAAACCCAAAAAGAAGGTGGCAGTGTCGGAACCCCTATTGATCAAGATGGGCTGATCGCAACGCCGCAATCTGGGGACCCGAAGAAGATTGGCCAACTGTGAACAGCGCGGCCTTGTAACCGCGCTGAGACCGGGTCCTCGATTGCAGCCCGCACCCGGCGAGTGTCATCAGCATCCGGCGCTCCGCGGCGCGTGTGCACAGAGTGCGCCGCGGACACGCCCTGGAGTCGGAGACCCTCTCCTGGGGCAGAAGTGGGGGCGCCCCCGTTTTCAGACCCGCGACTTGGCCCGCGGCGGGCGGAAGGAGGTGAGGCCCGCCGATCGTGCCTCCTGAGAGCCGGGGCTGGACACCTGTGAAAGCGCTCACATGGGGATAACTGCGCGCATGAGGAGCGCTGCGCATGTACCGCGCTGAGCCTGGCCGAAAATCAATGTTGGGGGACGCCTCGGTGGGAGCGCTGGCACGAGTATTGAGGCCCATCGGCAGAACAGTGGGAAGCGGTAGGGTCCAGCAGAAGAAGCAACCACTGAACACGGGTGTGTCCTGAGAGGGGCCGGGACCCCCCAGTAGCCTGGAGTGCCGCATAGTGAGGCGGTGTCCTCAGCCAAGAGTCTACCCGGCGGGGAAGAGTAGCCGACTCAGTAGTCACCACCCGGAGGTACGACATATGGCCGTTCCCTGCGGGGGCACTGAGACTCCATCCGCCCCCCCTGCGGCACCCGTGGACCTGACTGCATGAAGGGCTCTGCGAGATCAATAGAGTACATCATTCACGGAGTAGTACTAAAGGCCCACACACTACAGTTCTTGGAGCCCCTCTGGAACTGACACCAGCGCGGTAACTGGTCGGCAGGAAAACCGACAGGCCGCGTGCTCCAGAGTATCGCACAGGCAGGCGGCGGTGAGTACTGCCGGCCAGCGGCCGAATGCAGCCTACCATCGTCACAAGGCAGGACGCAATGGGGGGCCGTGGCCAACGCGTGACCCACCAGAACAAACCTGCAAAGTACGCATACTCTAAGCCGGATCAAGATCAAGATCCGCAGGATCGCGTCACGACTGAACTTTCATTAATCCGCGCAGATTTCAGGAAACTCAGCTCCAGAGTGGCAGACGTTGAAACGACAACAACCGCTCTATGTGTAGACACTACCTCCCTGAAGAAACAGATGAAGCATCTAGAAGTGGAAAATAAAGCCACGGCAGCGAAATTGGACAATTATGAAGGTCGCTCCCGTCGCAATAACGTCCGCATTCTGGGAGTGCCCGAGGGAACGGGGGGGCCTGCAGTGGACTTCTTTGTGGAAGACCTGGTCAAGAGCCACCTGCAACCCAGAGGCCTCTCTAACTACTTCTCTTTCGAACGGGCCCATCGTGTCCCAGGGGGTAGACCCAGACCGGGTGCGCCACCTTGGCCCATACTGGCACGCATTTTCAATTTTCGAGACCGAGACCTTATTCTCCAGACGGCAAGGGTGGCCCCTCCGATACGCTATCAGCAGAGTACGATTTCCTTCTTCCCGGACTACACTGCTGCTGTGGCTAAACAGCGACGGACCTTCATTGCCATAAAGCAAGAACTCAGGAATCGTGAACTCAAATACTCGATGATGTTCCCCGTGAAGTTGAGAGTAGAGGCCAGTGGGAAGACATGGTTCTTCACAACTCCGGAGGAAGCACAAGACTGGCTTGAGGGATGGCGTCAGGTCCCACATCGTGGCACAACCGGACGAAGTACCAATCATGAAGCGACGGGGCCAAACTCTTCAGACCGAGAGGAAACAAACATAGCGCCGGAGGCCCAGAATAAAGAGAACTGAATAGGCTCCATGGACCTTTGTCCTCATGAGGTACTGCTACTACAAGGACCCATTTCAAGGGAGTGAGGTATCACCCTGAAAAGAACTGCGAGACTGCGTCACTGACTCATAGAAGGGCGAGATCGAGATGTCCAGCGACGGCCCACGATAGTACATCCATTGCAATAGAGACATTTTCAGGAACAGATCACTAACAGTCCTACCTATTGCTAAGTCTGAACCGGGGGTTTTCGACCTTCCAGGATAGCCTCCTGTGTAACACTGTGGGGGTATATATGTCTATGAGGCGGCCCTGGGGGAGCAACATAGGAGCTCTCTCCCCCTACGAAGGTACTGGGTAATGGGAAATAGGCACTCTGCAAAGTTGGGGTGGTGGGCAGTTCTCAAACCGTCATGCAGGGAGGCAGGGAGGGGGAGGGAAAGAGGGCTAATTGGGGAAGTTTTGTTTTCGTCAGTCTCTGTGTTCCGACACGTTTTATGGTACATCATAGATCCATTCATAGTGCTCCTACATCGCTATACAACAGTCCAGATCCTACAGCATACATTCTTAACACTGTTCATGGCGGCGCCACCTGACCCACCCGACCCTGCGATAGCACGCACACAACACCTGCCTATAATATCCTGGAACGTTAACGGCCTCCGGGACAAACTGAAGAGGGGACTGGTCCTACAATACCTAAAGCGCAAAGCACCTGCACTTGCCCTGATACAAGAGACCCACCTGACGGGGGCGACCTGCAAGGCACTCGACAGGTGGGTCTTCAAATTAGCGGTCCACTCAGAGTTTACGTCTGGCTCTCGGGGGGTTAGGTTACTAATTAAGAAACAATACCCGATTGTAATTAAACGCACGTACACAGACGATCAGGGCCGCTTTGCGGCACTGACATGTCAATGGGAAGGCCGTGTGATCAACATAGTATCAGTCTACATTCCCACTGCGCTCCACTCATTGGCGTTCCCAGCGCTAAGCGCGTTCTTACTGCGGCTCCCACAGGGCGACTTAGTCATAGGAGGTGACTTCAATGCAACACTGGACGACACTCTGGATCGAACACCCCTCCGGCACCAACACCGGACACACTCTAACCTAGCAGAATTTTTAGATACTATAGGCCTGGTAGATGTCTGGCGACTCCGCTTTCCACAGACACAGCAATACACATATCACTCAGGAGCGCATAACAGCCTTTCCAGAATAGATCACATACTAGCGCCAGCGGACGTAACAAGGAACTTCACAGAAGTTACACATCTACCAAGAGGGATCTCGGATCATTCCCCCATATATGCTGTCTACACGCGGGGTGCTACAACACGGCGTCGAATATTCCCTATATACCCGGGGTACTTTAAGAACCCTAAAATCTGGAAAGGGCTGGCCGACGCCACCAAGCACTATTTTAATGAGAACACACCCTCCGTCCCTTCCCCACTTATTTTATGGGAAGCATACAAAACAGTGTTTCGTGGACAGGCGATATCCCTTATAGCAAACCACAAAAAAGAAAAAACTCAGGCACTAGCGGCACTCGAGCAGGAGGTGAGCGACCTAGAGAAGACCCACGGGCAGGATCCCTCAGACACAAATATGCATTTATTACTCCTCAAAAAACAGGAATATAAAGGCCACCTGTGGGAGGATGCGAAGACGCGATTTTCCGATATACAACAAACAATATACGAGGTCGGCGATAAAGCAGGCAAGCTTCTGGCCTGGCTTGACAAACGAGAAAAGGGAAATAGATGGATCGCAGAACTTCAGCTCCCCACAGGAATAGTTACACCAAATCCCCAAGCCATAGGAGACCTCTTAGCGCACCATTTCGAGCAAGTGGACACCTCGACGCTTAAAATAAAACAAGAGATGGCGGAGGAGTTCCTCCGTGATATCCGACGTCCCAAGCTCCCAGAAGAGGAGTCTCAATTATTAGAGGCAGAGCTCTCCACAGAAGAAATAGTGACAGCAATCGGAAAAATCCAATCAGGAAAGGCCCTGGGACCAAATGGTATCCCTGTAGAGTGGTATAAATGAAGTGCAACGACTATTACGCCCTACCTACTGGATATGTATAAGGCCAGTTTGGAAAAGGGAGAACTGCCACGTGACCAGAGAACGGCAACAATAGTAGCCATCTACAAGCCCGGTAAACCTGCTCGGGGATGTGCCTCATACCGGCCCATATCATTGCTTAATGCGGAGGCCAAGATACTAGCCAAAACCCTAGCCAACAGACTCACGCCACACCTAGCTACCTTAATACACCCAGACCAGTTAGGGTTCATGCCAGGCAGAAACATGCCCCTAAATTTAAGACGTCTCCATAATGTACTGGGACGTAGGCACACCATACAAGAGGAAGCCATCATACTGTCCCTAGACGCACGAATGGCCTTCGACACGGTCGAATGGCCCTTCCTCTTCGCGGTCCTTACAAAGATGGGGTTTGGTCCAAAATGTTGTTCCTGGGTAAGATTACTATATGCTAATCCCCTGGCCCAGGTAGTAGCTAATGGGATATATCTCCAAAGAGTTCCCACTGCATCAAGGCACGAGACAGGGATGCCCGCTATCACCACTTCTTTTCGCTCTTGTACTGGAGCCCTTGGCGGCCTGGATACGACAAGATCCCATTATTCGCGGGCTTCGCTGGACGGAGGGACGTGAGGATCGAATATCCTTGTACGCAGATGATGTTCTCCTCTATATTACCTCCCCCAAACGTTCCCTATCCAGAATATTGGACATATGTGGCTCTTACGGCAGGCATTCGGGGTATACGATCAATTGGACTAAATCCATTTTATATGTACTGAGAGGGCCTCCACCAACGCTGCCGGCTGGCTGTGATGTAACCATCGCCGATGGTAGTTTCAGGTACTTGGGGATCTATGTCACCCACGACCCAGAGGTCTTCATGACAATGAACCTTCAAGCTCCCCTGAAACGGCTCCAAAGGGACACTAAACACTGGCAATCCCTGCCACTAACGCTTCTGGGCAAAGCGGCACTTTTTAAAATGATGGCGCTTCCGAGGTTCCTCTACGCCCTTCAAAATACACCGTTTCTGGTCCCCCAGTCCTACTTCCGAACCATAGAGGCAGAAGTCACCAAACTACTCTGGAATAACAAACCACCCCACATAGCAATGACGAAACTGTTCAGAACCTGGTATGATGGTGGAATTGCACTTCCAAATATACAAACGCACTACTGGGCGTCCCAATTGATAGTTATTAACCACTGGCTGCATGTCCCTCATGCAGATCCGGCATACAGCCTTGATATATTAGAGTTGGGAGAGGGAGGGCTATATCGGGCACTTTACAATAAAACCCGGGCCCTACTGGGCCCCACAAACCACACACTCCAGGTATGGAACATAGTAAATAAAAGATTAGGGTGGAACACCAAAGCAACACCCCTCTGGGACACGGACAGACTGGGCAGATTGGGCAAAAGCAAAGGCTTCAAGCATTGGGACTATATAGGGATATCAAAAGTGGGAGATCTCTGGGTGCGGGGGAAGATGATTCCTTTTGCGCAACTCCAGGACCAATACGAAATGGCACCCACGGAGCGATTCCGTTACCATCAGATCAAACACGCCCTGGAGGCGGCAATCCCCCCAGACACGAGTCTCCCCGAGGCCTCACCATTAGAGGATCGACTGTTGACAGATCACATGGCCACGAAAGCAATATCCATGACATATCGAAAAATCATCAATAACATGCCCGACCCCATGCAAAGGCTCCGAGACAAATGGCAGGAAGAGGTGGGGGATCTAGACGATGCAGACTGGCAGGAAGCATTAGCATCACCTAGAGAAGTAGCGATCGCATCCAAATTACATCTTGTACAGCTTAAGATCCTTCACAGAATCTACTACACTAGAACCACTCTATATAAGATAGGGAAAACTGACAATCCTTATGCCTGCGACAGTGTGGGGCGCCCGGTACCTTTTTCCATACACTCTGGGAATGCCCCGCAATAGTGTCATACTGGAGGGAAGTCATGTCCATCATCACGAGAGTAAGCGGGAGCCCTGTTCCTCCAGAGCCTAAACGCTGCCTCTTGAATATTTGGGAGGCGACGGACCTTAATTCCACGGCACAGACCTGGGTTACACTAGGAATGATGTTAGCCAAAAGAAACATTGCTAAACACTGGGGTGCGTTCACCACCCCCACAAAAATGGAATGGTGTAAAGATATGGACATGGCCATGGTGGTGGAAAAAACGGTGTATATGCGCAGAGGTTGTCCTAAAAAATGGATGAGGTTAAGGGGAGGCTGGAACACCTACAGGGGAGGGATATGTGCGTTGCCAACAGTGAACCGTGAAACAGAAACAAGTTAACGTCATCTGGACACTACAAGATGTAACTGTATGGATGTATGAACCAAATAGATTGAACAAGATGTTACTGTAATAGCACGATGGAATATGTACTGAATAATTATAGATTGTTTTACGTGTAAACGGATGCTACAATAAACAGAATTAAAAAAAAAAAAGAAATTGACTTTGTTGAAGAAAGGTTGAGTATTGCAAGAAAGGTTCGGCTTGAAGCCCACCACATCACTGATAATGTTGATAATATCAATGTAAACACTAATTCACCACCCCAACCTATTGCTGTTGGGTGATAAGCAAATCACTAACCCTGTGGAATGCAGAGATCACTTTCAATTGAATTGGTGCACCACAAGGGTCCTAAACTGAGTGCTGATTCTTTGTATATGTCTCCCCTAACAAAAAACAAAAAGATTCTGTATGCTCTGCACGTCCCCATGTGGGAAGGGGAAAACAGTAAACAAATCCAACTCAATACTAACTAATACTAAAGGGGGATGAAGGAGTTGGGGTAGCCAATTAACTCTCAATGAGTTCCACCTTATTAGGCGATCTAGTTAGTCAGTTTACCATATTTATGGATTCTGTCACCAGGTGGCTTAAAGCAATTCAGGAAGGTACATCGGGTTTCGAAGGTAGTGCTGTTTGAAATACTATAATATACATCAAGGATGCATCAATGTCCACTCTAGAGCACTGGTTGAAACCTGACCCGAGTATTGCAGCAACTACCTCGCTTGATAATTTCAGTCAAGCAATGTTACAATACACGCTGCCCTTGCTTTCACTACACAGGGAAACAACAATGATATCACTTTGGGGCAGATGTATTAAGCCTTTTTGAGTTTGCAAACGCAAAAAATGCTTTTCCGATGTAGCAAACCCTATTTTGCGATTTGGTAACCTGTTACCGAATTGCAAAAAGGGTTTGCAATTTGGTATTAGGAAGGGGCGTGTTTAAGGCGTCCCTTCCTAATACCGAACCGCATCCGTATGTATGAATGTTTTGCGACTGAAATGTGGTAGCAAAACATTCGCATTTTACCACCTACTTCAAGTACGTGGTAACCCATTTGCAAATTTCCCTTTGTGAATGTTTGTAAAAGCATTTTTTAAGAGCAGGCAGTGGTCCCACGGACCACTGCCTGCTTTTAAAAAATGAAAGGAAAACTTTTCATTTTTATTTTTGTAAAGTATCCCCTTTTCCTTTAAGGAAAACGGGTTGCTTTACAAAAAAAAGATTGCTTTATTTACAAGCAATCACGGACATGATGGTCTGCTGACCCCATCAGGCCACCATCCCTGTGATTTTTGCGATTCCTAGGGGTCGCAAATTGCGACCTACCTCATTAATAAACATGAGGTAGGTCATTTGCGATCCCCTAGGAATCGCAGAAAGTGTTCAACACACTTTCATGCATGCCGTTTTGTGATTTCCTAATTGCGAGTCACAAGGATTCGCAATTAGGAAATCGCAAATCGTGGTCTTTATACATCTGGCCCTTTGTCTACAGCATCTTTAAATAAACTTTCTACTCTCCAACTACCCCTGGAACAAACACCATGGCCCAGATACAGAATGGTTTAGCGTCAGGTTAGCATTACCTTTTTAATGCGAACCGGATTAACCCGACGCTAAATCTTTTTGGAGATTAAACAAACCAACACTAATTGGTATTAGCGTTGGTTTGTATGGGAAAGTAATGCAAAGCAGCGCAAAACGCTGCTTTGCATGACTTTGCATCAAGGGGGCGTTATATGGGTGGTACATTGGACGTTCCCATGCAACCACCCATGCTTTTTGATGCTAAACCCTAACTACTAACATGAGTAGACAGGGTTTACCACCAAAATTTAACCCCACTGTAAAGCAGGAGTTAAAAGAAGAAATGTTTTAATTTCTCCTTTTTTTCCGACTTTGCATGCGTGCTGCACTGTGCAGCACACATACAAAGCAGGAAATGCTTTAAGATGTGTCTAGCCATAGTATTTTGTACAGGAAGGGTCCCCTTCCTGTACAAAACCTATGGTAGACTTAGGCACGCACCCTAGCACTATGGTGTTAAGGTGTGTGCTTGGCGCCCAGCAGCTCAAATTATCACTAGCGCTAGGGAGTGGGGAGGAGAGACCCATATCTTGGTGAATATTGCACTCTCCTGCTCTCTCCCTCTCATGCAAAGCAGTGCAGCATTTTTGGCTCCTGCGCTGCGTTTTGTGACACCTTTGAGAATCTGGGCCCATGTGTCATCGCAGTCAAAGGTGTTCTAACCCTCAGACCATCCCAGACTAAACAGCATGAGAACTTCTGAATGAAGTTCAAAAGTGGGTAAAGGGGAGATTAGGTGACAGACACACTTCTCATAACCAAATTAATATGGTTCAGAGGACTCCCTGGGGTAGAAATTGTCCAAAACCTAATGCCAATGACTGCATTTTATCAGTTTTAGGAAACAGTATGTTGTACCAAACCTTTTCCCTAGGCTTAATTACCTCTCCATCAGGTGACAGTAAGATATCGGCATTGCTCTTGGGCTATTTTTACAGGCCATGTCCCCCTATTACTTCTGAATCTGTTGTAAACCTAAGCATGGGGTTTGCACACACTTTCTCTCTACCAGTCACAAATAGGTATACAGCATTGGCCCACAATGATGGAATAGATTAGCAATCAAATAAAGCAGTAGCGGCTGATGAAAGAGAAATGTGGTGGGTGGTGGCAGTGCGGGAAGGGCTGTACGAGAAGGGCATCGCGGGGGCATCACAGGGGGCAGCACGAGGGGGCTAGAATGAAAAAAAAACGTACCTGTCGGTCTTCTGTTCACTGCACTGCTCCCCGGGCTTCTCCTCTGTCACAGGCTGAAGCTCCCAGCTTCCCCAGCGGCCAATCCCAACGCTCCTCTCACCATGAGGGGCGGAGTGCACTGGTTTATCGCTCCATCAGGACATGGGACCTTGTGCCTGCTGATCTCTCCACCCAGCAATACAGCTGGGTTGAAGAGATGTCATGCGCATGACGGTTTGGTCACCCTCAAACAGCCGGCCAAACCATCATGTGCACTGACAGCAGGACTCACCTGTCCTCCTCACCTTGCTGCAGCGCTGTGGCCCCACCCCACAGGACGACAAATAAAATGATCTGCACTTAGATAATTTTATTTTTTGTTTGCGTGCGCGGGGGGCCGCCCCTGAAATAAAGTTATCCTAGAGAGTACAACTAGCCCAGTTTGTATAAGTGGGGCAGCAGCTGCTGGTAAAGATTGTTTGGCCAGAGCGGCTGACTCCAGAGCAGGGGGCTCAATCTTCAGTCCCCGTCGGCAGCTCAGCACTGTTAGAAATGGGGGTCTCTAGTTGGAAGAGGTAGGTACCTCTGTCCAAATAGGGACCCTTGCTTCTAGTCAGGGTAAGGGGGATACACTCCTAAAATAACCCCTGCTCACCCCCTTGGTAGCTTGGCATGAGCAGCCAGGCTTATCTCAGAGGCAGTGTGTAAAGCATTTGTGAACACATACAGTAATACAGTGAAAACACAAAAAATGGACACCACACCATTTTAGAAAAATATGTAATCTTTATCTAAACCAAAACAAGACCAAATGACAAAAATCCACAATACAGTAATAAAAATATGACTTTCAGATGGTAGAAATAGTTCAGTTCAAGCAAAATTGCAGATGCAACACTTTTTCTCACAAAAGTCCTGGGATGACCCTGCAAAAAGGGCCAAGTCCAACACGACCCCCTTCCAGCCTAAAGCCAGGGTAGACTAATCAATACCTTGATGGGCTTCCCTGCTTGGGGCGATAGAACATGGACCCTGGCCCGCAACTACAGGGGCATACTCCAGTTCTACACCAATCTGAACCCATTTGGATCCCTCTGTCCATACTCGCAGGGCCCACTAAGCTAACCCATGGGGAACCCTTCTCCTCACCTGTGGAAACCATCCGTGCAGCACCTAACCTTAGCTTGCTCACAGGTGTGTCCCAACAGGCAGACAGTACCCACATGGCCAACACAGGGAGTGACTCCTGTCCCCCCCAGGGGCCACTCTGTCCCCCAAGACAGCAAGCCACAGTGGCTACTGACAGTTGTCAGTGATGAGACCCAGGCCTTATGCCTCTCAGGGCTCTCAAACCTCTGTGGTGTCAGAGAGTGGGGGGCAGTAGCCCCAGGTGCCTGGCACCCTTTGTACACTCTCCCTCCTGTCAGGTCAGGTATGACATCCTGACACTTACCCACCAGCCCCGGGCCTGTACCTGGCGGCTGGACAGGTGACTGGGGTGGGCTTTCCCACACCCGGTCCTCCTCCTTGGGGCTCTGCACCCTCCCACCCGGAGCGGTACCCGCATCCAGAATTGTCAGGGCACCTTTAGCAGGTGTCCTGCACAATTCGCCCACGAGTTCAGGGGTTCTATCCTTCAACTGGGATCCCAGCCTAGGGTCTGTACCCTTAGACTGGGCAGGGGTCAGGGGTGGGGCTGCCCTCTTCCCGCCCCCCTCACTGGGGCCCTGCACCCTCCCACCTGTAACGGTGCCCCCAGAAGAGAAAACGGTAGGGACACTGCTTACAGATGTCCTTCCCTCCAGGTCAGGCATAGCCTCCTGAACCTGTCCTCCCAACCCAGAGACTATCCCCTGCGGCTGAGCACCTGCCTGGCACACCAGGACTTCCTGGGGAGCATGCATGCCCCCCCCAAGGGTAACACATATCTCACGTGTTGAGTGACAGCCTGCCTGGCGCTGATCTCCCGACCCCTGCCCATCTGACAGTGCATGAAGACCCCCAAAACAGAAGTGGTGTCACCATGGTCACTTCTAGAAGGTTCAGCCCTTAAGGGTGGCCCCTGACCCACTGGTTCTCCCATTGGGGACCGCATCCCCCTCTCCTTCATCTGGACTTCTGCGGCACCAGCAGACACCAGAACTGGTGGAGCTCTGCTTACAGACGCTCCAAGTTCTCCTGTCGCTAGGAGATCCCCCTCAATGGATGGCCTACTAGTACAGCCTAGGCTCCCCACATGGTGTTCCCTTAGGGAACCCTCCAGCCCCTGAGACTGGGTTTCGGGTACCTTGGGACGCATCCCATTCTCACTCCTCCTTCACGGAGACAGGACGTGAGTCCCTACTCCCCTCCCACTACACCGGGACCTATCTGGACTACTAAGAACCTTTCCTACCACGCTTGGTTGAGAAATACCTGAGCCTCCTCCATCAGGATCACCCCCAGATGCCTCTTCAGACCCTCTGGAATCCACCAAAAGGTCTGCCTCCAGTGTGAGCTCCCTGGGGTCAGAGAACTCACAATCCACCAGGTGTTGACATAGCTCTGGAAAACAGGGACTTAAAATATGCTCTTCACTAAATTAATCATACACCCCCACACAGGTGTTAACCAAGCTATCATTTGCCTTACCATCCAGTGCCTCACACACATACCCCACACCACTCTCTTGAGATTGGCAAGACAGTGTCTGACTGTCTCTGTCACTCAACCCATACTCTTCTGGGCGGTCTCCACGCTCACACAACAGGACTTCAACCATGGGGGAACCCCTCTCCCTGCACCTCTCATCTAGAGTCAGTAGATTGTCCCTCCCACCACTAGGACTATGAACCCCTGTGCCAGTTCCCCAATCCACCTCGGAGACACTGCGCACCACTGGAGCTACCTCATATCCTTGAACCCCCTGGTGTATGTTAACCCCTACTTCAAGTCAGGTGCCACATCTCTGGGTGTGTGTACTGCTCCCTCAGCACTAGATAACACAATTTTGCTGCCACCATCTGAGCTGGACTCCACCTCCAACCCAGCCAAGCTCACTTCCTGAGCTACACACATTTCTTCTTCTTGGGTTAAGGCCCTCTTAGCCTCAGCCCTCTCGAGCTCCTCATCAAGCTCTCAGCCTCTGCTCACAAGCGAGTAGCCAGCCATCTTTTTCTGTTTCTCCCTCACTTTCAGGGAAGTCATCCTCCTCAGACTCCACTGGTAGTGTTGGCCCCCAGGGGGGTAACTCATAATCAAATAGGGATGACTCTAGATCATCCCTGGACCTTCTCTTCACAGGCAGCCCTCTTTCCTTGCAGAACACACATAGCTCCTTCATTGTGTAGATGAACATGTGCCAGAAGTCAAGTTCCATTTTGCAACAACTAACCAGATTCCTAGTATCCAGAAAACTCCAGGAGGACACCGGAAAACAGAAGAAACAGAATGTGGTTGCGTAATGGTCTGCACTATACCAGTAGTGAACACCAATCACTGTATGTAAGACGCAAATGCAAGTCCAGATCCTCACCGCTAACCACCAATGTTAGAAATGGGGGTCTCTAGTTGGCAGAGGAAGGTACCTTTGTCCAAGTAGAGACCCTTGCTTCTAGTCAGGGTAAGAGAATACACTCCTAAAATAACCCCTGCTCACCCCCTTGGTAGCTTGGCACGAGCAGACAGGCTTATCTCAGAGGCAGTGTGTAAAGCATTTGTGAACACATACAGTAATACAGTGAAAACACTACAAATGGACACCACACCAGTTTAGAAAAATAAGTAATCTTTATCTAAACCAAAACAAGACCAAATGACAAAAATCCACAATACAGTAATAAAAATATGACTTTCAGATGGTAGAAATAGTTCAGTTCAAGCAAAATTGCAGATGCAACACTTTTTCTCACAAAGTACCTGGGATGCGTCAAGCAAACAAACAAAACGGGCCGCAGGGAAGGTGATGCGCTGGTTCCTTACACTCAGGGAAAGTGATGCGTCGGTTCCTTGCTGCGGGGGAGGTGATGCGTTGTTTCCTTACTGCAGCGCAGGGGAGGTGATGCGTTGGTTCCTTACCGAAGAGAAGGTGATGCGTCTGTTTCTTAGTGCTTGGGGAGGTGATGCATCGGTTTCTTACTGCGTAACCCAACTATACGACAGACTTTGCACCTTGATGCAATGCGACAATCCGGTGATGATGCGTGAACTCGTGAAGCCGCACAGCAGGCCTTGCGTCGGACTCGGTGCGGTGATCTCGGACTTCGGAGATCGGTGCACTCAATGCGGTGTGCGGCGATTTCTTGAGCCGCGGCAGGCGCTGCAACGGTTTCTTCGGTGACGCATCGGAAACAGGTGCGGATGCGTATCACTTCTTCGAAGTTGCGTCGATTCCCAGCGGAAAACAGTCTCTAGAGGTCCAAAACAGCAGCAGGCACCTCTTTGCAGATTAGAATTCCCAGCAAGGAAATTCAGGAGAGCTGGTGGTGAAGTCTTTGTGTCCCTGAGACTTCAGAACAGGAGCCAAGCTCAGTTTCAAGCCCTTGGAGATCTTTTCAAGCAGGTGACAAAGCAAACAGCAAAGTCCTTTTCTCCTTTCCTTGGCAGCAAGTAGCCACTGCAGGCCAACCCCAGAGAGCAAACAGCACAGGGACAGTATTCCTCCTCAGCTTCTCTGGCTCTTCTCCTTGGCAAAGGTTCCTCTTGATTCCCAGAAGTGATCTAAAGTTCAGGGGTCTGGGCCCCACTTTTTATACACACAAATCCTTTGTTCTCTGAAGGCAGAGAGTGTCTGTACCCAGCCAAAACCAGTTCTGGCCTCACTGGTGCAGCTTTCTGGCAGGAGGTGGAGACAGCATTCTTGAAGGCAGACCAGGCCCATTCAGGTGAAAGGAAATCTCCTCCCCCTACTCTAAATGCAGCCCAGGTCTATTCAGCCCAGCCCTGACTCATCAGGCTCTCTGGAGCCACTGCCCCTCTCCAACCCCTGTCATCCAAAAGCCAGACATGCAATATACAAACCTACCTAACAGAGGCACACTGGATGGTTAAGCAAGAAAATACCTGCTTTCTAAAAGTGGTATTTTCAAACACAGAATGTAAAAATCACTCTCACCAAAAGATGCATTTTAACATTCTGAGTTCAGGCATACTAAACTTTATTTTTCTACCTTGTTCCCAGGGCCAGTTATGTTTATAATATGTTATAAACAAATTACCCATTCTGACTTTTGGGAACAGGTAGCCTTGCAATAGTGAAAAACGAAATTGGCAGTATTTCGCTATCAGGACATGCCACCCACATCAGGGTATGTCCTACCTTTCACATACAATGCACCCTGCCTACAGGGGTACCTTGGGCCTACCTTAGGGGTGACTCATATGTAGAAAAGGGAAGGTTTAGGAACTGGCAAGTGTGTGCACTTGCCAAGTCGACATTGCAGTCCCAGACTGCACACAGGCTGAGCAATGGCAGGCCAGAGTTACATTTTCCAGGCTGCTTCTGTGGGTGGCACAGTCAGTGCTGCAGCCCACTAGCAGCATTTGATTTACAGGGCCTGGGCACACACAGTGCACTGTACTAGGGTCGGACTGGTAAATCAAATATGCCAATCATGGAATCACTAGTTCATAACAACAATTTACAGGGAGAGCATATGCACTTTAGCACTGATCAGCAGTGGCAAAGTGCCCAGAGTCATAAAACCACCAACAACAGGTCAGCAAAAATACAGGAGGAAGGCAAAAAGTCCTGGGATGACCCTGCAAAAAGGGCCAAGTCCAACAAGCACCATGTGACTCTGGGCAATAGCTCACTTAGTCTCTCCGATGGCGTCTTGAAACCTTAAGGGGTTAAATGTTCGCTCTTTACAAATATTGATTATTATTATTGTCATTTAAAACCCCATTGGAATGTACTGGGTCAGATGCTCTCGTTGATGGCATTTTCTGGGCAGCTGATAAGGCTGCCCCAATTACCTCATCCCCTGTCGTTTGTCAACTTGTTTCATGACGGATTTGGGGTCAAAGACAGATTAACGAGAATGATTCAGCCTTATAAATGGCTATGATGTGATATGCTGCCAGAAACTCTGGGCCACTAGTCCTGTTTACATTGATGGGTATAAATCATATTTTACTGCGGCAATGTTTGCCAAATCGGGTAGAGCTAAGGACAGGCTTTTGACCCTGGTCTCCCTTTCATGGCCTGGTAGATTCACGTGGTCTAACGTGGACTCAACACATTTTCAAATTCTTGGTTTGATTGTGGAACTAAGGAGTTATTTTAAATTTACTTCTGTAGTAATAATTTTCACCACAATAATTGCAATATCATCAAATTACCAAAGGGGGAGATTGAGAGTCTTGAAGATTCCTGAGCTGGTCCTGTGTCAATTGTTTAGATGGGGGATTTTAACATCAAATGTTGCTATTTGTCCAGCAGTATATCATGTGGGAGCTTGGATCCTTTGGGGGAGGCTATAACACATTGTGTGGCACACCAATTATGGCAAAGTTTTAAAATTACTTTTAATTAAATATCACCTATTATTTGCTTCAGACTTTTCACCAAACCCATCTGCATTATGACCAACCCTCACCGGCAGGGGATACTCTAACACCACTGATTTCATGTTGTTCTTATCTGAGATGCAGGGGTGCTTTTCAGATTTCCAAGTACTTGACAACAGCTTCTGTGATCACAACCTACTGTTGATTGCCTTATGTGCTGTTTTTCCCCTAAGCTTAATTACTGCACTCCACTTCCTTTGGTGGTTGATAAAAATACAGGAATTTTGATGAGGTGGGAACATATTGCTGACAGACTCTTGCTGACTGATCTGTTGACATCCCAAAATGTTTTTTAGTTGTTTGGATGAGAAGGTAGACGCAAGAGCCATTGTTACCTGTTAAAGGACCTTATGTGAGGTTATTAGGGAATTTCAAATCTTACCGCTAGCATATCATAGACCTAAGGCAGTTAGTTGGTTTGATTCACATTGCTCTAAGATTCATAGATATTTGTTATAGGAACTCAAAACATCGCCAAAAGACATGGAAGCTGTGCACCCCTGTTGAATAGCGTATAAAAGGGCTTTTGAGAATAGAAAGAAGGCCGTAGGAGAGGATGCTTGTGACTCATTATTAACAGCTAGAGCACAAAAAAAAAGTTAGGCATTGTTGGAACTGGCACTTTCTTGTTGTCTGAGGCAATGCCCCAGCCAGGCAGAACCTAGGCGGGTGATTACACACACTGTATAAACTGCGCTCACCCTTGGGTAACTTGGCACGGAGCAGTCGGGCTTATCACAGAGGCAATGTGTAAATCATTGGCACAGCACTCACTCACGATAAATACACTGAGCGTCATAAAAGAGACTTCACACGTGGGTACGTAAATAGCATTTTTATTCGACACACACAATAATCAACACAACATGAACATCATGTATTTCTGGGCATAAATCACACTTGGAATTATTACTAGCAGTACTAGGCCCCAGTGTGTTAAAATGACACCAGTAATATGCACACTTGGGAAGTTACTATTCGATACTTCCCCCCAGCACCTTTATCTAGTTTAACTCATTTTCCACCTCAGGCTCACCCCAGCAATTCATATAATTCAATACCACACAGTTATAGGGTGCATCCCAGGTCACAACAATATCAGAAATATGTACATACAAAGAATTATAACACTTTTGGCAGCACCATGGGCTGAGGCAGCACGGTTAAAACAAATGTCAAACGTAATGCTCTTCTAGCAAAACATTTACCTATAAAGTAACACTTCCGGCCAGTGTCGTCAATCACAGGCAGTCCACAGATGATCATCTCCACACTCACACTCACTTCACACCGATACGCGGTGCAACGGATATCAGGCAGGTCCATTCAGAAAGCACTCGCACATATACGCACTTAGCATCATAATGCAGTGTTACTGATACCCAGCAGGTCAATTGCTAACACACTGCAGAACCCGTGGCCCAAGCATCCCTCCACCTTCCAACTCACCCCGACTATCCTACACCCACAGATGGGAGATAACCCGTCCTCCCCCCTGAACACTAGGCCACACACGGCTGAAGTCACACTCAGTCAGAGTCCCAAGGAAGCAATTGGGGGGTAGGTAGCAGGACTAATTAGGAGGTAGTCATCAAATGGTGGTTTGGCAACCACTCGGGAAGTTCACCCACAGGATGCGAAGCAGAAGCAGGCTGAGGGCAATAGTAGGTTACTTAAAAGGGTTCCACCAGGGCCTTTCAACACCAAGCCCAATTCTGCGTAGAACAGGGGGGTCATGCCGTCACTTGACCCGCTTCCAATTGTTCTCGGAAGCATTCCTCCAGCCCAGTCAATCACTCTCATCACCCAGGCCTGAACCAGGCAATACTACCTGGCAACATGATGTTGTCAGGGGCCTGATGAGGAGAGGGCAGTTGGTCTGCCGCACTGAGGGTCAAAAGGGAACAATCGATGAATGGAGAATAAAGCAGGGGATCCTCTCGGAAGAAGGAGGCACCCTGTCAGGTACATGTTGGTCAGAATCCCATCCAGCCAATCAGGGCAGAACGTCTGGGGGTGGCACCAGACCGTTCTGGTCACACACAATGCAGAGTTAGTATCAATCATTCAATATAAACTTTATTTCAGCCATAGACCATAAAAGGTACAGGAAAAACATACATAAAACATTCAATTTCATTACCTATGCACACTCTGTTTAAAATGAGCAAAATTGCCAAAGAATATAACACAGAAATTCTCTGATAAAAGAATAATCTTGAATAAAAATCGATTTTGCTAGTAATCTACACCTAAATTTTAGCACTTATATTCCTAACAGTGCTAAAAATAGAAATTGCATTCCTATAAAACTCATTTCTCAATCAATTATTAAAATATTTGATACACTCAGTTCTAAAATTTGATTTTTAACCTTAGATGTCCTTAAGGTCCTATCAAACTTTAGTTTAACAGTCTCTTGAATATGCTTTTATTTAAAATAATCAGTAAAAGGACTAAATATCCATCCTGACAGTGTACAACACTTCTGGGCTGTTAGAATGTCATCCCCATCTTCTTGCGTATGAATCCAACTTCAAGTAAATACCTGCTAAGAGCAAAAACTATATATGATGAGGTGTCACTTTTCAATACTCTTAGGGCTGCCTCACATTTTCTGAAGCCCATATTCTTGCAGAGTGGGCGAATCCATTTTTCCTATTCTTGTTGTAGGCTTTACAAAAGAACAAAATGTGAGCAGTATTTTCTGTCTGACCTAAAGTGCATAAAGTGCAAGTCTCATTCTAAACCATTGCACTCATTTTCCATTTGGAAGTATATGTTCTAATTTGGAGAATTTTCTACCTAAATTTTATATACAATACCTTGCCAGATAGGGTTGGATTACATCAAAAAAATCTTCAAATGCAGGATCTGGCTTAATGGTAAAAAATTGAGATGTCAGTCGACCTAGGCTTGAGTTACAACGGTAAGTATTTACAATGTACTCCCAGTATACTAGCTTGAGATGTTTCTTTGAGGTAGTTTGTAAGGTTTGTGGCTCATGCCAATATAAGGGTAGGCCAAGTTTATTTAGCCATGTTTTTACATTTTGTAACCAAGGGAAAGTATGGTTTCTGTCTAGTTCCAAAATCTCCTTAAGACCTTCCCCCTAGTGACCCAATTCCTCTGTTGTACAGACTCTGATCCAATAGAGGATAGGTCTTAGTACTGCAATATGTTCTATGTATTTACTATTTAGTACATTGGTATCAACAGTGCTCCCACTGGGAGACCTAGGATCCCTTTCATAAAGTATTTTCTGTTATGGCAAGCGAATTTACTTTATCTGTGCCCCATAATTCGGCTCTGTATAATGCTGCTGCCTGGGCCTTGTGTCTATAAACCTCCAGGGCGGGTGTTACTGCCTTAGTAATACACTTATTATATTTGTTCATGTTTGGCCTTGAACTTTGTGTAAGAACCATCTTTGCGTGACTTATCTGGGGTTCCCACGATAATCAGAAGTCTAGTATTACACTGAAATAATTAAAGTTGGTCACATGCTACAATTTTTGCTCCGCCGCTGTGATATTTTTCTTAAAGGACCTGTGCAGTTCACTGTCATATATTTAGTCTTATTTATATTTATTTCAAGTCCTAGTCTTTTTTGTGCAGTAGGTGTGAAAACAGTTAAGTAGATTTTGGAGTCCACTTGATGTTTGTGAAATCAGAATAGTATCTTCCGCAAAAGGCAATGCGGGAACCGGGTTTCTGCAGAGCTGCGGGTAGTCATGGTTGCATTGCTTTAGATGGTCAACAACATCATTAGTATATAGGGAGATCAGGGTTGGTGCCATCACGCAGCCCTGTCTAACTCCTCTCCTTATTAGTATTTGTTCGGTGAGGTTACCTTGTTCACACCAGCTCACTCTAGCGAAACTGTTTTGGTGTAGCCTAATTATCTGGGTCAAGATTTCTTCTGGGACTCCTTGGGTCTTTAATATTGCCCACAGAAGTCCTCCCAGGACATAGTCAAATGCTCCCTTTAAGTCTACAAACGATATATAAGCATGTTCTTCCTTGATTTTGATGTATTTCCATAAAATACACATGAGCCTAAATACCTGTTTAATGGTGCTAGTACGGGTCATAAACCCAGCTTGGAAAAGTGTAAACATATTGTTATCACAGATCTAGTCATTCAGTCTGTTCAGAATTTTGCATCAAATCTTTAAGACTTATTGGCCCATAATTCCAAGGCTCACATTTATTGCCTTTTTCGTAAATCGGGACAATTTCTGCCCCGTTCCATGTCGGGGGATTGGTGCCCCTGAAACAACCGCATTACTTATCAAGTTTACATAGGGTACCCACACTTCTTTTTCATGTTTCAGCAGGTCCCCGGAGATTCTATCTAGCCTAGGAGCTTTACCCAATTTTATAGCATTGATGGGCCGCTCTGTTTCGGCTAATCTAAATTGAAGTACCTGTTCCTCACTTCCATTTTCCCTAATACTAAAGAACATTTGCTCATCATGATCAAGATGGTTAGGGGCTGAGTAAAGATTAATGAAGTGCTGAGTCCAAGTATCAGGGTCCACGTAAAGCTCTGTATGGGAAACTAAATCCTTATTGGCATGTGCAACTATTTTCCAGAATAAAACAGAACCCTTCATTTTGGCTGCTTGGAGTAGGTCACACCAGTTTGCATCCTCCCAATTTTTTGTGCATTTAACAATTCCTTTTTATAATTAGCGCATGTCTCATTTAGCATTAGTGCATTCCTACTCTTAAAACTATAATGTAGAGTCTTCTTGGCTTTTTATGCTTTGCTGTGTACTATGAGTTGGATGAGTCCCCTCTCCTCACTTCTTGCTTTATTTTGCTAGCAGGTGCTTTTGTTAGAAATGGTCTTAGTTCAAAAACAAAAGTTTGGTAAGTAGCAATTACCAAGGCTCATTAGGAGTTACTCTTATGGTATTTCTGTAGTATCTCAGAAAAGGTTTTATAGATGATAGTCATGGTCTCTATATTATTACATATGCAGGGCCATTTGAGTGTTCTACGGTTGTTTCCTAATATAAATTGGTTAAGAATGGGGTCTAAACCAGTTGTTCGTACTTTGGCATTGCACCTTATCCATTCTAGGCACAAGGGATAATGATCACTATCTTCCCTTTCCCTATCTATTCTGAATCTGACACTTTTGTGCAATGTTGTTATACGGTGCAATATGTAATTGATTCTTGAGCTAGCATTTCCCCTTCTAAATGTGTACAAAGTGGTTTTACTTTCGTTGCCATTCTTGTCCCTTTCGTCGCATGCTCTTAGGCCATGCTCTGTTGTAAAATGTGCTAATTGCATAGCTGCAATAGTGCACAGTACATGATTGCCTGTTCCAGTTGAGGGATACCTCTGACCATGTCCTCATCCTCAATAACCAAGTCCAAGCCTATAAGTGGCTTGTAAGTACAATTAAAATCTCCTCCTGAGATAATTGTATCACTAGGATCTATGCTTTTAAGAATGGTATCCAAAAGTCTTATGATCTGTGATTCGATATTGGCTCTCTTAGGTCTACTATAGACATTTAACACATGTAATGATTTATCATTATTCATAGATATTTTAATTCCAAGCTTATCTGGTGAATCAATGTGATAAGTATCAATATTTACATCTGTGGCAACTTTTACCCACATGGTCACCCCTCCTGATGGTCTACTATTCTGTGAAGTAATGGCATTTTATAAAATGTTTTGTACCCTTGTTATACGGAGGCTCTAGAAGCTATGACCCCTGGAAGACTCAAAAATGGAACTGCTCTACATATGTGCTCCGAACAGCAACTAAACACATATTTTTTAGTTTTGCTACATTCCATTAAGTCAGTGCTATGATTTCCTTATTCATTACACTAGGGTTAGTGGAAACATTCAACTTTTCTTCCTACCCTATCTCTGCATTTGTAAAGTTATTTTCCTCCCCACTTTCACCCACTTGTATTTTCTGTTACTCTTTCCTAATTAAGTTTCCAGCTCGTACTATCTCGATATCCTCACCATGTTCTAAAGTTAGATTTGTACTACTCTGTTCCAGTATTCTTTGTGGTGATAGTCAAACTACTGCATCAAGATTTTGCAAATCTTGTAACCCATCAAGACATGGCTTGTGAAGCTTGAACCTTATTATTGATTTTGACGCTGGCTCTGTTCTCAAGTCCATAGCAATCAATCCATCCACAGTCTTCTTATCTACAACTGTTATTGAAATAGTATCATGGTTCTCTCCTCCGCTCTTCAAACGTTCCGCTCTCACTATATCTGAACATATCACCGATAGGCACTGTCGATCATGCCTGATCCAGTGGATACATTTATTTTTAAGGGCTTCCCCATTCTCACTACTTCATTTAGCTAGTTTTGGAACACTAATTAAATAAATTCTACTTGATCTAGAACTTTTTTGCAATTCCTCAGCATTGTGCTTATTTCTTATATTATGATCTCCCCTCCACTGACTCAAATGTCACGGTGTATGTCTGTCTCCTTTCTATTGGCAATACAGAGCTTGGTAGGGTGAGAACCAAGGTGGTAACTGGGGATACCTTACTAGTGATGTACAAATGGCCTCTCTGTTTGCCACTCTATCCAGTCTATACAGATTATAATCATTCTAAGTAGCACATTTCTTACCCGAGATGGATGACTTGAGAGTGTTATAATCTGCTTGTGTGGTAAACAACAACAATCTCACTTGCACGGGTTGAGGTTTTGGCATTAGATATTAAGGTAAATTCAGTATCTCGTTACTGCTACTTGGTGTGACTTTTTTACTATCTTTTACTTATGTTGACAATGATTTTATTAACTCTTTTAAGCACATCACTTCATTTGTTAGAGCATTTATGTTTGCTAAAAGTATGCTCACTCGACCAACACTACATATGCAATGATCAGTTCCTGGAGGATGTGTCGAATCTAGTTCTATTGGTACTCCCTTGGGTATTACTGGCTCTTTGTCTGAATAATTAAGACTTTTTAAACTTTGTCTTGATGTTTCTGGGTCTTGTTCTTCGTCTAATAATGGTGCAAATCTATTTGTACAGTTAATTGACATAGCCAACCCCTCCCGATCTTCGCTCTTTTCTGCACTAGGCTGAGTCTCTTTTGCCAGTTGCTCATGTGTCTGGTTTAACACTACAAAATTTGCATCAATGGGTCTTACTGCCCATGGTATAGATTCATATTTCTCCATCATACTAGTTTCTGTGGGTTTGTTGCCCAATTTCCCTTTCTGTTATACCCTTCCTTTCAAGATATAATAGGAGGTTATTTTCTTCTTCTGTGCTTTAACATATTGTGCCTGGTCACCCAACATGGGTTCAACCTACTCTATTAGATCATCTATTTCTGCCATTGTGCAATTATATCCAGCATTCCTCATTATCTTTGCTGTTTTTGCCAGGGGGAGACTCTGCTGCTTTTCGTTTCCCCATTGGATTTAAATTTCAATTCCTCACCCAAACTGCACACTCTTGTCTTCGTAAATTGAGCAAGGGTGGATAACAAAATTGAAGATTTCCAAATATTAGAATGGACAAACAGTATCAATTACTAAGAAAATATAAAATACTCAATTTATATAGACCTAGCCACTTTAACATATGTAATTAAACTTTGCTTCATATAAACGAAGATCACCAAATTTTTTCCGCTTGGTTCATTAGAGTACCACGTCACAGTACCTTTTGTTCTGTGGCTAGCATATACGGCCGGTGTCAGAAGTATATCAATTTGTCACTAGATATCTGGTACAGTGTAGAAGATGTAAGATGTGTAAGATGTGGCCAGCATCTGACGGGCTCCGACAGGCATGGAAAAACCTGCCTTTGGCTCGAGCTTTGCCCGGGCACCACCCAGGCACATCCATGTGCGTCCTGTGCTGTGGGAGTCCTCGGCCGCTGAAATGCTCATCACTAGGGGATGAAGGTTACCATCTGACCGCCTCCTGGTGGGAGCGTGCGGTAAGGGCTGCTGGTCCCTGAAATCCCCCAAAGCACTGGCATTACCAGGGGTGATGTGGCTGCACAAAGTGAGTTTAGGCGCGTCCTGCGCTGCGGGAGTGCCCGGCTGCTGAAACGCTCAACACTAGGGGTCGAAGGTTATCACCTTGCCGCCTCCTGGCAGGAGCGCGTGGTAAGTGCTGCTGGTCCCTAACATCCTCCAAAGCACAGGCAACATCAGAGATGATGTCACTGCGCAAGTTTAGTTTAGGCGCGTCCCACGTTGCAGAAGTGCTCGGCTGCTGAAATGCTCGTCACTAGGGTTTGAAGGTTACCCCATGGCCGCCTCCTGTGGGGAGCGTCCGGTAAGAACTGCTGGTCCCTGAAGTCCCCCAAAGCACTGGCAACACCAGCGGTGACAATGTGAGTTTAGGTGCAAATGAAGAGTTACAAATTCCATACCTCTCTGGAAATGAGGCACAACGTCTGGTGCACGTTGATGTGGGTCACACCAGACAATTGCGGTCACACACAATGAAGAGTTGCAAATTTTGTATCTCCCGGGATATGAGGCGCAACGTCTGGTGTGCATTGATGTGGGTCGCACCAGACAATTCTGATCACACACAGAGATGCAAGTTTTGCAATGCTTCATGAGGTAGAGTGAGGCACTGCTACGTATACGCCCTCACCTCTGAGGGCTGCAAACTGTGATTCGGACACCACACATAAAGAGCATGCAGTCGGCATGTCACACGAGAGATGCGGCACGATTGACAAAGCGGGTCACGCTGGATCACGCAACCAGGGAATCTGCTCACTACCAACAAGAGGCTTATGCATGCCGAGTTCCCCACTATGCACAGGCCATGTGCCTTAGATGCGGGCAAGACTTCTGGGGCTCCACACAAGGCAATCCGGTCTCCAGGCACAATTCTTAGCTCCACGCTCACGCCGCTCTACCAGTAGGGGTGGGAGGAGTTTGCCTAGTTGTAGTCCACGGAATGCCATGAAGTCACCCAAAAACTCTGTAAAATTCAGCGGAGTTCCGTTTATGGTGGAATTCCTGTCTGTCGTGCTCACATCTGGCACCGAAACTATGGAACTCAATGCCTTCAGAGCTAAGAGTGACCACGGAGGAACGAATTTTCAGAAAGAAATTAAAGACCTGGCTATTCCCATGCTGAGATTCATCCGCACTTACTCCTGTTCCGCAGCGCTGGGAGGCCCACGGGCAGCTATGCGCTATACAAAACCCTTAAACATAAACATAAACATAAATGTGCACAACAGCTCTAAGTAAGCTCATTGAGTCACTAAACTGGTTCTATCTATCCCCCAGAGGCACACACAGGGGCAGTGCAGCGGATGTCATGGAGCAGGGCTGGTACGGTAGTCAGTGGCAGAGAATGGTGTAATCAGCACATTAGCAGAGTAATGAGTGGCAGGTGTGCAGTGGATTGACAAGGGCAACACAGTATCAAAGCAAGAGTAGGACAGTCAGTAGGTAACCAGAAGAAGAAAACACAATGGCGGTATAGTGCTCAGCAGCAGATAGTGCTTGTGCTGTAGACAAGGCAGTGCACAGACAATGGTTCAACTTTAAGTAATACAGTAGTCAGTGGAAGGCTGCGCTTGTGCTGTAGTACGTTGCACAGCGCTCCACTGTAGTAACCCCTCACCTACCTTCTGCTGCCACCGGGCCATGTCAGTGGTTATTGAAGGTGTGCACAATGCAGCAGATGGTGAAGAGTAGAGTTGCAGGCCGTGCGGCAGTCCCTCTTCTCGTGCTGCAACCACTCCTGCTCCTCATGGCCTTCACTGCGCATGTTACAGGAGCTGCACCTTGGAGTCTGACATTTGGGAGCCCGCCACTCCTCGCGCTGCAATCGCTCCTTCTCCTCATGGCCCTCACTGCGCACGGGGCTGAGGCTGCAGCACCAAGGCCGATGGTGGGAGCCTGCCATCTAGCTCCGAGTCATCTTCGCTGAAGGGAGGGTCTGACATGCTGTTGATACTGCTGCCCGAGGGGCTGGAAGTGTGGATACTTGCAGCTCCACAGGGCAGCTGGGAGCTTCACAGCCAATGTGTACCGGCCGGGCCCGGCCGAGACTTCCAACACCTGGGTAGGTGTGACTATAAATGAATCCTCCAGATACGGCTCGCAGCCTTACCTAGACCCTGGCATGGGAGTGTGTGCTGCTCTATATTCACCATATTCCCCCCAGAGGACAGGTCAAGCTACGCAGCCCCCTCTTTCCAGCCCAGATCAGTGACAAAGCAAAGGCAAGGCCGCCCTCACTGGGTCATTTGCATCTCCTCAACAATGGGGCCAATCAGAGCACTGGACCCCCTGCCTCGAGTGACGTTACAGAGTCGAAACATGTGGTGGACCTGTAGCTTCCACTTTAAACAACACATAGTGCAATTCTACTTTCCAAAATTACGGGAGATGAAAACACGTCTCCCTTTTTCAGAATTAAAACCACGCAGCACATTAAAAAAACATGGCAATTTGAAGCTAACAGCTGGGATGGGCAGAAAAATCTGCTCCGTTGGGGTGGCAGAGTTTTTGCCAAACTTTGCAATCCAAGCAGAGCGTGAAGTGGGCAAAACTCTGTGAACTCCGCCGGCGGAGCTGAGTTTACTGCTCACCTTTAGCTACCAGTTGGGATCCAGCAGACGATGTGGGCACTTAAAAGGGCACCGCTCTCCCGGTGTCACAAGTAGATGGTGTGGCTCCCTCATAGGAGATCTTTGATGTCCCTGAGACCTCTGAAAGAACAGGAGGCAAGTCAACAAGCCCTTGGAGAGCACACTTCAGGGTGCCACACAGCAGCAGGTAGTCGGCCCATGTCAGCCACTATTCAGGAAGGGTGCACAGTCCCTTTCAATGGCAGTAATACTCCTTGTGCACAACAGATTCCTCTGGCAGTGTGCACCACGTAGTTTCAGGTACTCTGGTTCCACATCCCCACAAGTGTATCTCTGCCCTGCTGAAGTATGGCACCAGTAGTTACAGTGTGGTGTGCCTTTGAAGTGGGGGGATCAAAGGGTTGCTCTTTGACCCACAGATGTTTCCCCTAATTTTCAGTCCTGTTTGCCATTAGGCCATGGAATGCATATCTTAACCTTTATTAGGTCGCTATCTGGCTCCATAGGCCAAGTGTCACAACTTCTTCCTCCAATCTACCCAGCCAGGCCCTCGAATGGGAAAGGTCTGTCATTCCAGTTGCATGCCCAACATTTTATAGCTGTCACTGGGAAATGCCCAGATGTGCTCTCCCAGCCTCCGGTGTGGACTGGAGCCAAGCAAAAAGGAACACAAAGAGTTTTAGAGCAGAGAAATGCCCACTTTCTAGAAGTGGAATATCTAAGCTAATAAAGACAAAAACACCTTTACCACTGGAAAGGGTTTGTCATTTTGAATCCAATGATAGGAAACATTATGATGCTGTTCCAATGCAATTCACTATTGCAGCCTGAAGTAATTTCAACCATTTCCTCATGTTAGCCTATTGGAAGAGAAAACCTTATAGGTAGTGAAAACACACATGGGTATTCCTCACTACCTGGGCAGGGAACACACATCTGTACCTGCCCTGCCTTTCACCTACCACTCGCTTCACCTCTTAAGACGTACCCTCGGGGTGTTCTAGTGGTAGTAAAAGGTCCTCTCAGAATAGCCAGTGACTTAGAAAGTCCAGCCTGAGTAGAAGCGCAATTGCGCATACACAGACCTGTGATGGCAGGCTGGACACATCTTTAAACACACTATAGGTGAAAGTGTGCTGATCGGCCTGCAATGACGGGCTGGACACGTGTTTTAAAATGTCACAGGTGCAGGTGCACACACCGGCCTCCAATGGTAGGCTGGACACATGTTTAAGCACACCACTGGTGCAAGTGCACAGACCTGCCTGCATTGGCAGGCTGGTGACCTATTTCATAAACATCAGGTGAGCACTACTTCCTAACATGGGTAGGAAAGGTGCCCACACCTTCACACTGCATTTACAGTGGGAAAGTGCCCCAGGTCCTATGGCCACAACAAGAGAATCAGCAAAACCCGGGAGGTGACCCATGGGGAGAGCTGACCCCCTAGGTGGGGAAAACCCACATGGGGGTTCTTTCCTACCCGGGCAGTGAACACACAGGTGTACCTACCCTGTCACTCACCTACCCTGAGCTTCACCCCTCAAGGCTTACCCTCGGGCTGCTCCGGTGGTAATGAAAGGCCACCTCAGGGTTGGCTAATCAGTGAGAAAGGCCAACCTGAGCATGATACATGTTTAATGGGGTATTCGGGCAGGTGGCACCATCAGTGCTCGTCCCACTGCTAGCCAGTGCAGTATTGGCACTGGGTATGTGGTGTACCATTTTACAGGGCCCTCACAGATACAACACCTAAACCAATCAAGAAAGCACCCTTTCCTGGCATGTGCAGGAAGGGTGCACGCACTTTCCCACTGCAGTATATTGGGAAAGTGCCCAGAGTCTAAAGGTCATCAAAAGAGAATCGGCAAAAACCAGGAGGACAAAAAGCAAAAAGGTTTAGGGAAATCCCCCTAAGAAGGGTCATGTCCTGTTATGCATCCCAATGTACCCCAATACAGGCCTAGGTAGTTGCACGACCTTTTACCTACATTTGTCCTACCTTGCACTACATAACGGTTCTGGCACCGACCTTTTACCTAGTTAGGTGCCAAATACATGTTGTGTGGTTTTCTCCGAAACCTAGCCTCATTTATAATGCATGAGGATTCTTAGTATCACAGCAGGATTACCATCTTCCGCATAATAACTCTGTATAAGGGTCACTGCTATCGTCATCCTTGGCCGACATGCCCACAGTACCATGACACATCTAGGTAGAACCCCTGAGGGTACCTTTTCGGTATACAAGTACCACATCTTCACTGGGAAAACCAGAGGAGAAAAAGCTTACATTCTGACACGCTGATACGAGACGCTGAAGTCCCTGCATGCAGACTCTCCAGCACGCAGTGGTCTGTCATCCCTTGCAGGGTGTCCAACTCGAGACCAAGATGGAGTCCTTTGCTCTCTCACATCAGGTAATGGGGTTTGCTCCTTTCTAGGGGGATTCTTAGCTATACGCCTACATACAAGCTAGGTGCACTTAGGTACATCTAGTTAGGGTTTGCATCGTAGGAGTATGCGTTATTACTGCCATGTATCTATATGCCTGCTATATTCACTGTTTTAGCACCATGGTAGAATTCTACCTTTTTATTTACTCTGTTGGTGCTTGTGATCATCTATATCTGTTTCTGTCTTATGGTTGTTGCAGCACACATATTTTATACTAGAATGACGCTGGTTCAATAAATACATATTGAAAACGTCCCCACCGTTTATTCTGCGTATCTCTCTAAGACATAGTGAGCACGAGTGACTGAGCGAAAAGTACTGTACTGTTTCCACGATCCCTGAGGGGTCAGAGTTGTCATGTTCGATAGTTGCCACAACTATTCACTCCATGGTAAGGTTGGGGGGCTCATAGTGGCACTGTGAGCTAGCTGGCCTACAGACTAACATATCCTATGGGGGTGTCTGGAATCAGTCTGGACACCAATCCCTTAGTTTATGTTGTCTAAACATGCAGATCCTATATAGAGTTGTAGGAACTACATGACAGGGTGCCGCCAACGTTGGTTTGGTTCTTATTTAACAGTCAAATCTGAGTAGTTCAGCCGTGCTTTCTCAGAGACCCCTACTCACATATACCCAGAGACGTCTGGAGTGAGGAGGGAAAAAAATCCACCACAGCTGAATAGGTAGATCCTATATATTGGCTGTAGGTATATTCAAGATTGAAGGATTACAGTTCCCCATGTTGTGCTAAACCTTATCTCTTTCCCATACGAAAAAACTTCCTTGGAAAATGTCTGTCCAAGATGAGACTGTGCCTGCATTAAATGCAAATGCAGGGGAAGCTGAACAGGAAGGTACAATAAACATTTCAGAAAATGTCAGAAATGCACTTACTTTAAAACTAGCAGATTTTGGAGTCTCAGCATTAGGTGGGACTATTACCTTTGTGATTGAGGCACACGAGGCATACAGGACAGAGGTGTTCTATTCTTGGGTCAAGTTCCCACCTGCAGATGCACATACACATACATTTTATTCTTATGTAGCATATGAAATACCAGAAGAATACAATCCATACGAGGAAATAGAGGTCCCGTTAATGTACCAGGAACATATAAATTGGTTTAAAGGCACCCTCCCACACACCACAGAAAAAGTGAGACTCGGTCCGCTCAGCAGAGACGGAGCGATTTGGCTGGTCCTAGCTGCCTACACACCGCATCCAGAAATTGACACATTGCCAGTAGCAGACTTACATCCACTTCACAAAGAAATAATAAAACTTTACAGAAATCTGACACAGTTCATTATGAGAACACTTACACTTCAACCTACAAGGGTTACACCAGCAGGTCAACTACAAGGGACTGCAACTAAAATCACCCCACAAACACTGAACGCGGTTACGGGAAGAATGCCCACTAAATGTGAGCAAATGCCATTCTGGATAGCACAGAAAATAGCACAGCTAGAGGCAGTGTTTCCACACAGAGGCCCACAAGAAAAACACAGAATACTAACGATCTGCTTGCCAATGGAGATAGCCCCTCAGGTAGAGGATTGTACCACTTGGGGTACAGTTTTTGCTGCCATCTATACCAGGACTCATGGCACCCCTTCAATAGCAGTAATACCAGAAGTATTAAAACAAATACAGAATGAGTACAGGGCAGAACCTGCCCTGAACTTAGGGATGAAATTAATAGGCAATTTATCCCAGGTATCTACAATTATGTTAGCAAACATAAAAGGGGAGGCAACATCAGTGGCTATACACCAATGCCTGAGGGAAAGCACTCCTGCTCAACAGCGAGAAATACCCAAAATTTTCAAAGGAACTTATGCTTCATTGAGTAGAGATAATTTGGGAGCTAGACCTATGAAACCACAATTAATGGGTAATCCTGAAAAGGATAACTCCAAGCAAGCACCCGTTTCTTCTTCTAAGAAAGGGATAATAAACAACAAAAAATAGGCAGAATGCATCACAATCACGGGGTGGGTCTCCTCAACAGGAGCCCTCTGAAGGAGGTATAACCTTATGAACTGTGATAACATTAAAAAACCTGACAGGTATCAGGATACTGATACACATTCCTCTCATTCCTTTCAGGGTTCATCAAAAAACTCCGAGAGTGAAGGACGGTCAGAACACAGATCAGAAGAATTTAAAAAGAAGAAAGTTGCTGGCCTTAAAATAGGAAATGCCCAGGCTACTGAGGACTGAACTTCTGAACGGGGAATGGGCCCTGACGATTCTAGACAGCACAGCAGAAGTAACAATAGCTCACCAGAACCTGATGGAATTTCTGGTGACAGCAACGGTGAATGAGCATATCACGGTGGAGACACCTGATACTAGGGTAAGTGTCCCACATCAGTTATATAAAATAACACTCCATATGGAGGGGGACATACCCAGGAAAGTGAAAGGTCTCCTTTGGGAGAACCTGACATATGGATATGACATCCTTTTGGCTGAAAAAGATTGGCCACCTGAGTTCATTATGGACTTCCCAAAAGGAGAAACAATAATTTTACTGGCTTTCTCCGACCTCGTTCCAAAATCATTAAAACATTCATACGCGCAGAAGTGGGCAGTAGCATTAGCTCCTGCATTATACCGCAATCATGTAGGAGGGGATGCTGAATGACCTCACCATGTAATCCCAGTAAAAACGACTCCAACTCCACAGAGACAGTACCCAATAAAACAAGATGCAAAAAAACAAGTCAGTGAGATCTTAGATCAACTTGAATACCAGGGTGTAATCGAGAATTGCACCTCTTCCATGAATAATCCTTTGTTTCCTGTAATGAAACCTGACAATTCATATCGCCTAGTTTTAGACTACAGGCATTTGAACACATGCACAAAAACATTTGCAGTACAAAATACACGCAGTGCCGCATTAATGAATAACATTGTGCGGAAAAAAATAGAAAACAACACTAGATATCTCAAATGCATTTTTTTGCCAAAATATAGCACCTGAAAGTAGATATTTAACAGCATTTTCGGCCCTCGTCTCAAAACACCAATTCTTTTGATTGCCCCAAGGGTATAAGAATAGCCCCGGGTTATTCACAGCAAGAGTATCAGAGCTACTTCAAAATTTTGATGAGGAGGCATTGTCCTATGAGATGATATTTATCTGATCGACGATGAACTATTGAATCATTTGAACAGGGGGAACAACATAATTTTGGGGTTCGCCTCATAGTGCTATAAATTTAACTTTAAAAATGTCAAAATTGCCCACCTTAATGTCCTATTTTTAGGATGTGAGCTCCTAAGTGAAGGGAAAAGCTTAGCAGCTAATTTTTAAGAAAAGTGTGCGCTGCTCCATCCTCTAAAGACCCTGAGAAACTTACAATCAATTTTAGGATTCCTACATTTTGGCAGAACATACATTTTAGAATACGCAGAAAAATTAAAGCCTTTCTACGACTTAATTAGACCTGATTCTCAGTTCGACATTTGACACAAGAACATACAGAAATTCTTTGTTCCCTACAAACTGCCATGATAGCTTCCACTCATTTAAATACACGTGTAAATACTACAGATTTGGTGATCCGTGTAATTGCGGGTCAATCCGGGTACACCTACCTAACCTTCAATGAAGGCGAAACTGTACCCATTGCATAAAAATCACATTTGTACCTGAATGCTGATATGCGTTTTGCATCCACAGAAAAAATACTAACAGCAGTACAGACTGCTAGAGTGAGAGAAAGAGCACTGGTTCAGGGGAAACAAATAATTGTTGTAACTTTGGTACCAACCTTAGAGGCTGTTACAAAAGTAAGCATTCCAAACACAAAAGCACTACATCCTTGATGGATACAATGGGTTAATTATCTCACTGCAACAGATGTAGACTACAAATTTGATTTTACATTAAAAACACATGCATTTTTTCACTACAAATAAGAATATCCTCTTCTGATTTAAATAACGCCTCTAGATCAGTATGAATACATAATTTACACTGACGGCTCAGCTCAGCCAGCCGTAGGAAATAAACAGCAATACAGCGCAGCTTGTGCAGTTGTAAAGGGGCATATGCGGGACAGTAAATTCCGTCCTCGCAATACGCATATGCAGTCTCTAGGAGATTGCACAGCACAACTGGCAGAACTAAAAGCCCTGATACTGGCACTAAGAAATTCAGATCGAGAATTTCCCATTTTATTGTGCCCAGTCTTACAATGAATATCTTCAATACTGTGGCCAGAATGGGTTTAAAGATTCAACAGGTTGCACAATAAAGCACAAGTTACTCTGTGAACAAGTGGCAGAGCTGAAAAAAGTCTTGCCACAGGCTCACATGATTCATACGCTGAGTCATCAGCGTGTTGGGTTGCAAGTTGAAGGGAATTCATTGGCTGATGAAGCCGCCAAGGCAACAGTGAGAACTGCTGCAGTTGCTGCAATCATCCTTTCCAGCACGAGGATAGACAGACAGATAATGGTAGCGGTCAACACTACGCGAAATAACATCTCAGCCTTGCCGAAAGTTTTTCCACTAAAGTACTCCTATAAGTTAAATGCGCAAAACATACCGTATGCTCAAATTCCAGGAGTGGGGGATAGAGTAATACCAAACATGGATCGCAGATTAGGTTTAATACTAGCTGCACACGAGGGTCTGGGCTCAGCACACGCAGTTATCACTGCGACAGTTTCATTGCTGAAACAACATTACTGGTGGCCAGGTCTTACCAAACAGACCAAGGGCTTTGTCCTTAAGTGTGACATCTGTCAGTAGAGGAAGGGTTCTACTGTGGCACGTCCGCAACAAACACCACTATTGATATCAGACAGACCTCTCGCATGTGTCTATTTGGACCACTGCAGCCCCTTACAATCCAATGGGGCTTACAAGTACATCTTGGTGACAGTGGATTCATGCTCTAGATTCCTGTGGATTTGGCCCCAGCGCTCGGCTGACGCTCGAACTGTTATAAAGGACATACGCAATCGGCACATTACATTCTGACCATGGACCTGCGTTTAGCTCTCTGGCTTACAAGGAAGCCATGGGAAGTTTGGCCGTTGCATTGCAGCACTCCTCTCCATATCATCCCAAGGGAAACTCGATTGTGGAGAAGAAAAACCGGGACTTAAATCAATCCTTAACAGCAAGGGTATTCGGCTCAGGTGGTAGTTGGGTCAATCACCTATACGGGGTCCAGAGGGCACTTATTAACATGCCAAGAAGTTCCCTAGGAGGCCGTAATCCATATGAGGTCCTGTTTGGGACAAGAATGTGAGTACCCGACCTCGTTTTTGGCAGCACAGTGGTGGATGAAAAAGCATTTGACATCAATAATCGTTTGGCTGTTTTACAGGAACTCAATGAATTCTGGTCACTACAAAGCAACATCCAAGTAAAATGCACCACCACTGGGGAAGTGAAAGCTGTTTCGGCAAGACCTCCCTGAGTCCCGAAGATCAGGGACCTGGTCAGAGTAAAGATTGTGGACAAAAAAGAATCTGGGCCATCTTACAGAGCGCCTGTCCTGGCTGTCAAAGGAGCAAGAACAGTACTTCTACCACATCTTGCTGGAAAGAAAGAAAAGAGATTTGCCTCCATTGATCTGATCAAACCACGCTATGTGGCCGATACTGAATAGCAGGCCGCGTGGACTCCTGGGTAGCCACCGATCTCCCCTCACTACCATACAGGAAGTTCAGACAGAAAGACTAATAACGTTTGAAGATTCTACTCTACGAAGTAACGGAGTTGCCAATAATGGAATAGAACTCATACCAGTCGAAACTGAATAAAAACAAAATACAAATGAAACACAGATCTCAATTCAGCCTAATACCGACATCTATAGGAATATGTCTTGCAACGAGTCATCTGCCAGTTCAACAAAACCTGCTGAGCTACAAAAGATAGATCGAACAGCGTCTAGCTACTTCATCGATTCTGACACCTTTTCTCTGGATCCTAGTGAACCTGAGTCACTGCCAGCTTCGGTTTCCCTCAAAGAAAACATATTTAAACTCTACCTTTGGCTGAAAAAGACTTACTTTGTTTCTGCCTGGCTTCAGCTCTGGGTGGCAATTGGTCTACTTTTCCTAGGCCTTTGGATAGGTGTAGTGACTATCTTTTTCCTGCTCCTGAATGGACATTATCTCCCAGAACGCTCCGCAGTACAACATGTGAACTTGGTCCTGAAACCACATACATCATCTCATCGTGAATGAAAAGACCTGTCCTTTGTGAACATTACAGCAGTTCCAATTCCTGAAGGAATAGTTTGGGATAGGGTTTCATATGATTTATTTGGTCCCACTGAACTTTTGAAAATACCATATGTATTTAACATTTCTTTGAATGATATCATCACCTCCAGTACATTCTCTGATGATTGGGACTTTGAAACTGTGAATAGTATGTTGTCTGATTTAGAACAATCTGCTGCATTCTCTAAAAATGAATTGTATGATGATACATCTGATTTTGATACTGTGTATTGTCACCAACATTATGGTCATCATTTCTTGCATAAAGCAAGTATCCCAGGCAATACTTTTACTTACCATCAATAGGAACATTGCCCAACACCACCAAAAGGAAGTTCACAAACGTTTGCACAAAGGTTTGCTTATTTTTCTGGGTTTAACACTTCAGACCCAACCTCATATTATTATAAGGTTGCACCTACACCTGCAAAGAAAAATATGCTCACTAATACGAAACAGATATACTCTGCTTCCTTTATTTCCCAGCTGTCTTTACAAGGTTTTGACTTCTGGAGGGACACCATAGACACAAAATCTGTCTGGGGGACTAAAGATTGGCAAGTTCAGGGAACTGAGGCATTATTTAGAGCGTGCCTCATACCACAGCAAATTATCTTCCTGAACAACACAGTGCAACTGACTTCCTGTCTTGGATTAGCCAAGATCAAGGACTTGAACACACCTCAGATTCCCTTGCTTTCTCACTTTGAGGGATGGCAAAACTATACACAACATAGTGAGGATACTCTAGATGACATTATGCATGAGGGTTCATACAATTCTTCAGACCCCAATTGGAAGGGATGGTTGGTTTGGCCTATCAACACAAATAGGTGTCAGTCAAGATTCAGAGGTATCACAGAAGGATTTCGTATCCATAGGCCTGCCCAACGCTATGTACAACGAGAACATCTGGGGGTGGTGACATCCTACAGTGTTGGTAAGTTATGCCTAGAGTGGCTGGGAACCTCAACACTGTCCCCGGTTGAACAGCACTTGTCCTTACTTTCAGATGACATGGATCTAAGGGATCATCTGCTAGGTCCCCGGAAACCACGTCGCAAGCGCTTCTTTTACTCTATTTACAACGAAGTATGGAAAATCTCTCAACAGGAAGCTGCGGGAGATGCATAAAATTGACAGAGTTAACCTAGAAAAGGCTTTGGCAGTGGTCAACAATGGCATGACCATACTAACATCCAGGATTTATTCACTGGGCAACATTGTGTCTTCTGCAATAGATATAATGCAAAGTATAAAATGCTGCATATTGAAAAATTGGACCAATCACCTTTCACAGTGGCTGAGTCACCTTCCACAGAATGGCTAATCAATGGCCATATTACATTGCCGGTCAATACATTCCAATTTAAATATTCTCTACAGTACCATCAAGTAGGCAGGTATGAAGCGTTGAGTAGGGAATACATACATGAATCTTGGGAATTACCTTACAGATTTAGATGCAGGAATTGGGTCACTGAAGTCTTTCTCAGTGGTTCAGACTGTGAGAATTCGTTAAGTGGGTCTCTAATTTGTCAGGCTATTATGCTTGACTGAGCTTGAAATGCTTCGGTTGCAAACATATCATGCCACTTGAAAGGATCCCCAGCTGCCGTGATTCATACGGTGTTCAAATTACTCTCGAATGGAAGTTATTTGATGTTGAATGATCAAGGTTGTTGTTGGATGATACCAGGCATCGCCTATCTGGTTACAGTAAGTTCCAGGGTTACATGTTGTATGCAAGTATTGTTTCCACCGACCCACACAGTCAGGGAGGTGCCGCTCTGGCCTTCGTTGAATGTTTCCCTTATACGGTTTGCTTCACTGAGCAGACTGAAAGCCATACTTTTACAGAAGGAGGTGGCCTTAACCTTAGCTCAAGAGACTTTTAATCTCCAGGTTGAAAGGTCTTCAACTGAGATACAGGCATTAGTCCGAACTAACTTCCTGCTCCATTTCGGGGAAATGGTACATCGTATCTTTAACATGTATGACACGAGTGGGATAGTACACCTATTTAAGAACATAGGTTCTGGGCTATTAAGTACCTTTCAGATGATCTTCGGAGTTATTCCTTCATTAATATCCACATATTTGGAAGCGTTTTGGAGGGCTTCCGCTGGTCCTACTATTTGCAGTGGGTATCCTTTTTTTAATTTTCCTGCAACGCAATGGGCGTCCCAAATTCCAAAGAGATGGAAAAAGCGCTCTTTGAGCAACGTTGCCGTGAATGCATGGTAATCCATCTGGGCACATCTTGGCTTCGGAAGCTAAGCGGGCATTGGTTTCTGTCATTCAGATCAGTCTGGGTTGAGTGCGTCCTGCCTGTACTCCGCTGCCTATTCTGCTGATACATCTGTCTAACACTTCTATTGGTTGCGCCTCCGGACATAAATGTACTGCTGGACCCATTAAAGGACCATGTAGTGCACTGTCCTCAGCGCATTCCAATTCTGATGTCAGCATTCTTAGAGCCACTAAGGGATGCTTCAGCTCCTGTCGGAATGGACACCAGCTCTGTACTAGGCTTACAGGCATCAAGTGCTTCCTCAGCAGCTGCTGTGGGAACCACAGACGATCACCTTTGCTCCGTTGACCTGATCCAAGAGGTGTTACAAGGACCGTCATATGCGAAGGCAAGCAGCAGTGATGTTGCATCTCCCACACAGGACACTAAACATTTGGCTCTCCGTGTGCTGGGAACAATTTTTTTTAAAACAACCTAAATTGGAATTCGAAAACATCATTTTTGTTTTTATTATTTCCTCTTTTGCTCTCACTGAGCACTGGGGCTTTCAGCATGCTCAGTTGGTCTTGCAGTATATTGACTATTTAGAGGACTCATGGAGTTTTTGACTTTTGCTTCGTTTTTACACATAGCATGTTCTATACTCATATTTTAGCTATGTTCTTATGGTTTTTAACCAGCCATATTTTAGAATTTGTTAGTTCTGTCATCCAGTCCGATGAGAAGTCAGTGTTATGAACCCCAATGTACCCCAATATAGGCCTAGGTAGTTGCACGACCTTTTACCTACGTTTGTCCTACCATGCACTACATAACGGTTCTGGCACCGACCTTTTACCTAGTTAGGTGCCAAATAAATGTTGTGTGGTTTTCTCCGAAAACTAGCCTCATTTATTATGCATGAGGATTCTTAGTATCACAGCAGGATTACCATCTTTCGCATAACAACTCTGTATAAGGGTCACCGCTATCGTCATCCTTGGCTGACAGTACCATGACACATCTAGGTAGAACCCCTGAGGGTACCTTTTGAGTATGTAAGTACCTCATCTTCGCTGGGCAAACCAGAGGGGAAAAAGCTTCCATGCTGAGACGAGATTAACCCTGGGCAAAGCACTACGCTACGCTCGCGTAGTTTGCGAAGTTTGCGCTACTTTGCACAACGCGAATTGCACGTAGCACAGTGCAAACACGCGTAGCATAGCGTAGCGTAGTGCAGCGGTCATTTTTTGCTTGCTCGCGGTCCTCAACGTCAAGTTGGCGACCGCGAGCAAGCAAAATGACATCCCGGCGAGACATTTTCTCGTTCGCGATCAGCAACATCAAGTTGCCGATCGCGAGCGTGGAAAATAAACCTCCCGGCGAGATTCTCAACGCGGAGAGGTCAGGTTTCTCATTGCGAGTGGTCGCGTATGCTCGCGACCGCTCGCGATGAGAAACTACCAGTCCGCGTTGAGAAGCTGCCGCTCGAGTAAAAATCTACTCGAGCGGCAGTAAAAGACAGCTCGCACTGTGCAAGATGCCGTTTTCAATGATTACACAGTGCGGACAAGCATCCGGCACTGTGCAATCATTGCGAACAGTGCACTACGCAGTTCGCATAGTGCTACGCGTAGCTCGCGTAGTGCGAACTGCACTTTGCGTAGCTTCGCGTAGCGCTACTTCGCGAACTACGCCCAGGCTTAGACGAGATGCTGAAGTCCATGCACGCAGACACTCCAGCACGCAGTGGTCTGACATCCCTTGCGGAGTGTCCAACTCAAGACCAAGACGGGTTCCTTTGATCTCTCACATCAGGTAATGGGGTAGGCTCTTTCCTAAGGGGATTCTTGGCTATACACCTACATACATGCTAGGTACACTTAGGTACATCTAGTTAGGGTTTGCATCATAGGAGTACGCATTATTACTGCCATGTATCTATATGCCTGCATATATTCACTATTTTAGCACCATGGTAGAATTCTACCTTTTATTTACTCTGTTGGCGCTTGTAATCGTCAATATCTGTTTCTGTCTTATGGTTGTTGCAGCACACTATACTAGGATGACGCTGGTTCAATAAATACATATTGAAAACGTCCCCACCGTTTATTCTGCGTATCTCTCTAAGACATAGTGAGCACGAGTGCCTGAGCGAAAAGTACTGTACTGTTTCCACAATCCCTGAGGGGTCAGTGTTGTCATGTTCGATAGTTGCCAGAAACTATTTCCTCCTTGGTAAGGTTGGAGGGCTCATAGTGGCACTGTGAGCTAGCTGGTCTACAGACTAACATATCCTTTCGGAGGTGTATGGAATCAGTCTAGACACCAATCCCTTAGTTTATGTTGTCAAACACGGAGATCCTATATAGATTTGTCGAACTACACAACAGTCCAACATGACCCCCTCCCAGCCTAAAGCTAGGGAAGTTTAATTATCCCCTAGATAAGCTTTCCAGCTCAGGATGATAGAGCCTGGACGATGGTCCACTTCTGTGGTGGTACCCCTCCAGCTCTAGGCCCCATGATCTCAGTAGGATTCCCTTTGTCTCTCTAAGGGGCTCACCCTAGGGTGTAGCCCCTTCCGTTCCTACCCCTGGGACACCTTAGTAAAATGGAACAACACCAGGCAATGGGCATCAACAACAGCCAGCATCCATATCCCAGCCACCCAATGTTCTCAGCCTTTGGTGGCTCCAGAAAGGGGGGACAACTGCCCCAGATGTCTTGCACCTTTCTCCCACTTTCCTTTCAACCAGGTCAGGAATGGCTACCTGCACCTGGTCACCCTGGTGCAGGTGGTCTGTACCCTGTGACTGGACAGGGGCCAGGGGTGAGTTTTTTTTTCCCCTGCCTGTATTTTTGGAGACCCATACCCCTGTTTGGGAGGATTACCACCCAGGACCCAAGCTGGTGGGCTACCGGTTCCACTCACCCCCCACATCCCTATTCTACTAGGAGACCCCTCAGTGGATTTTCCCCCAGCATAAGCCAGCTTCCCCTTTGGGATATGACAGGCCCAGGGCCTGGGGTTTGGCATTCCTTGGGATTTGCCCCGGCTTCTTCGCCCCCTCCTTTGGAGAAGGAAAATGGGACCATTTCCTCACCCAACTCCACAAAGAACTGCCTACACTAACACAAATCTCCCCCACCCGTGGTGGGGAGATAGCCGGCCCATCCACAGAGTGCCATCCCCCAATGTCTTTCAGCATCCTTTCTTCCCTTCTGTCCTCCAGCTCTTTGAAGGATATGCCCCTGGAGAACATATTGCTACCTGTGGTCAAGAAGACCACCCCCATCCACAGGGAGTCCAGTTGGAAACCCCTGTGTCAGCTCTAATCCCTCCCCTCACTCAGGATCTCCCTCACCATTCACTGACCCTTCTTCATGGGCCTCTGCCAATACTCACAGGTATTTCTGATGATCCGCCTTTAAGGCACTTCCCCTGTCAAGCAGCCCCCTTTCCTGGCAGAATCCTTCTAGCTGAGTCACCGTATACAGGTCCAGATCAGTTAACTCAAACAAGTCCCACTTAGATAGGACCCTAGGCATGGTGACAAACATCTGGAGCAGAAATATAGATCTATAGGGAACAAAAATCACCGACCCAGAGGTCAATCCGTTCTTCAGGCACACCTTAGGAAGTAAAGGAACACTTTGCCTACGTGAAGTTGTGGTGCACAATAAGTTATCATGCATTGCTATGCAAATGCAAGTCCTATCCCACGGCTTGACTGCCAAATGTTGAAACTGACCCTTTCCGGCTGGCTGAGTCGATGCCCCAGCCAGGCAAAACCTAGCACTCACATCAGGAGGATCCCAGGGAAGCATGTGGGGACAGGTAGCAGGACTAATTAGTTGGTAGTGGTCAAATGGAGGTCTGCCACCACTAGGGAAGTTCACCCACAGGATGCAGAGCAGAAGCGGGCTGAGGGCAAGAATCAGTCACTCAAAAGGGTTCCACAAGGGCCTCCTGGCACCATCCTAATTCTACAAAGCACAGTGGGGGTCACCCCGTCTCTTGACCCGCTTCTGATCATTCTTGGAAGCATTCCTCCACCCCGGTCAATCACTCTCATCACCCAGGCCCGAGCCAGGCAATACTACCTGGCAACACAATGTCGTTGGGGGTAGAGTGAGGACAGGACAGTTGGTCTGCTGCACTGAGGGCCAAATGGAAACAATCGGTGAATGGAGAAAGAAGCGGGGGGAAGGAAGTACCCCGTCAGGTACACATTGATAAGAGTCTCGCCCAGGCACTCCGGGCACAACGTCTGGTGCGCATTGATATGGGTCGCACAGGACTGGTCTGGTGACACACAACAAGGAGATACAAATTCTGCACTTCCCTGGAAATGAACCACAATGTTCGGTGCCTGTTCATATGGGCCACACCAGACAATTCCTATCATACACAAAGGTGCAAGTTTAGCAATGCCTCATGAAGTAGAATGAGGCACTACTACGGTTACACTCCCACCTCTGAGAGTCACAACCTGTGAATTGGACACTGGTCACAATGAGCATGCAGTCGGTGCATCGCACGCGAGACATGCAGTACGATCGACGAAGCGGGCCACGCTGGATCTCGCAACCAGTGAATCTGCTCACCACCAACAAGACGTTTATGGGTGCCGAGGTCCCCATGATGCAGGGGCCATGCACATTAGAGGCGGGCACGCATTCTGGGGCTCTGCACAAGGCAATTCGGTCTCCAGGCACATTTCTTAGTTCTACACTCACGCCGTGCTACTAGTTGGGATCCAGCAGATGATGTTGGCACTTAAAAGGGAACCGCTCTCCCGGTCTCACAAGTAGATGGTGTGGGTCCCTTGTAGGAGATCTTTGATGTCCCTGAGACATACAAAAGAACAGGAGACATGCCAACAGTCTGTTAAAGAGCACACTTCAAGGTGCCATACAGTAGATGGTAGTCAGCCCAGGTCAGCCACTATTCAGTAAGGTCTCACAGCCCCTTTCAATGGCAGCAATCTTCCTTGTGCACAACAGATTCCTCCGTCAGTATGCTAATGCAGTTCCAAGTTATCCGGTCCCACGTTCCCAAAAGTTCCACGGCACCAGTAGTTATACTGTAGTCTGCCTTCGAAGTGGGGGAGGTTCAAAGCGTAGCCCTTTGAACCACAGATGTCTTCCCTAAATTTCAGTCCTGTCTGCCATGAGGGTATGGACAGTGGCATTGCCCCACGTTTTTCAAGCAGTGCAAGAAGAGGAATCATAACATGATAATCAGTTATTATCATGTTATGTTTCCTTTGCGGGTGGGAGGGTGGGCGGGGCTGCTCTGCTCACGGAGCAGGGCAGGGCGGAGTGGTTTGCCCACTCAAGTACGCAATGACTGTTTGGTCGGCCCTCTCGGGCCACCCATTGCAGTCATGTGCACTTCCCTGTTCTCCATTCAGGCTGCATTACAGCCTGCATGGAGAACATGCTCACCTCTATAGCCCCTGGCTGAGCGCCGTGTCATAGCGCTCAGACCAATCACAACGCTGCACTGCAGCATTGTGATTGGCTTAGGGGATGGAGCCTGGCTGCCTGCCTCCTGGTCCTGGAAGCGGACTCAGGAGAGCAGGAGCACAGAAGACGCAGGACCCGGCCTCGAGGTAAGTTTAAAAAAAAATCTAATCCCCGCTACCCCCGCTGACAGCCCCTTGACCCCAGCGGCCCCCACACCAGCCCTCCCACCCGCAAGCCATGCTGGCCATCCCTGGGCATGGAATGCAGATCTTAATCTTTAGTGGGACATGATCTGGTTCCAGAGGCCAAGTGTCACAATCTCTTCCTCCAATCTATTCAGCCAGGCCCTCAAATGGCAGAGGTCTGTCGTTCCAGTTACATGCCCAGTGTTTTATAGCTGTCACTGGGGAATGCCCCAATGTGCTTCCCCAGCCTCCAGTGTGGACCGGAGCCAAGCAGAAAGGCACACAAAGGGTTTTAGAGCAGAGAAATGCCTACTTTCCAGAAGTCGCATTTTTAAGCTAGCAATGACAAAATCACCTTTACCAGTGGAAGGGGATGTCATTGTGAATCCAATGATAGGAAACATTATGAGGCTGCTCCACTGCAATCCACTATTGCAGCCTGAAGTAATTTCAACCATTTCCCCATGTTAGCCTAGGGGAAGACTAAACCTCATAGTTAGTGAAAACACACATGGGTATTCCTCTCTACCTGGGCAAGGAACACACATCTGTACCTGCCCTGCCTTTCACCTACTACTCACTTCATCCCTTAAGACGTACCCTCTGGGTGATCTAGTGATAGTGAAAGGTCCTCTCAGGATGGCTAGTGATTTGAAAACCCAACCTAAGTAGAAGCACAATTGCGAACACACAGACCTATAGTGGCAGGCTGGACACTTGTTTAAACACACCATAGGTGAAAGTGCGCAGACCGGCCTGCAATGGCAGGCTGGACACATGTTTTAAAACGTCATATGTGCAAGTGCACAAACCGGCCAGCAATGGCAGGCTGGTGACCTGTTTCACGGACATCAGGTGAGCACCACTTCCTAACATGGGTAGGGAGAGTGCCCGCACCTTCACACTGCATCTACAGTGGGAAAGTGCCCCAGGCCCTACGTCCAAAACAAGATAATCAGCAAAACCCATGAGGTGATTCATGAGGAGAGCCACTTCCCTAAGTAGGGAAACCCCACATGGGGGGGTTTTCCCTACCCGGGCAGCGAATACGCAGGAGTACCTACACTGCCACTCGCCCCTCTGAACTTACCCTAGGGCCACTCCGGTGGTAGTGAAAGGCCCCCTCATGTTTGGCTAATGAGTGAAAAAGGCTAACCTGAGCATGATACATAGAAATCAAATACCAATGGCGGACCTCTAAACCACACTGAACACTTAGTTCCAAAACTGATGATGAGTTGGTGCACTTACACTCCAATATCAGCCGTTGTGTGATATTACTGCATGGCAGAGTAAGATTCAAAAACAGAGCTAGAGTGGTGCACCCACAAGAGTACTCAATAGGTCTTCAAGTATATTCTTTATAAAAAAGTCCTTTTTATTTCCATTTACATTTAAAAAAATGTATATGGTCCAACAACCAGAACATACAGCCAACTCGTTGCGTTCAGTATACATTGAACTTCATCAGGGTTTTTCTAATCTTTATTTTATGATGGTAAATAATTCTTCAGTTAATATTAGTATTTATGTTTCCGATCCCATACGGTTTCTTATTTTTCAACTGTCCAGGGTCTTTTGTGCCACCTCGTATAGGCCAAACAAGTAAGATTCAATGCAAACAAGGGGGCGCTGGTATGCCCCTACCGATACCAGGATTCGTATTGTGACACTCTTGTAGCGTCCCATCATTCAATCCTGGACAATTGAGGAATAAGAAACCGTACGTGATCGGACACATAAATACTAACATTAACTGAATGCTGTATGTTCTGGTTGCTGGACCATATATATATTTTTTTAAAGTGAATGGAAATAAAAAATACTTTTTTCTAAAGCATATACTTGAAGACCTATCGATTATTCTTTTGGGTGCACTGCTCCGTCTCTGTTACTGAGCATGATGCATGTTTGACAGACTATTCCGGTTAGTGTCACCATCAGTGCTGCATCCCATTTCTATAAAATACAGTACCCGCCCTGGGTATTTGGTGTTCCTTTTTACAGGGCCACAAACATCCATTGCACACCTCTGCAAAAGCGTCAGCTACACTGTGTCCTACTCAGTGTCAGATCCCTCTGTAAGCACGCCACTGAGATCTAGGACACTGTAACTACCCTCGCTCCAGACGTGATGTTCATCATGAAACCTGGCTCACTCACGCGTCCACACCCAACATCGCCACCGGATACAAGATGATTCATCGAGACCGCCCCAACAGACCCGGCGGAGGCATCGCCATCATCCACAAAGACTCCCGCAACTGCATCTTGGTGGACGACGACACCACTCCTATCATGGAACACCTCAACTTCAACATCAAACCCAATGCCAAAACCACCATTAGAGGAACCCTTGCTTACAGACCTCCAGGCCCCCACGCCAGCTTCTCCAATGTTATCCTGGACTTCATTACCCCACAAGCAATAGACTCCAACCAGTACATATTCTTGAGAGACCTCAACTTCTACCTTAAAGACCCTGTTGACTCCAACAACACCTCTCTTCTCAAAAACGTGTGCATCATTAGCCTCGCTGAACTGGTCACCACCTGCACGCACAGTGCAGGACCTGCCCTGGACCCTATTTTCTCTATTAATGACCGTGCCAAGTTCTCCCACACCAGCTAGCTGACCTGGACAGACCACATCATCGTTCACTTCTCCATTGATGGCCCATGAGCAAGTCCTCTGACCTTCTTGCCAGTGACCCGCTCTCTCTCCCTGAAGCTCCGCTTGTCCGTTCGTCGCCGCTGCCTGCTGCGAGCAGGGTTTGAGACCTCTCTCGACCCGCTCTCTGCCCGCCCCTTGTCCTTGCCAGTATTCTCGTTACTCTGCCTTGCCTTGCTTTGAGTATTTGTCTTTTGTTTAATTGCTGTCTCTCTTTTCTCTCTCTGCCTTGCCTTGTTTTTTGAGTATTTAGTCCTTTGTTTGATTGCTTGTCTCTTTATTTTTACTCTGCCTTGCCTTGTTCTTGAGTATTCTGTCACCCCTGTGCCCGTAGCCCTCGCCCCGCTGCCACCCCCGCGGCCCCTCCCCCCTTGCTGCTACCCGCCTCCCAGCTAGGCTTTCCCTCCCCCTCCCCTATTTAATGCCACGCAGCGGATGCGTGCAGCAGGCACGCCGCTGGCTCACCAAATGCGCACCAAAGGCAAGCCCGTCTGCGCCTGTCCGCGACCTGACCGCGACCAGCGCCAGAGACCCTGGATCTCCGAGCATCCACTGCTACGATTCAGCCGCCCTCATCGCACTCAACCCCGGAAGAAACAACAACTGCCAGCAGTCCATGCCGAAAACAACCCACGGCCAATTCTCCTGCCGCCACTGTTGCCAGACCTTCACCACCACCCCTGCCGCCAACACTGGCAACGCACTGAAGTGCATCCTCTTCAATGTGCGATCCATGCACAGACACGCCATTGAGATCTGGAACCTCCTTGACGCCCTATCACCCGATGTCGCCTTCTTCACAGAAACCTGGACCAACCCCTCCTCCGCCCCCGACATCGCCATCGCCTTCCCGGACGGATACAAGATCCAGAGGAAGGATCGCCCCAACCACCCAGGAGGAGGTCTCGCCATCGCGCACAAAATCTCCCTCGGCCTCTCCACCTCGAGCGATGCCTTCCCTGCCGTGGAACACCTGCACTTCCAGGTCCAGACCAGCCCCAACTACACGCTACACAGCACCCTCGCCTACAGACCCCACGGCCCCCGCACCCCTTTCACCTCTACCATCGCCGACCTCATCGCACCCTACACCATCGCCTCAACGGACTACATACTCTTCGGAGACCTGAACTTCCACCTCGACAACCCCAGCGACCACAACTCCACTGCCCTCCTAGACAACCTCACCAACATCGGACTGAAACAACTCGTCACCATGCCCACCCACAAGGCAGGACACACCCTCGACCCCATCTTCGCAGGAGGAAACAGAACCCACTTCAGCCACACCACGCAACCCCCATGGACGGACCACCACTGCGTACACTTCTTTGTCAACAAACATAAGCCACTCAAGCCTACTCCAAGCCCGCGAAGAAACTGGAACAGAGTCACTGAGGAGCAGCTCAACTCCACCCTCAACCACGACACCCCCACCGCCACAACCGACACCAACCTCACAGCCAAGGAACACCACACTTGGATCTCCAGCTGTGCAGACAAGCTCGCCCCGCTACGCAACTCTGACAAACTGCGCCACAGGAGAGCCACCTGGTTCACCACCGACCTCCAAGAAGCGAGATGCACCTGCAGACGCCTCAAGAAGAACTGGCGAAACGACAAGACACCCGAAAACCACACCACCTCCAAAGACGCCTTAACAGAATACCACCAACACATAACAACCACCAAAAGAACATTTATCCACAACAAAATCCTCGCCAACGCCAGCAACTCCAAGGAGCTCTTCACCGTCATCCAGCAATTCACCAAACCCCCCAGCGAAACCACGGACATCACCCCCTCCCAGGACCTCTGCGACAAGCTCGGATCGTACTTCCACCTGAAAATCAAGAATCTCTACGACAATTTCAATGACCTAACACCTGACTCCACAACCACCCCACCCCCAGCACCACCAGCCAGCCCACCGACGCCTCCTGGACACCAGTCACCACTGAAGAGACCGCCTCCACCATGAAAGGCATCCACTCGGGGGACCCCACAGACCCCTGCCCACCGCACATCTACCACAGAGCAGCCACCACCATTGCACCGGAATTACGACGCACCATCAACACCACCTTCATGACAGGCACCTTCCCTGACGACGACTCCACTCCGATCATGCTGCTTAAGAAGCCCACAGCAGATCCTAAAAAACTACCGGCCCATCTCTCTCCGCCCCTTCACGGTAAAAGTCGCGGAGAAGACCGTCAATGCACAGCTAACAAAGTTCATTGAAGACAACTCCATCCCTCCCAATCTGGATTCCGCAGCAACCACAGCACCGAGACCGCCCTACTCGCCGCCACAGACGACATCCGGGCCCTCCTCGACCAAGGCCACACCGCAGCCCTGAACCTACTCGACTTGTCAGCAGCTTTCGGCACTGTCTCACACTGCACACTCACCACCAGACTACATGCCGCCGGCATACAAGGAACTGCCCTCGACTGGATCCGCTCGTTCCTCACCGGCAGAAGCCAAAAAATCAGACTGCCACCCTTCCTCTCCCAACCCATGGAAATCAACTGCAGAGTACCCCAGGGATCGTCACTCAGCCCTACCCTCTTCAACATCTACATAGCCCCCCTCGCCACCATCGTCAGACAACACGGCCTCAGCATAGTATCCTACGCTGATGACACCTAGCTCATCCTCTTCCTCACCAAGGACCCCACCACCACCAGACTCAACTTCCAGGAAGGAATGCAGGACGTCGCATCCTAGATGAGCAACAGATGCTTAAAGCTCAACTCGGAGAAGACAGAAGTCCTCGTACTCGGAACCACCCCATCAGCATGGAACAACACCTGGTGGCTCACCAATCTCGGCAGCCCCCCGACCCCCACGAACCACGCCAGAAACCTTGGCATCATACTGGACACCTCCCTCTCCATGAACAAGCAGGTCAACGTCGTCACGTCCAGCTGCTTTAACACCCTCCGCATCCTCCGAAAGACCTTCAAATGGATCCCCCCGGAGTCAAGGAAGACAGTCACCCACGCTCTCATAACCAGCAGATTGGACTACAGAAACGCCCTCTACAGCGGCATCAACGAAATCTCTACTCCGCAAGCTCCAGACCATAGAGAACACCGCAGCCAGACTCGCCCTCAGCATCCCCCGACACGAGCACATCAGCCAACACCTACGGAACCTCCACTGGCTCCCCGTGGAGAAGAGAGTCACATTCAAGATACTCACCCTCGCCTACAAATGCCTCCACAACACAGGACCTCAATACCTCAATGAAAGAATCACCTTCCACATACCCAAACGAAACCTCCGATCCACCAACCTTGCCCTCGCCAAAAGCCCGCGCATCCACAGAGCCAGAACAGGGGGAAGAGCCTTCTCCTACATTGCAGCCAAGACCTGGAATGAGCTCCCCATCGACATCAGACACGCCCCCTCCATGAACACGTTCAGGAAGGAGCTCAAGACCTGAATTTTTGACTGAACAGAACTGCTTCCACCCCCCCAGTGCCTTGAGACCCTCTCGGGTGAGTAGCGTGCTTATCATTCCCTGATTGATTGATTGATGAGAAGCCTCCATAAGATACCCTGTTCCTATCTGATGCAACTCGAGCAAAATCACCAAACCCATCTTGACCGCCACCCTGAATGAAACCAGAACACCCCTGCCGACTCTCTTGAACTCGACATCCTCAACTTCTCCAACTGGATCACCTCTACCACCGACAAAATCACCCCGCGGAAGTACACTCCCAGTGGAAGAATTCAAATGGTTCACCCCAATTGAATGACAGTCAATTGCTACTGCAAGAAGCTGGAAAGACTTTGCTGCTCCAACAAGACCCTCACAAATCACAACCCCTTCAAGACAGCCCTCAACAGTTACCACCACCGGTTCAAGGATACCAAGAAAGTAGCCCTCGCCACCCGCCTAGAAGCTAGCACTAACCACACCAAAGAGCTCTTCAACATCGTTCGAGAGTTCACCTGTCCCTCTGCCACTGAGAACACCATCCGCCCCTTCCAAGCCCTTTACGACACACTAGCAAGACTTCTTTCACCGCAAGATCGCTGATATCTACAGCAACTTCGACCAACAACCCACCCACCTCTCCCATTCCTGTGGCTCTAGCAATGACACCCTCCGCCTAATCACCGAACTGAAGCAACTCTCATCAGAAGACACCATCTCCATCATGAACTCTATCCACTCCGGATCCCCCTAACCCCTGCCCACACCACATCTACAACCTAGGAAGCAAAGCTATATGATACACTCTTGCGAGACTTCTCAACTCCTCCATCACCACAGCCACCGTACCCAATGCCTGGAAGCACGCCAAGGTCAAACCCCTCCTCAAGAAAACCTCAGCCAACCCCAACGAACTCAAAAATTACCGACCCATCTCGCTCCTCCTCTTCCCCGCCAAAGTCTTGTAGAAGGCTGTCAAACACCAGCTCACAAACTTTCTCGAGGAGAACAACCTGCTCGACCCCTCCCAGTCAGGATTCTACCCAAAACACAGTACCAAGACCGCCCTGTTTTCAGCCAACAATGACATCAGACACCTCCTCGGCCAGGGCAGCTCGGCTACCCTCATCCTCCTCGACCTCTTGGCAGCCTTCAACACAATCTCCCATTACACCTGCATCACCAGACTCCACCACATTGGCATCCCAGGCAAGGCTCTCGACTAGATCGCCTCCTTCCTCTCTGGACGAACTCAAAGTATCCACCTTCCATCCTTTGCCTCTGCACCCAAAAACATCATCTGTGGCATCTCCTATGGCTCCTCCTTCAGCCCCACCCTCTTCAACACCTACATGACTCCTCTGGCCAAAATCATCTGCACCCACTTGACTTAACATCATCTCCTTCGCCGATGACATTCAGCTTGTCCTTTCCTTTTCAGGAGACCCAGACATCACAAGACTCAACTTCCAAACCACCATGACCAGCATCGCCACCTTTATGAAAACCAAATGCCTTAAACTCAACTTGGATAAGATGGAGGTCATCATCTCTAGAAACAAGCCCTCCCCCTGGGACAACACCTGGTGGCCCTCCGCACTCGGGCCAGCACCCACCCCGTCTGATCTTGCCCGCAACCTCAGAATCATCCTTGATGCCCACCTCACCATGAAACAACATATCAACTCCATCTCCGCCGACTGCTTTCACACCCTCTGCATGCTCTGCAAGATCTGCTGGATTCCCATCTCAACCAGAAAGACAGTAACCCTGACCCTAATCTCCAGCCGACTCAACTACGGCAACGCTCTCTAAGCCGGAACCACCAAACAACTCCTCAACTGCCTCCGAACCATCCAGAATTCTGCATCAAGACTCATCTCAACCTTCCCAGAAGATCCAGCATCACCCCTCACCACTGGTCCCTCCACTGGCTCCTCGTTCAGAAAAGATGCCTCTTCAAGCTCCTCACTCATGCCTGCAAAGCCCTCCACGAAACCAGACCCACCTACAGCAACAACCGCCTGATTTTCCAGCATCTGACCAAAGAGCTCCGCTCCTCCTCCCTCACCTTAGCCCAGGTCCCACACATCTGTCAGAGTTGAAGCGGGGGCCACTGCTACTCCTTCCTTGCTGACAAGTCCTGGAACGTCCTCCCCCTCTACTTCTTCATGTCCCCCTCCCTGAGGGAAATCAAGAAGCAGCTGAAGACGTGGCTCTTTGACCGCCACCTCTCTCAGACCGTAGATTGCTCAAACCCCACAGTGCCTGTAGACCCTAGTATCAATAGGAAAAGCGATTTTTGACTTGCCTATATCTTTGGCACCGTTTGACAAATCTTCATGAAATTTTCCACAAAAAGTACCCCCGTGATTCTTGTTGCGCATGAAAAGTTTTGTGGTGATCCGTCACGGGAGGGCCGAGAAAGAGGCGCATTCAAAAAATGTACATTTCCCATGTAAATTCCCATAGGAACTTTAGGCACGGCTATGTGCCGTACCGCTGAATGGAATTACACCAAATGTGGCAGAAAGGTAGATATTGGTCCAGGAAATTGCCATTTTGTGTTTTGGTGTAAACCCGTTCAGTAGTTTTACAGATCTGATTGACTGCCAACACTTCAAACCAGGAAGTGTTGGCAGCCATTTTGGGACTCAGCTTGAGCTGAGTTCCACGAAAAACATAATAAAAAAGAGAAGGGGGCAGAGTAGTAATACCCTGACCTCCTAGGCCTCTTGGGCCGGTTCCACAGGGACCCCGCAGGGCAAAAAAAGCCTTTCTTTTACATTTTCATCAGGAGCTGTGTTGAATCCATGGCTCCCACCAAAAAATTTAAAAAAACAGAAGTGCAGCCTACCGCGGGCCCCTGGGTGGGCCAGGTCCCGGGGGAAGAGGAGGTATAAAAAGGAGGGGGGCACACAGGACCCCCTCCTCTGACTTAGAAAATCCAAAGGGACCGCCACCTCCCCAGGGCACTGTTTTTAATTTATGCTGGGGTTGCCCATGCAGCAACCCCCATGCCCTGGGGACCACCACCTCCCCAGGGCAGATCTGAAAGTAATGCAGGGTCCTGGAATGCTACCCCCTGTAGCTCTGGGGGCCACCACCTCCCTGGAGCATTAAAAAATATGTATGCAGGGGGGCCCACTGGGCCCACCCGCACCAAGTGGACTGCCACCTCCCCGGGGCTAAACATAACATTAATGCGGGGGCGTGCAGCCCCTGCACAGCTCTGGGGACCACCACCTCCCCAGGGCTAAGTAGTGCAATGGATGGGGGCCTCCTGGATCCATAGATGGCCCTGGGGAACGCCACCTCCCAGGGCTGGCTCCTGCAATGTCCCTGGGTGCCCACCCTGGGACATGCTGTTTGCTGTGGCTTGGCAGGAGCTTTACTGTTCCCACCAAGTCACAGCAAATGCTCTGCTTCCAGCAAGCGAGAGCTGACAAAATGCTCTTGCTTGCTGGAAGCAGAAAAGAATTGTTTTCAGACACAGGGAGCTGCATTTTTAGCTGCTCCCTATGTCTGAAAGCAATGCCAGAGGCGAGGAGCCGGCAGGGACCGCGGGGACATTCAGGCTTCCCCGTGGTTCCAGTGGAGACTGTGTGCCCTGAGGGTAGCCAGCAGACATGGCCGGGCCCCGGTTGGGGTCCCTGGGGTTGAATCGGCCCAAAGCGGGGGGCCATGCGGCCCCCTTTCCATAAAAAAACAAAAAAAATAAAAACGCCAAGCCAGGGTAAGTCACTATAGGCCCTACCCCCTTTCTCAATCACTCTGCAAAGGAGCCTCCTGGCACACAACATGTTGGGGGATGAAGTCCCCTTGGCTCGTGAGGGTCCTTGGGCCTGAACAATCCCTTCTATTATCTCTAGTAAGTCCCACATAGTGGGATTGCTGAGAGATCTTCCGAGGCCTCACCCCCTTTCTCCACCGCTCTGGTGCACTACTGGTTGAGGAATGAAGTCATCTTAGATGCTAAGGCTCCTTGGGGGCCAAGAACCCCCCTGTTACCTACAGTAAGTCCGACACAGTTGGATTGCTGAGAGCTGGTCAGAGGCCCCGCCTCCTTTCTCCACCACTCTACAAATGCGACTACTAGTTAAAAAAAACATAGAAATTCACTTCATGAAAACAAAGTTTACAAGGATGTTATATTTAGGAAATAGAATTTTAAAAACCTTAGAAATTCACTAAAAAAGCCAAAGGTTACAAGGACTTTATAGTTAGGAAATAGAATTTTTTTTAAACTTAGAAATTCACTGAAAAAAACAAAGGTTACAGGGATGTTATAGTTAGGCTCAGATTTCACTCATACAAAACCATAGAAATTCATCAGTTATAGTTACCTGAGCTAACTATAACTTATGTCACCGTAATGCACTGCTTATGACCTCACATACAACATCAATCATGACATGGTCAGTGACATCACTGATGACATCTCAAACAACATCACTGATGACATCATCCACAGAGCCCCTCACATACCCACTCACACACCCGTACAACCTCTTGTATGCCCACACTGACACCCAGAAAACAAGTCACATACCCAATATACAGACCCATACAAGTACTCATACATCCATTTACTCATCCATAGAGCCACTCACACACCCACACACCCATTCACCCACTCATACAGCCACTCACTCAACTACTTGCTCCCCATACATCTACTCATACAACTAGTCACTCACTCATAGCAAATCACACATCCACATCCGCCTATACAGCTTCTACACACCCACTTATTCACCTATACAGCCTCTCACACACACACTTACTCATCCATATAGCCTCTCAAAACAGCCACTCACTCACCCATACAACTAATCACACACTCACACACCCACACAAACATACTCATTCACACATCCATACAAGTGCTCACACATCCGCTCACTCACCCATACAGCCATTGAGACAGACACATACTCTCCAATACAGCCACTCACACACCAACTCACTTAACCAAATTCCTACTCAAAGAGCCACTCAGTCACCCACATAGCACACTTACACACATCACTCATTCTCCAATGAAGCCACTCACACTGCCACTCACTCACCCACACAGCTACTCACATACCCACTTATACAGCCACTCACACACACACACAGACACCTATATAGCCACTCAGACACCCACTCACACATGTATACACACAGTCACTCACATATTTTATGTTAAAAGTAGTATCACCCATTAGTGGTACACCTAATATACTAATTGAACTTTTGTTGTAGCTTAGTATATATGTTTAACACTCATAAATTCTTAAAAAAACACTTACACTTACTGGATGATGTCATGAGTGATGTAATCTGAGATGTCATCTGTGATGTCCCTGACCATATCATGAGTGATGTAATATGTGAGGTCATAAGCAGTGTATTGCAGGGGCGTAAGTTATAGTTAGCTCAGGTAACTATAACTGCTGAATTTCTATGGTTTTGTACAAGTGAAATCTGAGCCTAACTATAACGTCCCTATATATATATTTATATTCACTGAAAAAACCACAGGTTTCAGGGACGTTATAGTTAGTTGGACATTTTATTCGTACAAAACCAGAGAAATTTGGCCGTTATAGTTAGTTGAGCTAACTATAACTCACGCCCCCGCAATGCACTGCTGATGCCGTCACATATTACATCACTCATGACATGGTCAGTGACATCACTCATGACATCTCAAATGACATCACTGATGACATCATCCAGTAACTGAATCTTTTAAAAAAGTTTAATTTATATATATATATACGCCAAGGTGTACTGAGGAATGACTGGGTATATCAATGTCTGAATTGATAATTTAGTGGGTGTGTGACTGACTGTATAAGTGAGTGAGTAAACTTGTCTTAGTGAATGCATGGGTGAATGACTAATCTGTGTGAATGTCTACATCAGTCTGTCAGTTGGTGTGTAAGTGGCTGCATGGGTTGGTGAGTAGGTAGATGAGTGTCTATGTGGGTATTTGATTAGTTCTCTGAGTACCTGTATGGGTCCCTGAGTGTCTGTGTGAGTGGGTGAGGGGGTGTGTGACTCCTTGCATGGGTGAGTGAGTGGGTGATTCACTGGGTGTATGGGTTTATGAGTGCGTCTGCGAGGTGCTGTATGGGTGACTAATTGTGCATTTGGCTGTGTTGGTGAGTGAATGGTTTTCTCTGTGGTATATGTGTAAGTAACTACATATGTTAAAGGCAGTATATGTGAGTGTTGGTGTATATAAGTGACTAAATGTGAGAGTGAGTGATTGTGAGAGTGGCTGTATGAATGAGTGTGCGCTTGTGTCAGTGATTGTAGAAGAGAGTAACTATGTGTTACAATATGCATGAATAAGTGAGGTGGTGTGTGTATAACTGTATAGGTGACTAAATGGCAGTGTTATTGATTCTTTGGTTGACTGACTAGGTGTTTGAGTAACTCTGTGGGTGAGTGGCGGTGTGTGGGTGTCTGTATGGGTATATGAGTGCATATATCAGTGGCTGTATTGATGAGTGATTGCGTGTATGAGTGACTGTATGGGTTAGTGAGTGGATGTGTGTGTAGACCTATGAATCAGTGAGTGGGTATGTACTAACTGGTACTGATGTATCTATGGTTTCGAGAATGCTAGTCTGTATTTTAGAGTGGGTGTATCAAAGGTTATATTAGGGTGTGAGGAGGTACATCAGATATTAAGTGGATGATGTCATCAGTGATGTAATCAGTGATGTCATCAGTGCTGTCACTGACCATGTCATGAGTGATGTAATATGTGATGTCATCAGCAGTGCATTGCGGGGGCGCGAGTTATAGTTAGCTCAACTAACTATAAAGTCCGAATTTCTCTGGTTTTGTACGAATAAAATGTCCAACTAACTATAACGTCCCTGAAATCTGTGGTTTTTTCAGTGAATTTCCAAGGTTTTTTAAATGCTAATTTCTAACTATAACGTCCCTGAAACCTATGGTTTTTCCAGTGAATTTCTAAGGTTTTTTAAATGCTGATTTCTAACTATAACGTCCCTGAAACCTATGGTTTTTTCAGTGAATTTCTAAGGTTTTTTAAATGTTAATTTCTAACTATAACGTCCCTGAAACCTATGTTTTTTCAGTGAATTTCTAAGGTTTTTTAAATGCTAATTTCTAACTATAAGGTAGTAGTCGCGTTTGCAGAGTGGTGCAGAAAGGGGCCTGGGCCTCTGACCAGCGCTCAGGAATTCCACAGCGTAGGACTTACAGGAGGTACCAGAAGGGCTACTTGGCACCAAAGTCCCTCAGGAGTAAAGTGGACTTCATCCCCCAACCAGTACTATGCCAGGAGGCGCGTTTGCAGAGTGGTGGGGAAAGGGGGCATGGCCTGCTATGAGAACTTAGCAATCCCACTGTGTGGGACTTACTGGAGATAACAGGAGGAGTAGTTGCCCCCCAAGGTCAACCTTGGGGATCAACTACCCCTCCTATTACCTCCAGTAAGTCCCACACAGTGGGATTGCTAAGTTGTCATAGCAGGCCATGCCCCCTTTCCCCACCACTCTGCAAACGCACTCCCTGGTGCGCTCTTGGATAGGGATTAAAGTTCTCTTCGCTGCTGGGGGTCCTTAGGGGCCAACTAGCCTACCTGATACCTCCAGTATGCCCCAGATAGTGGGATTGCTGACAGGTGGACACAGGCCACGCCCCCTTTCTCCACCACTCTGCAAACGCACCTCCTGGTGCATTCTTGGTTGGGGGATTAAGTCCCCTTGAATCCTGAGGGTCCCTGGGGGCCAACTAGCCCACCAGGTACCTCCAGTAAGCCCCACACAGCTGGATTGCTGAGAGTGGTGCGAGGCCATGCCCCCTTTTCGCACAACTCTGCAAAAGCGCCTCCTGGTGCACTGCTGCTTGGGGGATGAAGTCCACTTTAGTCCTGAGGTCCTCAGGACACAAGAGGACCTCTTCGCACCACCAGCAATGCGCCAAGAGGCGCGTTTGCAGAGTGTTGTAAAAAGGGGCGTGGCCTTTTTCTTGTGACTTGGTTCAGCCGAGTCACAAAATGGCTGCCAACACTTTTTGGTTTGGAGTGTTGGCAGCCAATCAGAATGAAGCTCGTGCTCGGGAGGGTTCGTGGATTCACCGCGGCCACCAGATATCGAAAGTTTTTTCTTTTTGAATTTCTCAGGAACTATTGAACGGATTTACACCATTTAAAAAAGGTTGCTTTCTGAACCAAGAGCTAACGTTTTGCCAAATTTGGTGTAGTTCCGTTCAGCAGTTCGGGCTGTAGCTTTGTCTAAAGTTTCCTATAGAAATTAACATGGAGAAAACGCGTTTTGGGACCCCCCTTTTTTCTCAGCCCCCGCTTAATGAATCACCCCGAAACTTGCAAGACAGGAGCTGACCGGAGCGCCCCATTAGTTTAGAAAATTTTGCGAAGATTCGTCAAACGGCGCTAAAGATATTGGCAAAAGAAAAACACTTTTTGAATAGAAACGAGGTCCTAACTATAACTACCTACTGGCGACTGCCAGTAGGTAATATATATATTTATATAAATATATATATATAAATATATATATATATATTCCATATGAAAAACACGCACTATTTAGTGACGTGAAACAGGCCACACCAACAGTGCTTCTTTCAATTCCTTTATTAGAGAGACAAGGTTTAAAAGCATTACGCGTTTCGACTTGTGCAAATCTTAATCATATGCTAATATTGTTTGGCAGGTTTGTTAGCTTTTAAATAACGTAGCATAAAAACATTGAAGAGGGACTAATGACCACACATTTGATCTGTTGTTAAAGAGACAGTGAATCAAATGTTCCGGAGTTCTGGGTAAGTTTATTACTTGCAGGTGATGAATGTTTCCTTCGATTTCTGTCAAGAGTAATCCTTTGGAAATAAAGTATTTCCTTAATGTTAGTTACCACCTCTGCATTGCTTCACTTAATATCTTATGCAGCCATCACGACTACAACAACCATAATGCTCCATTATTGTTGATTCGTTATCACTCAATCATTCCATGTTCTTTCTTTGTTAAACTTTATTCTTGCTTTCACTGTGCACCAGGTGTCTTTTTTCACCTTCAGAGGAAAAGTTCCATTTTATGGCTAAGTCACAAGGTCCCAGTTAAATCTCAAGAAAATTCCGCTCCTATTAACAAACCCAGTTCTTAATTTAGTTTGTTACTTGCCTTCCTGTTAGTACTTCAGAAGCACGAAGTGCACGGGTAAATCCACTTGCAAACCCTGGCTGCTTTCAAAGTCACTTTCAAAATCGAGGCGGGCCTCTCAACAGTGGCCCTGCCATCAGTACTCCGTCCATGTCCTGTATTGTATATATATGTGTGTGTGTGTGTGTATATAGATATATGTATACATAGCTATGTCTATATTTATATATAGCTATGTCTTTATATCTATAGCTCTATCCATATATAGCTATGTCTATATATCTATGTCTATATCTATATATAGCCAAGGAGATATATACTTTTTACACATACTTCTACAGTTTTTTAATGCCCGACATTAGGCAGTGGTTAAACTCTATAGTATTGTTGTCTATGTTACGAGGCATCAAAGGTAAGGTAGAATTAAGAGGCATTGTCAAGATTTTGTTTAGACAGTTTGGACTAAGTTGGAGATTTAGATGAAGGAGTAGAATTTATGGATGGAGAAGATGAAATGGGGAGAGAGAGAACGGGATAAAGAAGTGGTCAGACCAGCCTAATCGTATCAGTTCATCAATCTGCAGATTGGTTAGTTTGGAGAAGATTAGATCTAGTGTTTGTCCCGCAGTATGGGTAACCATGTGAATCAATTGCTGCAAATTGGCTTGGAGGGTGATAAATTAGAGCCCCCTGAGAGAGAGAATGTTTTCAGATTTTCAAATTGAAAATGAGGAACTCTTTGTCAAAGTATTTGTCTGGGATGAAGATGGAACAATAATACATAATATTTTGGCACAACAGAGGTGTTGGCATGGTAATTTTATAATTTTTACACAGCTTGCATCACACTAGCATACCTTATAAGGGACCCCACTTAGGTCCAGGTTTTTCATGGAGGAGGCGAAAGGTAGAATACACTAAGGGCCAGATGCATCAAAAAAAATGGGAGATTCCTTAATTGCGAATCTTTGCGATTCGCAATTAGGGAATAGCAAAACGGCATGCATGAAATTGTGCAGTACACTTTCTGCGATTCCTAAGGGGTCGCCCATGACCTATCTCATGAATATTAATGAGGTAGGTCACAATTTGCGACCCTCTAGGAATCGCAAAAATCACAAGGATGGTGGCCTGCTGAGATCATTTTTTTTGTAAAGCAGCCCGTTTTCCTTAAAGGAAAAAGAGATGCTTTACAAAAAGAAAAATGAAAAGTTTTCTTTTCATTTTTTAAGAGCAGGCAGTGGTCCATGGGACCACTGCCTGCTCTTAAAAATGCTTTTACATACATTCACAAAGGGGAAAGGGGTCCCTTGGGGACCCCTTCCCATTTGCGAATGTCTTACCACCTACTTGAAGTAGGTGGTAATATGCGAATGTTTTGCGACTGCATTCACGGTCACAAAACATTCATGCATACTGTTAGGATTCGCTATTTGTAAGGGACGCCCTAAACATGCCCCTTCCAAATAGCGAATCCCAAACCCATTTTGCGATTCGGTAACAGGTTACCGAATCGCAAAATTGGGTTTGATGCATCGCAAAAGCATTTTTTGCGATCGCAAACGGGCTGATTCTGCGAATCGGCCCGGATACGAGGAGAAAAATGCTTGATGCATCTGGCCCAAAGTCCTTTATAACATCGATTGATTTTGTTTTCTTGTCCGTGGAAGTGTTTCTCTTGACTGGTGGTTTAACTTGAGTAGGACAAGTCACCAGCATGCTCATGGAAAATACCTTGTTTTACCTTTTCCAGGAAAAGGGATCTAATTCTTTGTTTTTGTAATACTTATAGCACAACCGGTCTCTGGTACTGGGTTTAGTTGACTGTATCATTTCATGTGTATGTGTATATATTAGGTGTTAAGTGTATTTGGTTTTTGATTGGTTTATTCTTAGGTTTTTGGTTCCTTTTGTTTTCCGAGTCCTGAAGAGGGTTTAAAGGTATAAAGGCCGAAATACGTCGACCTTTGTGTAAGGGGAGTCCCACAAGATATATTGTTAGACAACTAGTTTAGTCATAAGGAGCCATGGTAAGGGGCTGATGCCCTGGGACTCCTTAGACTCTAGGTGGAATTGCATTTGGTCTTTTCATGTAATCACCTCCTTCTGAGTAAAAAGGAAACAAGGAGGAATGAAAGGACTCTCAAACCAAAAAGAAAGGAGCAATGAAAGGACAATTCATTTCCTTCTGGAGTGACAAATTGGGGACTGTGTGGCATGTGAAAATTGTATAAAGTGTTTGCATATAATTTAGTGTATATAAGTATAGTTACTAGTGTTATTTTATTCTACTGTATCAGAGACTATGGGCCTGATTCACAGAACTAACTTACGTCAAAAACGTAAAGTTAGTACTTTTTGGTATTCACAGAATACACTTACTCATTTTGGTATTCACAGAATGAACTTACTCATTTCGGTATTCACAGAAGTTAGTAGTCCTAACTTTAGGACTCCTAAATGCCTTCTGTGAATACCGAAAGTCTTAAAGTTAGGATTTTTCTCAGTTTAGGAGTAGTAAAGTTCCTAACTTTACTACTCCTAAACTGAGAAAAATCCTAACTTTCGGTATTCACAGAAGGCATTTAGGAGTCCTAAAGTTAGGACTACTAACTTCTGTGAATACCGAAATGAGTAAGTTCATTCTGTGAATACCAAAATGAGTAAGTGTATTCTGTGAATGCCAAAAAGTACTAACTTTACGTTTTTGACGTAAGTTAGTTCTGTGAATCAGGCCCAATGAAATAACAACATAGGGAGTAGATTTATGCATAGGCAGGTTTAGGATATAAAATAATCAAATTAATTTATGTGAAATTAAATTCATTATCCACTAAAAATTGAATTTTTGTCAATGTTGATCTGTTGTATTGTACGGGAATTTGTCCCTACGGTATAACACAGTCTCATGTTTGCACTTTATTGCCCAGGTTACATGGGGTGAAATGGGCAAACCTCCTCTTTTTCTTGTTTTCTTTTGGAGATGAAGATACATTTAGGCATGCTTAGGTAAGGAAAATGGGATCCATCTTATGGGTATTTAAGAGGTCAGAAAATGCAATTCACTTAATGGGTATCCATGAGGTCATAGAGTTATATGCATGTTTAGGAAGTGATCTTATGTTGACTTGGCTGAATTTTAGCTGGCGTATGGCAGGAGGGTTTGCATCAGAGTTAATTTAGTTAGTGTTGTTTCCAGTTAGATAAGTCTGACAAGGAAAAACTGTTGGGATAACTAAGGGGCCTGAGAAGTGGCAATGTCTACATGAGAAGGGGTCATAAAGTTTGAGCATGGAGGTGATGCTGACATTGACTTGAGGGCCTAAGGACCTGATGTTCCATACTGAAGTAGGTAAAACACGATTCTGAGGATCCACAAACAGGGGTCCAGGCTCTGGGGTACAGGCCGGTGCAGCCGAACTTACCTTTGGCACACCTCCGGCATTAGCCTGAGTCTTATAGGCCCCCATAATTGAAGTGGATGTAGCCTATGAGATGCTAGAGTGCATTAAGCTCACAGTGCGGTTTAAAGGCGAAAAACCTCAGGGCAACACAAAAATGACTAAAAGGGGCCCAGCCACCCCGTGTCTGTATACAAGAGCCCTTGAAAATAGACACTACTCAGAAAGTAATACAAGCTAAAAGAAAATTATGAATTTTAAAAGCATAAACATAAATTATAAAGATACTCCCTGACATGGAGCAGTTGTCTGGAGACAGGCACCTCCAAAAGCATACAATGAACTGAAATTGCCATTGTGCCAAAAACATAACATAACAACCCTCCGTAGGGAAAATAACAAGAACAACCACATATGCAAACTAGCAAACAATCCCAATCCAAAAATCTCTAGGACCTCTGACCCCTCCATCCTGCCTCCCCATGCAAACTTGTTAGAATCTATTAATGACCTGCAATCTGAACTACCAAGCGTCTTCAGAGGCTCAGTCACTGTCATTGTAGGGCTGTCACAATACTGTGCAGGACACTTTGGGCCTGATTCACAGAACTAACTTACGTCAAAAACGTAAACGTAAACGTAAAGTTAGTACTTTTTAGGTATTCACAGAATACACTTACTCATTTCGGTATTCACAGAAGTTAGTAGTCCTAAAGTTAGGACTACTAACTTCTGTGAATACCGAAATGAGTAAGTTAATTCTGTGAATACCAAAATGAGTAAGTGTATTTTGTGAATACCTAAAAAGTACTAACTTTACGTTTACGTTTACGTTTTTGACGTAAGTTAGTTCTGTGAATCAGGCCCTTTGTTGCAGGTTGGATGACTTTTTGCATATAGGCTTGATTTTCTTTATTTTCTTCCTTTCTTTCATCACTTTCCTCCATCCATTCAATTTTGCTTGTGGGCTTTTGGTTCAGTGGGAGGAACACGAACCTCAACCTCCTCTGAACCGCAATCATTGAGGCCCAGGATCCTTTTCATATCTAATGGGGATTTCATTATTTGCAGCTGCAATTTCTAATTAAATATATGCCAGAATGGGTGGACTCATTGCACATGATATTGTTGGAAATCACTAAATCTGTGACGGCGTGAAATATTTTTATTTAAGGAACTGACTGCGAACAAGTCTTCATAAACATTGAGCTTGTGACCATTGTAGATGAAGTCACCTTTCTCTATCCACTGCCATAGTTTGTTATTATTCTTTCCATTGGAACTGGTGCACTCTGGTGATAATGTTATGGGGCTGGGTGGCCACCAGACTGAACCCCAAGGGCACTGAACAGTAGCCCTGAAAACCAATCTCTCCATGAAGTGGGAGAAATAGTAAGCCCCACCCACACATGCATGTATTTGGGCCTGGTCTCTTCTTTCATACCAGGGACTTACTGGGCACATTCACCACTCTGTTTTCTGCAGACCACCCAGCTGCTTCTTCTCAACTGATACCCGGCAGGCTTGCACCCTCATGCCCACTGAGTACCAGATACCAAGGTTTAGATCACCCAGATGCTGCCATCTTACTAGGCTTCTGTCCTGTCACATAGGTCCAACACCAGCTGGTATTCTGATGGGCTGCTATGAATAGGCCTTCACAAAGTGTCCACCTAGATCCACAACACTTTCAGGGTGGTCGTATCCCACTCAATGCCATGTTTTCAGTCAGAGCGGGCGCTTATTGCAATGGGGTGAGAACGCCAGGACAAAGGGAAAAGATAGCGCCCATCCTATCCGCTCTTTATTCAACCTACTACCGCCTCAGTGTCACCTTATGTGTGTGCACTGTACTGTGTGACACTAGGCTGAATAGCGCAAGATAGCTTGTCCAAAAAGTGTATAACTGTATTCCCCAAACCCATTGCTTTGAGGATGCTATACCGCTTACCATGTGACAGACAGAAAGGTAATGAGATTCACTCAGACTTTGAAGTCTGTTAATAATCAATGAACTACTGACAGTGTATTAGCTGACACTCAAATAAGGGGCAATCCTGTGGTAGTGGATGACCACTGCTCCCACAAGACCTCTATTGGATGATGTAAAGATTCTACATGTAATGTGGATAACGGGGACATTGTTCGTTTCTACTGAGCTGTACGGCACACCATATTCGAAGAGGTCTTTAAAACAGGGGTCGTCCCCCACCCCCATCAGGAAGGAGGGATCCTGAATGTATATGGGGGGGGGGGGCACTAGGCTCTGACCCTGTAGTGCATTTATTATGCCCCTACTAAACAGGGACAAAATCATCCTTGAAACCATACTGTGTCTTCAGTGAAAGAAATTAGAGTGGCAGAGGGGCCCCTCTGTGATGTGCCATCAGTAATGTGTTTATTCACTCATATTCTGGCCGGAAGTAATTGTCAAAGTGGGGGGAGGGGGGATAGAGGGCTATAGAATGATAACCCGCAAAGTTCCTCCCCCATTTCTGATACCTCATGATTCACAACAAGCTAGTGGCAGCCTGGACTCCCTAAAAGTGTATCAGTATGTAGAGTGTGATCAGTGCGGAATGGATACTGTTACACTTTTAGGGAGTCCAGGCTGCCTCTAACATGTTGGCCATCATGTGTTTGATTTTTGCATTTTTTAAAGGTAAACTAAACATAAAATGTTGAAAACCATTGTCTTATGACGGTGGCTTATTGTAATAAGTAAGGGATCAGTGTGATCACTTTACTCAGGGCCACTATAAGTATGGGTCACTCCACCATAAACATATTAAAATGAAATACAAATCTGCAGGCAGACCCCTTTGGCAATACCCGTCATTCATTGTATTGCTACAAAAGCTACTGTAGTAGAAAGGTTTTTCATGCGGTAGCATGCGAGGTCCCTGCAAAGTGTTTCAGCTTATTATTGAAGTAAGTCTTTTTCAGTGTCTATCAGAAATGTAAATGAGCAGTCAGTCAGCTGCGTCCTCTGCTCTCTGGCTTGCTCCGGTGACCATGTTGTCATGGTGATAGCCGAGCGCGCAGGTTCATGTGACCCAACTGGTAATGCAGCAACTTGAAACTTAATCAGTCCGCGGCTACTTCGCCTCCATATTTCAATATCACTTCAGCAAATTGAATTCGAGTCAGTTGCCAGCCCAATGTATTCCCTGTGGTTTCGGCCTGTACAAAATTGCCTCTTTTTTTCTACACGCTGTTGATCTCACTCTAATTAAAATCTGCAGATCTTTCTCATACTAGTTATAAGACTATGCTACAAGCAAACACAATTATTGTGGTTCGCTGTGCAGGGGTCAATTATACCTATAAAATATGACTTCAGACAAAACAAGACTAAGCAACACAATCATGGTCGTGTAACAGGGCTTGGTGTTTACATAACTGTTCATGATATCTTTTACTAAACTGCCTCTGAGGCTACAGCATAACTTGCAACCCCCGTTCACCCACGTGAGAAGAACACATTTATGTTTTATGGACTTATGGTAAGTAGTGGCGGCTCCAAGAGAATTTCACTGCCTTGAAAACAAATTGGCTATCTTTGGATACCCAAAAGTTTCTACGACTCTCGAGCTTGACTAAAATGAAACCGAGCACAGTGTCATATATTGAGTGATAGTAGTATCTGTTATTTATAGCACTTAGAAACTGCAGAAATACAATAAAAAATGTGATATAAAGAGCAGTTCTTTATTTATGCTTCTTGTTAGACCCAGAAGTTTCTGGCTGGCTGGGACGCAACGAATGCAAAAAGAACAATTGATGGACAGAATGCAGAACAATGTCATACATTCACCCCAGTACAGAGATCTGGGCCTAAATCCATCGTTTTTTTGCTCACCATGCCATTCCTGTTTGAACCCAGCCATATGCAAATCACTCTTGACCCTGCGCCCATTAGGAACAATCCAGCCCGAACTGACAGACCAGGTCCTCCCTGAACTGGAACCAAGCATCCTAGGACCGGTCTCGGGGTTTCACCCCTCATCAGCCAGGATAGCTTGAGTCCAGTGGCATGGAGAGCATATGGCCCACATCTGGGATTACCTGCCCCACTCGGGGTGGCAAACGCAAAAAGAACAATTGATGGACAGAATGCAAAACAATTTCATACATTCACCCCAGTACAGAGATCTGAGCCTAAATCCATCATTTTTTTGCTCACCATGCCATTCCAGTTTGAACCCAGCCATATGCAAATCAGTTTTGACCATGCGCCCATTGGGAACAGTCCAGCCCGAACTGCCAGGCCAGGTCCTCCGTGGACTGGAAACAAGCATCCTAGGACCGGTTTCAGGGCTTCACCCCTCATCAGCCAGGATAGCTTGAGTCCAGTGGCATGGAGAGCACAGGACCCACGTCTGGGCATACCCGTCCCACTCGGGGTGACAAGTGCAAAAAGAACAATTGATGGACAGAATGCAGAACAATGTCATACATTCACCCCAGTACAGAGATCTGGGCCTAAATCCATAGTTTTTTTGCTCACCATGCCATTCCAGTTTGAACCCAGCCATATGCAAATCAGTCTTGACTCTGAGCCCATTGGGAACAGTCCAGCCCGAACTGCCAGGCCAGGTCCTCCCTGGACTGGAACCAAGCATCCTAGAACCGGTTTCGGGGTTTCGCCCCTCATCAGTCAGGATAGCTTGACTCCAGTGGCATGGAGAGCACGGGACCCACGTCTGGGCATACCCGTCCCACTCAGGGTGGCAAATGCAAAAAGAACAATTGATGGACAGAATGCAAAACAATTTCATACATTCACCCCAGTACAGAGATCTGGGCCTAAATCCATCGTTTTTTTGCTCACCATGCCATTCCAGTTTGAACCCAGCCATATGCAAATCAGTCTTGACTTTGAGCCCATTGGGAACCGTCCAGCCCGAACTGCCAGGCCAGGTCCTCCCTGGACTGGAACCAAGCATCCTAGGACCGGTTTCGGGGTTTCACCCCTCATCAGCCAGGAAAGCTTGACTCCAGTGGCATGGAGAGCACGGGACCCACGTCTGGGCATACCCGTCCCACTCGGGGTGGCAAATGCAAATAGAACAATTGATGGATAGAATGCAAAACAATTTCATACATTCACCCCAGTACAGAGATCTGGGCATAAATCCATCATTTTTTTGCTCACCATGCCATTCCAGTTTGAACCCAGCCATATGCAAATCAGTCTTGACCATGCGCCCATTGGGAACAGTCCAGCCCGAACTGCCAGGCCAGGTCCTCCCTGGACTGGAACAAAGCATCTTAGGACCGGTTTCGGGGTTTCACCCCTTATCAGCCAGGATAGCTTGACTCCAGTGGCAACCCACTGAATGTTTTGATTTGTTCTGCATTCCGTCCATCAATTGTGTGTCTTTTGCTTTCTCGCCCTAAGTGCGCCGGGTATGCCCAGACATGGGTCCCGGGCTCACTGTGCCACTGGATTCAAGCTATCCTGGCTGATGAGGGGTGAAACCCCAAAACCGGTCCTAGGATGCTTGTTTCCGGTCCAGGGAGGACCTGGCTTGGCAGTTCGGGCTGGACTGTGCCAATGAGGCACAGGGTCAAGACTGATTTGAATATGGCCAGTTCTAAACTGGGGTGGCATGGTGAGCAAAAGAATGATGGATTTAACCCAGATCTCTTGACTGGGGGTGAATGTTTTGATTTGTTCTGCATTCCGTCCATCAATTGTGTGTCTTTTGCTTTCTCGCCCTAAGTGCGCCGGGTATGTCCAGACGTGGGTCCCGGGCTCACTGTGCCACTGGATTCAAGCTATCCTGGCTGATGAGGGGTGAAACTCCGAAACCAGTCCTAGGATGCTTGTTTCCGGTCCAGGGAGGACCTGGCTTGGCAGTTCGGGCTGGACTGTTCCCATGAGGCATAGGGTCAAGACTGATTTCCATATGGCCAGTTCTAAACTGGGGTGGCATGGTGAGCAAAAGAATGATGGATTTAACCCAGATCTTTAGACTGGGGGTGAATGTTTTGATTTGTTCTGCATTCCGTCCATCAATTGTGTGTCTTTTGGGATGCATCGAAGCCAGACAGAGTCCACTATCCTAGATAGAATGAATCCAATACACTTATACGATAACCTGTGCTTACCCTTGGGTAGCTTGGCACAGAGCAGTCAGGCTTATCCTCATGGTTAAATTGTAAAGTATTGGCACAACACCACCATTGCAACACACTGAGTACACTACAAAAAGTATGTATAAAACACTGGTCTTTGTATTACACACACATTGAAATCAAAACCACATGCACATTGGATGTATACTTTACAGTTATATGCAATTGTCAAACTCTCCCGTTAGCAGCAGAATGGCATGAACATATATGTAGTAGTCAGAGGTATTCACTTGCCCCGTTATCTCCTAAGCCTTGTAAGCAACATCAACCCATGTGCAAACTTCCCCGAGGTGTTCACAATCCAAGCAATCCCTCCCACATCAAAAGCTACAGAAACATATATGCAGGCTGTTCAGAGATATTCGACTTTCCCGCTAACACATTAGCACAAAACACAACATTCCCAATATCGCATACCTTGTACAGTTGGAATGGTCAAGAAATCACAGGTTTTGACTACGCTTCGTGACCCAGCTACTCAGTCACTCAATCTACACCAGCCAACGATGCACATTGCACCCACTGGCAACACTTTGATCAGATTGTCGGGACCACCTAAAGCAGCAGGAAACAGTTACTTGATT